>SNVD02011970.1:0-626236 GCA_013180625.2 Boswellia sacra
TTTGCACCGGTTGCTATATTAGAATCAATTAGAATGTTGTGTGCATTTGCATGTTATAAAAATTTTACATTATATCAAATGGATGTCCAAAGTGCATTTTTAAATGGTTACATTATGGAGGAAGTATATGTAGAGCAACCTCTTTGTTTTCAAAATCATTATTTTCCAAACCATGTTTTCAAACTCAAAAAGGCACTTTATGGCTTGAAACAAGCACCAAGAGCATGGTATGATAAATTGAGCAAATTTCTCATTGATAATGGTTTCGAAATGAAAAAAGTTGATACTACTCTTTTTGTTAAAACAAAAAATGATGATTTATTAATTGTTCTAATCTATGTTGATGATATTATATTTGGTGCTACTAATGTCTCTATGTGTGAGGAATTTTCCAAGTGCATGCAACAAGAATTTGAAATGATCTTAATGGGAGAATTAAATTTCTTCCTTGGACTTCAAATCAAGCAATCAATAGATGGGATCTTCATTAATCAAGCTAAATACACAAGAGATCTTCTCAAGAAGTTTGGCATGGATAATTCAAGGACTTATAACACACCTATGGGTACATTAACCAAGCTTGACAAAGATGAGAAAGGAAAAGATGTTGAGGTAACAAAATATCGAGGTATGATTGGTTCTCTTTTGTATTTAACTGCTAGTAGACCTGATATTATGTTTAGTGTGTGTATGTGTGCTAGATTTCAATCTTGTCCAAAGGAATCTCACCTTAAAGCTGTCAAAAGGATATTTAGATATCTTCTTGGAACCATAAATCTAGGTCTTTGGTATCCTAAGTGTGATAATTTTGATCTAATTAGTTATTCCGATGCGGACTTTGCTGGAAGTCTTCTTGATAGAAAGAGCACTAGTGGCTCTTGCCATTTCCTAGGACATGCATTAGTATCATGGTTTAGTAGAAAACAAAATTCTGTTGTATTATCAACCGCGGAAGCCGAGTATATTGCAGTAGGAAGTTGTTGTGCACAATCTCTTTGGATGAACAAATTTTAAAAGATTATGGTGTGGTATTTGATCATATTCCCATCAAATGTGACAATACAAGTGCCATCAACATTTCAAAAAATCCCATACAACACTCTAGGACTAAGCATATAGAGATTAGACATCATTTTATTAGAGATCATGTGCAAACAGGTAATATTTCTTTAGAATTTGTTCCCACCGAAAAACAATTAGCTGATATATTTACTAAACCCCTTAGTCAAGATAGATTTTGCATAATTAGAAGAGAATTAGGCATGTTGTATATGTCTTAAATTCTTTCTTTGATATTTTTGAATGTAGCCTATGTTAAGGGTAGAATATATTTAGGGGGAGTCGTTAATTTGATTAATCTTTTGATGATAACAAAAGGGGGAAAAATAGTTGGATTGCTTATATTCATAACAAGTGCCATTTTTTTGTTTATTGTTTATTTTATTTTCATTCTTTATTTTAGATATTATTTGAAAGCAATCAATAGTTTGTCATCATCAAAAAGGGAGAGATTGTTAGCCCTAAGGCTAACATGATATTTTGATGATAACAGACACCCATTGATTAATTTTGTTTACTAACATGTTAATTTATGTGCACGAGAATTCAATTGAATAATTGTCAAATCAAGAAAAGGCTATAAAATGAAGTGTTTGAAGCTAATGAGATATGACATGTTACAGCACCAAAGTTTACAGTAAAGTTTTGCATTCAAGGATGTGACACATTAGTCAATTATTGGGTTCAATCAATTGGTCATATTTATCTCTACAAATATCCAAATGACGTGATTCTTGAGCCTTTGGAAAGCTTACTCAATTTATAACATTTCATATGTTTTAAAGAAATTCAAATTTTAAGTGTAAAATCGTCCAAATCATCATGCAAGTTGAAAGACAAATGGAAGCAGCTGACATGAGCACCGAATACTCTTTTGGACATATCTTGAGCTAGAAAAATCAAAATGACTTGATTCTTGTGGTATTAGAAAGATGACTTAATGGGGCACATTTCATATGTTTTGAAGAAATTCAAATTTCAAATGGAAGACCGACATAATTGACATGCAATTCGGTGGGCTGACACAGAGAAGAAAAATCAACTCACATGAAGGGCACCCGAATGGTGGTTTGGCCAATCTTCGATATAGATATCCCACATTCTTTGAATCTTAATGTTTTGGGAAGCTATTCAAATATAGATCTTTTATGTTTTTGAAGAACTCAAATTTCAAATTTCAAAGGGAAGGCTGACAGAATTATTATTCAATTTGGTGGACTGACACAAGAAAGAAAAATCAAGTCACATGAGCACCGAATGGTGTTTTGGCCATATCTTGAGCTACAGATATCCAAATGACTTGATTCTTGATTCGTTGGAAAGCTTATTCAAATGTGCAGATCTTTTATGTTTTACAGATTTTCAAATTTCAAACGGAACATTGACAAAAATGGCAGACAAGATTACGGTTTTTATGGTGGGCAGAAAATTTGGAGATGGTGTCTTCACTTGATTAAGTTCATCTCATTTGCCTATAAAAGGAGCCATTCTCCCATGCATTCAACAAGTGCAAGAGAAGCATTTTATCAAGCAAAAAAGCCAAGAGAAATATCAAGTTTATAGAGCTGTTTATATTCTTTATCTACTCTTTGAAGAGAGTTGTACTTTTGTTGTAAAAACTTTTCTTTGTTCTTATATTGTGTGAGAGTGAGATCTTCTTGTAAAGGATAAAAGATATCCTTGAGAGAACTCTTTCCTTGGTGAGGTTGTTCATCAAGAAGAACTCTTGGTGTGGTGTTATCAAGAGTTGAAGGAAAAAAGTCTTGGTGAAGTTGTTCATCAAGCAAGTTGTAAAGTATTTACAACTTAGTGGAAAGCCTAGCTTGTGAGGAGCTAGGAGCCCGTGGACGTAGGCAAGGTTTGCCAACCACGTAAATTGAGTTTGCACTCTCTCTATCCCTATACTCTTACATTTACTTGCACTTGAGATTATTTATTATTGCTATTCTCTTGATTGCATCTTAGACAACTTCTATTTTCATCTTCTTCACTTCTATTCTCAAAAGAAAAAGTGAAATAATTTTTATCTTTCAAGAAAAGTTTTATAAATTCGTTTTGATAAATAAAACCCAATTCACCCCCCCTCTTGGGTTGTCATACCTGGGTCAACAAATTGAACCCTTCATTCGGTTATCACAAGCCTCACCAAAAGACATTCAAATCCAATTAATATTTGCTTTGCCATGTCAGAACTGCAAGTTCTTGATGAAGTTCAAGGTAAGCAAAAATGACCTATACAAAGCTAAGCAGAACTTTATTATCACTTGGCAACGCTAAGTTATTGTTGGACTGATAATGATTGTTAGTCATTTGGAAGAGAAAGGTGCCTGCTATCGATAGAAAAGCATCGCAAGGTTTCCATTAGAATCTCAGATATGTTCAGAAGAACAAGAACATCTTGGTTTCTGGAATTCTGTTCATACACGTTTGTATATCTCTTTTGTTTATTAATTTAGCTGCATTTTCAGATTTCTTGTTTTGTCAAATGAACTCATTACTGAAGATGTGCCTGGAACTATAGACAGCCTTCTGCTTTTCTGCGGGTACATCCCCTACCAATAGTACTGAAAATGCGAGGCAGAAAAATATATGTGAACTAAAATATATTGCTCCTCCTTATGTTAAATAGCTCTTTCTATCAACACTAACTATTAAATTCTGAATTCTGATTGTACTGCTCCGAGAGAAATTCCCAACAAAACATGAAGAGAGAAGAAAAATCACATCTTTATGAGTTGCTAGCACTATTGCTGACTTCGAATATGGCATTAATTTATCCAGGATTGGAAGGAACGTCAGGAATAAATTGTGATCATGAGACAGGAAGCTATAATTCATCATGACCATCTACAACTTTGAGGCCCCAGCTCACATCCTCGCAATGTCTCACATGGGGAACAAGTACACCTGTATCAATTCCTTTCTTTGCCTTGCAGTCATAAAATGGAGGAGCATGGAAACAAGGCTCCATTGACATGGCTCGTCCACAAGGAGGATTTGGGGCTGTCCTATTTTCAGTTTTGTAGAGGATCCATGGCTTTAAACCTCCAAGCCCCTGAGCTACATAGCCAAATGTAGACCAAGCGCTTGTGACCAACACATCACTCAAACTGAGGAGATACATTTCAGCCCATGCCTTCCTGTTGTGCAACTTCTTTTCTGTCTGTTGAAACTCTTCATGGCTTGGCTGATAGACCCCAACCACATCACCACTGACTGTTGGATGTTCCCAATACATGTTCCTCAGATTCTCATAGTATCCAGAATTCAAAGAAGTCACTAGAACAACCTTCAATTTAGGCTTTTCAGAGGGAGTGATAATAGATTCTTGCATATCCACTTCAGGCAGCAATTTCTCATTCAGAGTACAGGCCAAAATCTGATCTATCACATATTTAAATGGACCAACATCTGTATCAAATACTCTAACTTGAATTCCTATCCTCTCATCGGCCTTGGCTAAGTAAGCTTGGTAGTACCTTGTGATTAGACCCCATACATGGTTTGAGGGGTGGAAAAGATACCGACCTAAGTGGTGAAAAACAGTTCCTTTCTCAGGAAACAGTTTGCTGAGTTCATGCTCAAAGGAGGGGATCAAAAAGAGTGATGGCACAAAATAGTTATCCGTCTTCATTAACAACCAAGGAACTTTTGCAAAAAGTGCTTGATCTTCATCACAGAAAAAGAGCTTATCATGATCCCCATAATCATGAGTCAGATGCAAATATAAATATGAAGGCAGTGACTCTGTAGATGTGTTTATGATGTTATTCCTCAGCATATTCCCATAGCACCGAGGAGATTCTTGATTGAAGCCGTCAAACTGTTCTATAATAGGGAAATCTAAAGGTAGCAACCATGATTTCCCCGGAAATGGCTCACAGAAGAGATCAGCGATGTCCTTTCCTCGGTCAACAAGCAGGACTCGGTCTGTGAGTAGAGCATAAAGAAATGCTGAAGCTAGAGTCACAATCCTGTTTCCCAACCCACTCAAAGATATCCACACAATATATTTACAATCCATGGAACCAAAACTTTGGCCAGATTTAAGTTGTTCCAGGGTTTTGTTGAAGGATACAGTATGCGGTCCACATCTTTGATGGAGATCTTCATAATTCCTTAGCTTGGAAAGGAGATATGGAGAGGGCTTAAAAGTTGATGGTTTGCGATACAAAAATGACTGGTATCTGCTAAGGCAAGAATCTTCATCAAACCCAGCAGAAAGAAGTCCATCAAGCAGTTTGTCTTTTGGCAGCCCAGCAAACTGAGAGTGATCATTAACTAAATCTACGAATTTGGAAACATTAAATCACAACAACATCCCACACCACACATACATTTAATAGAATTCACACTAATTTTGACCCAAAAATTCGCATTTTAGAAAATTTAACAGAGCATAATGAATATGCATTAATCTAGACATTTGCAGCTCAAAGATCAGCATTTCAGATCCATTATCACAAAACACAGTGCAGGAGCCTATGAACAAAATTTCTAGAAGAACAAAATATATATTAATTTCTAAAGCTATCACATAACGGGAATTAAAAAAGTTTTATCTTATTTTATTTTATTTTATTTTTTTACTTATTTAAGCTTAATGGAGTGTTTCTTCTCACCAGCACTGGTTGTAGAAGCGTTTACTTGTGCGTCCAGAATTCTGGCATCGGCAAATCCAACGATTTGATCAGACGACTCGTCGCGGAAGATCAAGGAGATGGTGACGAGAACTGGGAAAAGAGTCAAGGAAGCAGCTAACGTCTTGGAAAGACTCATAGTACAGAATCCGGACCTCTTAGGTGGAAATCGTCCGAGGTCGCAGAGCCGTTGATCCATGGAATTGGAGGGAGATGATCGTCGCCTGAATGCAGTTGGATCCATAAAGATCTCAATGCTACAAACCTTGCATTATTACGAGTTCAGTTTGTTTTGTTTAGTACTAGGATCCTGTTGGAGCGGTCAAACTCAAACCGTCAAACGTGGCTAGGCTACATTAACATTATTTTTCTTTTCTTTCACATTTATCCGTTGAAATATTAGATGAATATTTTTAGATTTACGCAAAAGCCCTCGTCTCCAAATCTCTGTCCCGATTCTTGCATAGGACACACGTAGGGGTGTTTGTCAGTTTGAATCAGATGGATTTAGTTAATAACTAATCCAATCTAATAATAATCGATTTAGAAATTTTTTAATCCAATCAATCCAATTAAAGATTGAAATCCAATCTAATCCGATTTAAAAAAAAAACAACATCTGATTCGATTCAATCTAATCCAATCTGAATTTTAAAAAATTTGAAAAAGAAAAAAAAGTCCAATATGATTCAATAATAAACAGAAGCTATTATATAAAAATAATGATAACATGAAGTTACTAAGCAAATTAAAAATTGGTAAACTATAATATAATAAATAAAAATTCACCTATAAATTGATTAATGTTCCTAACTAAAAACAACAATACAAATTTAAATCATTCTAATACAAATATTGTAATTTAAATAAATTTATAGGACTCCATGCAATAAGTTACTATGCATAAAATAGAACTTGCAAAAATTTATAACTACATAATTGTATTAACTCAATGTCATCCATGTATATTAAAGAATTCCTTTCAAACATGAATAAATAATTAATAAGTAATTAATAGTTTTTATATGAAGATAATTATAATTGACATGAAAAAACAATTCAAGAAATAAAATAATAATAATAACTAATTTATATTTATACCTCCCAATTACACATTGCACAGATACATTACATTAATGATCATTAAATTTAAATTTAAATTTTTAGAGATTACATAATTAATTTTATTAACCATTATTTGGATTGGATCGGTTTATGATGGATTTTTATAATAGGATCCATTATCCGATCCAATTGATTCGGTTCTCAAAAATTTCAATCCAATCCAATCCTTCAATTGATCAAATCCAATCAAAATTAGATCGATTTGGATTGAATCGGTCGGTTTAGACGGATTGGATTGGATTTTGAACACCCTTAGACATAGGTTTTAAACCTGCACACACCTAACATAGCTTGATTTCTCTGCGACATGATATGTTGAGGCTAAGATGGGATTGTGTAGGGGCGCCTCTAGGAAAAAGTGCACGTGTGAGCACTTAGCAAGATTTGATGAGAGAGGTACATGTGCACGATATGGTGTGAACACTGACACGAGGGGTTGTACACATGCACAGGCAACGAGCATGATATAGCATGCACACAAGAGTTGGTTGTAACACAGCAAGATAATGCACATGTTGGGGCAACGTAGCTTACAACATTAGCGTGAGCATGCATGTGGGCAGGGATGCATGCAAGGATTGCCCCAACAGCATGAGCACACGTAGGAGATACATGCAAGAGTGGTAGTGGCGTACGGCGCAACAATGAACAGGACATGCTGCAATGAGGTGGCGTTTAGGGTCAAAGGTGGCTCCTACAATTTAGGGCCTAGTGGCATGAATAACGGTATGTTTCCTACAAAATTGCACGTGCTAGAAGGCTTGACTTGGGAGTTGAGAGAATCATGATGTCCTACAATTGAGGAGTGGGACTTGGTTTTCAAGATAGGGTTGACCTAGTCAAGGGCTAAGATCCCTACATGTAAGGCTATGTAGCAGCGTAGAAACGTGCCACATCATCCTAACAAATAGAGATGTCATTTGCATGTGCCAAGTGGAGTAATCATATTAACTTGAAGGATTTGGGGTTATCTTACATAGCTAGGGTTGTTGGCTATAGCTTGTGATGCAAGAGCTTGACTTTTCTTTCCACTTAGACAACACCGTTTTAGCCTTTGAATTTCTTTTAATGCTTGCTGCCTCTTCATAAGTTATAAATTGCCATTTCGTTGGTTGTTAATTTCAGATAATTAACTGAATTGTTAAAGATATTAGCTTTTAGCCTATTTTGTTATATTCTGGAATATGCCTTAGTATAAAATTAGGCTGGTTTGTTATACATAAGAGTTTTTTGAGACAGAAGAAGAATCCAGAAAAGTTCTGTAGAATTGATTATGGGCTTAGATCTATTTTGTCTATCAAATTTCCTTTTTAATCTTCTTGGTCCTTCATCAAAACTGGTATTAGAGCCTTGGATCTTCCCATTGCTCATGGCTATCAGCGATGATGGGAAGCACCACCCTGTCGACGAAGAACGAGGGGTACCAGCTTTATGGGCAACCTTCAATGGACTTGAGGGGCTATTTGATGAGTTTGTTCATGAAATTCATCGGGCGCTTGCTAGGAGTGAAGATGGAGGATTGCTTAATCAATCAAAGCTGTAGATTTTGGGAGGTGGAACTAACCATAACCGAACTGTTGTTATATAACGCCATGAACGTCCATCAGTTCAACTTTTTGCTTCCAATCCAACTATTTTAACACGACCTTGTATTCAATCAAGTAATCATTGTCTTCAACCAAAACAAGTATTAGATCTTTAAGTTCTAGTGAAGATGATGATTTCTAAATTAGATGACAAGCTACTATTTTGAAGGTCAAAGATGATGTTGAAGCTTGGATTCTTGACAGCCAAAGGTATAATCACTAACCTAATACTTGATTTCGCTCCCGTCTTCAGTATAAAATGAAATTAGATATTCCTACCTTTAAAGGTGATTTGTCAATTGAGGATTTGCTTGACTGGTTGAAAATGGTGGAAACATTCTTTGAGCATATAGAGATTCCTGATTATAAACAAGTTTTATTGATGGAATATAAGTTCTCAGGAAAAGCTTCTGCTTGGTGGGAGAATTTAGTTGCTAACCGAAGGCATGAGGGGCATAGAGAGATTAGAACTTGGCCTCGTATAAAAAAGCTTATTAAAGACGGCTTTCTGCCACTTGATTATCAAAAGGTCTTACAGAAGTAGTACCAATCTTGTCAATATTGTAACCACACTATTAGAGAGTACACTTCTGAGTTTAATCAATTAAGTGTTAGAAATAATTTGCAAGAAACAGGGAACAACAAATTACTCAATACACTGGTGGATTACGTGAGATAATTTGAGATTGAATGAAGCCTTGGCCAATTTATACCCTTGATGTTGCTATGGATGCAGCTAAAACTATTGAGGAGCAACTTAATCGAAATTTGAGTCGATCGAAACCACTAAATGAGTTCCATTTGAGAGTTATCCTAAATAGAGTCCTACACATATTCAACCTCTTGGCAACACTTGTCTCAAACACAAAACTCACCAAACAATTTTCCTATCAACCAACGAACTTCCAAATATTAATGCCAACCCAAACACTATCAACCAGTATCTTCCACAACTAGAAATAACTACCCAAACCCAAAACACTCAACAACAAACAGATAATCCATATGCCAAACCCATGCTACTACGTTGTTATAAATGTAACCAACCATGCCATCGCTGAAACGAGTGCTCGCAATGGAAGTTCATTAATGTTCTTGATGGTGATAGTGGGAATGTTTACCAAATGGATGAACCTCAAGAGGAAGAAGTTGAGCTCGTTGCTAGAGATGAAGGTGAACCATTAGTGTCTATTTTGGAGAAAATTGAATTAGCGCCTAAACAACCAACTACAACTCAAAGGCATAAGATTTTTAAAACTCGGTGCACAATCAATCAGAAAGTGTGTGATGTACTCATTAACAGGGGTAGCACTGAAAATGTAGTCTTCAAAGCAATAGTGAGGACTTTTGTCTTGAAAACTTAAAAAAAAAAAACCCACATCCATACAAAGTAAGGTGGATTAAAAAGAACATTAAAGCTTCCATGACTGAATGTTGTAATATGACTTTTTCAATTGGGCAGCACTATAAAAATAAAGTAATTTGTGATGTCCTTGAGATGGATGCTTGCCATTTACTACTTTGTCGTCCTTGAAAGTTTGATGTTGATGCCATACACCAAGGTTGGAACAAAACTTATCTAATGGAATTCAAATAAACAATTATTCTTCTTCCTACAGAGCCTTCAACTCCTGAGACCCTCAAAATCAATTTTATATTGTTACTGGTTCTGATTTTCAGCATCTAATCAAGAAGACTGATATTGTAATGGTAATGGTGCTTAAAAAATCCCCTCAAATTAAGCATGATCTCCCTGCAATAGTACAATAGCTATTACTTAAGTTCCAAGAGCTTTCTCCACCAGAATTGCCTAACTAATTACCACTTATGCGTGATATTCAGGATCATATTATTTTATTCCTAGTTCAAGTTTACCAAACTTGCCTCATTATCGTATGTGGCCTAAAGAGCAAGCTATTTTATAAGAGCAGGCTGATGAGCTTTTCGCCCAAGTATGAGCCTATGTGCAGTAGTGGCACTTCTTACACCTAAAAAGGATGGAAGTTGGCGCATGTGCGTTGACAGTCGCGCAACCAATAAGATCACCATCAAATATCAATTCTCGATCCCAATATTAGAGGACATGCTTGATAAACTACCTGGTTCTAAGATTTTCTCAAAGCTAGATTTAAAGAGCGGATATCACCAAATTTAGAATCGCTTGTTATGCCAATTTGGCTAAGTAATGCTCCAAGCACTTTCATGCGGCTCATGAATCAAGTGTTAAAATCTTTCATATGACGGTTTGTTGTTGTTTACTTTGATGACATCTTTATTTATAACACTACCATAGAGGCACACCTTGATCACCTTTGAGCTTTCTTTGAAGTACTCTACCCCAACAAACTTTATCTCAATATGAAGAAGTGTGAATTTATGGTAAAGCAGCTTATATTCTTGGGTTTTGTTATTGGAGAACATGGCATCAAAACTAATGAGAATAAAATAAAAGCAATAAAGGATGGGCCTACCCCCATAACAGTCCACAATGTTCGCAGTTTCCATAGGTTGGCCACTTTTTTATAGGCGTTTTGTTCATTGTTTTAGTAGTATTATGGCACCTATAACTGATTGTTTAAAGAAGGGTAGATTCAGATGGTGCTATAAACAAGATGCAAGTTAGCAATTAATTAAAGAAAAGCTCATATCTGCACCCGTGTTAGCACTACCAAATTTTGAGTGCCCTTTTGAGATTGAGACCAATGCATCAACGAAAGGAATAGGTGCTGTGTTAATGCAAGAAGGGTGTCCTATTGAATTTTTTAGTTCAAAGCTAAATGAAATTAGATAGTGTTGGTCCACCTATGAACAAGAACTTTACACTATAGCACGTGCACTCAAACATTGAGAGCACTACCTCCTACCTTCAAAATTTATTGTACACAACGATTATCAAGCTCTTTGATTTTTAAATTCTCAAAAATCCCTCAACCGTATGCATGCCTGATGGATTATCTTCCTCCAGAAATCCCTCAACCGTATGAGCCAGGAAGTACACAGTGGTAGGCTGGCTACACACCATGGATGTGATAAGACCATAACTTCTTTAGAATCTCGATATTATTGGCCACAACTAAAGAAAGAAGTAGCTCGGTATGTTCAATGTTGTCCCATCTGGCAAATAGCCAAGGGACAAGCAAAAAGCATTAGTTTGTATTCCCCTCTCCCTATACTTGAAAACATATGGGAAGATATCACAATAGATTTTGTGCTTGGCTTACCGAGGACTGCTTGAAACATGGATTCTATTTTTATTATTGTTGATATGTTCTATAAAACGGTTCACTTCCTCCCTTGTCAAAAGACTACAGATGCAAGTTATGTGGCCAATTTTTTCTTTCCCACGGTTGTCAGATTACGTGGAATTCCTAAGCCTATAACTTTTGATCGAGATGTTAAATTTGTAAGTCACTTTTGAAGAACTTATGGAAGCGCTTCAATACTACTCTACAATTAAGTAGTGCACACCATCCGCAAACTGATGTTCAAACTGAGGTTGTTAACAGAAGCCTGGGCAATATGATTCGATCTATTGTTGGAGATAAGTTAAAACAGTGGTATGCAGCTCTTCCCTAAGCTGAGTTCACCTATAATAGTTATGTGCATAATTCAATTGGCAAGACACCTTTTGAAGTGGTTTATACCAAACCTTCGAATCATCTCTTTGATTTAGGGTCAATCCCTCACTCTAAGAGTAGAGTTGCAGACCAAATTGCTTAGCGTATTGCTGCTTCCCACCATAGTGTCAAACAAAGTCTTGAGGCAGCTAATGCTCGATACAAGGCATCTACTAATAAACATAGGCACCATCTGAACTTTTCGTGGTGCATTTGCGCAAGCAACGTTTTCCTATGGTAGATTATCACAAGCTTCAGCCACGGTGCTATGGTCCTTTTGCTATTAAAAAAAAGATCAGTGACAATGCTTACATTATTGATCTACCAGCTAATTGGAAAATATCACACACTTTTAATATTGCAGATCTTTTAGTGTATAAACCACTTGATGCTGCAAAGGAATTATTGGAGCTGTCAGAGTCCAGCTCTTTTTCGGTGGAGGAGATTGATGTAGGAGCTTGACTTTTCTTTCCACTTAGATGACAACGTTTCGGCCTTTTAATTTCTTTTAATGCTTGCTATCATTTCATAAGTTGTAAATTGCTGTTTTGTAGCTTGGTTATTTCAGATAATTAACTGAATTGTTAAAGATATTAGTTTTTAGCCTATTTCGCATGTTTGGAATATGCCTTGGTATAAAAGCAGGCTAGTTTGTTATACAGAAGAGTTTTCTGAAACAAAAGAAGAATCCAAAAAAGTTATGCAGAATTGATTGTGGGCTGAGATCTTTAATTTTTCTATCAAATTTCCTTCTTAATCTTCTTGGTCCTTCATCACTTTGTATAAACCGATACAAAGGAGTGGGCTAGAGGCATCATTCAGTCACTCACTCAAGGAAGCAACACTCAATTGAGAGAGCTATTAAGAAACACTTAATACACAAAAAGGAAGCACACAACAACAAGGGTTGGGTGAATACACTTAGGAAAGGGTTCACTATGGTGTGAAGTGTATTGTATGTTTTTGGCTCACGTCCCTTTGAGCGACAGTTGTATCATTTTCTTTGAGAATAATAAAAGAAAGTTGAAAGTTGGTGCTTTCGTAAAAAGTCGTTAAATTTTCCTCTCTTTTTAAAATTTTTTAACCATCCATGTATACTTATAATTTCATAATTAGATGAGCTCACCAAATCAGCAAAATGACTTAGTTAAGGATGGCAAAATCCGGGGCCGGGGCTGGGGTTAGAGGTCCCCGGCCCCGGCCCTGGTCACCAATTGCAAACCCCGGTCCCGAGAAATTCTCCAAAAAAATTTTCCTGGGGCTGGGGCCGGGTTTTCCAATAACCCGGGATTAAAACCCGGGTTGCGTAATTTTTTTATTTCTGAATTTTTTTTGTTATGTTATATATATATTTCATGCAAAATTTATTGCAAAGTGGGCTGTAGCCTAGCGGTGTCCTACCATAGTTGTTGCCTTATTGTTTCCAGTATAGAAGTGGTTCAATCTCATGAATTGCATTCTTTAAAACTCATTTAGTTTATGTTTTATTATTAAAATTTGTTGCACTTTTAATTCAAACGTAGGTTATAGTCGAGTGGTAAGCTGCCTGCCATTATCTTGTGTTGACAAGGGGGAATGAGTTCGAATCTCTTTCATTACAACACTTTGAAAACTCATTTAATTTATTTTAGGTGGGCTGGGTCTGGGCTTGGGCCTAAGTTGATAGGGTTTTATGAGTTATTTAAAAAAATAGTTTGTGGGTTTAGGTGGTTATGTTTAAGAATTGAAAATTGATGGACTAAATTGATGCAGCCTTTAATTTTAATTGTATACCCCGGGTTCAATTCCAGGTCCCCGGCGCCGGCACCTCTACCCCAGTCCCGACCGGGCAGAAAAATCACACCCTGACCCCGACCAATTATCCTGATTTTCAGAGCAGTTCCCTGGCCCCGGCCAGGTTATTTTGCCATCTCTAGACTTAGTGAGTCTATCTCATATAAGTTTTTCTCGTACGGTTTAATTATTGATTAATTTTAAAAATAAATAAAATTATAAATTTTTAAAATATTTAATTTTTAAAAACCTTTTACAATTTTTTTAAAGATTCATTTATTTATTTTTGGCACATTCAATTTTCAACATCATTGTCGAGCAAGAGTGGTACCATCGAAAAGTTGACAGACTCACGATTCCAACGGTGTATGATAGAAGGTCAGCCGCCATCGAAAGTGGGAGAAATCGATCGGAACAGTAATGCTGCCAGGTAACTCTGTTCCAAACTTTCATCGAACAGTCCGTACTCTTATGCTCTTTTGGGAGGATTCTGCCATTGGAATTGAGCATGTAATATGGCGTTGGAAAGCTGAGACATAGATGATTCCAGCCTTGGCTGGCAGGTTGTCAGAATATTTCGATGGCCTGAGATATTGCTGGAAACAATAGCATTGCTGGATTCTGTTCTTGACCTACCAGATCGACCTAGTCACACTCTTTTACCTCTATAGATCGATCCAACTATTGGATTTTGGCCTCTTATACGACGTTGGAAAGATGACTTCCATACAATTCCAACCCCACCTGGCTGGTCGGCTAAAGTTGCTTGTAGAAGGAGATATTAGCCTAGACATTAGTGCCTCTGGTACACATTTCTGCACTTTCCTGATCGATGTTATTGTACATTTTGGCCTATACGGGTTGATCCAGACATTGGATTTGTGCTGGCCATACGGCGTTAGAAAGTTGACTAAAAGTCGGTTCTAACCCCACTAGGCACATTTCCAGAAGAGTTCAGAGGAGGGAGATATCACCTGAAATAGAAACGTTGCCGGAATTTTTCTGGTTTAGTCTCTTTGATCCAGCCACGGTTTTTTACTTCTATCATCTGATCCAGCCGTTGGATTTGGGCGTATCATACATTATTGGAAAGGGGTCAAACACAAGATTCCAACGGCATATATTGGGTGGTCATACGATGTCTAACGAAGGAGATTTCTATTCATAACCTTGCCTAAATGGGAATATAGCTCTCGATTGGTGACTGGCTTGAGTTTCTTGTGCTCTTTTCTTGCTTCTTCCTTTATGTTTGCTGTTTTTGAGTTATTTTTACTTGGGATATTGCTGATTTTGTGGCCTGGTTGATAACAGACTCGAGTCATTGTGTTGATTTGTTGAGGCTTGATTGGTTTCATTTTGGACACTGTAGTGCTTAGGATTGGTTTTTTGGGTTTGTTATTGATCTTGTGGCTTTGGTTGGCTCTGCAATCTAACCTTTGGTTGATTTGACTGCTTTTAAGATATTTGGTTTTGGAGTTTGATCTCGGTTGAGTGCTTTGGTTGATTTGATTGTTGGTTGGATATTTTGGAGGTTGATTTGGGTTGATTGCTACGGGTAGGAGTTTTCCCACTATTTCCACCACAAATTTCCTAGCCTGCACCACACCATTCCTACCATGGCCACCTTCGCCCCTAATAAACTTAACCAGCCCTAATGCCCACCTCGTGTCACTTAAACACACCTACCTACTCGAAACACCACCCACACACAACCCTTACCCAAACCACTCGGCTCTTGGACTGACACATCCGAAAAAGGGATTGTCTCCCAAGTATAGGAGTGTCGAAGTAATAAACCCGGTAAGACCGGGGTCGATCCACGAGGAAGGGGATTTTAGCGTTACAAATTATAAGATAAGCAAATGTGATATGGATGATTCGAAGAGGTGACAAGATAATATCAATAAATATGTAAGATGGTAGGCGGTATTACCGACCATTCAAAATATAAAACAAAAAGCAAGAGGAGGTAAAACCATCTATGGAAGTAGGTGGTATAACCAACCATAGTAAATTAAAGAACAATTTCATAAGGTGGTAGAACCTACCATAGTAAATAAAATAAAAAGTTCATAAACAATAGAATAATTAGAATACAAGGGGAATTAACACAATAACAATGAAGGCTAAGGTTAGGGGATCCGCCCTTGATATTTCGAATAAGGATAATTAGCCCATTTTAGTTATATGAATTATATTTGTTTCATTACCAACATTTATACCACTTCTTGTAAATGGTTTCAAGCATCCAATGTGCCAATCATCATATGTCTACAACAAATCAAGGTTCCTAACTAGATTCATGTCGGTAAGGAAGAAACATACATCATCTAGAAAGGATCCAAGCATTTGATGTGCCAAGGATTGTCGACAATGGATCAAGACCTCCACTTACGAGTGGTGTCAAGATTGATTAAGAAATTAAATATAAATCATATTGAATAAACATTATAAGATTAAGATTATTAAGCACATATTAAGGGTTAGAGAATCCTTATTCTCATATCAAGGGTTTCACCCTTTCACCTTAGCAAAAGCGAAATTAGAAGAACATTATAATAGAAAGAAAATAAAATGCAAGAAAAAGGAAATTCATTAATAACATAAACACACAAAAAACAATACAAGATCCTAGCCAAAGCCAAAATGTTCCAGCCAAGGCCAAGATGCCCTAATGGGTCACAAGACACCTCTATTTATAGATACATCCAGGGGCAAACTTGTCAAATTACAAGGCATAATTGTCAAATATTAGTTGTAAATATCTTTGACAATTGGGATCATTAGGCACCGACTTTGACCATCAGTTTTGACATCGAAATATTGTGAATTTTAATCACATGTCTTCATGAAAGTTGTAGATATTTCTCTTAGCTTTCTAGAACATATTGATTTGTACAATTTGGATACGTATTTTGAGAGATACGGTCCAAATACTGAGGCCTGGTCAGATTGGGCCGAGACTGTAGATGGGTTCACTTCAAGCCCAATTTTGGTCCACTAAGAGGCCGAATTTGATTATGCTTATGAATACAATCTTGTAGACAATTGAATCAGCTTTCCAAAACATTAAGAATTGCACCATTCTGATCTATAAATAAAGAGTTATGCCCATTTTACCAAACCTGTAACAAAACCAAAATTAAGAGGAATTAATTCCAAAGATGCAAATGCTACAAATATGCTTAAGTTGAGGAATTTAATGAAACTATTAATGCAATATAATGAACTAAACTCTTATTAAACATGCATATTTAAGTGTTCATCATGGACTGATAGGGTTCGGGTTACTGAGGCCAGCACTAGATTTTATCTTGACTCGATAGCCCAGAAGAACCCGGGTTTGATTCTTGAGCTCCCTGATGATTTGGTTGATGATGCTGGGGCTATTTGGTTGCGTTGTATTGTGAGATTTTTTTTCGGGGTATACTATGCCTTTCCATGCTGCACGTTCCATTGCTATGCGTACATGGAAATGTAGTGGTTTGGAGGATGTCCGCTCTACTGGGACATGTTTCTTGATATTTAGATTTAGAACTGTAGAGGAGATTCATGATATTTTAGAGCAAGGGCCTTGGATGTTTGGTGGGAAGCACATCATTCTCCAACAGTGGAATCCTCATTTCTCTTTTAACCAAAGTAGGATTTTCAAGATCCCAGTCTGGGTTCGGTTACATGGACTACCATTTTCATTGTGGTTAGCCAGAGCACTCAGTGTTGTTTCTAGTATGGTTGGTCGACCATTATCATATGACAGGATGACTTCTGAGCAGACTAGGTTATCCTATGCTAGGGTTTGTGTTGAGATAGATGCGAAACATTCTCCAGTGCAGGACTTTGAGATCCGATGTAAGCTATCCTCTGAGCCTATCAAGATCAGAGTGGAATATGAATGGAAACCAAAGCGTTGTTCCAAGTGTTGTTTATTTGGCCATACTTGTCCTGTGCCTATTGTGCTTTCTTCCTCTAGAGAGGCCGAGGCGCCAGATACTACTACAGCCCCTATCTTATGAGACAATGGGAAGATGGATGACCCTGCTATTACAGCAGTAGAAGTTGATCAGGCTCTGATTATTGCTGTAGATGTAACCCCAGTTCTACGAGATAAAGGTAAAGGTATTGCTACAGAATCCACACCAGCCAGACCTCTTGCTCCCCTGACTTCAAATCCAATGAATATAGAGATTGATTCGATTGATAGGATCTTTGCTGAGATAGGTCAGGTTACTGCCACTAGCTCAGGTTCTGAGTCTGCTTCTAATTCTAATTCATAATCTCCTATTGAGGATCACCAGGATCAAATATTGAAGTGCTATTTTAGCCATATAGCTGCTTTGCCTGATTCTTCACGGATTACCCCTCCAGAGGGGTTTGTTGCTCAGGATCCTCCAAAATCCACTGTGACGCCTTTGGATAGTCGGCCACCTGCCACTGTTACAAAATCTACTATTGCTCCTCCTGCTGGAAAGGGTAACAAAGTTCAGATTAAAAAGGGTGGTAATGGGGGTAGAGGGGGCACGCACCTTCGATGATTTTCTTTATTGAGTTCTAAGTTTTTTTTTCTAGTTTCCTATGATAGGAAGTTGAAATGTTAGAGGCCTTAATGGCTTCTCTACGCAGCAAGCAGTTAGAAACTGGATTTCTAGGTATTCTTTAGGTTTGATTGGTCTCTTAGAAACTAAGGTTGATCAGCAGCGCCTTGCTTCAGTTGTTGCGGATATTTGTCCTTCCTGGAAGTTCTTATCCAATGCCACTGAGTTAATTGCTTGTAGAGTTTTGGTGTGTTGGGATCCTGCTTTGGACAGTTTGAGTGGTTTGCAGCTTTCTCCACAGTAGATAGTTTGTCGGGCTACCAGATTATCAGATGGGGTTTTTTTTGGTTTGATCTTTGTTTATGGTTCTAACGATCCGGGTGTTCGTCGACAGCTGTGGGATTTTCTCAGAGCTTAGTCTATGGGGTTTGGTGACTTACCTTGGTTGGCATTGGATGATTTCAATGCGATTTTACGTTATTCGGATAGAGTTAGTAGGGATCAGGCATGGCATGGTTACATGGATGAGTTTGGTCAGTGTATTCATGATGCAGCATTACTCAGGGTACCCTCCTTTGGGCTTCGGTATACTTGGCATAATGGGCAACAGGGAAAGGGTACTATTCTTAGGACTCTTGATTGGATAGTGCGTCATGGTTCTTAACTTGGCCTAACACATCTTCTGAGGCTCTTCCATGGGATATCTCTGATCACAGTGCTATGGTCATCAGGTTTGAAGATCAACGTAGGCAGATCTCTAATCCATTTAAATTTTTGAACTTTTGGGCTGACCGAGAGGATTTCTTGGAGATTGTTCAGCGAGCATGGTTTATGCCTGTAGACGGGGATCCTATGTTTTGAGTTACACAGAAATGGGGTCTATTGAAGCATGAGTTTAAGACTTTGCATGCTAAGGTTTCTAGCCACATCTCTAGTAGAGTCATTGAGGCTAGGGCTTAGTAGGCCGCAGCTCAGGCTGCTTTGGATGAGAACCCATATTCCCTAGATTATATTTTGGCTGAGAGGGATTATGCTAAGCAGTATTCCCAGTTGTGCAGGGATAAGGAGGCTTTCTTTCGGCAGAGGTCAAGGATCTAATGGCTTTCTTTGGGGGATCAAAATGCCAAGTTCTTTTACAAGTCTCCGATTCATCAGCTTGAGGATGAGGATGGTACCATCGTTATAGATCGAGGTGACTTAGGTCATCTGGTTGTAAGGTATTTTCAGAAATTCCTTACAGCTCCTTCTCGACCTTCTATTGAAGAGGCTTCTCGGTTTTTCTCTGGAAGAGTTTCTACAGAGATGCTACCTTCTTTGATGTGCCCTATTACCGATGATGAGATCAAGTCAGCTTTATTCTCGATTCCCGATGATAAAGCTCCAAGACCGGATGGGTATACTTCTCTGTTCTTTAAGAGGGCCTGGGACATTATTAGTATGGAGTTTACGGATGCTATGCACTACTTCTTTGTGACTTGCCAGATGCTGAAGTGTGTTAATGCCACTAGGATTGCCTTGGTCCCCAAGGTTGAGACTCCGAGGACTATGAGTGACTTTCGACCAATCTCTTGTTGTAATATACTTTACAAGTGCATCTCTAAAGTGATTGTGAACCGGTTCAAAGTAGTTTTACCTAATGTAACTGGGAGTTCGCAGTCAGCTTTTGTCCCAGGTCAGAGGATCTCTGATGTCATTCTATTAACTTAAGAGCTCATGCATAATTACCATCTTCGGCATTCACCTCCCTGGTGCGCTTTAAAGGTGGATATTCACAAAGCTTTTGATACTGTCAGTTGGGATTTCATCCTTTTGGGGTTAAGTACGATCGGTATTCCAGAATGTATGGCTCGATGGATTGCGACTTGCATGTCTTTTGTACATTTCTGGGTTGCTTTAAATGGAGAGCTTCATGGGTTCTTTCCCACCTCCAGAGGTATTCGATAGGGTGATCCGTTATCACCATACCTTTTTGTGTTAGCCATGGAGGGTTTGAGTGGTATTCTTCGGGAGGCCTCTCAGCGGCCTGGTTTTCGATACCATTAGAGATGCCAGCAGGTTTCTCTTACTCATCTTTGTTTTGTAGATGATCTGATGGTTTTTTGCAGGGCATATATGGACTTTGTTATGGTGGTTCGTGCTGCTTTGCAGGAATTTGCAGAGCTCTTTGGTTTGGTTACGAATTTAGCCAAGAGTCATGTCTTATTTTTCGGAGTCAATGATGAGGATCAAACAGTGTTGCAGTCTATTTTGGGATTTCAAGTGGGGAGTTTGCCGGTCCGATATTTGGGGATGCCACTGATCAATACCAGATTGCGCCTTTCAGATTGCGCTCCGTTAATAGAACGGATTCTGTAGAGGGTTAGGTTATGGACTTCTGCTATGCTGACTTATGCTGGTTGTCTCCAGTTGATTAAGTCGGTATTATTTTCCATCAAGGTTTATTGCTCATCTATGTTCATTTTATCGGCTGCTGTGGTGCGAAAGATCGAGGGTATTCTGGCTGCTTTCCTCTGGACAGGGACCTCTTTGTCTCCTTCTAGGGCCAAAGTAGCTTGGGATTCGGTTTGCTATCTATCGAAGGAAGAGGGATTGGGAATTAAGCGAGTGAAAGAGTAGAATCGTGCTGCTATTCTGAAGTATGTTTGGAGACTTCTTTCTGACAAGTCTTCCACATGGTCTTCTTGGGTTCATTAGGTGCTCCTTTGGGGTCGCTCATTTTGGAAGGTTTGAGTTACTTCTGGAGCCTCCTGGTCTTGGAGGAAGATTCTGCACAGTCAGGATTGGTATAGGGGTAAATTTGTCTCTTGTATTAGAGATGGACGTGATAGCTCACTTTGGCAGGATTACTGGTTGTCGCAAGGACGTCTTTGTGATCTATTTTCTTTCAGGACTCTTTCGTCTACAGGTCTTCTCTCTGCGACACGTCTTTGTGATCTGTTTTCTTTCAGGACTCTTTCGTCTACAGGTCTTCCCTCAGATGCCAAGATCTCAGCTATTATTCAGGATGGGGATTGGGCTTTTCCTGATGGTGGGCAGGTCTTTGGACGGGTTTGGGACTTTGTCAGCATCCTACCTATGATGGGGACTCCTGACCATATTGTTTGGAAGGGCCACACTTCTGGTATTTTCTCCATTGACTCAGCATGGGAATTATTGCGGAGTAGACGATCAGTGAACTCCTTTCATCATCTTCTCTGGTTCCCTGGCCATGTTCCGAGGCACTCCTTTATTCTTTGGCTTGCTTCATCGTCTTCGTACTATAGATCAACTACGGCGTCATGGCATGTTATCTTCTTCGGGCTGTGTTCTTTGTGCTTCAGCAAATGAGACTCACGAGCATCTTTTCTTTAGCTGTCCTTTATTGTATTTTCTATGGGGGAAGATTTTAGCTAAGACACTCATTGTTTGATTATCTTTTAGTTGGCTCTCTTTACTTCATTGGGCCTGTCTTCATCTTCAGGGCAGGAAGAATTTTGGACATATCCTTGCACGTTTGGTCTTTTCTGCTATAGTTTATTTTCTATGGTATGAGAGAAATGATCGTGTGTATCAACAGCGTCATCAGACTCGTCGTCAGGTGATTGATGAGATTTTTGCTTTGGTTCGCTCTCAGCTTTTAACATTGGAGGCCAAGTATGTGATCACTCCTCAACTTCGTGCCATATAGGGCCTACATCGTTAGTTTTATTTTTTGGACTTTGTTTTTTTGTTGTTTGGGCCAATGCGCCCTTTTGTTTTGTTGTTTTGGTGATGATAGTTTTGTTATGGTTGCTTTTAGGCCAATGTGTCATCTTCTATTTGTTTGAGGCATTTGGATCTATATTTCGTTTGTTTTGTTTGAGACCTTTGGGCTTTGTTTTTTCCCTTTGGACTTGTGAGTATTAGGTACTCTTCTCGGGGTCTGTCCCTCGTATCTTGTATTTTTGTTTTTGTTTTTATGTAAATAGTAATTTAAAAAAAAAAATGAAGACGGCCTTTTAGCTTAGCTCGTGATGCTCATTGATCTTGACGGTTGATTTACGGTTCTACCCTCTCAGGCAACCTGTTAAACGATGTCGCTTCCTTCTCCACTGTCTCCTTAGCAAAAAGACCTAACTCAACTCGGACTCACTAGTCGGGAGTCAGTTTTGCAGTGGTTTAAAATGGCGTTGAGAGGAGCGGTGCTAAAAGCCTCCGGTGGCAACACGGGATTCACGTTACCATTCATGCGGTTGGCCCACGTCGCGGCTGTTCCTCCGCCGATGGATGCGGCTATCAGTTCTCCAATCACATCGACGCCTCCAGTTTTGCCTGACTTCGATCAAAACACAGATAACAACAATATCGGTTTAGAATTCCCAAGTTTCTCATTCGGTGGATCCATGGAGCTTATGGCTGTGCCCAAAAAGAAGGTACTCTAAACTCCGTCTATTAATTCACTCATTTGCGGTATAAATTTCAGAATTTGTGTTCTTTTTGCTTGTTTTCTTATTATTATTTTTGCTTTTTTTTATGTTTTTTAAAATTTTTGGGGCTATTTATGGTGGGTAGGCATCCATTAGGGTTTAGGGTTTTAGACTGTACCTTTACACAATTTGTTCGATGCGTTTTTCTTTTGTTCTTCACATTAAAATTGATTGTCTTGAAAATATGTAAGTTCAACTCAACTATATATTGAGCTGATTTTTAAAGCTTTGTCAATGATGCAGGTTTCTCGCCATAAGAGAGGCATAAGAAATGGACCAAAGGCTTTGAAACCTGTTCCAGTGATTGTTCGCTGCAAGTAAGCTTGCGTTTTCCTAACAATGTTTAGCTCGTTATAGTTCGTGTATCTGTTTTTTATGGAACTTTATTCATTGAAAAATTATATTTCCAGTAGTATCATGATAGCATGTTTGCATTTATCTGAACAAAATCTGGTTGGGCTGAAATTGACTAGACAATTGGATTCCTTTGTGACTCGAGTTATTTCATCAAATCCATTGTAATAAGTGGTTGTCTTTCCCTGAAATCAATTTCAAATTTTAGTAACGTGGGAGGTTGTTGGTTTCTCTCCACTAGAATTTTAGAATTGTGTTTTTTTTTTTTAATTAATTTTCGAAGCATGATATACCTCCTTGTATATATTGTAATGCCTCCCTCAAAGGAAAAGTTTTAAATTTCTCACAAAAAGGATTAAGTGGATTTAAATTAGGAATGCAGATTATGTCTTGTTAGAACTTTTAAAACTTTGATAGATATTCTAGTCATAAAATGATTTCTTAATGAATTTGAATTTTGAAAATTTGAAAACATTGATTATTGAATGATAGATCCAAGGCCTTATACATACCGTCTTATTTTTCTCTTTTAACACATCAACTTAGAGATATAAAAACTTTACTCAGTGCTGCTTAAGGTACTTATATACTTTTTTAGTTCAATTAGCATGATATTATGCTTTTGTAACAATAGGATTATACTGGTTATGTTATGGGTAGAATTTTGTAGAGGTTATGGGTGTGTTCATTTTGTGAGTTCATGTTTTTGTTTTCAATTGGATTTAAGAATATGTGATTGTGATAAACCAAAAATTTATATGCTTTTTTTAAATTGAATTTGATCATGAAAATTTTATATGTTAATCTAGACACTTAGATGAAGATACGAAAATATATTTTGTAGAAAAAAAATTAAGTATTTAATTACATATGTATTTTGAAGTTTCTACTTAAGTTATGAAAAAATATGTCATGGTTAGTAATTATGAAATAAATTTAATTATTCTAGGCATGTTAAAAAATTCTAAAATTTTATATTGTACTTAAATTTACAATTTAGAACTGAAATAAATTTACATGTTAGAAATTGAATTTGAATTTTGTGGAATGAATTAGTTATTGTGCAACAATTCAGAATTGGAAAGGATTATAACTCACTTGTAAAAAAAGGTTTATGAAATTTTAGAATTTTTTGACATGCCTAATTCACTTGAATTTGTTTCCTAATTTGTATATAAATGACAGAAACTAAACCTTTCCAGAATTTCTTTAGAAACTTAAAAATATAAATAATTGAATACTTCATATTTCTCTATGAAATAAGTTTTCATATTTTAGTCTTAATTGTCTAGATTAACATAGGAAACTTTCATTATCAAATTTATTTCTTGGAATAGCGTATAAAATTTTTCAACTCATTACTATCACATAAATTTCTGCAAAATTCAATCCATAACCTAACCATTGTTATAGAAGCATAATATCTGAGCACTTAAACTAGAAAAAAAATCACAAGTAGTACCTCAGGCCATCTTTGAGTAAAGCTTTATTATCTTGTTTGATAGCTGATGTTTTCAAAAACCTAATTTGTTGAGAATCCTTTTATCAGTAGGATATCTTTCAAAGGTTTAGAAGTTCAAACAAAATTTAATATCTAGCCTACTTAAATCTTTTTGTAAGAAATTTAAAGCTCTTCCTTATCCACCATGTTTTGGCTTAATATATGTTTTCTTAACGAAGATTAATTAAGTGGTAGTGTAAGGGATGTCTGAATGTTTGATTGGGAGCAGTCGTGAGGCATATCGTTTTTAATTTTTTTCTTTTCGAGTTAGAGATTGTTGCTTTTGAGCTTCTAACATAAGAGGCATCATGAAAATGATAACCAAAAATTTCAAATACATAATCCTTGAAATCCATGGGTATACTATAATTTCATTTTCGCCTTTTTCTATTTACACAATATCATAGTGCCTTGCCTAATACCTTTTACTTGATCGAATACAATGTTATCGTGCTTGTGTTTGATGCCATGTCTTCAAATGTTTGCTTATGAATAGATGCAAAAAGATTCATTGTTGTGCTTCTGTCTAATCTAATGATTGTATTGCAGGAGTTGCGGTCGAGTGAAGTTGCCACATTTCTTCTGCTGCAGTGGAGAGAGGAGGACTGGAGAATGATGATCAAAATGATTATGCTAGCTGTTTTTCTGGAGGCTCCAAATCATAGTTTAGTAATAGGGGGTAGCTATGTTGTGATTTGATTTTGCAAGAATAATCCTAAATGAAGTTTTGAGTTGTGGAAAGGCTGATTGCATTTATTTTCCCCCTCTTAATGGTGGATAGCTTTCTTTTTTGTTCTGCATAAAAGTGAGGCTCTTATGCAAGTATTGCATGAATGAGCCGGGTTGGATGTGGTTTACACTGTCATTTCACTATGTGGATTCATTGTTCCCGGTGTTGATGATTTTTGCAGAGGAACTGAAGGCATTGGAGGATATATTTGGTTTAGATTTAATTACAGAAAAGCTCATTTGGCTTGGATGTTCCTTTATTAACAAACTTCTGATCTTTTATCACTGAAGTTTTAGGAGTTTAAAACATTTTTTTTGTATAACGGAAAGAAGGGTCATCTTAATTTCATTCATGTACAAACTTAAAGTTGTCAATAATAAATGGTAAATTGAACAATAAAATATTTCTTAAATAGTAAGTTTGTGTTTACTATATTCACCTATAGTTTTTTATCATGCCTTATTTAGGTTACTTGTGAAGGTAATCATAGAATGATTTATGGCTTAATGTCATGGGTCACCCCTAACTTTAGGTTTAATATCACGTCGATTTACTATTCTGCAAATTTTATTATTGTCTATATTTATCTTTTAATAGATCATTATGGATTACTCTTTTGTTAATTTGATTGTTAAATATTTATAAATAATTTGAAATTGAAGAGTTATAATAGTCGTTTTATTACACTTTTTAATAATAATATAAAATCTAATTTTAAAATAAAAATCCTTAGGGGTAATGTTACGGATCACTCCTAACCTTAGGTTTTAATATCACATATATTCACTATTTTATAAATTTTATTATTGCTTATCCTTATCTTTTCAAAAATTATCATGGATTATGTGATATTAAGGGTTCTTAGGTAATTGATATTAGAATGCATAGAAAAGTAAAGGTATTTTAATAATTGTAGATAAAATGGATGAAAAGTGACTTCAACAAATAGTCAAATTAATGGAAGAGTGTTCCGTAATGATTTCTAAAAAAATAGGAGTAAACAGTAATAAATTTGTAAATAGTGAATTCACGTGATATTAAAGCCTAAAGTTAAGAGGTGGGTCCATGACATTATCTCGGTGGTAAAGTGATAACTGATATGTTTAATGACTTATTTAGAAATTTAAGGTTTTTTTTCATTATAAATGAGACAGCTTTATTGATGACCTTGAGATTAGGCTTAAAATCATTTATGACCCCCTTTGTTTGGAAACATGTAAAAATGATCTCACCGTTAAATAATAATGTTAAAGTTATAACTTGAAGGATAAAATAATAAATTCATATCAAATAAATAAAAGCATCTAATAATTCTTATTTTAATTTTAATTATCCAAATTAAAAGTTTCAAATAAACACCGTAAATTAATATGTTTGCATGAACACGCTATCTATATTGCTCGACACTCCCTAACACTTTGTCTAATTGCATAACTACCCCCACTGCACACCATTCGTCGATGAGGCAAAAAATGATTCGGTTTGGTAGTAAGCGACTACTTTGTGGCAGCAAACGTCTGATAAAGACCCTTGACTTTGATAAACAACAGTCAAGAAGATGGTTGGGAGGCAGTTGTTGTGGTGACGACTAAATCTTCTTTAGATTTTGGGGTATTTTCAGTGGCTTTTTGGGGATGGTGATAGAGGAAGATTTGTCGGGAAGGACCTGATATATGGTTTAGTGAGAATGGTGGATGAAAACTCGTAGGACTACGGTGGCAGTTTAGGTTTCTAGGGTTTCTTTTTTTATTTTGCAGTGCGTATTTAATTGTGCGTGGCGACTGTGTATATTTTTAGGGATGGAAAAACCCGGGTCAGCAATACCCGTCCTCGGCCTCCAATTTTTAAATCCAGCCCCAGAAAATTCTCCAGAAATTTTTTCCTCGGGGTCAAGGCCGGGTTTTCCAATAAACCCGGATTAAAACTCGGGTTGTATATATTTTTTAAAATTCTGATGCTTTTTGTAAAGCTATATAAATTTTTGACTTTCATTATTGCTAGCAAAATAGGTTGTAGCCTAGTGGTAGTGTGTTATGCTCTAATGTGTTTTTACAATATGCATAAGGGAATGGGTTTGAATCTCATGTATAACTGGTTTTCTTTTCATTTAAATTTTTAAATTCTGGGCTGGGCTTGGGGCCTTGGGCTATTAAGCTAAAAGAAGTATGAAATGGGCTTAAAATTAAATAAAGGTTTATAAGTCAATATTGCAAATTAAGGGCTATGAAATTAATTTGACATAATCCTAATTTCAATTTCGGGTCCCCAGCCCCGGTCTCGGTCGGGCAAAAAAATTGCACCCTGACCACGACCAAATTTCCCCGATTTTCCTGGCAATTCCTTCGCTTCGAATGTCCAGGTTTTCTGGGTCCCTGTCCATGATCGAGTCATTTTGCCATTTCTATTTAGGGTTTTTGTGTTTTTTTTTTAATAAACATCAATTTTATAGAATAAAATAATTACATTGTACAAATTAAGCTTAAATAAAGAATTGCTATGTTGGTAGAGGGTTTAGTGTTTTATTGGACTTCCCAAGTTTGAATCCTTTCCATACCAAAAAATTTCTTTTTTTTTTTTTAATTTTGAAAATTAATATTATAATAAATAATAAACTTTGTATTTATTATAGCCAAATAAGAGTTTAGCATGTTGGTAAAGTGGGAAGCATATTACCATGGAATGGGTTTGAATCACATTAGCGTCGAGCCGTCAAGTTATCATATGACAACCATGTTAGTTAACTGTCATTTTCAAAACAAACGGGGTCATAATTGATTTTATACCTAATCTCAAGGCCATCAGTGAAATTTATCCTTTATACCTTTATGAAGAAATGGCGTCCAAGTACTCCACGGATTTGCTTGGGGGCTTGAATGGAGGACGACCTGCGGAACTGGGTTGACATGATCACATCTGAACTGTCGATTTAATACGTGAGTATGTCCCATAACTCAGTTAAATGGATGAGTTTCTTGTTTCCAATATGAACACATGATCAATAATATCAAAATTCATAAATTCCTAATGTAAAAAACCAACAAAATTTTATGCTCACAATTAATAGCCTAGAACTGGTCAAATGGTTAGAATTGTCCCTTATATAAGAGAAGGATAAAAAAAAAAAAAACAGTTGAAGCTCATTGTTCTCTCTGGTTCTGAAATAATACTTTTTGAATTAATAATCTATTTAAAATTAAAAAAAATGATTTTGACTATATCTTGATGTAAATAATAATAAAATTCATAATAATAATGAGTTTGAAATAATATTATTTGTCCCACAAATTTTAAAATAACTAAATAAAAATATGAATATAATTATAAGCTACTGAGACTACCAGAACACCATAATCTTCCACTTCTTTTTTCAGTATTTTTGTGTTAGTTTATAAAAAATAATTAAAGTATATATTATTTTATATTATGAAATATCTTCCAGTTCTGATGCGGTGAGTGTAATGATCCTCGGGATGTTTAACAGTTTAAGACGTAAGAAACGTTATTTGCTTCACACACTTCAACACGGCAAGCTGAAATCATGGTTACGTGGCAAAAACTGGTGGGTCGTTGTGTAGTTGCGCCGCAACAAATAAATACGAGATGGGTTATCCTGCTCCACAACACCACAAAAAGCAATTGGGGTTAGCCAATCATGCGAAACAATTCAGCCACTGAAGTCTATTTCGTTCTTGCAATTGGTTGGGGCCACGTTGAAGCGTTGGTATTGACGACAGAGTAATTCTGAGCCTAACTAACCTTGACTGGACTGGACCTGGAGCGCATAGAGTAACAGAACACAAAGTCAGGAAGCAATGCCTTTCCAGGCGCAAAATTATAACGTAGTTTCAGTGCTTCTGCTCCAAGAAAACAAAACTCTTCCATCGGCGGTGTTTCATTCAACTTATTGAAAGTCCAGGGCTAAACAAACATCAAAACAAAGGTAAATGCAGCTTCTCCCGGGCCTCTTCTTTTAACAATGGCATAGCTCTGCATGTTACAATCTTGAATCATTTTCTAGATAAATATCCAACTTAATCACTGACTTTTGTGTTTTCTTAGTTTGTCTTGAGTTTTTGGTTTAGTTATTGAGAAAAAAAAAAAAAAAAGAAATTGCATGTTATGTTATACGGATAATAGATATTATTTCAGCAATTTTATTGGTGTATGTTTCCACATTTGGATTCCAGAAGGAAGTAGTTTCTTCAACTCAAAACCATATTTTCCTGTTGGAGAAATATATATATATATATGTTTTGTTATAGCTGAGTTTATTATTATTATTATTATTATTATTAATCTTATCTAGCTTAAACTTCAGCTAAATCTAGAGATCATCAACAGAGGTGTACTGGAGAAACTGGGTCTATAAATTTTGTCAGTACAGACACACAAAGATGAAATTCGGGAAACAATTCAAGAAACAAAAGGTGCCGGAGTGGACAGATGCTTACATGGATTATAATGGGCTCAAACGAATTTTACGAGAAATCTTGCAGTACAAGCTAAGTAAGGAACCGCCAACACCCACGAGAGCTCTTCAGCAGAAGTTGAGATTGCATCAGACCTTCAGTGGACTAAATGCACGATCTAGCAATGTTGTCGATAGAGGTGATATCGAAGACCAAGTAATAGATGTCTGTGAATTGCCACGAGATGGTTCTGGATATTTTTACAAAACTAATTTCCTGGGGCAGTCTGCTGAAGGAGGAGACATTGAAGTTATTTTCTTCAGAAAGCTTGATGAAGAGCTCAACAGGGTCAATACTTTTTACAAGGACAAGGTCATGGAAGTGACAAAAGAAGCAGATGAGCTAAATAAACAAATGGATGCCTTGATTGCATTGCGAATCAAGGTAGAGGGAAAACAAACTTCTGCAGCTACATCTGTGCACTTAGATGTTACTTCAATCCCAGCTAGGACTCAAAGTAAGTGCATTGTCAGAATCATATATTTTCTTATGTGCATAATTTCAATCAGTTCTAAGTAAACCAAATAAGGTTACTAATTTGAGAGAATTAGCATCACTTTTGTGAAGGACAATAAAAGTCAGAATACTTGAGAAACTAAGATAAAAAGTGGATTTTAATTTGCTCTGCTCTGGGTGGAAAATGAGAAATGGTCAAACTGATTTTGTAGAATATCAGTAGTCCATTTCTTTAAAAAGCTTACACAGTAACTACAATGAAAGGGGAAGTCCTCTAACCTTCTTTATTTACATGCATCTACTTCTATCAGACTTAAATGAGTAGTTCTGCCTCTTCTGACATAGAATTGCAATAGCTTTGTGATTCTAGTTGGCAACTCATTGTTTGCTAATGTGATCTTGGTACCTGCCAAAGGTGCAGGAAGGGGACAAATGGTGGAGCCTGGAGTTGAGTTGAGTTACAGAAGTCAACTAGAAGAATCTCATTACACTCGGAGTAGTGATGCCGTTCTGATTCATAAATTGCAAAATATCTGTCACTTAAAATTATCTTTCCTTTAATTTAAAATCCCATGCTAAATGTGCAGCACGTGAGAATATTGATTCAAGACTTGGAGCGGACAAGAGTGATGATTATCGAGAGGGAGAGTTTACTGGATGCCTAGAATCTGGTCCAGTTCCTACTACCAACTCTAGTAGTGATTGCAAAGAGGAGAAGAACCTTAACAAGTGCGAAGAAGATTCACTAGAAATCCTTGAGCATGTGAAGATTAGAAATACACTTGAATCTCCATTATCAACCATAAAAGGTGTTTTCAAGGATTCAAAAGATGACGAGTTGAGATTTAAAAAGGAGGAGTTGAGGGATGTTGAAGAAAGATTGAGAGTTGTGTTTATTGAATTCTATCAGAAGCTACTTCTTCTGAAGCACTACAGGTGATTACCTATGAAAGAATTAGAAAACATTCTACTCTATTTTATTTTCACCTCTTAACTCAAAAATTCATATTCTTGTTCTTTTGTTATGGATAAACCAGTTTTATGAATCTAGCAGCCTTTTCCAAGATCATGAAGAAATATGAGAAGGTCAGATACCAAATACTTCTTTAGGTCATGAGTTGCATGATAATCCTACAAACTAAACAAACATTAAAAATGTATTTTGATTTCTGAAACTGTAGTAGATACATATTGGATTTGAATGGAGACTGATTAAATTATTTTTTCTTTTGCAAAATGCAGATCACTTCTAGGAGAGCAGCCAGATCATACATGAAAATTGTGGACAACTCTTACCTTGGCAGCTGTGATGAGGTAAGTTTCATGTACCTGTGTTCCAATGCTGGCCTACCATACATTGGATAATTTCATTCTTCACCCCATAAAGAAATGCATCCTTCATTTGGATCTTTTGTGTTTTCAAATTTTCCACATATTTCAATTCATGTGACATGGCTCTTGAATCAAAATTCAACTTATCTGTCAAGGAACATATTCGAGGTTAAATATTATTGTTCGTTTCTTCCCACAAACTTAAGCTTTTTGTACTAGTGGAGAATACCATAGTTAGTTCGATCATACATTTTATCATCTTCTCAACATTCTAGTATTACCTGTAAACTTGTGAATTTGCCTTATGCCACTGTAGGTTATTGGTCTTTTGGAAAGGGTAGAGACTACCTTTATTGTCCATTTTTCAAATTCTAATCGCAGAAAGGGCATGAAGTTATTGAGGCCAAAAGTAAGAAGAGAAAAGCACAGAGTAACGTTCTTATCAGGTAAGTAAACTCTGCATCAGTTATACTCATTGCTTGACCAAAATGTTTCATATTTTCTTATGGTTTTAAATTATTGATTGATTTTAATATTGCCTTGTTTCCTTCAGGGTTCTTTTCTGGTTGTTCTATTGCTCTACTTGTTGCTGTTCTATTAAGAATAGAAACTCAAAATCTAATGGATAAGGAGGAGGGTGCCTTGTACATGGTTAACATTTTCCAGCTTTACAGGCAACCAGTCACTACCCCTGTGTCTATTAATTCATGAAATTACTTAAGAATAGATGTTTGCGACGTTTTCATCCAGCCACTATTTTCACTGAGAATGCTTTTACTATCCTGGCAGTTTATTTGCATATACTGTTCTTCATATGCTCATGTATGCTGCAAACATATACTTCTGGAGGCGTTATCAGGTCAACTATCTATTTATATTTGGCTGCAAGCAGGGTACTGAGTTGGGATATCGAGAAGTTTTCCTCCTCAGCACAGGTCTTGCAGTACTTGCTCTTGCTAGTTTGTTAGTAAATTTGCACCTGGACATGGGCTCAAGAAAACAACATTACGAGAAGTTAACTCAACTGGTTCCTCTGTTTCCAGTTACAGTAAGATTCCTGATGTAGCTAAACTTTTTAGACTGGGTTGCCGTTTAACAGTCAATCTTTTTAGACTGGGCTGCCATTACAGAAATTATAACCTGGTGTTCTTTTATTACGTATGTAAGAGATGCAAGTAAACTTTTTTTTTTTACTTTAACCTGGGCTCTTTTTTCTTTTTCTTCTTCTTCTCCTGTTTTGCAGATTGTAATTGTCATACTTTTCTGCCCTTTTGACATCATATACCGCTCAAGTCGCTTCTTCTTGGTTAAATTTCTTTTTCGTTGCATTTTTGCCCCTCTCTACAAGGTGATTAAAATTCAAAAAGTTAAATGTTACACTGTACCATATTTTTGAGCAAGATCCCATTTCTTATGGTCTTCCTTCAGGTTACACTTCCAGACTTTTTCTTGGCAGACAACCTTACCTCTCAGGTTTGCACTATAAACACTCTTATAATTTAGTGCAACAAGTAAAGATATATGACTTGAATTTTTTGTTTGCCTGCTACTGCATGCATTTCCATCTCAGGTCCAGGCCATAAGGAGTATAGATTTATTCATATGCTACTATGGTCTAGGTGAATATTCAGAGAGACAGAATAAGTGCCACAGTAGTGGCATTTATAATGCTTTATACTTTGTTGTTGCCGTGATACCATTTTGGCTCCGCTTTCTCCAGGTATCCAGCTCATTTCTTTTCTCTTATTGCATTTCTTCAACTTTTGTTGTATAGAATTGATGAGGAACGGGGTTCCTCAAGTTAATAGAAAGGGAGGGAGATGTAGACAGAGGAAATGGGAGAAATAATAGAATAAATTTATGGAGAAATAGAGTGAAATTGAGGAAGAGACAATTTTTTTACTAAAAGATCAAAAACCAATAACAATCAAGTCTGAAAATAACATAACTAAAGGTTCCTATTTATAGGACTTTAAAGTATAGTTCTACTAGGAAATAAAATCCTATTAGGAAATAGAATCATAATCCTAGTTTAACTAGAAAATACCAAAATTAAATCTTAAATAAAATAGTAAACTATTAATTTAGGAAAATGACTCAAATTAGGATTACTCCCAATTTAGGAAGTCAAAATCCCTAATTTATTAAAATCCCTAAAATCAAAATTAAAATCCCTAATTTATTCCTAATTTGTCCTATATCAATTCTCTCCCTCTTGAAAGAACTCGACTCTTGACGAGTTGTCAAGGAGGAAATTGTCAATACACAAGAAAACGCCACGTCTTACCTTGCACGATCATTAGAAAGTCATTAATCCACATCTTCGTTTTATGACGATCCAATAGTGAAAGCACATATAATGAAAAAATTATTGATGCTTTAGCGGCCTTCAATATTGGTAAAGAAACAATAATCCCCATGGAAGACTTGACCGTTGACCCAATGATAGAAGTAGAAGAACACAAATATGAATCACAACCTATGAAATCAATTTCTTAAATGATTTTATGAGATTCTTCACATGTAGGTTCCATAACATCATTAGAATTCATCTTGCCCTCGCTTTCAATATCACCTCTAGATTCGTGCCCATCTACAAGATCAATCTCGTTTGCTTCATTATCTTCACTAGAATCATCACACTCATCCTTATGGTTTTTAGGAGTTGCACCCAAGATCTCTTGATTCCTATGTTTGATGGATGACTCCAAATTAGGGCCTTGTATTTTAAGAAAAGAAGCTTGCAAGGCTTTTATAGTTGTTAATATTTCTGTAATTTTATCTTCCATGACATCCATTCTACTCTTTAGAGCATCAATCGTGCTGTTTATCCTATTTTCTGAGTAGAGCATCAATCGTGCTGTTTATCCTATTTTCTGAAGCTTGTATCATTGAGAGTATTGAAGTTTGTACTAAAGGACACATTGTAGATATCGACAAGAAGAGTATAATGGTGGTCGCGGTAAACAGTAAATTCGGTGAACAGTATCAGCAGTGAATAGTGACTCATGTGAACAGTATCTGTGGTGAACAGTGACACCGGTGAACAGTAACTTCTGTGAATAGTAACATTGATGAACTGTAACTCTTTTTTTTTTTTTTTCTTTAAGGGGTGATAGAAAATGAGCTTGAGGGTAAAGTAAGTTAATGGTGGTGGAAGGTTTAGGATTTGTAGGTTGAGCACAAAATTAAAGGATAAATAGTATAAGAGGGGATCAAAACCACGCTCTGATACTAATTGATGAGGAACGGGGTTCCTCAAGTTAATAGAAAGGGAGACAGATGTAGACAGAGGAAAGGGGAGAAACAATAGAAGAAATTTAGGGAGAAATAGAGTGAAATTGAGGGAGGAGATAATCTTTTTACTAAAAGATCAAAAACTAATAGCAACCAAGTCTGAAAATAACATAACTAAAGGTTCCTATTTATAGGACCTTAAAGTATAGTTCTACTAGGAAATAAAATCCTATTACGAAATAGAATTATAATCATAGTTTAACTAAAAAATACCAAAATTAAGATTATAATCTTAGTTTAACTAGAAAATACCAAAATTAAATCTTAAATAAAATAGTAAACTATTAATTTAGGAAGATGACTCAAATTAGGGTACTCCCAATTTAGGAAGTCAAAATCCCTAATTTATTAAAATCCCTAAAATCAAAATTAAAATCCCTAATTTATTCCTAATTTGTCCTAAATCAGAAGTATTATCAATAGATAATGGTGGTGAATAGTGATTTTTTCAGGCTGGGAAACTATATATACGTTATCTGCATCTGCATGTTTTTTGTTTCAACCATAATCCTCACCATCTCATTTTCTCCTGTCCATGGCCACCACTTTGTTCAACCGAAGGAAAATACCGTTTTCTGAAACCAATTAAATAAAATTTTATCGTTTTTGAAATATGCACTTATGGATGGTACGTGTAATTTTGTAGTGCATCCGTCGATTGTGTGAAGACAAGGATACAGTTCATGGATACAATGGTTTGAAATACTTCTTGACAATCGTTGCAGTTCTTCTTAGAACAGCTTTTGAACTGAAGAAGGGAACAACCTGGTTGGTTTTGGCATTGGTCAGCTCGGCTCTCGCAACAGTTATGAGTACATATTGGGATATTGTCATCGACTGGGGACTTCTGAGAAGGAATTCAAAAAATCCATTTTTGAGAGATAAACTAGTTATTTCCCACAAGAGCGTCTACTTTGCAGCCATGGTAAATACAAAGTTATTTGAACTTCTATTAATTTTCTGTAGTAGCTCACTGATTCAATCTTTTGGAGGCATTTTCTATAGGTCCTGAATGTAGTACTGAGAGTTGCTTGGATGCAGCTAGTTTTAGCATTCAAGCTGCATCCACTTCATAAAATGACCATAACAACTATCATGTCCTGCCTAGAAATCATTCGTCGTGGCATTTGGAACTTCTTCAGGTATTTCATTTCTTCTGTTATCAGCAAAGGCTTTTGTTGAGTTCTCTTCAGCATCTTTATTATATATAATTTCCATTCTATCAATGTTTTCTGCTGCCCACGTTATTTTATGGAGACAACTGTCTCCTATTGACATCTATACGCAAAGATAACGGAATTATATTTTCTTACCACTTGTCTAAGTCGTTCAACTTTCAATACATCATGTAAAAAGTGTCATTATCTAGTTCGTGCTTATACAAGGGTCATACTCAACCAGGTTGGAGAACGAGCACTTGAACAATGTTGGGAAGTACCGAGCATTCAAGTCAGTTCCACTTCCTTTCAGTTACTTTGACGAGGAAGGCAATGAAGACAAGGATGACTAGCATCGCCATTGTTACCCTCCAATTTAGCATTGAATTCATGAAGGCCAGTGCAATTGCTTTGAAGAAAATATGTAGCATCTTATGATGTAGAGTAAAGTTTTTTAGGAAGTTAATTTATTTTAGGAATTTGATAATTTTCCTCAATTTATCATTTTGATTTTATCTTTCCAAAGTTAATTTCTTGTTGAGGTAGGATTTGATTACTTATCAAAAGTAGATTGTCGATTTCCTAGTGTTGTTCAATCCTGCTATTACATAAATAGGCCTCTATATATCAGTTTGTAGCAGACTTGATGAATAACTTATAATGGAAGTTGGTTTTCTCTGCTAAATTATCTCTGAGTTTCCTCCCCGTTTCTTACCAAATATGCCCTTTAGGACTTCAGTGACCCTGTTAAGCTAATTGTATTTATAGGGTTAAGATCAAATTTTTTTTTTTTTTACTCAAATTGCAACAGAAATAATCAAATAATTGAAGTAAAAACTTAAACTGATATCTCTAATTTTCAATGTATATTACTTATATCTCATGTCAAGTATAATCTTAATTAGTTAAATTTAATTCTAAATTAATTTGTCTAAGGAAAAAAAGGGCTTGTTCATCCTGCCTAATTTACATTAAGCCTAAAAAACACTATATTCAGCAACTAGCAACAATCCAGCATATCTATAAGCACTCTCAAGTCGCTTTGCAATTGCATCAAAATGGCTTCGAAACCTTTTCTGGTGATCACTGGCTGAAACTAAAAGGGTTTTCTGAGTGAAGTTGCCATACTTCTTTTGTTCTAGTGGAGGAAACATGAGGAACGAAACTGATGCATGACATGTTCATGCGAGCCGCTACTCTGTAACAATGTTTATTGTCTAAATGAGCTGCGTTGGATTAGGACTTGCAATGCGTGTAAGATTTTTAATCTTCTGTTGAGTAGCATTGAGGAACTATAAAACAAAAGTACTCACTGCTTGAACCCGTTAAATGTATCGGCTACTAGTATGCGTATCCGAGAAACTGAAAAGTTCTCTATTCTTTGTTTTGAAAATCTCGTTTTCTAAAAGCATTTTTAGCACATTAAAATCTCGTATTTAAATATGTAATGCTCATTATCTTTTTATTTTTTAAAAAGAACAAATGTCGTGCCGAATGTTTATTAACTTATACTAAATATATAAATAAATGGTTCCGGAAAACAGTGTTAGTATTCTCTAAGCTTGGTTTGACCCTGGGAGAGAACTGGTCCAACTGGGCTGGCCTCTTTCACTTAATCCCCTTTCATTTTGACATCAGATTCGACTTTCAAGGAGTAAATGCTTGGCGTCTTTGCAAGTCTTTCGATAAGACAAGTTTCTCTCTGAATAAGTGGAAACTAATGACTTCAGAATACCATAAATTTCATAAGGCTAATACTTAACAATAATTGAGAGGGCCAAACATTTTGATCTTATGCGCACAATTAAAAGGTTTTGTAGATAACAAGGATCAAGTCAAAATCAGATCTAGAGAATTGACCATCGTCACATCTTCTCTGCTAGTCAAAATTAGATAGAAATAATTGTACTTTACATTATGATACAAAAATAATATATATGTAACAAGCCTCTCTGTTAATTTCTTTCACACACTCGCATGGATTTTGGAAACGTGTTAGAAGCAAATAAATACGAGATGGATTATGCTGGTGAAGTCATATGATCACCCAAAGCAATGAAGCTATTCCTAGCCAATCAGATAAATGAAAACATCCAGTAAACTCGAAAGACTAACTCATTCCTTAACATTTTGATTTTTCACTGAACCCTATCTTGTAAATTTATCAAGAGTTTTCATCGAACTATTCAATTCCAAGCCTAAACCAACAACACAACTATATATAAAATAAACGATGTTCATGCAGTTCTTCTGGTTCTTCTTAGTGATTGCTGCAAGTTACAATCATTGACAGGTATTGAATTTCCATACTCCCATGTTGTGTTTCTATACTTTTGCTTCGTCCCTCTGGTCTGGTTATGGACATATATGAAACAATTGCATGTTATATTCCCATGCATGAAATGAGATGTATTTTTACGTATTTTTAATGTGGGGAAAAATCAAAACTATATAGGATCAGGCTGAGATTTTGTTAAATGTTTTAGATATCCTGTCACGTCTTGTCTGCTTTATCTAACTTCAATCTTCAAAATGATCTAGAGATAAATCGGGGTTTGGTAGCTGGAGAAATTTTAAGTACATAAATATATGATTTACAAGTAGGTGGGGAGAAGGAAAGATGAAATTTGGGAAAGACTTCAGGAATCAAAAGGTGCCAGAATGGACAGATGCATATGTGGATTACGATGGGCTCAAGAATATATTACGACAGATCGAGAAACACAAGCAGAGTCAGGAGCCTCCAACACAATTAACAGCCTTGCAACAGAGGTTTAGATTGCTCCATACATTCAGTGGACTTCATTCACGATCCAATTCTAACAATCCTAGATCAGGCGATATTGAAGACCAAGTGATAAATGTCAGCAGATTGCCACGAGATGATTCTGGACATTTTTACCGGACGGATGTTGTGAGGCCCTCAGAAGAAGGATCAGGAGAGCACGAGGTTGTGTTTTTCAGAAAGCTTGATGAAAACCTCAACAAGGTAAATACCTTTTATAAGGAGAAGGTCTCGTCAGTGATGCAAGAAGCAGTTGAGTTAAATAAGCAAATGGATGCCTTGATTGCTTTGCGAATTAAGGTAATGGGAAACCACCCTTCTGTGGAGAGCGCTGTTGCTATGCAGTCAGCTACAGCTTCAAGAGCGGGCGCCAGAAATTCAACTGAATCTGCCAATCAGTGTAAGTGCTATTTACAACCGTTATAGATTATTATGTGCATAAAATTACATATATGTTATGAAGAGCCGAAAACTATCTTATATTATGTTGAAGGATGAAATAAATGACGAGCCCGCATCTATTAACTTAAGAATTTAGAAAAATAGTAACTTGTTATGTTGACCTAGCAGGCACAAGTTCGAATCCCTCTCTAGGAAAGTGGTAACTTAAAATCTTACAGTACTTAATTAATTAATGTATCTCATGATGATAAACGTGCAGCACAGGAGAATATGGAGAAGAGAGGTGAAGAAAATGATAAACGTGCATCACAAGAAAAAGTGGAGTCGAGATGTGAAAAAGATGATAAACTTGCAGCACCGGAGGGTGTGGAGCCGAGAGGTGAAGTAGATGATAAAGTCGCAGCACAAGGGAATGTGGAGTCGAGATGTGAAGTAGATGATAAACTCGCAGCAAAAGAAAATATGGAGTTGAGAGGTAAAGAAGAAGATACAATTGATATTATTCGAGTGGAAGAGCCCCAACCCGATGATGACCAAGAAATAACTCCGGTTGCTACTACAAGTGATTCCAGAGAGGAGAACCTTGTAAGCAGGTACAATGAAGATTCACTTGAAATCCTTGAGCGTGTGAAGCTTAACAATACACTAGAAAATCCATTATCAACAATAAAAGGAGTTTTCAAGGAATCAAAAGATGAAGATTTGAGTTTCAAGAAAGAAGAATTGAAGAAAGTTGAACTACGATTGAGAGTTGTGTTTATCGAATTCTATCAGAAGCTTCTTCTTCTTAAGCACTATAGGTGAATTTGAAAATTAATATTCTACTATGTTACTTTTTTACGCCTTAACTCATAATCAAATTGTAATGTTCTTATTTGCTTTGTTATGGATGAAACAGTTTCATAAATCTTGCAGCATTTTCCAAGATCATGAAAAAGTATGAGAAGGTCAGATACAAAATGCTTCTTTAACTATGTGTGGAGTTGCATCATTAACATACAAACTAAATCCAGAACTAACTGGCAAATACATTTTGATTTCTAACATTATGCAGATCACTTCCAGAAGAGCTGCCAGATCATACTTGGAAAATGTGGAGAACTCTTATCTTGGCACTGGTGATGAGGTCTTTCTCATGTACTTGTCTTGTGTTCCACTCGTATATAAAGTTTGATTGTTTTGTCTTCTGCAAGTAAAATGGTTTGCTTGCCTTATGCCACCAGGTTAATGGACTTTTGGAAAGGGTGGAGGCTACCTTCGTGGACCATTTTGCAGACTCCGATCGCAGAAAAGGTATGAAGATATTGAGGCCAAAATCAAGAAGAGAAAAGCACAGAGTAACATTCATAGCGGGTAAGTAAATTAAACACCATCTTTCACAAAGTGGTTGATCTTCTCTCATGCTTGATTTTAACTTTTTCTAATTTTTATCTTCAGGGTTCCTTTCTGGTTGCTCTGTCGCACTACTTTGTGCCATTGTGTTGTTAATAAGAGCCAAAGATGTACTCAATAAGGAGGGGGGAACCTTATACATGGTTAACATTTTCCAGCTTTACAGGCAACCAAACACTTCCCCAACTATTGCCCTTAGCAATTTATGAATTCAATTTTTTTTTAACTGAGAATCTTTTATGTATCTTTGCAGTGTGTTTGCATACATTGTCCTGCATATGCTCCTGTATGCTGGAAACCTATACTTCTGGAGGCGTTATCGGGTTAACTATCCATTTATAATGGGTTTGAAGCAAGGTACTGAATTAGGCTACAAAGAAGTTTTTCTCCTCTGCTCAGCTCTTGCAGTACTTGCTCTAGCTAGTTTCCTGGCAAATTTGCACCTGGACTTCGAAACAAATTCTCAAAGCCTCAAGAGATTAACTGAATTGGTTCCTCTAGTTCCATCTATAGTAAGATTTGAGATGAAAACTAAATTTTTTTTCTACTAGTTGGCTGTTGCATGATAGTGAACTACACTGTTAGGCATAAATGAGAGACAAGAGTAAACTTTCCCAGTTTAATCAAGCTTTTTCCTTTCTCCCCCGTTTCTCAGGTTTTTCTTCTTGTACTTTTCTGTCCTTTCGACATCATGTACCGTTCAAGTCGCTTCTTCTTTCTGAAAGCCTTTTTTCACTGTATTTGTGCCCCTCTCTATAAGGTGATTGAAATTTGAAGAGTTCATCAATTGTCATATAAACCATGTCATACGAGCAAACATTCCCACGTTTTATTTCTTCCATTAATTTCAGGTTAAACTTCCAGACTTTTTCTTGGCAGACAATCTCACCAGTCAGGTTTTACTTTTGCACCATGTATAATCACACTTACTGATTGAATGCCACAAGCAAAGAATTTCTAGTAACTTGAATTTTTTTTGCCTTTTTTTTTTTTTTTTAATGTGATCAGGTCCAGGCGATAAGAAATTTAGAGTTGTACATATGCTACTATGGGTTAGGAGAACATTCCAAGAGACAGAATAAGTGCCACGCTCATGGCGCGTACAATGCATTTTACTTCATTGTTGCCTTGATACCATATTGGATGCGCTTTCTCCAGGTATCACGTCTTTGTGTTAAGACGAAAATTACACATATACATTATCTTTCAAACGTATATGGACTTACAGATGGTGATTTTGTAGTGCGTCCGTCGATTATATGAAGAGAAGGACTCAATGCACGGATACAACGGTTTGAAATACTTCTTGATTATTGTCACCGTTTTTGTTAGAACAGCTTTCGAGTTTAAGAAGGGAACAACGTTGTTGGTGTTGGCATTGGTCAGCTCAGCGGCGGCAACAGCTTTTAGTACATATTGGGATATTGTCATGGACTGGGGACTTCTAAGAAGGAAATCAAGGAACCCATATTTGAGAGATAAACTTGTTATCTCCCACAGCAGCGTCTACTTCATAGCTATGGTAAAACAAATAAATGAATAAACTGACTAAAACTGATTATCGCATGTTCTCATTTTCTACAGTAGCTCGATCATGCCATTGATTTATTTTATTATAGGTACTGAATGTAGCACTGAGACTTGCTTGGCTGCAGCAAGTCTTAGCAATCAAGTTGCAGTCGGTTCACAGAACGACTGTAACAAATCTCGTTGCTATCTTAGAAATCATTCGCCGCGGGGTGTGGAACTTCTTCAGGTATTAATTCACTACTTCCATCTGTCATTGCATTTGCATACGCATATATGTTCATAAATTAAGGTTGATGTTGATTTTGTTGAATCAGATTGGAGAACGAGCACTTGAACAATTGTGGCAAGTACCGAGCATTCAAGACAGTTCCCCTTCCTTTCAGTGTATACGAGAACGGCGGCAAGGAAGATTAACTTACAATTCATCAGTATTGAATCATTAACAAGGATGATTAACATACAACTGATCAGTATTGAATGATTAAGGTTAAGGCAAGTGCCGTTGCTTTGAAGACAATTGTATATGCAGTATCTAATCTATGGGCAAGGCCAACGCAGATACTATCTCTCAACTTTTTGTTTTACACGATTTACAGTGTAAATAACTGATGAATTACTTAATACATTCAGTAATAAATTAAAGCTTGAATTGACACATACTACACTTACTCAAATGTGTATGTTTATATGCATATATAAAGCTCTAGTCACAGAAAGAAAATTGAGAATTTCAGGCTCTTTCTGATAAAAATCTTTGATTAGACTATTAATTTCCTTTTAATTTTAATTAAGAAGTCAAAATCACTGTCAAAAACTTTTTTAATACTATTTCAAATTTTTTTAATATAAATTAAGAGAGCGATGTTACTCTTATAAATTATTTATATAAATTTACATAATATTATTGAATAATTATCACATTATCCATATTAATTAATATAATTAAATTTTGAAATTCACTCGTTCAATCAAAATATGATATATCGGTATATAAAAATAGTATATATATAGATTTGAGTAAATATTACATTTATAACTTATTTATAATCAATTCTTTTTATAATATGAATTTACAAAATCTTACTATATAATATAATTATCTTTATTTATTTTATATTTTTCTCTTTTAATAAATTTTATAATTCAGTTATAGATAGTTATAAATACGTGATAGCAGTAGTATTACTATGCTGGTTTTGACTTTGGCCCGTTTGGGTATCCATTGACCAATAGATGCCACATGTTTCATCGCGTATGACGTGTCCGACTAATAGACTTTAACATCGATTTAAAAAAAAAAAATTTCCCAAGCAAGGGTTTAAGTGGAGGTTTTACAGCAGGCCATGGGTGGCGTCCTTCTCATCTGTCTCTTCTCACAATCTCAACTTTTAAGGCCTCGAATCCTAACATCAAAATGTCCTCTTCTGATGACCACCAAACCCTAGAATCAGCATCCCAGTCCTCCTCTGATTCTTCTCTTCACACCAAACCCGATGATATCCACGAGGAGAAACCCGATGTGATTGATGATGCTGAAATAACCGAAGCAGCTCAAGGGAAGGAAGAAGAGGAGGAGACAGAGTGTGGGTTTTGCTTGTTTATGAAGGCTGGCGGATGCAGAGACGCCTTCATAGACTGGGAGAAATGCGTCGAGGAATCCGAGAAGAACAACGAGGATGTTGTCGAAAAGTGCTTTGAGGCTACTAGTCTATTGAGGAAGTGTATGGAGGCTCACGCCGATTACTACGAGCCCATCTTGCGTGCTGAGAAGGCCGCCCATGAAGAGGCCGTCAAGGAGTTGGAAAAAGAGAAGGCCACCGCCGCCGAGGAGACCAAGGATTCGAAAGCGGAGGAGAATATGGAGGGGAATTGAGGTGGTTTGATAGTTAACTTATCCCTTTTTTTTTTGGAAAGCATTATTGTTATTTCAAAATAGGATTTTGGTGCCAATTTTGCGGGAAATTCGATCGGAATTTTAGGATAATAATTAGACTTCTGAATTTAATTGAAGGAAGATTAATGATAGTTAAGAGATTATGAGAAATACAAGTGATTAGCATATATTGTAATAATTTGATGACAATTTACTTGAGAGTTAACTTTTAATTTGGCTTTATGTGGTGACTTATTGTGCTTTTAGATAATTGATCGACTTAGATCTTTGTATTCCTTTTGCATATGCAATGAATTGTGATATCTCGGAATGTGGTTTAAGTTACATTATCTTATATCCGCTTGTATGATAAGTGGGATTATATCATATGGAGTATGTGTGGTTGTCAATCATAAAAGGAGGGAATGTTTTTGTATCAATTATAACAGTGGCATCAATGTTAGGGTTTCAATGTCTGATTGAACCCTAAATTGAGGTGCATTTGACCATGATTGGTTGTCCCGTTTGTTGTGTTCAAGTGTATAGTTATATCTTGCATTCAAGCTAGGTAGGCCCAAGTTGACACTGTTCAAGTTTCTATCATTGTGGTGTTTCCTTATTGTTTTGTTTCTTCCTACAAGATTCTTTAAGTTAGACTCAGTGGTAGAGATATCCTAACTCTGTCAACAAATGGGCTTCCGTGTCTTGAGTAGGCTGACTCATTTGCTTGATCATTTTAATCTTTTGTAGTTTTGCGTAGAATGTCATCCCAGGTTGTTCGATGCTTGCTCTCTCTACTCTCATTTGACCCTATATTTAGCTAGATCTTTGACATTTTTATTCCATTGTGAATATAACGAACAAGAGTTAGGCAACCTCTTCCTCTAGTAGAGTATTTGATGGTAGAACACAATGGTTTCTAGTAATTTAGAATTCCTCTCTGCGACGGTGGTTTGGGGGATTGGGGGGCCGCATTTGCAAATGAGTGGACCTGCTAGCAATTTTCATGGAATATGCATTTTTAATTAGTGTTTTCCTTCAGCTTGAAGTGTCCAAAATAATGAATTGTCTTCTTCTGGTGTTTATCTATGAAACTTCTAGGAAAGAGGAATCTATAGGTTTTCCCAAGAATCAACTTTCTATACGTTTATGTTTCTTTTCATCACCCTGTTTTATGCTCACAATTTATCATTGGGACCCGATACACTACTTCTCTCAAAACCGTATTTCAACTTCTCTTTTAACTTTTCAAACAGTTATTTATGGCTTTATCTAACTTCAAAAATTGTACTAGAGTCAGAGTGATTTCAGGAGGTAGATCTATATGTGTGTTTCTTCATCAATTATGAATCTGGAGTTGGCCGGAGCAAATGATTTGTCCTAGGGATGGAATTTCAAGAGGATTGTGGGGTGAAGTAGGATGAAGACAAGCCTGTTGAAGGTTGATGTTTTTGAGCTACTATTCTTGCAAAGTCAAGATAACAGATGCTTACAGCATATTGAATAAATTGGAAGTAGGACATTTTGCGGTTGAAACAATCTTGGCTAAGCCTTAGAGGTTAATATTTCAATTTTATATATGGTTGCTCTCATTCAAAGTACATTGATATAACCTTTGTTATTGTGTCCTTTAGTCAATAAGATGATGTTTATTTTTGTGATGAGGTTGTTATTGGTAATGATTCTGTAAAATTTTGATAACATGCAACAATTAAATTGTCCAAGGCCAATCAAAGCCACAGTATTGAAAGATGGCTGTTTCAGCTCGGTAAAACATTAAAGAAGTATTTATAGAATACGGAATAAGGAGAGGAAAAGGCCTGTAATGCTCTTTAAATACTGTTCATAGGTGTGGGTTTCGCCATGGCTCTTATGCTTTCATGTTGACGGAAAAAAATTCCAAAAGGTTCCTTTGAAGCCTGTTTACCAGATGCTTGACTATCATAGTTGGAATAAGTTGTTCCTCTTAGGGTTGAATATTGTAGCTTGTCAATCTTAAAGCTGATCCTATTTAAGTAATGGCCGATTTCCAGGCAAGGAGAGAACTGGTCTTCTTGCATTGAGAGCTTATTCATAGTCTAATAGCTTTTATATTCTAAATCTTGTAATGAGGTGCCCCAAGGTTATAATTGTGTCTTGTGAGCGTCCATGGCTTTCCTTTTCTGTTGCTTCTAATCCATTTTTTATTTATCACCTGGATTTAGAAATGATGTGTGTATGCTTTTATTGACCATCGATCAGATGTTGTTAGCATGAATAGATGATGTTTATGCACCAATGGAAGTTATCTTGTTTGGCATGGTAAATATCCCCATTGAGTAATGTTAGAATTACAGTATTTATGCAGCATATATTTTACAACACGACGTGGCAACTTATATGGACAAAATTCATTGAAGGAGGAAAAAACAAAAATGGATGAGCGAAATTACATCTCCAATAAGATTTTGTTGCTTAGGCTGTCACATCATATTGTAAAATTTATGTTGTATGAATGTTTAAGTCTAACATTATTGATCTCGAACATTCGAAGTATATTGTTGGTACATGATAATGTTAGGAAACACGTTAACTAGTGTTTCTTTAACAAAAAATTCCTATTTTTTATATGGTGCATATGATTGAGAGTATATAGAATAACACGAATGAAGCACCCATCAAAATACGTGTGATTGTCATTTTGATATTTGTAGTGTTGTTTAATGGCTTAAGTGCTTAAGTGAGCAATGCACATTAATATGCTCGAATGGTTGACCGAAACCTAAACCTGAAAACTTACCAAAACATCGACTTTTCTCCATTTTCTTTTCCCAAGTTTTGTTTACTTTTTTCGAGCTAAACTGTAATATCCAAAATTTAATATATGAAAGTATTACATTATTTATGTTATTTAAGTTGTAGCAAGGATATATATTTGTCTATATATATAAATTTACCTTTTTTTTTAATTAGGGGTACACGTATACCTGTTTCCAATTAGTCCCAGGGTATAAGTCAACTATTATATATAAATCAGTTTTAGTTAATATCATTTTTACACGTAATATCATTTGTGTTTGCGTTCGTGTTCAATTAGGGTTTTAAGTGTAGGCGGCTGTGAGAATAACTACTCAAATCACGGTAGGTGAGAACTTTGATTTCATTAGATTGAATTAATGATTAAAGAAAATATCTCTAAATTAGATTTTTATCGTGTATTTAAAGATTTTTCACGTTAAAGTAAAGATTATGAGTATTGATCAAAATACAACTCTCCGTAGTTCACTTTGATAAGAAGTAAGAGTTTTACTATGACTCTGTTTATTTATATTTTGAGATTTTATCCATGAGCTTAGATTTGTTTTACATCAGAAATTAGGTTCCATATATGTTAAAACATATTTTTTTGTAGTGATTGATTAGTATTTACATTGCAAGATTGACTAATATATTGTGAATAGGAATTTAATTAGAAGAGTCTATATAGATGTTGATTCCATGAATTTTAATCTGTGAAAATTGTACATATTTAAAGTTAATATTTTAATTACGGTTTTAAGACGTGAAATTAGATATCATAATTTTTTATGTTAAAATCGTGTATAAAACTATTTTATAAAGATTTTTGAAACTAGTTTTACGCGCTGAAAAACTGAATTGTGAGAAAATCATATTTGAATTCATGAATTTTATTTCCTATCAATCCGATTGCAAAAATTTTGAAATTTTTTTTGTTGGTTCATTTCCATGTTTACAATGATTCTATAAATTTTCGTAATTTTATGCTCAATATTGAATTCTATAAAAATTCTTAAAGTGATCTTACTCACAGATTTGTACAGTTTGACAGTTTTTTGATATCTAAAGAATTAATTTAATTAAAATATTTTTTGTCAATAAAAGACTAAAGAAAAATTCATGGAATATCATATCTATGTCTTGTATATATCTGTAAATTTTAGAGTCATTGGTATAAAGAATTCAGAGATAAAATTCGTAGAGTAATTGCTATTCAGATTTCAGGCTTCAACCGTTAGAACAGTTTATAGTCAAATTTAACGATATTATTGGTTTGATTATTTTCTGGGATCTTTTGATCATCTGAAGAGATAGAAGTAGATTTATTTGATATAGATTAGAGGGTAAGTGATACTTTTATTAGTGTGCCTTATTTTGACAAGTATGAAATAATTATGATTCCGACATGAAAGATTTTACATACTCTTTTAGAAAATTAGAAATTATGTTACATGTTTACATTTTAAGACATCTAATCATATATTTAGATTTCTTTACACTACATGTTCAATACAACAAATTATTTATTTAGAAATGCTTTTATAATTAAAATTATTAACAAATTCACAAACAATTTTATCTGTAATTATCTGTAAAGACGAAACATTTTACTCAATTTTTTAAAAAAAATTCTTATAATTTATTTATCTTCAATTTTAAAGTTTTTTTTGAATTGATTTACTTATAATATGAATTTTCATCCATAATTATCATTATTTTTAAGACTTATTTTATACTTGAACATCTTATGATTTATGAGGATTTTGAAATAAGCTTGATATTATAAATTATGAATTTTTGACTCATTGTCTGTGGCACCGAATATGTTATGTTATGTTATGATATAATATGGTTCCAGCTGGACATATATTTGGTTGTGGACGAAAATGATATGGTATGTATGATTATGATTCGATCTTATGATAAGTTATGGCTGCGTGACATGAGCTGTTCTGAAGTTGTTTGTTTTGTTTTATGAATCTATTTTGAAAGATCACTTTAATATGCTATGATGAGTTTAATTATGTTATAATTAAGTTTTATGTAAATTATTATGATACTACGAAAATAATTATTATTTCTATATTTTTACTTGCATATTAATATACGTATTACTTATTGAGTAGACGGCTTATCCCTTATCACCTGCATTTGTGTAGATTATGTCTCATAGATATAAGACTTGTTGGATTAAATGATTAGAACAGTTTTGGAGATTTTTGCTTTTAGCTTAAATAAGAATGTTGCTACGTTGTATTTTTGGAACTCGAATTATTATATTAGCTTTTAGTTTGTAATAATGGGATCATTTTATCCCTAAATTTTAATAACTTATTTGGATAATTTGTAGTTTGATATTTTAAATAATAAAGTTAGTTGTACTCCGATTTTGATATGTGTATATCATGTTCCTCATTCGGGGTGTTACAGTTGTGGTATCAGAGCTTAGTGTTACGACCCACCCAATTTACTTGCTAGAATGGCCCAAATATGCTAGAGGCTTGACCCAACTTCTAAAAAGCCCAAACCCAAGCCCATCTTCTAGAATTCTCTAGCAATATAAACTTCTATAATTATCTCTTGTATTTATCTAAATTATTTAGTAGATAATATTCTCTTGTACATATCTAGATAATGTAGTAGATAAGAATGAATTAGGACCCTTAGATGCATTAGATCTAGATCATTCATTTGAGAGGTTGTTCACTATATAAACCCCTCCAAGCTCATTTGTAAATCATCCACAAGAATCCACAAATATTCACAAAGCATCCAAGCATTGTAAAGCTTTCTTATATAATACAAAACTCTTTTGCTTAGCAATTCTGGTGTCCATCTCTTCTCTTCTTTGCCTACAGGCTCTTCGGCTCAACGATCCTCTCTTCTCCTTGAGCGAGAATACTAGCATCAAGGCTTACTTAGCAACTTTTGAGTCACGTTGTCTAAGTGCCACATGAGCGTACTGCGCAAACCTCTAAGCTCGTGACAGTTGGTATCAGAGCACAGTTCGAGCACAAGAGCATGGCATCCGACCTTGAAGTGACCATGGAGGAGCAAGTTCGTGGACGAAAGGAGCAACCTCTACCACGCGTACAAAGAAAACGAGGTAAGTCCAAAGCTCCATCCTCTGAGTCTTTAGAGCCTCGTGTTGCTAGCTTAGAGCAAGCTATCTCGGGGATGGACAATGCAATTGAGGGCCTCTCCGACCGTCTCGAAGGCCTAGAGACCGATTATGGAGAGATCACCCAAGCAATAAAGTCCAACATTCTTGAGTTTAGTAACGCCTATGAAAAGGAGTTACACAACCTTACACGAGAGCTCATCGACTTGCGGACCTTTGTGGAGAATGAGTTACGAGCAATTCGTGCGGATGTGGAGGAATCTCGCACGGAATGGGAGAAGCATCGATGTGACCATGCTAACCCCTCTTACCCAAGTGGGCTAAGCACCATGCACGTGCCTACTCCCGCCACATACAATGGCACTCGCAACGCACGGAAGTTGAGAACTTCCTATTCAGCTTGGAGCAATACTTCGAAGCCAAGCGTCTCAATGATGATGCTTCGAGGATCGGCATTGCACCCATATTTCTTCGAGATGCAGCACAATTATGGTGGCGTCTCAAGCATGACGACGTGGGCAGAGGCATCGTCTCCCTTCGTACATAGGAGGATTTCAAGAGAGAGCTTCGGAAGCACTTCTCTCCTAGCAATGCCGAGAAGGAGGCAAGGGGTTGCCTCCACCGTTTGAAGCAAGATGGTACGATTCGAGAGTACATCAAAGAGTACACTACCATCATCCTCGATATCGAGGACATGTCCGAGAAGGATTCTCTCTTCTACTTCCTCGATGGACTCAAGGATTGGGCGAGGGTTGAGCTTGAGAGGTGCAGCGTGCAGAATCTTGATGATGCCATAGTCGTGGCCGAATCCCTCATTGACTACACATCCCAATCCAAGGAGAGGAAGACCAACCAAGGGAAAGGTGGGGGAGAGCAAAATACCAAGAAGGAACATGCTCGAAAGGAAGTTGGTAAACGGAAACCATCTGGGGGAGACAAGCGTGACACACCCAACAAAGGTAAGTTCGATACCCCCAAGCCTAAAAGTCCTTACTTTATTTGTGATGGTCCTCATTGGGTTCGGGATTGCCCAAAGAGGAAGACCGTCAACACCCTAGCCGCTCAACATGAGGGCATACAAGTTGAGGAGCCACAAGCGGAGATGGGTTCTTTCCGTACCATTGGCGCACTTAAAACACCCATCCATGTTCAAAAGGGTCTAATGTATGTAAGCGCCACAATCAATGGCAAGGATGTGCGTACGATGCTTGATACGGGAGCCATGCACAACTTCATTTCCCAAGACGAGGCTAAATGGTTAGGCCTCAAATATGTCAATGGAGGAGGCACAATCAAGGCGGTAAACTCACCGCTAAAGCAATATTGGGAGTGTTCAAGGCAACGACGGTACAATTTGGCACATGGAACGGTAAGCTTGATTTCTCCATCGTCCCCATGGATGACTTTCAAGTAGTGCTTGGAATGGAATTCTTCGACCAAGTTCATGCCTTCCCCATACCATCTTCTAACTCCCTTAACATACTCGATGGGAGTCATGCATGCATGGTCAAGGCAGAACGCGTAGCAAAGGTTGAAGGCAAAACGCTCTTCGCACTACAATTCAAACGGAAAACAGAGATGGATCCAAGGTCCCTTACCACCGTTCAATAACTAAACGATGGTGAGGACGTTGCCATTGCCGAAGACCCAATGCCAAGGAAAATTCAAGCCATTTATGAGAAATATAAGGATGTGAAGCCTCGAGAGTTCCCAAAGAAGTTGCCCTCACGACGGGAAGTCAATCACCAAATCGAGTTGAAGCTCGATGCCAAGCCTCCAGTCGTGGCGCTTTATTGCATGGCGCCACCCAAACTTGCGGAGTTAGAGAAACAACTCCAAGACTCGCTCGAGTACAAAGCGGGCAAGAAAAATGTTGTGGCCAACGCCCCAAGTCGCAAGGCGAAACTCGCCACTTCGAGCATGAGTCATCCACAAAATGTGCTCATCGACGGCATCAAACAAAGCCTAGAGCACGACCCCATAGCCAACAACTTATTGAAGTTGGCAAGTGAGGGGAAGAGTCCAACGGCCTACAAGCTTGCAAAAGAATGGTATGAGCAAGCCGATACTACAAGAGCATGCTTGGACAAAGCCGCCAAACGGATGAATAAGTGGGCGGATACGAAGAGATGACATCTCGCATTTCAAGAGGGGGACTTGGTACTCGTCAAGCTCCTACCCCAACAATTCAAATCACTTTGCAAAGTGCACAAGGGGTTGGTGCAAAAATATGAGGGTCCCTTCCCAATTCTCAAGCGAGTGGGTGAAGTCTTCTACAAAGTCCGATTACCACCCAACCTCGAGATCCATCCGGTCTTCCATGACAGTTTCCTCAAGCCCTATCATAAGGACAAGGAAGATCCAAGTCGAAGCGAGTCCAAGAGAGCACCCACAGCCGTTATCACCGCATTCGACAAGGACATGCAATACATCCTTGCGGATCGAGTAATACGAAGGAGGGGAGTTCCACCATACACCGAATACTTGGTAAGGTGGAAAAACCATCCGGATAATGAGGCAAGTTGGGAACGCGAAGATACCTTGTGACAATTTAGCGAGCACATCCAACGCTACAAGGAAGAAAGCGTGCCGAGGACGTTGCGGAATTAGGTGGAGGAGGATGTTACGACCCGCCCAATTTACTTGCTAGAATGGCCCAAATATGCTAGAGGCTTGGCCTAGCTTCTAGAAAGCCCAAGCCCAAGCCCATCTTCTAGAATTCTCTAGCAAGATAAACTTCTATAATTATCTCTTGTATTTATCTAGATTATTTAGTAAATAATATTTTCTTGTACATATCTAGATAATGTAGTAGATAAGAATGAATTAGGACCCTTAGATGCATTAGATCTAGGCCATTCATTTGAGAGGTGGTTCACTATATAAACCCCTCCAAGCTCATTTGTAAATCATCCACAAGAATCCACAAATATTCACAAAGCATCCAAGCATTGTAAAGCTTTCTCATATAATACAAAGCTCTTTTGCTTAGCAATTCTGGTCTCCATCTCTTCTCTTCTTTGCCTACAGGCTATTCGGCTCAATGATCCTCTCTTCTCCTTGAGCGAGAAGGCTAGCATCAAGGCTTACTTAGCAACTTTTGAGTCAAGTTGTCTAAGTGTCGCACGAGCGTGCTACACAAACCTCTAAGCTCGTGACATTAGGTTATGATTCTGTAGACAAAAAAAAAGTAGGAAGGTAGTAACTTAAATCAAAATGATAAGTTTTACCTTTATGACTTAGAGATTTAGAAATAACTCTATGTTTGTTTCTAATATTATAAATCCTAAAATTTTCCTTTTGACCTTAATAGGCGATCATGGCTAGTGAAGATACTAAGTTCCCTAATGGTCAAAAAAAGCTTTTGGAAAAAACATACCCACCTAAAAGAAAGATTTTAGCATTGAGAGATTTCCCTCCATTCTGTGGACCTAATATGATCATTCCTAGCACAGAAGAGTTCACAAAAGTGGCTGTTTTGCAAGGAACCCAGAATCTGAGGAAGATGACCCATGTGAAGTTATAGAGGATCAAATTGAAGAAAAAAACAAGCATAGACCCTTTTCTGATTAGGATAAGGATCCTTTTTTGTTCCAAAGTTTCTAAATGTGGCAAATGAGTGTTATTATAGATAATAAGAGATTAGGCCTTGGATTTGTTATTACTTTGATGATATTGGATATTTTATTAGATGATAGATGTTTGAGACTCGTATTTTTATTAATAATATTTGTAATATTTATGAATTGTTGTATTGCTTAAGTATGAATTATATTTCCTTGAAAATAGAGTAATGGCTTGAGGACCTAGCAACCTTAACGCTAATGAATCCGATCCTACCCTTAAAGAGATGGCACGCGATAGAAGGAATATAATACATTCGAACCAAGAGATAGGTAATACTTCTCAAGACACCATCGTGGAGGCAAATTCCTCTACACATACTATGGCTAGAATTATCGAACAGTAAGCTAAGCTGTTGGAGGAAATTGCACGAGGAAAGACTGTTGTAAGGCACAACAATGAGGGGTAATCGAGTAATGGTGGATCTAGGACAACTATGGAACAATTTAAGAAATTAGAACCATCTGCCTTTCATGGATGTACAAACCCATTGGTTGTTGAGGCATGGCTTAAGGAGATTGAGAAGATATTCATAACTATTAGGTTTAGTAATGAGCAAAAGATGGTGTTTGCGACTTTTATGCTAAAGGGTGAAGATAACTATTGGTGGGAAGCTACTTCTCGCCTCATTAGGACTTGTTTATGGGAGGCTCCAATCACTTGTGGAATGCTTGAGGAAGCTTTTAATGAGAAGTATTTTCCAGATCGGGTTCGGCATAAGATAGAGGCAAACTTTCTTAGACTTATTCAAGGCAACAAGTCAGTGGCCAAATATGAAAAAGAGTTCACTACCTTGTCTTGATTTGTGCCTACTTTGGGAGAAAACATGAAATGCTGAAGATTCTTTGACGAACCACGTCCAGCACTTAGGGCTTGATTATCAATTCTTAAGTTGAATAAGTATGTTGACCTGGTAGGTCAAGCTATGATAGTGAAACAGTATTAGAATGAGTTACACAAGGCTCGAGATCGACGAAACGAGAATAAACAAGAAGGGTCTCATAATGGAAATGCATCCGGTAATAATAAAGGATCGGGTCAAAAGGTGATTGGTGAAGGCATGACTCGAAGAAAGTACCCTACTTGTCAATATTGTGATAGAAAGCATCCTAGGGAATGTTGGCAGAAAGTTGGTTCTTGTTTTGGTTATGGAGATCCTAATCATAGCTTGAAAGATTGTCCTCAATGGCGTAACAACTTTTCTAATGCACAAACTAGTGAGGAGTAGAGAAAAAAGCCAAAGACAGAGTGGCTGTTTTTGCTATGACTCTACAGGATCCAAATGCCACTAATGATGTGGTATCAGGTACTATATCATTATTCTCTAGAGATGCTAAAGTATTGTTTGACTCTGGTGCTATACATTCTTTCATTTCTCATATATTTGCTTGTTATGCCATGAAACCTACTGAATCTTTGAAGCACTCCTTGTCTATTGCTACTCTTATGCGTGATTGCATGTTGGTTGATTGAGTGTATAAATCTTGTGTAGTTAGTTTTGGTGGCAAAGACTTCTTGGTTGATTTTTTACCACTAGAAATGTTTGATTTTGATGTTATGTTAGGTATGGATTGGTTAGCAACTTACCATGCAAGTATAAACTATTTTACTAAGGAAATCGAGTTTCATATTCCTAGAAGTGATGAGTTTATATTTCCAAGGAAAACTAATGGTCATGGTAAGTTATCCATCATTAAAGTTAATAAGATGTTTAAGAGGGGTTATACTAGCTTTCTGAACTCTATGTCAGTTAACAAGCAAAGTGGATATTCCTGTGATTAGGGAGTTTTGTAATGTCTTTCCTAAGGACTTATCTGGTTTACCCCCTGATTGAGAAAATAGAATTTGCAATTGATTTGATGGGTACCACTCGTATTTCTAAGGCTTCACATCGAATGAACCCTTTAGAGCTAAAAGAATTGAAAGTTTAGTTAGAAGAATTACTTGGTAAAGGATTTATTTATCCTAGTATATCGCCTTGGGGTGCTCCAATGTAGTTTGTGAAGAAGAAGGACGGATCCATGAGGTTGTGTATCGACTATAGGCAATTGCATATGGTCACTATTAACAATAAATACCCTCTTTCACAAATTTATGATCTTTTTGATCAATTATAAGGTGCGGCCGTGTTTTCCAAAATTGATTTGAGATCAGGATATCATCAATTGAAAATTAAAAATGATGATATACCCAAGACAGTTTTTCGTACTCGCTATGGGCATTATGAATTTTTAGTCGTGCCCTTTGGATTGACTAATGCCCCTGTTGCTTTTATGGACCTAATGAATAGGGTGTTTCAACCTTATCTTGATCAATTTGTCATTATTTTCATCGATGATATATTGATTTATTCCAAGAGTAAAGAGGATCATGAGGAGCATTTCAGGATCGTGCTTTAAACTCTTCAAGAGAAGAAACTCTATGCTAAATTTAAGAAATGTGAGTTTTGGCTTGATTAAGTAGTGTTCTTAGGCCATGTAGTTTCTAAAAGTGGAATATTTGTTGATACCATAAAGGTTGAGGCTATTGTAAGTCGGCAAAGACCTAGTAATGTAACAGAGGTTAGGAGTTTCTTAGGTTTAGCTTGGATATTATAGACGCTTTGTAGGAGGATTCTCTAATTTGGCAGCTCTGTTAACTCGTTTAACTAGGAAGAATGAAAAATTTGTGTGGAATGATGAATGTGAGAAGAGTTTCAAGGAGCTTAAGATGAGACTTGTTTCTACACCAGTTTTAACCATCCCATCAAGTGGCGGTGGTTTTGTTATATACAGTAATGCATCTATGAAGGGTTTAGGCTGTGTGCTAATGCAACATGAGAAAGTGGTAGCTTATGCATCAAGGCAGTTGAAGAGTTATGAGCAAAACTATCCAACTCATGACCTAGATGATGCGTTCGAAGCTAGCAAGTATACTAGTCGCACAAGTAATAAAGTGATAAGTAGATATCGTTCCTACGAGGATTGATTCTAATTGAATTTGTTATTCAAAAGCAACAACAGAATAAATAGGGGGGGTTTGTTGATGGATTAACTAAATGAAATATTAATGTAAATGCACAATAACACAATACAAAGTAAAATGGAGTGAAAAATCAATGTGAGACACTTGGTTAAGGGTTCATTCTCTGCCACAAGATATGAATTTGTGAATTAACATAGAATTGTCATCCAATTACAGCATTGAAGTTATCAATCGTAGATAACAACAAGCTCTGTTACCCCAATCTTTCCTTACTTTGTTGTTAAATAAAACAAGTTTTTTATTTAATCTCTATCCATTAAACAACCTAGAATAAGCTCTTAAGTTTAATTCAATGGAAGCATTACGAAAAGAAAGACAGGTTGATCTAAGCAATAATCACACAGGTTCGGATTATTTAACCTAGTTTGTATTTTCTAATTGCAATCTCTGATCACAATTTTGCTACTAATGATTGAAAATTCATGACAATTACGGATCAAGATTTCTAATCTAGCAATAGACAACAACAGATTATATTCAGTTGGCCATTCCAAATACAATCAGCAAGCAATCATAACATTAGATATGGGAAAATACAAGCAACTTCAATTAGAGAATTGGATAACAATTTCTTACACAATCAACTCACAAAATCCATATCAAGGGCTTTGAAATCACCCTCAACCAATTCAGATTCAGTTACACATGTTTAAGAACAACATAAATACAATACAGATAAATTCCAGAATTGAAAAGGAAAAGAAAAACTTAGCAAATCCTTTGAAAATCTCATTTGGATTGTAATTCTTCCTCTTTCCAAGCCTTCTTTCTCCTTCAAGAACTCCAAGGGATGAGAGAAATCCAGAAATGCTGCCTCCAACACGTTCTCCCCCCCTTCAAGTTATTCAAATAAAACCCTAAAATGAGTTTATATACTCTGCTATAGTAACCTGCTACAGTGTCCCGTATTATACATGTTATAGTGATTTGTGGAATTATATTTCTACACTTCTTACTAGGGATGGCAAAACCCGGGGCCGGGGCCGGGGCCGACGGTCCCCGGCCCCGGCCCCGGGCTTCGATTATGAGCCCCGGTCCCGGGAAATTCCCCGGAATTTTTTTTCCGGAGCCGGGTTTTCCAATAACCCGGGATTAAAACCCGGGTTATATAATTTTTTTGAAAAATTTTTTCTTTTCGCTTTTGGTTATATACCTATTGCATGCATTTCTTGTTCCAAAAGCGGGTTGTAGCCCAGCGGTTCCTTCCCTTATGGTTTATAACAGGGATTCAATTCGAATCCCTTGAAGCAAACTTTTGGAACTCATTTAATTTATTTAAAAGAATAAGAAATATATATTGCTTTTTTAGTTGCAAAATCGGTTGTAGTCCAGTGGTGGCTGTCTTAGACTTGTTTATTGAGGGAAAGTGTTCAAATCCCCTTTGTTGCATTCTCTCCTTATTTAATTTTTTTAAAAAAGGTGGGCTGGGGCTGGGCTTTGGCTTGGGCCGAAGTTGTTGGGTTGGGTTTTATTTATGAGTTATTTTAGTTAAATGGTTTAAGGGGTTATGTATAAGAATTGAAAATTAATGGATTAAATTGATATAGTTTTTAATTTTAATTGCATACCCCGGGTTCAATCCCGGGTCCCCGACCCCGGCACCCTCACCCCGGCCCCGACCCCAGCCCCGGCCGGGCAGAAAAATCTGACCCCGGCCCCGGCCAATTAACCCGGTTTTCCGGGTAATTCCCCGGCCCCGGATGACCGGATTTTCCGGATCCCCGGACCCAGCCGGGTTGTTTTGCCATCCCTACTTCTCACACTGTTTTGATTATAACTTTTGGTACACTGAATAGATTTTTGAACCGTAAATTTCTCTAGAAAATAGACTTCGAGAGCTTTCCAATGGTATATAACATGTTATCCGGTTCATTGTATATCAATACAATTAAATCCGAGAAGATGGTTGACTAGCAGAGGTGAAAATGAAAGGTTTTACTTCACTTTGGTGCAAGTTCCTCCAAAACTCCTACAAACATCAAAACCACACAAAAATATAAAAATACCAAGGATTATAGCAAAGAAACATAGATGAATTGATATAAAAATTATACATAAATAGACAACTATCACTAGAGCTGGCGGCTGTGATTTTTGCTTTAAATATCTGGAGACATTACTTCTATAGGGAGACTTGTGAGATCTATACAGATCATAAGAGTTTAAAGTATCTGTTTACCCAAAAAGAGTTGAACTTGAGGCAAAGACGATGGTTGGAGTTAGTAAAAGACTATGATTGCACAATCCATTACCATTCAGATAAAGCAAATATGGTAGCAGATGTTCTTAGTAGAAAGTCATTGGGAAATATGGCACATGCGGTTGCCTCTCAAAGTTATATTTTGGAAGATCTTAGGAGGTTTGGTATGATGATTGTAATACATAAACAAATTGAATTGTTGGCATGTGTTAGGGTGTAGCCTATCCTTCTTGATAGGATCAAATTAGCATAAGGAGAGGATTTAGAACTTGTAAAAATTTATGAAAAGTAAAGAAAGGGAAAAGAGTGGAGTTTAGGTTGGACAACAAGAATATATTATGGTTTAGGCAGAGATTTTATGTTCTTACTGTGGATGAATTGAAGAGAGAAATATTGTCAAAAGCTCACGATTCAGCTTATAGTATACATCTGGGTAGCACAAAGTTGTATCGTCATCTAAAAGGTGACTTTTGGTGGAGGAATATAAAGAAAGACATAGTTGAATATGTTTCTAAGTGTTTGACCTGCCAACAAGTTAAGATTGAGCACCAAAAACCTAGTGGACCCTTCAACCTCTTCCTATCGCAGAATGGAAATAGGAGCACTTGAATATGGACTTTGTAAATGGGTTACCATGATCCAAAAGAAATTGTGATTCTATATAGGTTATCGTACATCGATTAACTAAGTGTGCTCATTTCATGGCATACCTGTCTCTATAATCTCTGATCAAGATCCACGTTTTACATCTAAGTTTTGGGTTAGCTTACATAGGAAGTTAGGTACAAAATTAAGATTCAGTACTACATTTCACACCCAAACAGATGGTCAATTAGAAAGGACTATTCAAACTCTTAAGGACATGTTACAAGCATGTGTTTTCGATTTAAGTGGTAGTTAGGAAAATCATTTAATGTTGATTGAGTTTGCTTATAACAACAACTACCATTTTAGTATTGGGATGGCTCCTTATAAAGCTTTCTATGGAAGAAAATATAGATCACCTATTTGTTGGGACGAAGTTGAAGAACGAAAGTCGTTAAGACCAAAACTCATCAAATCACCACAGATAAGATCAAGTTGATCAAAGAGCAAATTCGTACAGCTCAGAGTAGACAAAAGACTTATGCAGATTGTTGAACAAAGGAGTTGGAATTTCAAGTTTGTGATCTTATTTTCTTAAAAGTATCTTCATGGAAGGGAATTTTTCGATTTAGAAAGAAAGGAAAACTTAGCCTAAGATTTATTGGACCATTTGAGATTTTGGAAAGGGTTGGTACTATGGCATATCAGGTTGCCTTACCACCGAGTCTATTAAGGCTTCATAATATTTTTCATGTATCGGTCTTGAGGAAATACGTAGCCGATCCGTCCCATGTACTAGATTACCAACCCATTCACATCTTCAATGATATGTCATATGAAGAGTCACCAATGGAGATAATTGATCGAAAGGTGCAAGTTTTAAAGTCGAGGGTTATTCCGCTGGTAAAGGTGCGATGGAGAAATCATGCAAAAGAAGAAGCCACGTAGGAGTGAGAAGCTAAAATAAGGGACAAACACCCTCAACTTTTCGAAACATAAGGTATGTATCAAATTTCGAGGACGAAATTTATTTTTAGGGGGGGGAAGAGTTGTAATATCCAAACTTTAATGTATGAAGGTATTATATTCTTTATGTTATTTAAGTTGTAGCAAGGATATGTCTTTGTTTATATTTGTAAATTTACCTATTTTTTTATTAGGGGTACACTTATACTTGTTTTCAATCAGTCCTGGGGTATAAGTCAACTATTATATATAAATCAATTTTAGTTAATATCATTTTTACACGTAATATCATTTGCTTTTACGTTCAACTAAGGTTTTAAGTGTAGGCGGCTGTGAGAGTAACTCAGCGTATTCAAGTTACGGTAAGTGAGAACTTTGATTTCATTAAATTGAGTTAATGATTAAAGAAAATATTTATAAATTAGATTTTTATTCTGTATTCAAGGATTTTTCAGTTAAAGTAAAGATTAAGAGTATTGATCAAAATACAACTCCTTGTAGTTCACTTTGATAATAGGTAAGAGTTTCACTATGACTCTGTTTATTTATATTTTGAGATATTATCCATGAGTCTAAATTTTGTTACATTAGAAATTACGTCCTACATGCATTGAAACATATTATGTTGTAGTGATTGATTATAATTTACGTTGCGATATTGACTAATATATTGTGAATAGAAATTTAATTAGAAGCTGATTCCATCAATTTTAATATGTGAAAACTTTAAATATTTAAAGTTAATATTTTATTACAGTTTTAAGACATGAAATTAGATATCATAATTTTTTTGATGTTAAAATTGTGCATAAAACTAATTTATAAAGATTTTTAAAACTAGTTTTACACACTGAAAACTGAATTTTGAGAAAGTCATACTTGAATTCATGAATTTTATTTCCTATCAATCTGTCTCCAAAAATTTTGAACTTTTTTTTTACTGGTTCATTTACATGTTTACAATGATTCTATAATTTTTTATAATTTTATGTCCAGTATTTAATTCCATCAAAATTCTTGAAGTGATCTGACTCATCGATTTGTACAATTTGACAGTTTTCTGATATTTGAAGAATTAATTTAATTAAAATATATTTTGTCACTAAAAGACTATAGAAAAATTCGTGGAATCCATGTCTTGTATATATCTGTAAATTTTTAGAGTCATTGGCATAAGAAATTTAAAGATAAAACTCGTAGAGCAATTATTGTTCAGATTTCAGGATTCAACTGTTGAAACAGTTTAGAGTCAAATTTGACGATATTATTGGTTTGATTATTTTCTAAGATTTTTCAATCATCTGAACAGATAGAAGAAGAGTTATTTGATCTGAGTTGGAGGTAAGTGATACTTATATTAGTGTGCCTTATTTTGACAAGTATTAAATAATTATGAGTGACATGAAAGATTTTGCGTATTCTTTTAGAAAATTAGAAACTATGTTACATGATTACATAAAAAATATCTTAACATTAGATGTTTAATAAAACAAATTATTTATTTAGAAATGCTTTCATAATTAAAATTATTGACAAATTCACAAACCATTTTAATTATCTGCAATTATCTCTAAATGCGAGACGTTTTACTCAATTTTTTTTAAAAATTTCTTATAATTTATTTATCTTCAATTTTAAAGTTTTTTTGAACTAATTTACTTATAATATGAATTTTACATCCATAATTATCATTATTTTTAAGACTTATTTTATATTTGAACATCTTATGATTTGTGAGGATTTTGAAACAAGCTTAATATTATAAATTATGAATTTCTGGCTCATTGTCTATGGCACCCAATAGGTTATGACATGTTATGATATGATATGGTTCCAACTGGACATATGTTTTGTTGTGCACGAATATGATATGATATTTATGATCGTGATTTGATCCTATGATAAGTTATGACTGCGTAACATTAGCTATTCTGAAGTTGCTTGTTTTCTTTTATGAATCTGTTTTGAAGGATCACTTTAATATGCTATGATGAGTTTAATTATATTATAGTTAAGTTTTATATAAATTATAATGATGCTACGAAAATAATTATTATTTCTATGGTTTTACTTGCATCCTAATATACATATTACTTATTGAGTTGACGGCTTACCTCTCGTCACCTACATTTTTGTAAATTATGCCTCATAGATATAAGACTTGTTAGATTAAATTATTAGAGCAGTTTTAGAGATTTTTGCTTTTAGCTCGAATAAGAATGTTGTTATGTTGTGTTTTTGGATCTCGAATTATTATATTAGTTTTTAGTTTGTAATAACTAGATCATTTTATCCCTAGATTTTAATAACTTATTTGGATAATTTGTAGTTTGATATTTTAAGTAATAAAGTTAGTTACACTCCGATTTTAGTATGTGTATATCATATGCCTTGTTCGGGGTGTTACATAAACTTGGGTTTTGAACGTGTCTGAAGTTCATTGCAATACAACGTATTTTTTCTACTCGGATTCATTTAGTATCTGAACTGGATTGACAATGATTGCCAGCTTGTTGCTAACGTGTGCATTTGCATAGAACCTTTCTCATCATGAGCAAAGAACTAAGGTAATGTTTGGTGCGCGACATTCTATAGTATTAATTTTAATAATTGCATTGTATTGTATTAATTAATATTATGCATAATATAGTGGATGTTTGGTGAAACATTGCATTGTACTATTTTTTATACTATACTATATTTATGTTTGTAGTATTTTTAAATTGTATTATATTATTTTTCATTTAAAAAATTAACAACATATTATAAATAAATTAAATATTATTTAATAATATTTAATCAATGATCAATTAGAAAGAAAAAAAAAACCTACTTTGATTTATTGGCTTCCGGTGGGCCTTGTTCATTCAAATGCAACAGCTAAACAAGGCAAGACTCAACTTGCCTAGTTGGGTCAATCTGGGCTAGTGTATGTAGTCTAGTCTTCCAAGTCAGGTGGGTTTTTTCTTTTTTCCTTTTAATAAGCAAATGATGAAATTCAATTCTCATCAAGGTTGAACAACAAGACTCAACTTGCCTAGTTGGGTCAATCTGGGCTAGTGTATGTAGTCTAGTCTTCCAAGTTAGGTGGGTTTTTTCTTTTTTCCTTTTAATAAGCAAATGATGAAATTCAATTCTCATCAAGGTTGAAAAACCAATCCAAGAGCCCCACATTACAAAAACTACAAAGAAAATCAACCGGTGCTACCCTGTAAACAATTTGGAAAAAGAGCTTAACAATTTGCGATCACATAAATGCAATCCCGTGGGGGTCACCATGTTTAATATCACCCCACATGGGCATTTCCAAACAATGAAAATTTTCATATATATGAGTAGAATCGAGAGGCAATTCCTGTATGTGCAGGCTGTAATTCTAAAATGAGCATGTTACATTTTCTGCAACTGTTGTAGGTACTAGCATTGAATAAGACAGACAAATTAAAATTTAGATTATAACTAATTATAACTATTGGAGGCTTGCATAACTTCATTTTTTAAACATTTGATTGTGTTTATAACAACAACAAAAAATCACAAATTAAACATGAACATTGGAACATATCACATAATTGATTCGAACATAAACATTGGAACTACTTACGCCTCTGCTCTACATTTGAAATCAGACATGAATGTATATTCTTACCCAACACACTTTGGTACGACAAAATTATGATACTCGATCTCACTTGCCCCTATAAAATATAACAATAAATAGCCTTACAATACAGTTGCTTACTATGCAAATCACACTTAGTGCAGGTTACAAACTTGACAATTCATTACTATGGTCACATGGGGATCGACGGTCATAGCAATTCAGGCTTTCATGGCAGGTTGAAACTATTAACTTGAGCAATGAATAGAGTTGCAATCCAGTCACTGAGGCTACAAATCGGCACATGCAACTATGTGGCCCCATAAACATCAATCACAAAAGAATTTTAGCCTAAAGGAAGATTTGAATCAAAACAAGAGTGATTTGGGCAAATGGGTCACTTAATTAGACTGACTTAAAGAAGCTACTTTGGCTTTAGAAAGTATACTAACACTGCCCCATCAAGACATGCGATCAAGAACTGTCTCTTTTAATTAGAGTACTTATCGAAAGCTTTCTAACACATAAGATGAGGCTAGCAGGAGCAGGTTACTACCAGAACAGGTGTATATGAAAAATTAATGATCTGACCATACAACATTAAAATGAAAACAAAGAGAATGAAAGGTACCAATAAGACTTGAGAGATAAAAAGCAACAACATACAACATGTGTAGTCAAAAATTAACTCTTCACAACACACAAATTAAACAAGAGATATAGCCAAAAGCCCCTTCGATATCTGGTCTCCACAAGCAAATCCACACCAACATCAGAAACGAAAGAATCAACATATATATACACACAAAATAAATTAAATTAACAGAATCAAAAAATAAAAAAATCAACATAAACAAAAAATTAACATAATCATATAAAATTGAACCAAAGATTACAGAGACAAAAAAATCAACATATACCCAGATTAGAATATAATCAAATTCGAAATCTAAGAGTAGGAGATGAGCGTGAGAGGATTAGCAAAGAGTGTAGAGATAATAATTTGAGAAATTTACAGAAAGAGGGAGGTGAAGGTACCTAAAGACGTCAGAGGAAGATGGAGACGAGAGAGAAAGACTGAGACGATGACGAAGATGGCGATAGCGATGGTGACAGAGATGGCAACAGCGATAGCGACAATGATGGAAATGAGAGAGCGTCGTGGAGGCAAAGATAAAAGAGCGACGGAGGTGGAGATGAGAGAGAATCGTAGGTGAAGATGAGAGAAACACGTATCAGAGGAGGAGATCAGGATGGGATTCGAAAAAATTTAAAAAATTGTATTAATCTTGTGTAGTGTAAGGTAATGCAGTGGTTTTCTTTACATTAGATAATGTAATACATATTACATTAAATTATGCAATACATTATTTAATACAGTGTAAAGTTTGTTCCAAACATAAATATTGTATAAATTAATTTAGTGTAGAGTTTTTATATAGTACAGTGTGAGTTGCCAAACATGTCTTAAGTAGTTAGTATTATGAAGTTTTCTATTTTGTCAATTGATTGGAAAGAAAAAGAGTGAGAGAAAGAAGAAAATTGTATCTCTGGACTATATATGATCTCTATGCTTTCAATTGTTTCCTAGTATGTTGCTTCCTATAAAGGCGTGAGAATTGTCTTTTGGATTGCATATGGATTGTCAGTGCGGACTCCGGAACTTTCCAACAAAGACATAGTCACATCAAACAGTGCACACGTCTTGACCAGAGTTTTTCTTGTCTTCCAAGGTGCACTATCGAGATCCCTCTTGTCTGTTGCAATAGTTGTGGCCCAAGTCTTTTATTCTTTTTTTAGTGTGTTAGAGCCCAAGTAAGTAAAAAGAAATTTGAGTTATGGCCATTCTTCACTGTTGACAATCACTGAAGCTTGCACATAAAAGTCACTGTCGATACAGTCGTGATCATAGTCTGCCAATCCGTCTTGTCGTCCAATTTTCATTGGCAAATTAGTCTTCATTTTGTCGCATATAATAGGTCTTTTTTCCGAATTTACCTTTATACTTCTCTTCTGACATCGAACAATGCATCCTATGACGATGACACCACTTTAGACGAGCAGAAAATTGGCCAACGATCGCCTTAATTCCAATAGTGATGTTAGACACGCAAAAATGCAGACAGTTGCCAGTCAAAAATAATTTTTTAATTTTTGAGAAAATAAATTAATCAATCATATTTATAATATTTTGTTAATTATTTATAAAATAATTTAATCAATTATTAGAATAAGATTAATTTCAGACACAAAAAATATGAAAAGTTAATTTGGTAATTTAATATTGTATTCCGAAGAAAACCAGAGCCGATTTAATTACGAATTCTGTGTTTTTATTAGAAAATTTCTAGTTGGATATGAGAATGAGGGATATGCTAATATATTCTAAGAGAAATTGATTATGTGTATTTTGTGTTTTTGTTTAAAAATTAATAATAGTTATAAAAAATAAAAATATTTTTTATTTTTAAATGCTATAAAATTATTAAAATATAATATTTAATGAATAAAATATTTATATTAAAAAAATTATTTGAAATAAGAAAAGAAAAGACAAATTAAGTAAGATTAAAAAAAGTTGAGACTTGAGAGAAGGGAGAAAATAGAAAAAAAAAATGTTTTCATTTTTATAAAGAATAGTGCATTACAACCATTGTACTTTGGTTTTGTTTTGGTTATGCATTTTTTGTGTTTTTAAGTGAAAAAATACAAACGAACAAGTATTTCACAGTCACACGATAAACTCATATTAAAACATAAACAAACAAGACATAAAAAAAGGGGGAAATCAAGTGGGCCCCAAGTTTTCCTCCCAAATTTGATAGAAAATTTATATATCAAAGTTTTAGTCAATATGATTATTGATAATTTATTTATTTTTCACTTTTAATCAAACCAAACAAAGAAAATGAGATTTCTTAGTGCAATCGAACAGAGCCCATATAGTTAGTATCATGAAGGTTTCCATTCTGTCAATTAATTGGAAAGAAAAAGAGGGAGAGAGAGAAGAAAATTGCATCTCTGGACTATATACGAATTGAATGCTTTCATTTGTTTCCTGGGACGTTACTTCCTTTAAAAGCGTAAGAATTGTCTTTTGGACTGTATAAGAATTTTCGGTGTGGACTCCGAAACTTGCCCAACAAAGACAAGTCACATCAAGCAGTGCACACGTCTTGCCAGAGTTTTTCTTGTCGTCCAAAGTGCACTTTCGACACTTGACAGTTCTCTTGTCTTTTGCAATGGTTGTGGCCCAAGTCTTTTACTCCTCTTTTTTAGTGTTTTAGAGCCCAGGAAGCAAAAAGGGGTTCGAGTTAATCAAATGTTCCTATGGCGTGTTGTTGACATTTTCAACTCTGTTTCAAACCCAAAACCGAAGAAAGCAGAAAGATATTTCAATTAATGAATGCTTGTACATATGCATTTATACCACAAAAGTTTCAAAAGTCAATTGACATTTACAAGCGTGATCAAAAATTATTCTTACAAGAAATTGAAATTTCTCTTTCACATAATCTGCAGATCCCTCTTATAGTCAAAACAATATTAAAAAATAACAGGCTGAAGCCCTCTATTTCTTCTTATTTAATTAACTTGTTTTATAAATCTTTATCTTCATCTTCGTCATAGTTGAATGGCAGTGGTACTGACTTGAATGCACGGAATTTGCCAACATTATTCAAATGCTCATTTTCCAACCTGGGCCATCATAGCGTTAAAGAAAATTAGTAAACTAGAATTAACCAATCCTCTGCAGCCAGGCCTCTGACTGTGATAACGTTAAAAATTTGTCCATTAATGGAATCTCGTTTACCTGAAGAAATTCCAAATGCCACGACGGATGATTTCAAGGCAGGCAACAATTGCAATCAGGGTGTTTTTATGCATGAAATTGAATTCAAACTTTAACACAGTCTGCAACCATGCAAATCTAAGAAGCACATTCAAGACCTGCAATTTGATGAATTTAGTTTGTTAGACACTGATAGAGTAACAAGTTTTGAAGCAAAATATTTCTTGATTTGAATGTGCTCTCGGCACTTACCATGGCTACGTAATATACACTGTTTTTAGAGACAAGAAGCTTGTCTCTCAACCAACGATTCTTAGAATGGCGGTTGAGAAGCCCCCAGTCGAAAACAAGGTCCCAATATGTACTAATTATTGCTGCAATTACTGAGAAAGTCCAGGCTGTTACTTCCCAAGCCAATGTTTTCTTAAGACTGAAAGCTGTCCTCATACAAACCGCCACAATTGTGAGGAAATATTTGATCCCATTGTATCCTTGCATCGGATCTTTCTCCTCAAACATGCGTCGAAGGCACTGGAAAAAGTTTTATATTATTGTGTCAGGTTGCATAAACAATATTGGAAACTTATCTTTTTGAGCAATTTGAGTCATTTATTTACCTGAAGGAGGCGAGACATGTATGGAATCACAGCAATGATGAAGCCGAAAGTTACGTATACAGCACTGTTATTGCAATGGTGAACTCGGTGTTCAATGTCTCCCCAGCCATAGTAGCAAATATAGAACTCCAAACTTCTCAGGGCTTGCACCTGGCTAGTTAATTGATCACCCAAGAAGAAATCGGGGAGTGTGACCTGCACAAGATTGAAGTTATAGAGACAATTAGACACTCTGCTGTGATGGTTGAATTTCTTTTGTTTTCCTCCTTACATCTGCAACTCTTTCTTAATTACCTTGTAGAGAGGAGCAGCAATACAGTGAAACAAACATACTAAGAAGAAGAAACGACTTGATCGGTATATAATGTTGAATGGCAAGAATAATACGACTGTCAGAAGCTGCACAAAGATAGAGAATAAATTTTAGTTATATGTTTGAAAGTTTCACAGGCAGAAATTAAGTTGAACAAGTTCAATTGATATTTACCAAAACCAAGATCATAGGGAGTCTTTCTGTTAATCCGTTGTAATCTTTTGTTTGCGGGTCTATCTCCATATCAAGGTTGCCAATCACAGTGAGTAGCGCTAGTACAGAAATAACAAATCCTACAAGTAGAACTTGCCGGTAGCCCAACTCACTTCCTGGCTTGAAACCAAATATGAAGGAGTAATTGACTCGGTACCGCCTCCAGTAGTATATATTGGCAGCATACATTAGCAGATGCAGGACAATATACAGAAACAAGCTGCAAAACATTTTTATCATAATTTCTCAGACATATAATAAAAAACAGAAATGAAAATAAAAAAAATCAGCTGATCAATGAAGATAATTCTTAAAGGTCAATCTTGGTTATTACCTGTAAAGAGGAAACATATTGTCCATGTAAATTTTCTGTCCTTTCTTATTCAAAATATCGTGGGCACGCATGAGGAAAATCAGGGCTACTACGAGAGCAACTGTGCAGCCAGCGAAAAAACCTGAAAATTTGACCATAAACATGTTAAAGGAGATTCATAGATTAGATGGGTAGTTCAACATCAAATGATCTATATCGAAATTTTAGAAAGGAATTTTACCGGTAGAAAATGTTGTTCTATGTCTTTCTCTCTTCGCTTGTGGCCTTAAGATGTTCATCCCTTTAGTTCGGTTTGAATTTGAGAAATGCTTGATGAATGTAGCTTCAACCCTTTCCATAAGCCTGGAAACCTGTAATATATACCACATGCCAGCAGATGGTCAAACTTTCAGAAACATAAATCACACATTGAAGGGGTGGCTTCTTTTTCTCTATTTGTAAAAATAAAAAATAAAAAAATAAAGAAAGTATCAATTTGATTGCAGAAATTAATTAAGGTCACCTCATCAGAACTGCCAAGGTAGGAATTATCCACCATTTTCATGTAAGATCTTGCTGCATCTCTTGAAGTAATCTGCAAGAACGTGACAGAGAATATGAGGGGCCAAATGATAATCAATAAAATGAAGTTTGTATAAAGTCCATCAGTAATCTTAATTATTAGAAAATAATTGAAAGAAATTATATACCTTATCGTATTTCTTCATAATCTTCGAAAATGCTAGCGTATTTAAGAAGCTATATACAAAAAACAAAGATTAGTTTTACCATTATTATTTAAAATAAATATACTCATACTCCAACCAAAACCAGAGATGTGACAGTTATTAATTAATTACCTGTAACTCTTTAGAAGGCGAAGCTTTTGGTAAAATTCAACAAAAGCCCGCTTGAGTTGATCTTCAACTTTCCTCAGGTTTTCCCTGCTGAATTTCAGCTCTGTTTGCTGAGGAACCCTGAGGACTGTCTTGATGGTCGAACGAGGAGTTTCAAGAGTGTTATTTATTTTCACTCTGTCAAGTATTTCCGTTGTAGCTGGTCGAACGGGCTGGATACCCTCAGGGCGTTTTTTCTGCGCTTGAACATTATTTTTATTGACTTTGTTGCTCTCTTTTATCTCATCTTTATCACTTGATGATTCGTCTGACTGCCCATGCCCGCTTTCCGCACTCTCTTCAATCACATCCATGTGGTTGTGCATCTGCCTTCCTGCAAACGTTGTAAACAAATTAATCTAACCATTTTAGGTAGCAGATTAGTCAAAGTTCTAGCGATGTTAAGTTGATGAAATTAAGATAAAACTTACTGCTTGCTCTAGCTCCAGCTGGAGTAGAAATGGACAATTCAGCTGTGGAAGCTGCAATATCCGAAGCCAGACGAGTCATCTCAACTGACCTATCAAAATAACTCCCCGGCGGATTCTCCACTTTAATTCTGAAAGCTATCAAAGCATCCATTTGCTTGTTCAAAATCGATGCCTCCTTCATCACCTCTTGCACCTTGCCTTTATAGAATTTGTTCACCTTATTGAGCTCATCATCAAGCCTTCTGAAATAAACCAACTCGTATTCTCCTCCTTCATCTGAAGACATGAGGAACGTCGTCTGATAACTATGAGAGCCATTCCTCTCCACGGGATGGGCCAAAATGGCTTGGTTTTCCACGTCCGATGTCCCCGACGGGCTCACAGGGTGGATTCCGTGCCTTGGTAATGATGTTAGCCCACTGAAAGCTCTGTATAGTGTCAGCTTTCTCTTCAGCCCTGGGGGCTGTGCTGGCGCATTCCTTTGTTTGAAACCATGGATTTCCTTCAAAAGAGACTTAAGAAAATCGTAATCCATGTAAGCCTCATGCCACTCCGGCACCATCTGCGACTTGAACTCTTTTCCGAACTTCATTTTCGCCTTCCGTTGTTCCCAGTACTACAATTGATGAAACTAACAAGCAACACTAGCAGGGGTAGGAAAATTTATTAATAGCTTTACAATTAGATTTCACAATTAAGTAACAAGAGCAGTTGAGCAACCCTAGACGACGTATTATGCAAGTTGCTATACGTATGTTAAAAGGTTGCTAGCTAGCTATAAATCGTCTGTAAACTATTAAGAGGGAGTTGGGAGAGGAAAACAATGAAAGCGAAAACGTTGAGTTTGCAATATAGTTGTTGGTGTATTTATATATACATGAGAAGAGAAAAATAGAGACTCTTTCTTCTATGTTCAATTAATATAATAATGAAACAACTTTTTCCATTGTTGAAAATTCACCTGCAAACTTCCAAAAGAGGGCGCAAGCCTACCCGCCCACCTTTCAGGGCCAATTTTATTTTAAGTGACAGAGTGGCACAAAGTGACACAAAGCCACGTTTGATCAAACGCGCTTTACCATGTCATTGTGCATGAAAATCAATACTTACATGCATGTATCCATCCCCACCTCACTCTAATTATTCTACAACACCCAACAGTTCCACTTGCAATTTTTTCTTGAAAAACTAGATTTAATTGTTTCTACTTGTTAAAACTTTTTATCAAAACAATTAACAGTAGTTTACATAAATACTTCTGATCACTTACACTTATAGTCAATAACGAACTTCAAAATTTATCTTAGAGGGGGCACCTTTATTATTTTAAAATTAATATTTTTTAAACCTCAATAGTATATAAGAAGTTATTAAAAAAAACATATAAACAGGAGACATAGTAAATCTTATATTTCAAAATTAAATAATCCTAATACAATAATCAAGTATAAAATACTAATACTTAATAATTTATTATATAAAACATAGCAATTATTGTCATTGACAAGTATTTAGATTTAAAAAACATAACAGAATTACCTCATTATCATGTATAAAAAAATATTTTTATTTATATTCGCAGATTAGCATTAGAATCCAAAATTCAGCTTCTATGTTTGAAATTCACAAACAAACCTTTTACATTAATTTCAAGATAACTTTCTATTGAATTATTAATATTTTTCTTAGATATAATTATGTCAACTTACAAATAATTTTTTTAAAATATCTCTCTATATTTTTTAAAAAATTATTAATTTATAAAGCCATTACACTTTACCCCAAAAGACTATAAATGTCTAAAAAGAATGAGAAGGCTCAAACATAATTTTTTTTAAATATAAAGTTTACTAATTTTACGCTATTTGATACATATAAATTATAAAGAGAAAGACATAATACAAATATTATATATAATATAGTTATAAAAATATAAGTTTGATAGCCTACTATAATTTAAAAATATAATAGATAAAGAGAGAAAAACAATAAAAAAATTGGTTTTTATTTTTTTGTTAATACACGTATAACTGTGAACGATTAGAAGTAGGGGAGTAAAAGAAATTTTCAAAATTTCAAAAGGGGCCCGAGCCCCCCCTGTTCCCTTCACTGCTTGTGGTTATAATTTTTATGAAAATAATGATATTCTTTCTACGTGAAATCTCAAAACCTAAATATTAAATAAGATATATTATCTTTTATTTATTAAGTGGATAGTTTATCGATTTAATAAATGATGTTATAATTTTATATTCACATCAAATCGATCGTATGGGATAATATGATTTTGAAATTACTCTCGATAGGTGCATGACTTTTTATAATCAGTATATCATATATTAACATAATATAGGTTAATGATATTATTTAAAATAAAATAATTTTACCGTGCATCAGGAGCATATGATGACCGTTAGTCAAAGTTGGGCACGTAAAATGTCTGTACGTGTAAAATTATTATTTTTGTTTTGTGCAAGGCTCCCTGTACTCACATCGATTTCAACGTGGAAGCAGTCATGGTTGACCATCTTTGACTTTGACCATCTGATTTGTCTACAGTGATAACCCAGTTAGCTCAGTGCCTCAGTAGGCAGTAGATTCCCGGCACGGCCCTGCCACGCTATTAATTAAATCAAATTAAATAATCAAAATCTTTGTCCTCCTTTTCATCAAATTTTTTTATTTTTTATTTTCTGGCTTTTCCGGAAATGGAATACTGTATACTTATACTAACAAATTAACCTGCCCCCATAGCCAGGATTAATTTAAAAATAATAATCTGAAGATATTTTCCGTTTTCTACATCTCTTACTTCCAAATTCTAAGAATTTGTCTTGAAGAATCTTTAACATCAAACGTGTTTTTAACTAATTTACTTATAAATTTTGTATTTTTTAATGATAGGCCAAACAACCCGTAATTCAAGTTCAACCACATTGGCAGCTGATTCTGAATGGTCTCGATTTGGTATATTTTTTATGTCGTTTCCTGGCAGGCGGTTTTCGATTTCAGGTAAATTCTTTTTTTAATCATATTCTTTTGAAAATCGATGCATTGCTTTTTGAAAACTATAGACTTTTTTAATCACGTTTCAAAGTTTTCAATTCATTCGCTCCGAACTTTTGACCAGGTTGCTTAAAGGTAATTAATGAAAGTGCATAGTTTTCTTTTTTCTTTTTTTTTTTAAATCTAGATTTAATTTGCAATTTAATCCTAATTTGTTTTTAAAGATTTTGACCTAGTCATTCAACTATTGAAGCTTCCAATGCAATGAGTTTGGTTTCATCAGTTTTTTTTTTTGTTTTTTTGTGTTGAATTTTTTTTAACAATATTAAAGTTTTATCAATCACAACTAATTGACTCAACTTATCGATTAAGTCACTCCCATCCCATACAATTTATACGATAGATCTATTGATACGATTGTTGAGATAAAAATTATTTTTTCAAACATAATAAATTAAAGGTGGAGACTGTCCACATCTTCAAAAATGCTTTACAAACCCCATTAATTTTGAGTACACACAGGATTCAATTTTTTAGAAATATTACTACTCTATCTAAAACATACAAATATTTGTACAAAAAAATATTTATAATTTACTCTAAATTAATTAATCAATGTTTATGACAAGAAAAATACGATAAATATAGAATTTTGATTAAAGTTGGATGAATGTTAAATGTTATATATGTATGTATGTATGTATATAATTTCATTGATGGATCATGTAGGTAACAGATTTTTTTTTATTTTAAAAAAATATTTATAGAAAATCTATGTTTAATATAACATGAGACTATTAATGGGTGTCTATTATTTATATGCAATTAATTTTGAAGTTATTTATATTATTGAATAAAAATTAAATTATTCAAGTGTTAAAATAATGATTAATGAATGTACTCGGAAAAGGGTGTGGAGAGTATTTTTGGTGGTTTATATAGCCCATCCCTAAATTAAAATTAATATATCTTTATAACATTCACGTAATGTTATAATATATATATATATATATATATATATATATATATATATATAAATTCTTAGATTGATCAGGTATGTCAAAATTATTTGAAATCGATCAAAATCAATCATTAAACACATATTTTAATTAAAGGTCAGACAAAATTATTTGAAATCGATCAAAATCAATCATTAAACACATATTTTAATTAAAGGTCAGACGCCCAATTATATATGGTAGGAGTAATTAATACGTCTGTTGAGATTACAAGTCTTTTTACAAACATAATAAACAAAAATTAACGTCCCTTTTTATTCATTCAAAGTATGATCATACATTAATAAAAATTATATGACCTCTATATTTAAAAATAAAAAAAAAGATTAAGCTAACGATTTAAATTTTTACATGAATTGATTAGGTGTCCAATTAATAATTACTTTTTATATGCTACACGCAAAAAAGTTTAGAGTCAAAAGCTTGGATAAGACGTCGTATTAACATTAATTAGGCCAAAAACAATAATACAAGATAAGAAATTAATTAAGTTTTCTTCTTGATGAAGATGTATAATAAGTACTTTATTGACTCCATTTATTAGTGCATAGTAATAATTATGTTAATGGTTGTTATGTGATGTATATTAATATAATATGCATGCTCCTCATCGTTCACAATATAATTGCTCATCAATCCCAATTTACCTAAACATTATATGATTAGAAATTGACAATATGTATTGGCATATAAAGGAAATTGAGAGTGTCGCACTTTTTGCATGCCAAAAAAAAAATAGTAATAAAACATTTCTATACTTGCTAATGCAGCAATATACGTTATTAACCATAATTAATGAAATGACTGTTAACCTACCAAGATAATGACCAATTATCGACCTTACTTGCTCCCTATTCGTCCCATTCAAATGCCCAAATTAGAACATTAAATTGAGAGTGATCTCATGCATCCACATTCATTTTGTTTAGCTACTCCTTCTAATTTCACGATCAGATGTTATTAGAACTTTATATATATATATATATATATATATATATATATATATATTTGTGTTCTTCAATTCCAAATCAATTCAACAAAGCTAGCAAGTGGTAAGTTGTAATTGATCCAATTGTAATAAATCTAACCTAAAGAGCTAGCATGTCGATGTATAGTTAGTAGATGCATGCACATATCTGGCTCTTTCTAATTCTATATTCAAACTTGCGTTTTCAAATCACTATAGGTACCCACTACCCGCATTAATTTTCTAATATAAGTCTAATCAAGCTAATATGTCAAAATTATTGAAATGACATCAAAATCAAATCAACTTATATTAAATCATTCAATGATTAAATTAAATTGAATGCTCATTAATGGGGTGGATCCGGCCATGTGTAGAAAGAGGTCCATCTTTGCATGTCATTATCTAATCCAAATCACTTCTCTTCAAATAGATCAACACCAAATCACCAATTTCTGATATTAAATTAATGTAGTAATAAGCGTCTTTCATTTGAGTTACTTATCGTCATAGTAACTTATTCTGTTATACAAATGAAAACGACAACAAGTTTTCAATAAACAACATTATTAATTACAGCACCAAGTTGCGTAAAGGAAGATGCATGTACGTAAATTTATACACGCTCGCTCGCTAATTAATTAAATTTACGGTCTCCAGTTCTTTCACTTGTTCTTCCACCCTTTCATGAATGTCTCAAACTTCTCCTATTATACATTTCAAACTCGGTTTTGAATAATTGACCTTGTATCATTATATATCTAGCTAATGAACTTTGTATTGTTTAGTCCACTCTTGTCCAAATTAATTTGGCTTTTGGAGAAGAGCACACACTCGCTTATCAATTTTATATATGCTATCAGGGTTCCAAGTTTTTGATTGGGTTGGGTCATCGGTCGTTCGTCATCAATGGCGTTGTCTCTGGTTCTATTTGGAAACATTTTGATTATTTTAGATTATAAGGGTCCATTTAATTCAAAGTCTATAACAACTACGCTTTAAAAAAGATGGAATAAATAATTATATAAAAGATTACAAGAATCAACACTAAGCTGACCGCAGTGGATGCTAATTAGAATTAAAAACTTAACTCCCACTATACGTAGAAGAGATATTGGAAAACGCATGATAATGATGATGATTTGAGAAGAATATAAGATTGTGATTACAACAATCAAATTAATGAGAACTGATAATTAATTACGTACCAAGTAATTCAAACACAAGATATGATCAAGGATGATAATTTTACGATCGCATTAATTCTTTACTTTTTTTTTTTTTAAATAGAAGCCGTTTTTAAGTGATTTGAAAATTTTTGCCTCTTCGACATCGATAAGCGTCTGCTTTTGAAATTTCAATTTATAGTTAGTTTATCGCTGTCAAACAAATGATCTTTCAAAAAATTGATAATTGATTAAGTTAATAATATCCTAAATTTCAGTGGCGTTTACTCAATAATTTATTGTTTGTTAGCTAATTAATTTGACGTCTTAAAAATAAATTAGTAGTTGATTAAATTTAATGTAAGTAAGATTAGAATTATGGATGATAGTTTTTCTTCAATTATTATTATTATTGAATGTCTTGAATCTTGATTTATAGTTATTTAACGTTGAAATGATAATATTTTTTTTATTTGACATATTCATTTTTTTTAATTATCTACATTTATGATAGCGGGTCATGTTATCCACTCTTCTCGACTTTACTCAGTCTTGCTACTCATTTTGTAATTTCTAAGTTTGAACAATTAAATATTGAGTCCAATTTCATGGGGAGGGAATTGATGATTTAAATTTATAAATTCGAAATCAATTATAAGTTTCAAAGTTAATTAAATTATTTTGAATAGTATTTATAAAATCAGGTCAAGATACGAAGGATCAAAAACCTTGGAATGTATGTAAAGAGAATTGAATTAAACTAAAAAAATTATTAATTAGTTAGATAACATGACTCGGTAGCCAAAGCTTTTCTATTCGTACTTATTGGAATCATCCACAACAATTATTCTATTCATATTTTGTATAATTACGTTCATATTAATTAAACCAGCTTAAATTGAAAACTTACGTATTAATAATTTACTCTAAACTTTTAATTAAATTTAACTATTTTCAATGGCTTGGATTGGTTTTAGCTTTTGGCCGGTTGCACTTTTATTAATTAGTGTACGTAAGAACTTTTACATCCATATGCATGCATGTTTCGCAGGTATTTGTCATCATTTGTGTTATTCATTAATCACTCAATAAAATTAATAAATTAAATTTTATATCTATTATAATTCAATATATACTATAAATCAAATCCAATTTATTAAATGAGATGAACCCCAATTGAGTCAAATTCATGGGGTTGAATAATCAACTTGATTTATTACAGAAGAAAAATACTAACAGCCTAAATTTTCAAACGAGTTGACAATATTAATTAATTTTTCAATACATGTATGATGCTTTGCTGAAAAGTAGATTAAAAATTAGCAACACCAAAGCAATAACAATTAATTTGTTGTCTTCTTGCTTTTGGTTTTACAATCAACAAAGAATATTATCACATTATATAAAAATACTAGTGCACTTCCATTTGAGCGAGCTTTTGTTTATGAAGGACAATCGTATATATAATAGTTGGATTGGGTCAAATTTTATTCCCAACGCGGCTGCTCGTCAGTTCAAACTCTAAATTAATGTATTCACAAACAACAAACGCTTTCGGGTAGAAGGAAAGTACACGTTGAATTTAAAGGAAAATTAAAAGTTTTCAGCATATTGTTACTGACCTCTTCTCAAAATGTTTCACCTACAATTTTCTGTAATCTTCCATCTAGAATCGACATTTATTTCTTCTTGTTTATTAATTTGGGGTTCCCTACAATGCAGCCAATGTAATATGAAACTATAAATAGATATATAAAATTGTATACGCATGTAAAACTTGTAAAAAACTAAAAAAAGAAGTTACTTTGGAAACTTAAGTAAATGATTACAACTTTCATATATTTGTTTATAAATTTTATATAAATCAACAATCAAAAATCTTTTTTTCTTTAATTTATTTCATTAAATACGGATTCCTATATCAAAAAGTGTTTAAATTTCTTCGCAGAAATAATTATATCTTTTCTATATGTACCCGAACAATTTTTATATACTTGTTATGACAATATGAAATTCGGTCTTAATTAACTCAACATACAGTAAGCTTATTACCTAAGCTCGTGATCTAAGCCCGTTGTCTAGGTCTTGTAATGACCTCTCTTAAAGCCTATATAAACTATCAAAATCTTCACTTATGGTATGTACATTTCTCTAAACTCTCTCTCTCTCTCTAGAATTCTTTATCTTTGAGAGCTTCTCTCTCTAGAAAGCTCACTTAGAGAGTTACGATGTGCCGGAGACTAACTTTTGTGTCAGAAAGTTCACGCCAGCTAGCACTTCTTGTTCGTTTTCTGTGTTTTTAGGACGTTGATTGGATGATTTACTTGAGGCCAGCCCGATTTAAAAAGGTGTGCACTTGTGCATCAACAATACTTGTTTACAATTTTAATCATTCAATAATTAAATTAAATTGGATCCTCATTAATGGGATGGATCAGGCCATGTGTAGAAAGAGGTCCATCTTTGCATGTCATTAATCTAATCCAAATCACTTCTCTTCAAATAGATCAACACCAAATCACCAATTTCTGATATTAAATTAATGTAGTAATAAGCGTCTTTCATTTGAGTTACTTGTCGTCATAGTAACGTATTCTGTTATACAAATGAAAACGACAACAAGTTTTCAATAAACAACATTATTAATTACAGCATCAAGTTGCGTAAAGGAAGATGCATGTACGTAAATTTATACACGCTCGCTCGCTAATTAATTAAATTTACGGTCTCCAGTTCTTTCACTTGTTCTTCTGTCCTTTCATGAATGTCTCAAACTTCTCCTATTATACATTTCAAACTCGGTTTTGAATAATTGACCTTGTATCATTATATATCTAGCTAATGAACTTTGTATTGTTTAGTCCACTCTTGTCCAAATTAATTTGGCTTTTGGAGAAGAGCACAAACTCGCTTATATATCAATTTTATATATGCTATTAGGGTTCCAAGTTTTTGATTGGGTTGGGTCATCGGTCGTTCGTCATCAATGGCGTTGTTTCTGGTTCTATTTGGAAACATTTTGATTATTTTAGATTATAAGGGTCCATTTAATTCAAAGTTTATAACAACTACGCTTTAAAAAAGATGGAATAAATAATTATATAAAAGATTACAAGAATCAACACTAAGCTGACTGCAGTGGATGCTAATTAGAATTAAAAACTTAACTTTAACTCCCACTATACGTAGAAGAGATATTGGAAAACGCATGATAATGATGATGATTTGAGAAGAATATAAGATTGTGATTAAAACAATCAAATTAGTGAGAACTGATAATTAATTACGTACCAAGTAATTCAAATACAAGATATGATCAAGGATGATAATTTTATGATCGCATTAATTCTTTACTTTTTTATTTTTAAAATAGAAGCCGTTTTTAAGTGCTTTGAAAATTTTTGCCTCTTCGACATCGGTAAGCGTCAGCTTTTGAATTTTCAATTTATAGTTAGTTTATCGCTGTCAAACAAATGATCTTTGAAAAAATTGGTAATTGATTAAGTTAATAATACCCTAAATTTCAGTGGCGTTTACTCAATAATTTATTGTTTGTTAGCTAATTAATTTGACGTCTTAAAAAAATAAATTAGTTGATTAAATTTAATGTAAGTAAGATTAGAATTATGGATGATAGTTTTTCTTCAATTATTATTATTATTGAATGTCTTGAATCTTGATTTATAGTTATTTAATGGTTGAATTTTTTATTTGACATATTCAATTTTTTTTTAATTATCTACATTTATGATAGCGGGTCATTTTATCCACTCTTCTCGACTTTACTCAGTCTTGCTCCTCATTTTGTAATTTCCAAGTTTGGACAATTAAATATTTAGTCCAATTTCATAGGGAGGGAATTGATGATTTAAGTTTATAAATTCGAAATCAATCATAAGTTTCAAAGTTAATTAAATTATTTTGAATAGTATTTATAAAATCAGGTCAAGATACGAAGGATCAAAAGCCTTGGAATGTATGTAAAGAGAATTGAATTAAACTAAAGAAATTATTAATTAGTTAGATAACATGACTCGGTAGCCAAAGCTTTTCTATTCGTACTTATTGGAATCATCCACAACAATTATTCTATTCATATTTTGTATAATTACGTTCATATTAATTAAACCAGCTTAAATTGAAAACTTACATATTAATAATTTACTCTAAACTTTTAGTTAAATTTAACTATTTTCAATGGCTTGGATTGGTTTTAGCTCTTGGCCGGTTGCACTTTTATTATTTAGTGTACGTAAGAACTTTTACATCCATGCATGCATGTTTCGTAGGTATTTGTCATCATTTGTGTTATTCATTAATCACTCAATAAAATTAATAAACTAAATTTTATATCTATTATAATTCAATATATACTATAAATCAAATCCAATTTATTAAATGAGATGAACCCCAATTGAGTCAAATTCATGGGGTTGAATAATCAACTTGATTTATTACAGAAGAAAATTACTAACAGCCTAAATTTTCAAACGAGTTGACAATATTAATTAATTTTTCAATGCATGTATGATGCTTTACTGAAAAGTAGATTAAAAATTAGCAACACCAAAGCAATAACAATTAATTTGTTGTCTTCTTGCTTTTGGTTTTACAATCAACAAAGAATATTATCACATTATATAAAAATACTAGTGCACTTCCATTTGAGCGAGCTTTTGTTTATGAAGTACAATCGTATATATAATAGTTGGATTGGGTCAAATTTTATTCCCAACGCGGCTGCTCGTCAGTTCAAACTCTAAATTAATGTATTCACAAACAACTAACGCTTTCTGGTAAAAGGAAAGAAAACGTTGAATTTAAAGGAAAATTAAAAGTTTTCAGCATACTGTTACGTACTGACCTCTTCTCAAAATGTTTCACCTACAATTTTCTGTAATCTTCCATCTAGAATCTACATTTATTTCTTCTTGTTTATTAATTTGGGGTTCCCTACAATATTGCAGCCAATGTAATATGAAACTATAAATAGATATATAAAATTGTATACGCATGTAAAACTTGTAAAAAACTAAAAAAAGAAGTTACTTAATTTGGAAACTTAAGTAAATGATTACAACTTTCATATATCTGTTTATAAATTTTATATAAATCAACAATCAAAAATCTTTTTTTCTTTAATTTATTTCATTAAATACGGATTCCTATATCAAAAAGTGTTTAAATTTCTTCGCAGAAATAATTATATCTTTTCTATATGTACCTGAACAATTTTTATATACTTGTTATGACAATATGAAATTCGGTCTTAATTAACTCAACATACAGTAAGCTTATTCCTAAGCTCATGATCTAAGCCCGTTGTCTAGGTCTTGTAATGACCTCTCTTAAAGCCCATATAAACTATCAAAATCTTCACTTATGGTATGTACGTTTCTCTAAACTCTCTCTTTCTAGAATTCTTTATCTTTGAGAGCTTCTCTCTCTAGAAAGCTCACTTAGAGAGTTACGATGTGCCGGAGACTAACTTGTGTGTCAGAAAGTTCACGCCAGCTAGCGCTTCTTGTCCGTTTTCTGTGTTTTTAGGACGTTGATTGGATGATTTACTTGAGGCCAGCCCGATTTAAAAAGGTGTGCACTTGTGCATCAACAATACTTGTTTACAATTTTTATATAGACAAAAAGCAATAATATCTAAATAATCTTTTTGTAATTATTTATAAGTTGTAAATACATATTTTTAAATTTTATACATTCATTTATAAATTGTATTATATGATGTAAGGTGATGCAACTCATTAATTAGGCCTTAAACAGATATGGACTAAGTATAACAGGCGCAGGTTTTGAAAGCCCACATATTTAAGCAAAAGACTATTGGGCTTGTGGGGGGCCGAGACCAGTTTCATTATATCTTGTCATAACGCATGAGGCATGCTTGGTTTGCAGTTCGTAAGACTAGGCCTTCATTATGAAAGGGGTAATTAGGCGGCCCCTTGCGTTTGGGAAATCATCAAGGAACCCTGTATCGTTATTTGATACTTTTGGAAACATACAGGGGTTTGGAAACAACTCTTCTTAAGATAAATAAAGAAAAGCTTATCCGGAACCACAAGCGATAAATTACAGAGAAAACAAGAGAGTGAAGTATGAAGCTCAGAGCAATGGCAATGCCAATGGCTTCGCTCTCTTCATATTCATCTCCTTTAACTTTCCTCTACCCCTTAGAAACCTTAAAATCCCTCTCAAGAAGGCCACTTTTCCACCTCAAACGTCGAAGAGCTCTCTCTGTAACCTCTCTCCACTCTCCACCCCCAGAAGTCCAGACCTTCTGGCTGTGGCTCTGCGACCAAGGTGTTGCCTCTCCCAAGTCTCCTATAAGGCCAGATACCGTCCCTGAAGGACTGGGACTGGTTGCGCAGAGAGACATTGCTAAAAATGAGGTCGTTTTGGAGGTCCCCAACAAGTTCTGGATAAACCCAGATACTGTTGCAGCCTCTGAGATAGGAAGTTTGTGTAGCGGATTGAAGCCTTGGATTTCTGTTGCCCTGTTCTTGATTAGAGAGAAAAAAAGAGATGATTCTCCATGGCGCGTTTATCTTGACATTCTTCCCGAGTATACTGACTCCACTGTGTTTTGGTGGGTTTCGCTTTGGTTTTTCAATTTTCATTGTTGATTTTATGGTGGGGTAATTAGTTATCTTCTGATATGTTTGAGTTTTTGGGGTTGATATAGTGTGGTTTTGATGTTTCAGTGCAGGTCTGAAGAGGAGCTTGTTGAGCTTCAAGGTTAGTGGGATTTTTGTTTTATTTTTATTAATATCTGGAGGACTCGCTATTATGATTGAGTTGGCATTGTCTGATTCTTGGTGTTAGAAATTTATAATGGTTTCTAGATTGAAAATAAACAAGTTCTTGGGTGTATGGTGTTGGAAACTTAGAGTGCTAACTGCTTTATCTAGATATACAAGTGAAGCATGGATGTTTTTAATCGGAGGCTGCTCTTGTTTATTCTTTGATGTTTCGTCGCATGTCATCTAAGAAATTATAGGGTGGGTTTGATAACATTTTCAAAAGCTATTTTTTGTTTTAGAGGTCCAAAAATAGATATAAAAAAAAAGTGAGCTTGTTTCTATATTTCAAAAGCTTGATTTAAGAAACACGAAATTCATTCAACAACTAGTTTTGAACTCGACTGAAGGGCATTATTCTGTTTTGGAAAAGCTGGATTTGGAAACACAAACTCTATTTGGTGATTGTTTTGTCTCTTGTCATTTATCCTTGACATTGATTATACTGATGCAGGAACCCAACTACTAAGCACAACTATAGGTGTTAAGGAATATGTCCAGAATGAATTCTTAAAAGTGGAAGAAGAAATTATTCTCCCTCACAAGCAGTTGTTTCCTCATCCTATCATATTGGATGACTTCTTGTGGGCTTTTGGAATTCTCAGATCAAGGGCATTTTCACGCCTTCGTGGTCAAAATCTTGTTTTGGTCCCTCTTGCAGACTTGGTAAGGCGTTCATTTCCTTCTTCAAGTTACTTTTAGTGGCAAGAAACTGAAATATATGAAATCTACAATTTGCTACAAACTGAAATTTATTCTGGTCATTTTCCTAGATTTCCCTGGTAGTTGATACTGGCTGTAAGGTGATTGGTCCTTGACTTAATTTTCTTGTGTGAAATAACTATAGATTTATATTGGTGAGAGCTTACAAACTTTGGCCTTTCTAATGCTCTTGTAGTGTACAACTGTGAGGTTTCAATGCTAGAAGCATGCATCCCATGTTTTCTATTCAAATTCCTTTTGCAAAGGTCTCCCAAGCTTTATTAATCAAATAATTTAAATGTTATAGACACAGGCCGTCTTTACTATCTGATAAAAGAATCAAGAGCATTTAAGCAGATTTTCTTTTGGTTGCTTCTTTGGTTAAAAATTAACTTTCTGCAATTGTGGACCATCATTCAGATCAACCATAGCCCCAGCATAACTACAGAAGATTATGCCTATGAGATTAAAGGAGCAGGTCTTTTTTCAAGGGACCTCATGTTTTCTCTGCGGACACCTGTTGCTGTCAAGGCTGGTGAGCAGGTGAAGCTTTTCAACTTAAAAGCATTTCTTGCTCATTACTTTAGCAACTATTTGTAACCAAAATGTAACTCAAGAACTACTCCTTATAGCGAGAGAAACTCTTGAATCGGTTGCATCCTGTAGATCCAAGTGTAGATTCTTTTGCCAGTTTGGCATGGACACTATGCATTTCTGAAGGAATTTCCCATGACCAAAATCATTGTAACATCCAACATTATAAATGTACAAGGCAAATTTACAATTTTATGTTGTCATTGATTTATAAAATAAAATAAATCTCTCATGAGGACTATTGAGCTTGAAGCAGCTGCTTGTTGACCCCAGAAATTCACAACTAGGCTTTGAAAGGTTACTTAAAAAGTCTTCTAGTGTATGTTGACAAGTTATGTTTCCACCAGACATGTTTGCACATGACAGCTAACTTGGACTATTATTCGTCAGGTTCTGATCCAATATGATCTGAATAAGAGCAACGCTGAATTAGCTCTGGACTACGGTTTCATAGAATCAAAGCCAGATCGCAATGCGTATACTTTAACATTAGAGATATCTGAGTCAGATCCATTTTTCGGGGACAAACTTGACATTGCTGAATCAAATGGTTTGGGTGAGACTGCATACTTCGACATTGTCTTGGGCCGTTCTCTTCCTCCATCATTGCTTCAATATCTGCGGCTGGTGGCACTCGGGGGAACTGATGCTTTCCTCTTGGAATCAATTTTCAGAAACACAGTCTGGGGTCACCTTGATTTGCCTGTAAGCCGTGCAAACGAGGAGCTCATATGCCGAGTGGTCAGAGATGCGTGTAAATCTGCTCTTTCGGGCTATAGGACCACTATTGAAGAGGTACATTTGAACCTTTTTCATTACAAATACACATTCACATATAACAATTTTGATTCTCTGTGTGTATACATGGGAAGGGGATGCAATATGAATGTTTTCCATTTGTCTTTAAAAAATAATGATATTTGTCAGATCTGTTCAAAATTAGGAGAATACTCATCCTGACTATAACAACTGAAATGTCCGTTCCTTGTATCTAAATCAGTTATAACCATTCGGCACTGTTTGAGGTCATGTTATTCATTAAATGAAATACCACCATCATTTACCTTACTGCCTCAATCCATGTTTATTTTATTCTTTTTTTGTTCTTGTAAAAAGAAAGTACTATCTTTAAATAGCAGTAGGACTAAGCTTGTATTTCTTAAACATGTGTTGCAGGATGAGAAGTTGATGGAAGGAGGAAATCTTGATCCAAGGTTGGGAATTGCTGTTGGAATAAGAGCAGGAGAGAAGAAGGTGCTGCAGCAAATTGATGGGATCTTCAAGGGCAGGGAACAGGAATTGGATGAGTTGGAATATTACCAAGAAAGAAGACTCAAGGACCTTGGTCTGGTTGGGGAACAAGGTGAAATAATCTTCTGGGAGCCGAAGTAGGATTTGCAAATGGGTCCCTGTCCCTGTGGCTCAAGAGTTTGTGCTGATAATAGAAACTTCATAAATCTTACCAAAATTAGCATCTCATTTTGAAGAGACATCTCCATTTTAGAACACACTGATAAATGAAGCTGGAGCCCAACAAATGAGCTTCATTCAATCACGTGTATAGGAGGGTTTTGATTTTGGAATCTTACACGAGTCATTCGTGTAACCTGTTTGAGCTAACAGTTCTTAGTGACTAGGGAATGATGAATATATAGCTTGCGGTATTTTCTTGTGTATTTTAGTGATGAGTGGGGGAATTTTAGCAAGAAATGCTTTTTGCAGATGATATAGAGAAGTTCATGCATGTATATATAGTTTTCCCTGCTTTAGGACAGCACAATTTAGTTATAATTTCTGCTATTATTTCCTTCACTCATTATAATCAAGCATTTGTGTCAAGTTGTCTTGGAAGCAAAACTTTCCCCAATTACGTAAAATTGGATTGACCGCCTTCAAAGTACCAAGTTATCTAATGCAATGTTTATCTAACAGGCCGGCAGCCTATTCCTTAACAATTCATTCTTTCTCATTCCAGACTGAACTTAATGCGAATTGCCAATTTACTGAATTGCATCATCCTTATTGGTACTGCAATAGATTTCACAGGCTGTTGAATTTTTCTAACTCCACCTAATATAGTTGAAATCAGTTCAACAACCGGTAATGCATTACATGTTAACTGCATTTCCTTTCCTTTTCACATTTAAAGAACAATGAAATGCTACAATATCTGTATTATCAACTATGAAATTATGTGACAGTACTGAGCACAAATGAACAGGAACCTGAGGCTGAGGATGGAATAATGGAATGAGGAAAAAATGGGCACTACATACATGAACCAAAAAAAAAAAAAAAAAAAAGAAGATCAAACTTAGAACTGCCGAGATGGGAATTCTAGGAATCTTTTCTGCCGTTTCTCACAAAACTAACGTATGTGTATAGATGATCATTTATGGACTTCTATCTCGAAAGCAAGGGGCGTCATCAGCACAATTTCTTGCAACCGTAGCATCTCAAGACAAGTTAAAATATGTAGCTTCAGTCACCGTATTTCAGTGGAGTTACCATGACCTAGTAAGTCATCACATGTTCCCTCACAGAGACATTCTTGAGGATTTGCATAGAAATAATCTTCCTCCTTTGGTTTGTCTGCAATTATTTTCCGACGACCTGGTTGTCCACTCCTTTTCTCATGTGCTAGCCGTACAGCAGCTCCAAATTCATGCCAAGAAAGTGTTCCATTCTGATACATGTCCAGCAATTGAACAAGTCTTTTTCGATCTAGCAGGATGGACTTTTTAAACCCAAGATATCTGCATGAGAACAAAATCAGGAGTGTTTCAGGGATTCCCTCTAACGGATAAAGATTTGTTTTCTTCAAATTCTCAAAAATGGAAATACATACCTGCGGTGACCTTCCACAAGTTTTGCCATGTTGCCATCATATGTTGGTATGAATGTGTTGCTGGCTGTAGAAACCATAAAATCCAGGGCTGCCATTTGAGATGAATGATTCTGAAAAAGTTGTAGCTCAGCAGCATCTAACAGCATTTCCTTTTTCACCTTGAGTCATAATCAAGTCTTTAGATTCCAACAAACTATATGCTAATGTTCAAGCAAAGATTCAACAAAAAGAAAAAAAAAAAATCCTTTTGGTAAAATCCAACTCAGTCACCCCTTGAAGCCCAAGATTTGCTAGATCAAATGGCACCTCATTTAGTATTTGACAAAGACCCAGGAAAAAAGGAGAGGTGGGCGATGGCTGATAACTATTGAGATTCAGAGTCTTCAACCATTTAAAGGGTCTTATCGAGGTTATTTCTTTCAAACAAGAGGGTAAATAACAGTTTAATAATGTAAACAATTATCATTAGAGCATAAATGCCAGACATCAGTTTCTAATAATCCAAAGACAGTTTAAATCAAGGATTAGCCAACAAAACAGTCTCCTAGGCAAAACCAGCAAAGTGCATTATCTTTAGCCTCAGAATGAAGGCATAAGCAACAACAGCGTAAACCTTCACCATGCCTGAATGGACATGTCTCACAAACTCACGAGCATTAAACAGAATCGCCAATAGCAGTGTTGGAGTTTGCAGAATCAGAAGTTGCAGAATGGTAACAAACTCACAATTCGCGGAAATGCAGCTCTTAGTGCCTCCAGTCTTCTTTCTCCACCATAAATCTCACCAGCTGCAATATAGATCTGTGTATCCTTATCAAAACCCAATGCTTGCAAAACCAATGCTGCCTCCTCAGGTGTCAAAGGACACAGACCCTGTGATCTCTTCTCTTCAGACATTATCTCTTTCTCTCTCCACCATGGGTACGCATACCTGAAATAACAGGGCAATACACTGTAATCCACACCAATATTGTTTCTTGATACACAACAGAGCACAAACTACCTCAATCATATACTATTTTCATAGAACATAATAAATAAATAAAGATGCTAGTTGGGCTGGATTTAATTCCTCCCTCCAAGAAGGCGAAATCAAGACATTTGACACCACTCAGACTGACAAGATTTGCTTGAAACCTTCAGTGTCCTTTTAAAGTTATGTGGCAACATAGTTATCCGATTTTTGGCTATGACTTATGAACTCACTTTTATCTAAGCCTCTCTTAGCAACAGTAAATTGATGGCACTTCTACAAAATACAGAACTTTGTAAGCGGATACATACTAATACAGCATATATCAGTCTTTATATTATCATACACAAAAAGAAAGAATCAGCTTTCAAACACAACAGACCTCAAACGCTTTAGCTCCTCAGCTTCTTCGTTGGAGCAGCCATGAGTACAACCTGAGAAAGCCAACATGTCCATCTCATATCTCAAATGCAAAGCCATGAAAGGTCCTCTTTCCTGAAGAATACGAACCAATTTGTACCCCAACTTCTCAATCTGAGAAGTGAACTTCAAGCCCTGGAAATTAACCCGGCACCTGAGCTTTTGAAGGTCAAGTGGGATCCCATTGTTTGCCAAACGTGTATCTGTTCTGTTGAAGTGCAAAACCTTAGATTTCCTAAAAAGTGGCAGAATCTGCAAAATAGAACCAACCCTATCAATCATTTATGTAAGTAAGCCAATAAAGAGAACAAGTCAGTTTAATCCTTCATAAAAATTTATAAGCTTGCAGTTCAATTTATATAGAATATGTTAGCTCTTTTACTCAGATATAAACAATAAAACGTGTACAGACCTGTTGCAAATAATATTTTTCATTTGACCAGCTAACAGGAGGCATCTGAAAAGGTTTATATCCATATTTCTTATTGAACTTCTTTGGCAGCCTTTTGACAATACGAACTTCATCTCTTACGGAATCAATGAAATGCCTTACATCAAAGATGTCCTCAAAATTACTGCAAAAAAGAAAATAAAAAGAAAAAAAACATAAAAGTTGAAACTTTAAAGCAGCAATCAATCAAAAATATTGTGCAGCTTTTCAAGAACAATGAATATACCTAGGGTCAGCCCAAAAAGATGTTTTATCAAGCTCTGGAACGACCAATGTGAGATTCAAAAGCCGCGCAATAGCCACCATGTCACATATCTAAAAGCATCAAGTTAGCAGAGTAAGCAACTCAATTTAGTATAATAGGTCATGCAAACTAGGATTGAAATACAAACCGCAGCTCGCATTTGATTCAAGCCGCCATTACAGGACACCATAAGAAAACCATTACTTGTATAGTTTCCTGCAAAACTTCAGGTGTTATACAATCTTTTTTCCCAAATACAAATAAAACCCTTAGAAGCTTCTTCCAGTAAAGAAGCATAGACTCTAACAAAGTACAATATGCTAAAATGTGAACGTCATTACAAGGAATTTCCACATGCATAGTGACAATGCAATTCTTAACAGGGTAATGATTTGTGACATAATCATCTTAGGCACTAATACTTGCAGAGGCATAAAGTCACATTTACAAACAGAAGAAAAATCTTGATGTAATTTGAGTATCACAAGGAAATGCCCAATGGTACACAAAAGTTCTACTAAAATGCTCCTTAACACTAAGATACTTAAAAAACTTGGTAAAAAAACCAATAAGGTCGGCCTTAATGGTTTGCACATTCAATAATTTATGGCTAAATTTGTATTTCATTTCTTTGGCTTGTTTTTTTGTATAAATTCCTACCACTCCCCAAAATTTTAAGAATTTTCAAACCTCCATGAACTTGTAGAAGAGAAATGTTGTCATCACTTGGACCAAAACATAACTTGTTCGAATAATAACACAACGTTGAAGCAGATAAAAAATGATGGATCTCTTTGCCATGATGTATTAAGTTCTGAGCGATTGTCAACCAAAGGACCACGCAGGAGGATATCTCATAATTATTGGGAACAAATCAACTCATATTTTTCTATCTCTCAATCTTTTTAATTGCTGCTACAGAATGCAGGTCCAAAATATTAAGGGAAAAACAAAACCATTACTTACAAACACCTTTTTATCTCTCCCAAACTCTATCACAAAATTATTTTCCCTTTTAAATGAAATGAAAGTCATGACGATCAATCTCCTCTTTAATATAGAACTGTATAAAAGATTGAAGCCCAATTAACAGTTTTTGAAGGGTAAACAACATTGATCAAATATCTAGGAAGCTAATAGGTAGGGAAAGATATATCAATGTTTCTTGATACTGTCAGCCTAGTTAAATAGCAATCAATTCTATCTTCATGGGTTCACTCATTTATGAACTCCCATGGTAACTAAATAAAACTAGATCAAGAGCTCTTTCAGGATTCTGCAATACTAAAACCAAAATCAAATCCATGGGCAAAATCACAAAAATAAAATAAAATAGCCTCGAGTAAACACCATAATCATTTAATCTATCAGCCTCAATATCTCACCAACACATTAAATAAACCACATCCTTCTGCAAAACATTTAAAACACAGACAAGGCCACTTGCAGTAACATGCAAACTCATAAAAGATCACAAAAAAAAAAACACGCAGGCATTTCCCATAATCATAATCCAACGTCATAAATCCTCATCTTGGTTTGCATCAACGAATTGAAATCCAAAACTAAACCATGCCCACATAGACAATCACTATGTTTACAAATAAAATAAATAATAATAATAAGGACAAAAAGATACTGACTTGGGGCAACAAGAGACGGTGGCTTTTGAATATCGACGTCTATGCGGCGGTGAGAGATCATTTTCAACGGCCAAAACTGTCCAAAAGCAATTAACTGAACCAAACATGTCCAAAGCAAAATGCTTGAACATACCCTTATGAACCAGACCTGTAACCGCGTCCGAGGAATCACTGGCGCTTGAAACTTATCGCATCTAAGTTGAATATTCTCTGATCTAACTTCCATTTCTCTTCTTCACTCCTCATCATCGCCGCTTCATTACATTGGTTTCCCAAAAAATCTAACACAAACCCACTTCGATTCCCGCAAGAGAATCGCAGAAACACACGGGCATTGTCAGAGAGATAAGATCTTGAACACGCGATTCGGCCCAGAAAGCAGAAGACTGAAACGTTATAAACAGTAAAAAAATATTTGATTTATTGATGCAATTTGGCAACTTTTTCCAAGAGATCAAATAAAAGAAGAAAGATACAATAAAAGACTGGGATAAGAGAGTCACGAGCCAAAAAGATAATCAAATAAATCTGACCCAACAAGAAACAACCGTCAAGTTCTTTCTTTTACTCTCTCTCTCTCTCTCTCTTTTAAAATTTCCCAGAAAATCTTATTTTTCTCTCCCTTTCTCTCTTTTATTATTGTTTTTTATTTTCTATATTGTTGCAGAGACAATCGTCAAATTTCTGGTACTTTGAATAATAATATTCTGTTTCTGTTCTCTTCAGTTGATCTGGAAGTGGAACTCATTAATTAGTTTAAGCCTTCTCAATCAAAGTATGCATTTTTTATAATCATCGGACGGCTCTGATTGAAACTCCTTTTGTTTGACGTTTTATATGATTTTTCTCATTTTTAATTAATCATATTCATATTCTACATTGATTTTAAATAAAATATATTTATAAATATACTGAAATGCTTATATTATTAATTTATCATCGTAATCTCTGTCTATCCTTATCCATTATCCCTTAAAATTCAATTCATATGCTTATATAGAACAAAATTTATGTTATTAAACTATAAAATCTTTTTATAGATGTTGTAAATGTAATTATAACACTATCGGATGAAATGAAGATCCCAATCATTACTAATTAAAAGATAATGATAATAGTAAAAACGTAAACAATAAAATAAAAAAAAATAGAATCTCAACTATGTATACAAAAGGGAGTGACAAAATCAAGGATCGGAGACTCTTTCAACCCAATTACAAACAAATCTTGGTTTTGTTTAGTTCGGAGTTTGGAGATAAAATTGATGAATATAGGTTTGGTTTCTTGTTATGAAATGTCAATGTTCTTCTTTTTCTAATTAAAGTCATTTTAAATATTTTGTCCTATGAGATGAAGACTTTTGTTACGCTAAAATTTCCAAAGATCGATTTATATATACATACACACTTAAAAGTGATATAGAAAAGCACCTGCTACTAGGTACTATTCGTACAATGGATTCCCATATGTTTCGTATGAAATTATATTTGTAAATGTGTAGGTATCTTCTATAAAGGGTAATTAGCAATCTTTAAATCATGTTTAATGGTTGATTATTACCATTATTGACTACAATTTAAGGGCTTACCTTAAAAAGTATAGCTAGGTCATAGTTGGTGAATTATTCTTTGAATTAAATGTTTCAAAAACGTTGGCCTAAATTATTGTTCACGTTGTTTGTAATAAAAGTGAGAAAATTGCAGTTAGGAAGTGAAAACTAATGCTAGAAATTCCACTTATGCTTTAGGGTTTCATTGTATCCCAACCCCGAATCTACAGCAAGCCCATGCAATTTTATACTTCACTTTGACGAAAAGTTTTGCTTTTGTGGTCAGAACTAGCATATAAAAGCACTTTGACTATCATTCACTGTAAAAGTGCTTTTTCTATTTTTCAAATCCTGGCAGATGAAATCCAAGTTCTTGGTTTGAAATCTATTGACACCCTTTCACTTTTAAATTAACTAATCTCAATTGCACACATCATTTAAGTCAGGATAATATTTTGGAAGGCAATCATTATCCTAATTATAAAAATTATAAGATTAGTTTTCGAAATATTTAAATATAATAATTAGTGAGTGACAATATGGGCCTTGCACTATGTTGGATTTATGCAGTTTTATGGTCAACTAGTGGCGCTCCGTATTTCACCTCACCAACCCAACCCACTAGCCTAAACATTACATGAGGCGTGCTTAGTCTCATGTCATCTCTTAATGCTTACGTTTATCAAGAATTGTAATATTATAAGAAATTTAATTGATTACAACTACAACATTATAAGAAATTTAATTGATTACAACTACAATATTATAAGAATTATAATGTTAGATCAGGGATAGCAAAATGATTTGTCAAATCCGGAGCTCTATTGTAACCCGTGTTGTAAAGCCTATTAAATTTTTTAACTTAAGCCTAGCCCATTATTTTAGCCTAGCCCACAAATTCAATTATTTTCTTTACATTTATATTAAGCATTTATATGGATATAATTAGAAAAGAAAAGAGAAAATTTAGAAAAGAGGGCAGAGAGGAAAACGTGAGATAAGGGGAGAGAAAGCAAGAGAAGATTTTGATTTTTTCTAAGGGATTTGAAGATTTTAAGGTAATTTATTCATCTCTTAGTTTAATTAAATTATATAATTTCAATCCTATCTCTAGATCAATATTAGGAGGAGGTTGTTTGATATTTAGAGATGTAATAGAGAGAGAAACTAGAGAGAGAAATGAGATTTTCATGCTTATTTAGGCTTCAATTTCTTGTATTTTGAAGGAATTAAAGTTTTGATGATAATTATAGAAAATTAGGGTTCTGTGAACAGTATAGATTTCGAAAACTATAGCAGTCTGTTGGATTGGAATCTGATTCTGAAATTTTTATATGTTAAAATAGACATCCTAAGGATTTGTTTAAAGTTAGATTCACTGAAAAATGTGGAGTATGCAATTTATTATGAATTTTCGAAGTTTACTGTTCACTACTGGAAATTCAGTTTTTCTGCAGAAAATTAGTTTTGAGCAAGTTAATTGAGTTATCTAAAGGTCTTCAAAAATTATGAAATTTGGGATATGAGTTTGTATATATGTGTAGTTTGAAACTGGAGAGTTTTGTGAATTTACGAATTTAGTACAAATTATCATGTATCTTGGAATAGGGAGAGGTCAGTTCTGAAAATGAATTTACAGAATTTGTATATCTGGAAAAAATGAAGGATTTGAGATAGCTAATGAGCATATAATGCTATGAAATTTTATATGGTATTAGATACATATGTGTAGAAGACCTTCATAAAATATTAGACCATTTGGATGAGTCAATAAATTATTAAAAATCGAAGAACCAGAATTGCTCTGTTTAAGAAGTTTGAAAATGGAGTTAATTAGGAGAACTAATATGTTATTGGTGAGACTACGGTTTTGTGCTATTAAAGAATTTTATTTGGCTTTTTCCTTAGGTAAGACTGCGGTTCCTAATAATATCGAGATTCGAACGCGGAAGGGGTTGTCACGCAAGTTAATCCACGAGATAGTGAGTGGGAAAAATATTATTTTTACCAACAATTGAACGATAAATTATAAATTTCTATTTTTTTTATATAATTGTTAGTGAAACTTTATTATGTTAGTAAATAGATATTCATTTATTCTTGTATAAAGCATATTTCATAGTTTATCAAATTTTGTCTATGTAGTTATCAGAAATGATTGTTTAATGTTTTAGAGATTTAAAAGTAAAGAATTGAATTTTTATGTTTTACTAAGCTAGTACCCAATTCATTCAGATAGTAAAATTATAGAGGTCTTTGGGACCCATTCAGGCACACATAGAGGCTTTGGATTGTGTGATCTGGATGTTTAGCCCTTTGGGGGCAGCTCTGCGTATGCGTAGGACCAGTATAGTGATATCTTGGCCTGAGCGATTCTAGCCCTGTCGGGTCATGATCAATCAGATTAGTTTGAGTACTTGACTAGTGAAACTATAATGATTTAGAAAATTTAAAATATGAAATGAGTTTTATGAGATTCAAAACCTTAATACATCTTTCATAGTGAATTTCGAATGCAAGTAAAAATGCCTTAAAATATTTTTATATTATAATGTGGATTATGAGAAAGGCATATTAATTATTTAAAGATTTGCTTCCTCATTTTGTATTTTTTTTAATTAGTTTTCTAATCAATGTTAGTAAAGCCAAATTTGAATAAATTAACTGTTATGAGATTATTTTATCTTATGCAAATTTTTATTTATTTTAATGACTATATCCCACTCACTGAGGTTATACCTACCATATTTTTTTAAAACCCATTTTTTTCCCAGGAGATTGCAGTGTTCAGTCGGAACGCCAGTAGCTGCTTGAGGTTGGCCATTTGATGATGTTTTGAGAGCTTTCTTTTTGATATCTTATTGTATTATTGTAGATGGTTTTCTTGCATATGTAAATATTTTGATTTCGTATATGTATCAAAGATTTGTTTTAGTTTCTTTTAGACATTTTTGTTTATTCATCATGCTTGAGTTTTTAAACTTATATAAAAATTTTAATTGTGAACTTTTTGAATATAATTAATCACATTTGAGGTCGGAGGCCATATTTTCTTTTAAAGACTGTTTTTGAGATACAATTATTTTAACAGAGGACTTAAGGTTCCGAAAAGGAAGTTAGTGGTTATATAAATATTTTAGAAGTGTTGAATTTTGTGTACTTAGCAGGAGGATTAGTCTAAAATACAGGGGAGACTCTGTCAAATTTTCTTAAAGTAGCATGTTTTAAAAATTTAAATTTTCTTAGCATAGTTTTAGGCACGATTCGCTCGTGTTAGCTAGGGGCGGGTTGTGTCACGTGTTTTAAGGAAAGGTTTTGATTCCTTAATTTTAAATTTATAGACGGGTTTGAACTTTTAAATTTGTTGTCACGTTTGGGTCAGATCCAACATTTAACTCTGTTTGACCCGCCCCGTCTTGTACACTATAAGCTTGCATATGAAAAAAAATATATATTTAGACTTAAAAAATCGTTTTAGGGGTGATTGGGAAAATTATATGTTATTCATTTCCCTAAATCTCCTAAACTTAAACGTTTTCGGTCTTCCTCACTTCTTCTTCCTAAAATCCCTAACGGCCACCGTTTGTCGACTATCTCCACCGTCTGTCCACTATCTCCACCGTCGTCACTCTTCAACCCTCACCTGCGTCACCTTCACTCCACCATTGTCAGTCGCCGGCCATCTACGAGCTTGCCTCCGTATCACACTGTCACGCTCTCTTTCTCCCTTGGGTCAGTTCTCTTGGGAAGTTTGAACTGGAATTTTTCGATTGCATCAAAAAAGTTTGAAGTTTGGTATATATTTTGTAATTGAATTATGTTCAAATCTTATGGTTATATCCTCGTCTTCTAAAGTGATGATTAACTCCTTTCTTCGTGTTTGCAACTCTTTGATTTTCTGTGTTGTGCTATGCATTTTCAGTATTCTGTCTTCACTTAGTTGAATCAAGTGAAGTTGAGCTTGATTTCATTTGTATTCACTTTGAAGATTGTACCTGTTTGTTGAGTGGATCATGTTGTTTAAAGCTTATTAGTATGAATTGATAATTGGTCTGTTGGTGGGTTTAGGGAACGTTTGCCACGGGTTTAGTTTTAGGAGAATGAGTTCATATTTAGGTGAAAGTGGAATATAAAAATTTAATTTTTTGAAAAAAAATATTATTATATTTTGTTATCCATAATAATCTTATTATTTATTTACGTAAGGATTATATTATTATATTTGATTATACGGAAGAATGTGTTAATTTTATTTAATAGATGGGTAATATTATATAAATTTTTTTAATATGTCATAAATACTTATGTTATTTTTAATGAAATTAATAGTTTTAATGATTTTTAAATATATATATTATAAAAATAAAAATAAAATTATTTAATTTAATTTAATTTAATTTTGGTTTAATATAAATTTAGTTTTTATATATCATATTATTTATTTATATTTATTTATTTATAAATAAATAAAATATAAATTTTATATAATTTATATAAATTTAATTATATATATATTATATTATATATATTTTTTAATTTAAATTTATTTATAAATAAATATATAAATTTATATGAATATTTATTAATTTATATTATGTATATCATATTTATATAAATGTATCTATCTTAAATATTTATATTATATTATTTTATTATTTATATGATTTAATATAAAGTTAATTTATATATATTATTTTTTACACGTTATATTTTTATTTATTAAATTTAATTTTTAAATTTAAATTTATTTATAAATAAATATATTTATTTACATATTTATTAATTTATATATATTATATATTATATATAAATATATTTATATTAATTAATTTATATTATATTAAAAAATAAAATTATTTAATTTAATTTAATTTAAATTTAGTTTACACATAAATTTAGTTTTTATATATCATTTATTTATTTACATTTATTTATTTAAATTACATAAATTTTATATTTTATTTATTTATAAATAAATAAAATATAAAATTTATGTAATTTAATTGTATTTAATTTACATAAAATTTAATTTTTTATATATTATATTTTAGATATTTTTTAATTTAAATTTATTTATTAATAAATATATAAATTTATATGAATATTTATTAATTTATATTATGTATATTATAGTTATATAAATATATCTATCTTAAATATTTATATTGTATTATTTTATTATTTATATAATATAATTTTAATTTAATTTATATATACATTATTTTTTACATATTATATTTTTATTTATTAAACTTAATTTTTAAATTTAAATTTATTTATAAATAAATATATTTATTTACATATTTGTTAATTTATATATTATATATTATATATAAATTGATTTATATTATATTATTTAATAATTTTATAAATAATATTTTTATTTATATAAATTTATATAAGTTTATTTATTATATGTATATAAGTTTATAAAAATTTATATATAATTTAGTAGTTTTTTTTAAAATTGCTATAAACATACATATTAAATAAATAAATTTATATAAGGGTGGGTTTCGGATTCCTAGGAATATGAGACTCAAGTGTTGAAAGGGTTTCACATTACCTCAATAGAGGGGCATTTGAAACCATGGGAAAGCTCAATTCCAAGGCTTAAAATGTTAAATAAGCCAATCAAACAAGGGTTAGACATCAGATTCCCATTCCCATGCTCAGAAACCCTAATACCAAACGGCCCCTTAATAGTTGGTTTAGCTGAATAATATTGTATTAGGATCCATGTTTTGATCTCCTATGATTTATTGCATAATTCTTATATTGGATTTGAGATCTTTTATGTTGGTTAGTACTACCCAAATTTTACTTGACAAGATTAAAAAACCATTTAAGATAGCAAGTAAAACCATTACAAATGAGAGACTAAAGTAAAAATACAATGAGGTGTTACGCACTAATCAAACATTTAATGAAATTTAATGCATGGCAGAAGGTTTTAATTATTTCAATAAAATTTTATTATAGTAGTAAAAATTTTGACTAGTAAATGTTACAGGCAAAGTTGTAAAAATGTAAATGTTACAAGGACGGAGCAGGGTGATCTAGATCTACTCAAATTTTTTTTGCCCTTCCTCTTAAAGGGGCAATGGGGTGGGCGTGGCGGGGCGGATACCTGCCGCCCCGGACCCGATCCCTTCGCCACCCCCCCCCCCCCCCCATTGTCAACCCTATATTAGGTGTAGCTAACTAAAATTTCATTATTTCCCTAACAAATATTTTGTGTTCATTTTAAACTTTATGTGTTTGTATGTAAAATTGTCCATGGTTGTTCTTTCTAAGAAAAAAATTTAAGTTTAAAAGAGAATATTTATCTCGATTTTCAAACAAGAGTGAATTGCCCAATCTATTAATCTCATTAGACTTTTAACTCTAAATTAATTGTTATAAATTATAATTGTCAAATATTTATCTTTCAAATTTTTAAGTGGCTAATTGTATCCAAAATATTTTTTCACAATCTTATCACACATTTATTTATGGAGTAGTTCTATTAAAACCCCCCACTTTCTAACTCTTTAACCACTACGTTTATCATTTGATTTTTTTTTTGACAATTTCAACCTAAAATAAAAACTTAAAAAAAATAGATTGATTATGGAAATCAAATTCTGGAAATGAAACCTCCAAACATTATGCATATTAGACTTCACATAGGAGTTGGTACTGACACATTTGCTACTAAAATGTGAGAGAGAAATGTGATTAAGGCTAAATATACCCTCTTAAGAGGGTAAAATGAACCCACTTAGGCGTACTTTGGTTAAATAACAAATTAAGGCTAAATAAGGATATGGTGGTAAATTAAAGTGATTGGATTAGTGTCCCTCCTCATGCATTATCTACATGATTATTATGACTTGCATTATCTATTTAATAATATAAAATATTATCTCCATTAGCATTATCTTATATATTATCACTTAGGTATTATTAAGCTTTACTCACAATCTAGATCACTTTACTTTAGTTTTATCTATTGGATAATATCTAGTGTTTTCATTATTTGAGCATTATCATTATCATTATTTTATGGTAACATTATCATTCATTCTACTATAAATAAATTAATAGCATGACATCCATGGTGATGGATAGTTAAACATTAGCCCTCCATATAGGAAGCAAACACCATCCAGCATCTAGTTTAGAAATGAATTCGTAGTCATTCCTTCCAACCCAAAACACAACCTAAACACATTTTCTTTCATCCAAATCATATATTTAGTATCTTTGAGCATAAACACTATCTTCTATACACATATAGTCAGTCTAAAATTCAGATTCAAGTCAAGATAGTAAATTAGCACCATTCTTTCTTGTTCATTCATCATCCAGAAGCACTCTAATAGCCAATCAATTCTACATTCCTCAGATCCTCACACATGTTTGAATCCACTTTAGATCTAGTCTCAGTTACAAACATAAATTGACTCAAATTAGGCCTCAGATATAAATATTCATCAGTCACTAGGGCCAATCCTTATAATTTATCACCACTTTCTTTCTTTGTTTGCTCCCATTGCCAAGTGCTCCTAGATCCTTGGCCTATTTTTTTTTTAGAGTTTCCATCAATTATTTATAACATGGGGCTTCCTGATTGGACATTCCATCTCGAGGCAACATGGACCAGCTCTTTTGACTCAAGCAATAGTCTCTCAATGGTAAAGGAGGAATTGGTCCTTTCCTACTTTTGGAAAGAAAAGATTTTGTTGTAATTTGCTCATTTTGATTTAAGGCAGATCTGTCATTATACTGCTATTGTAACAAGAGACTTCGACATTAGATGACTTAATTGGGGAGTTGGCTAGGAGTATCGTATGCTTAAGTAGAAGAAAGGGAAAAGTAACTATGAGAAAATACCAAAGATAGGAAAGAAAAGCATGACAAGATGCGATGAACAACAAAAGACTTTATGAGGGCATGCAAAGGAATTGGAGGAAAGCATAACGAGTCTTAAAAAGACTATTAGAAACATACAAGATATGCAAGATATAATAATTGAAGCCCTTGAGCAAATTCGAGAAGATGTACAACTAAAGGAAAGTGATGGAGGACCAAAGAATGAAGTTGGAGCATCGGCAAGTAAGAAATCAATTGATTCCAACACATCTCTCACACATGCAGATGTTATAGTGTTAGTTTAGCAAGAATTAAAGAAAAATGATCCAGATTCAAAGTACATCCCTTATCCTCCATATTCTCAAGAGATTATGCTTAAGCCATATCCTATAGGTTATGAGATACGTCACTTTCCTTCATTTGATGGTAGGAAAGGAAATCCCTAGGAATATATTACTCGTTTCTTGGATATGTTGAGATCGTTTGCAGGAAATTCAGAATTAAGGATTAGGAATTTTCTAAATCCTTTATTAATAGAGCTTACACCTAATATATTTCTCTGACTCTTGGATCAATTTGCTTTTGGGATGAAATTAGTTGGAAAGTTTTTGAAGAAATATTTCTAGAATGACGAAAAAATAACAATGGTGCAGATCAATAATACCAAGTAGGAAAGTGCAGAACCATTGGTGGATTATGTTAAAAGGTTTTGTGATTTGGCTCTGAAATGTTACACAGAACATGATGAAAACAAATTGGTGGAAACCTGCATTAGCAACATCATTCCAGAGTACAGAAGTTTTATTGAAAAATGCAAACATTGCATAGTTTATCAAATTGTTAGAAGCAACCAGGAAAATGGTTGAATCTATCCAAAATTTCTCTGAAGCTTGTTAGAATAGAGAGAAAAGATTGCAACCCACGAAGATAGGGTTTATTTGTGGAAAGAAGGCCAAGATTTAATGGTAAAGGAAAGTGAAGAATTTCTACTACTTATACTACTGTCCCTTGTATAACAGAAGAACTGAACATTATCCTGGACAGATTGATCGAAGATAAAGTAATCAGATTGCCCTTTGTGATACAATTACCTTTAGAAGAAGAAAAACAACAACCAGAATATTATTGATGCGTTCGAAACTAGCAAGTTTACTAGTCGCATAAGTAATAAAGTGATAAGTAAGATATCATTCCTACGAGGATTGTTTCTAATTAAATTTGTTATTAGACAACAACAACAGAATAAATGGGGGGTTTTGTTATCGATTAAGTAAATGAAATATAAATGCAAATGAAGAATAACACAATATAAAGTTAAATGGAGTGAGAAATAATCAACAAGAGAAACTTGGTTAAGGGATTATTCTCTGCTACAAGATATGAATTTACGAATTAACTATAGAATTGTTATCCAATTACAACATTGAAATTATCAATCACAGATAACAACAAGCTTAGTTACCCCAATCTTTCCTTACTTTGTCGTTAAATAAAACAAGCTATTTATTTAATCTCTATCCATTAAACAACCTAGAACAAACTCTCTAAATTTAATTCAACTGAAGCATTACGATAAGAAAGATAGGTTGATCTAAGCAATAAACACACCAGTTCAGATTATTTAATTTAGGCTTTTCAATTGCAATATTTGATCATAATTTTACTACTAATGATTAGAAATTCAAGACAATTACGGATTAAAATTTTTATTCTAGTAATAGACAATAACCATATTCTATTTAGTTGGCCACCCAAATAAAATCAGTAAGCAATCATAAGCATTGACTATGAAAAAATATAAGCAGCTTCAATTAGAGAATCGGACAAAAATTTCTTAAACAATCAACTCACAAAAACATATCAAGGGCTTTGAAATCACCTTCAACCAAATTAGATTTAGTTACACATGTTCAAATACAACATAAATACAATACAATATAGAGACATTCCAGAATATGAAAAGGAAAGGAAACACTTAGCAAATCCCTTGAAACTCTCCTTTGTAGATGAATCTTCTTAATATTGTAGTTCCTCCTCTTTTAAGCCCTTCTTTCTCCTTCAAGAACTCCAAAATATGAGAGAAATCAAGAGAGACAACCTCTAACTCGTTCTCCCCCTTCTTGTTATGAAAATAAAACCCTAAAATATGTTTCTATACTCTGCTACAGTAACTTGCTGCAGTGCCCTAAGTAATAACATGCTACAATAATTTGTAAAATTATAATTTTGTACTACTCACATTATTTTGATCATAACTTTTGATACACTACATAGATTCATGAACTATAAATTTCTCTAGAAAGTAGACTTCTAGAGCTTTCTAATGATATATAGCACATCATCTGGCTCATTGTATATCAATACAATTAAATCTGAGAAATTGGTTGACTGGCAGAGGTGAAAATGAAAGGTTTTACTCCAATTTGGTGCAAGCTCTTCTAAAACTCCTACAAATATCAAAACCACACAAAAACGTAAAGATACCAACGAATATAGCAAAGAAATATAAACGAATTGATATGAAAATAATATATAAATAGGCACCTATCAATTATAGATATCATCAAAGGATAGGACATCTAACCTCAGCTTGTCAAGTAATAAGAAAGATCATCAATAAGAAGATTTCTGACGGATCCTTTGAGCTACCAAAACACAAACAAGCCATTGAAGATGATCCACTTCCAAAACATAATGAAAGAAGAGTTACGATAGTCAATGTGTTATCTGAGGAGAAGCAAGCTCTCTTTATAGTAGTCTTACAAATAGTTGATGGAAAGAAGAAAGTCTAGGGATGGCAATTTGACCCGCCAAGTCCAAGGCCCTGGTGTGGCCCGTAAAAATAGGACAGGGCAAGACTCGCCCCAAACTAGTTTGGGGCCGTCCAAGTCTGGGTCCGGGTCCAACCCCTTGGACCTGTTGACCCACCCGTCTCGCAAAATATAGGGGTGTATTTGTAAAATTTTAAAATTTTAGGACTGTTCAAATTTTTTAGGTTATATTTATTAACTTTTCATATATGTGAATTTTTCATAATTTTACAAACAATACAAATACTTTGACAAAAGTAACATTTTAATTAATAATTAACATCTTTAGTATATTACCATCAATTTAATCATGTTATAATGACAAAATAAAATATTTGTATTTTATAATAATTAAATTTGTATAATATATGCAGTCTTTATAAAGATTATTAAGTACTAATTAAATTATTGCAATATTAATAAGATCATTTCCAAAATGTATAATTTTAGTATAATCAATATATTATTTTCTAAATATGTAAATAGAAATATGATAAGAACAATTTTATAACCTTAAATATATGACTAATCGTAATTTAAATTGATTAATTGAATTATTAATGTTTTATAAATATATATAATGCTAATTAATTGGTGTATATCAATCATTTATTATTATTATTAGATTGAAATTAAATCAACATGCTATTGAAAAAATATTTAATTGTATTATCAATTATTTGAAAAATTATCAACTAACTAGTTTACAAGCAATAATACACTTTTAATATTATTTCTAATAGAGTATATAACATTATTACTATAAAATCAAATGGTAATTAGTGGTCACTATTTTTTTAAATGATATAACTAATTTACACAATTACCATTTAGTTTACATAATGCCAATAAAATGAAAACTTACATAAACTTTGTGGGTAATGAATTTTTTATATAATATAAATTAACTTTAGCTCTTTTAAGTTTAAATACAATCACCATTTAGCTTATACAATGCAAATATAAATGAAAATTTATACAAAGATTTTTTTTATCTAATATAAATTAACTTTATTTTTTTTTACTTTTAATGAATGTCGAATCATTAGATTTGTTATGAAATATTTTAGGATATTTATCATGTGTATATGTATTTTATTTTAGATAAAGAATAAATTATATTTATGTTATTTTAAAATTTTATAGATGTATGTATTTTTTTTGTATGAAGTAGATTGAATATAATTTTTTTTAATTTTTAAATAATTATTATAAATATATTTATATTTTAGATAAATAATTTAATAAAATTTAAATTGGGCTGGGCGGGCTGGTCCGGGTCTTCTCTTTAAAATTTTGCCCTGCTCCGTTCCAGGGCAACAGGGCGGGGCGAGGCAAGAAAAAATTCAACGGGGCAGGGATGGTTACATGCCGCCCTAGACCAGCCCCGCCCCATTGCTAACCCTAAGAAAGTCGTACAGCCACAATCAAATCCCATACCTCGATCCTTACAACGTAACCCAAAGTTCAAAACTTGATTTGACCAGACAGGTTATGGGCCTTAAGCTAGAATTGCAGCTAATGAGGCTTTGATGAGAGTTTCGGCATAATATGCTAAAATGCTACGTAACTGAATCTAGAATGAGCAGAGCATTTTTAGAAAGCATGAATACGATCACTTTCACGGACGAAAGCATAAAGGTACCTTATTCAGATCATGGGAGGCCTCTTTACTTGGAAGCGTAAATCAATAATTTAACAATTAAGATGGCATTAATAGACATAGGTTCCTTTGTTAATATCATTCCTCTGGTAGTTATTGAAGCATATGGGATTGATCAAGAAAAGATATTAGGTAATACCATCAAGATAGCAAGATTCAACAATAAAAAAAATCTATTGGATCTATTCAATTAGATCTTTCTGTAGGCCCAATCGAGTCTAATATTGAGTTTCACATTCTAGATGTAAATGTGAGCTATCAATTCCTCTTAGGAAGGCCCTGGTTGAATAGATGTAAGCCAGTGGTGTCAACATACCACTAGTGTGTGAAAGGAAGGATAGGATTCAAGCCAATCAGAATTCTAGCTAATCAGATTCCTTTAGATAGAACAAAGAGTTATCTCGTTGATACAAAGTTCTATGATGAGTTTCCAAATGTTAAAACTGAATCTTCATTGAAAATGATATAATGCTACCAGCACAGAAGGAAGGAGATTTATGATAAAAGTTATAGGAAAAGAAGCATGCAAAGGAAGGCAATAAAAAAACACCTATTTGAAAAGGTGATATATTGGTTATGACGGTGTGTAGGGTCCAACCATAGCAAATAGGAAGGTTTTTGAGAGACAAATATATATGCAACTATTATACAGAAAGAAGTGTCAGAAAGAAATGATGATACAGCAGAAAGGTAGAAGGTCCTAGATACACCCAAATACATGTAGAATGCCTCAGATATTGCAATAAAGGAGTTGGAAGAAATTGATCTTAGTCCAGATTCGACCATACAACAGAAAATTTCAATTGGCACACATCTTACTAATATGAAAAGAGAGGAGCTTAGCATGATTCTTAGGCAGTATAGGGATGTGTTTGCCTAGGGATATGAGGATATGCCCAGTTTGAATCCTCACATGGTATGTCATGCTTTAAAGCTAGGATATAGTCCGATTAAACATATCAAGAAACTTCCATCTTGAAATCGAAACGCAGATCAAGATAGAGGTGGAAAAGCTAATGGCGGCTAGGTTTATTAAGCCAATTGCATACCCATGTGGTTGGCAAACGTCGTTTCTGTCAAGAAGAAGAATGGGTAGATTCGTGTATCTGCAGATTTTTGAGATCCTACCAAAGCATGTCTTACAGACAAGTTTCCTCTATCATACATAGATGTTCTCATTGATTTAATAGCACAGCATGGAATGCTTTCGCTCATGGATAGATTTAGTGGATACAACCAAATCAAAATGTCTCTGAAGGATGCACATAAGACAACTTTTCGCACACCTTTCTGTAATTTCTACTACATCGTAATGCTTTTGAAAAAACAGAGGAGCCATGAATCAAAGGGCAATAACTGCTAACTTTCATGATATGATAGGGAATGAAGTTGAGGATTACGTTGATGATCTGGTTATAAAATCAAAGCTGAGGAAAGATCATCTGAAAATCTTGAGGAAAGTATTTGAAAGGTGTCATTCTTTTAATTTGAAAATAAATCCCAAGAAATGCATTTTTAAGGTGTCATTGGGCAAATTCTTAGGGTTGATTGTCAATCAAAGAGGGATAAATGTTAATCCTGTCAAGATTCAGAACATTTCGTTTGTCATTCCTCCAAAATCACAAAAAAAAAGCTAAAAAGTTTGTCAGGTAATCTTTCTTATATACGCAAATTTATTCCTAGATTAGCAACTTTTATTTCAACTTTTACTTCATTACTCAAGAAAGAAGCAAAATTTTCTTAGGGAGAAGAACATAATTGTACGTTGCAAAAAATCTAAAAATTAATTATGCGATTACCAATAATGAGCATTCTTATCAAAGGAAAGCCATTGAAAATTTACTTGGCAACAACGGCAACTGTGATTAGGGCTTTACTTGTATAGGATCATGAAGAAGGAAAAGAAAATCTAGTTTATTATGTCAATCGACAAATGACTGATTATGAAAAGAGATGCTCAAAAGCTGAACATCTTTGTCTGGCATTAATACATACTAGCCAGAAATTGAGACATTATTTCCTAGCTCATGACTTGCATCTTATGGTAGAGGCAGATCTGCTTAGATATTTACTTACTCAGCTTGTTGTTACGACCCGTCCAATATACTTGCTAGAATGGCCCAAATATGCTAGAGGCTTGGCCCAGCTTCTAGAAAGCCTAAGTCCAAGCCCATCTTCTAGAATTCTCTAGCAAGATAAGCTTCTAGAATTATCTCTTGTATTTATTTAGATAATTTAGTAGATAATATTTTCTTGTACATATCTAGATAATTTAGTAGATGAGGATGAATTAGGACCCTTAGATGTATTAGATCTAGGCCATTCATTTGAGAGATGGTTCACTATATAATCCCCTCCAATGCTCATTTGTAAATCATCCACAGAAATCCACAAATCCACAAGAATCCAAGCATTGTAAAGCTTTCTAGTATAATACAAAGCTCTTTTGCTTAGCAATTCTTGTCTCTATCTCTTCTCTTCTTTGCCTACAAGCTCTTTGGCTCAACGATCCTTTCTTCTCCTTGAGAGAGATGGTAAATCACTAGACTTACTTAGCAACTTTCGAGTCAAGTTGCTTAAGTGTCGCACGAGCGTACTGCACAAACCTCTAAGCTCGTGACAGTTGGTATCAGAGCACAGTTCGAGCACAAGAGCATGGCATTCGACCTTGAAGTGATCATAGAGGAGCAAGTTCGTGGACGAGAGGAGCAACCTCAGCCACGCCAACAAGGAAAATGAGGTAAGTCCAAAGCTCCACCCTTGGAGTCTTTAGAGTCTCGTGTTGCTAGCTTAGAGCAAGCTATCTCGGGGATGGACAATGCAATTGAGGGCCTCTTCGACTGTCTCGAAGTTCTAGAGACGGATTATGGAAAGATAACCCAAGCCACAAAGTCCAACATCCTTGAGTTCAGCAATGCCTATGAAAAGGAGCTGCACAACCTTACACGAGAGCTCATCGGCTTGTGAACCTTTGTGGAACAAGAGTTGCGAGCAATTCGTGCGGATGTGGAGGAATCTCGCACGGAATGGGAGAAGCATCAATGTGATCGTGCTAACCCGTCTTACACAAGTGGGCTAAGACCATGCACATGCCTACTCCCACCACATACAATGGCACTCGCAACGCCGCGGAAGTCGAAAACTTCTTATTGGGCTTGGAGCAATACTTCGAAGCCAAATGTGTCCATGATGACGCTTCGAGGATCGGCATTGCACCCACATTCCTATGAGATGTAGCCCAATTGTGGTGGCGTCGTAAGCATGGTGATGCGAGCAGAGGCATCTTATCCCTTTGTACATAGGAGGATTTCAAGAGAGAACTTCGAAAGCACTTCTCTCCTAGCAATGCCAAGAAGAAGGCAAGGGGTCGCCTCCGCCGATTGAAGCACAGCGATACTATTCAAGAGTACATCAAAGATTTCACTGCCATCATCCTTGAAATCGAAGGTATATCCAAAAAAGATTCTCTCTTCTACTTCCTCGACGGGTTAAAGGATTAGGCGAGGGTTGAACTCGAAAGGCGCGACGTGGAAAATCTTGATGATGCCATAGCCGTGGCCGAATCCCTCGTAGATTACTCTTCCCAATCCAAGGAGAGGAAGCCCAACCATGAAAAAGGTGGGGGAGAGCGGAATACCAAGAAAGACCATACTCGAAAGGAAGGTGGTGCACGTAAACCATCCGGGGGAGACAAGCGCGACACACCTAACAAAGGTAAGTTTGATGCCCCTAAACCTAAAAGTCCTTACTTCATTTGTGATGGTCTTCATTGGGTGCGAGATTGCACAAAGAGGAAGGCTCTCAACGCCCTAGCCGCTCAACATGAGGGCGTACAAAATGAGAAGCCTCAAGCGGGGATAGGGGCTCTTCACACAATTGGCGCACTCAAGAGACCCACACATATCTAAAAGGGTCTATGTGAGTGCCACCATCAACAGCAAGGATGTGCGTGCGATGCTTGATACAGGAGCCACGCACAATTTCATTTTCGAAGAAGAGGCCAAACGGTTAGGCCTCAAATATGTCAATGGAGGATGCACCATCAAGGTGGTAAACTCACCCGCCAAGGCAATATTGGGAGTATCTAAGGCAACATCAGTTCAACTTGGCACATAGAACGGTAAGCTCGATTTCTTTATAGTTCCTATGGATGATTTTCAAGTAGTGCTTGGCATGGAATTCTTCGACCAAGTTTATGCCTTCCCCATACCACCTTCTAACTCTCTCAACATACTCGACAGGAGTCATTCATGTACGGTGATGGCAAAGCGGGTAGCAAAGGTCAAAAGCAAGATGCTAACCGCACTACAATTCAAACGGGGGATGAAGATAGATTCAAGTTTCCTTGTCACCATTTGAGAACTAAGTGATGGGGAGGACATCACCATTTCCATGGACCCATTGCCAAGGCAAGTTCAAGCCATCCTCGAGAATTAGAAGGATGTGATACCTTAAGAACTTCCAAAGAAGTTACCCCTACGATGGGAAGTAGATCACCAAATCAAGTTGGAGCTCGGTGCTAAGCCTCAAGCCATGGCGCCTTACTGCATGGTGCCACCCAAACTTGCGGAGTTAAAGAAACAACTCCAAGACTTGCTCGATGCAGGCTACATCCAGCCCTCAAAAGCTCTATACGGTGCACCTGTCATTTTCCAAAAGAAGAATGATGGATCCCTCCGCATGTGTATCGACTATCGGGCACTTAACAAGGTAACCATCGAGAACAAGTATCCGATTCCACTCATTGCGAAATTATTTGACCAACTTGGGAAGGCTCGATACTTTACAAAGCTTGACTTGAGATCAAGGTATTACCAAGTGTGCATTGCCAAGGGCGACGAGCCAAAGACCACATGTGTGACAAGGTATGGTGCTTATGAATTTCTTGTCATGCCATTTGGTCTCACCGATGCATCCGCCACATTCTGTACCCTCATGAACAAGCTATTCCATCCCTACCTTGATCAATTTATGGTAGTCTACTTGGATGATATTGTCATCTATAGCACAACTCTTGAAGAGCATGTGCAACATCTTCAACAAGTCTTCCAAGTGCTTCGTGATGACGAACTCTACGTTAAAAAGGAGAAATGTTCCTTTGCTCAACAAGAAGTAGAGTTCCTTGGCCACCGCATACGGGATGGAAAGCTTATGATGGACCAAGCAAAAGTGAAGGCCATTCAAGAATGGGAGCCTCCTACCAAGGTATTGGAGCTAAAATCTTTCCTTGGGTTGGTTAACTACTATCGGCGGTTTATTAAGGGTAACTCAGCCAAAGCCGTCCCACTCACGAATCTTCTCAAGAAGAACCGCATATGGCACTGGTTCGAAGAGTGCCAACATGCCTTTGAGGGGTTGAAGGAGGCAATATGTGAAGAATCGGTATTGGTGTTATCCGACCACACCAAACCATTCGAGATGCACACGGACGCCTCCGACTTTGCCATTGGGGAGTTCTCATGCAAGAAGGGCACCCCTTTGCTTATGAGAGCCGCAAGCTTAATGACACGGAGCGGCGATACACGGTCCAAGAGAAGAAGATGACCGCCATCATCTATTACTTACAGGTTTGACAACATTACTTGCTTAGTTCCCACTTTGTCATCAAAACCGACAATGTGGCCACAAGCTACTTCCAAATGCAAAAGAAGCTGAGCCCCAAGCAAACATATTGGCAAGATTTCTTGGCCGAGTTTGACTATAGGCTCGAGTATAAAGCAGGTAAGGCAAACATTGTGACCGATGCCCTAAGTCGTAAGGCAAAACTTGTCACTTTGAGTGCAAGTCGTCCATAAAGTGTGGTCATTGACCGCATCAAACAAGGCCTAGCATCAAACAAGGCCTAGACCACGACCCCATAGCCAAGAACCTCTTGAAATTGGCAAGTGAGGGGAAGACACGGCGTTTTTGGCATGATGAAGGCCTACTCCTCACAACGGGCAACCGCCTCTTCGTGCCAAGATGTGGGAACTTGTAGAAGGAAATCATCAAGGAGTGCCACGATTCCAAGTGGGTTGGTCACCCAGGTATGGCACGAACCTTTGCACTCGTGCAAGATTTCTATTATTGGCCTCAAATGTGAGAAGACGTGGAGGGCTATGTAAGGACTTGTCTTGTGTGCCAACAAGACAAGGTTGAGCACCAACGTCCAGCGGGGTTACTTGAACCCCTACCTATCACGGAAAGGCCGTGGCAAAGCTTCTCGACGGACTTCATCGTGGCCTTGCCAAAATCCGAAATGTATAGAAGCATTATAGTGGTAGTTTATCGGTTCAGCAAATATGCCACCTTCATACCCGTATCTACGGATTGCACTGCGGATGAAGCCGCTCGAGCATTCCTCAAGCACATCGTGAAGCTTTGGGGAGTCCCACAAAACATTGTAAGTGATTGTGACCCTCGCTTCACGGGACGTTTTGGGGAGAACTTTTCAAAATAATGGAGACCAACTTGAGCTTCTCAATAAGCTTCCATCCCCAAACCAATGGGCAAACCGAGCGCATCAATGCCTTACTTGAACTATACTTGAGGCATTATGTGAGCGCTCACCAACATGATTGGGCAAAGTTGTTAGACGTTACCCAATTCTCACATAATCTCCAAAGGAGTGAGGCAACGGGTAAGAGTCCGTTCAAGATTGTGACAGGACAACAACCTATGACTCCACATGCCATAACCTCAACCTATGGAGGGAAAAGTCCAGCGGTTTACAAACTTGTAAAGGAATGGCATGAACAAGCCGACATCACGCGAGCATGCTTAGACAAAGCCGCCAAGAAAATGAAGAAATGGGCGGACACTAAGAGACGACATCTTGTATTTCAAGAGAGGGGCTTGGTACTCATCAAGCTCCTACCCCAACAATTCAAATCACTTCGCAAAGTACACAAGGGGTTGGTGCGAAAATACGAAGGTCTCTTTCCAATTCTCAAGCGAGTAGGTGAAGTCTCCTACAAAGTCTAATTGCCACCCAACCTCAAGATCCATCCAGTCTTCCATGTGAGTTTTCTCAAGTTCTATCATAAAGACAAGGAAGATCTAAGTAGGAGCGAGTCCAAGAGAGCACCCACAGTCATTGTCACCGCATTCGACAAGGACGTGAAGTACCTCCTTGCGGACCGAGTGATTCGAAGGAGAGGAATTCCACCATACATTGAGTACTTGGTAAAGTGAAAAAACCTTCCGGACAATGAGGCAAGTTGGAAACGCAAAGACACCTTATGTCAATTCGGTGAGCATATCTAACGCTATAAGGACGAGAGCGCACCGAGGAAGTCGTAGAATTAGGTGGGGGAGGATGTTATAACCCGCACAATTTACTTGCTAGAATGGCCCAAATATGCTAGAAGCTTGGCCCACTTCTAGAAAGCCCAAGCCCAAGCCCATCTTTTAGAATTCTCTAGCAAGATAAGCTTCTAGAATTATCTCTTGTATTTATCTAGATAATTAGTAGATAATATTCTCTTGTACATATCTAGATAATTTAGTAGATGAGGATGAATTAGGACCCTTAGATGCATTAGATCTAGGCCATTTATTTGAGAGGTGGTTCACCATATAAACCCCTCCAATGCTCATTTGTAAATCATCCACAGAAATCCAAAAATCCACAAAAATCCAAAAACCCACAGAAATCCAAGCATTGTAAAGCTTTCTAGTATAATACAAAGCTCTTTTGCTTAGCAATTCTTATCTCCATCTCTTCTCTTCTTTGCCTACAGGCTCTTTGGCTCAACGATCCTTTCTTCTCCTTCAGCGAGAAGGCAAATCACTAGGCTTACTTAGCAACTTTCGAGTCAAGTTGCTAAAGTGTCGTACGAGCGTGCTGCACAAACCTCTAAGCTCGTGACACTGTGCTGACTAGAAGATTAGCAAGATGGCTGCAGTAGCTTATGGAATATGACATTTCTTGTGTTAGAACAAAGACTATCAAAAGTCAGGCTATAATTTACTTAACCACAGCATTCATAGAAGGCGAGGAAATAACTATCTGAAGAGATACTTGGGGGTCTGTCGGAAGAGAGTGCAAGAGCAAAAGTCAAGGATGAATTCTGGATTTGTTATTTTTGATGGAGCAGCTACGTACATCAACTGGGGTAGCAGTAGGAATCGTTATGATAAACTCAGAAGAAAATTCTTCAGCTTGGGCTGTAAAAATTATGTTTGCTGTAACAAATAATATAGCTGAATATGAAGGTGTGATTAACTGACTGATAATGGCTCTTAAGTTAGGAGTAAAACGTATCAGACTTATTAAAGATTCAAATCTGGTGATAAGTTAGTCACAAGAAAATTTCTCAGTAAAAGAACTAGCCTTGGCTCCTTATTAAACCATGGCACAAAAATTAATAGAAAAATTTGAAGTAGTAGAAATAAAGCATGTAAGGGATACAATTACTAGAGCAGCAGATGCACTTGCCACAATTGGATTGAAACTCCCATTGGAGAAAGAAAAGTCAACCATGAATATTGTACAAAGAACTGTGTCGATTCTTAACCATGAACCTGAAATGTATTTGGCAGCAAAGGATTGGAGGGTTTCTTTTTACAAGTCTTTGTAGGAAGGGAACATCACCAGTAATCTCAAGCGAGTGAAAGACTATGCCATAATTCTTATGGGTCTATACAAGCAGCTTCCAGGCAAGGTTATGACAAGATTTTTAACTAAAAAAGAAGCAACTTAGAAGCTTCATGAAGTCCATCAAGAAAATTATGGACCAGAAAGAAGAGTCTGCTTATACAGAAAGATACAAATAGCAGGATTTTTCTAGCCAGACATGAAAAAGCAAGTTGACAAAATTCAGAATGCCTGCCCAAAGTGTTGTGTAGAATGACCACAAGAAGAGGAGTTGTCAGTGCCTTATGAAAAGGATTGGCATGAACCTTTGCTAAAATTTCTAGTTCAGAAGGAACTACCAATAAATAAGAAGGAAACACATCAAATCAGAAGACTAGCAAAAAGATATTTTGTACATAGAATTATTTTATTTAGAAAGGGCTTGAATGAAGAACCTTTGAGATGTTAAAGCTTGTCTAAAGCTAATAAAGTCTTACGTGAGACACATGCCAGAGATTGTGGAGAGTACCAAAAAGGAAAGAAGTTGTACACACAGCTTCTGGATAAAGGTTACTTTTAGAAAGGAATGAAACAACAGGTTAGGGAATTTGTTAATAAATGTCACACTTGTTAAGTACATGAAAATTTGCTTCATCAACGCCCAATAGCTTTATAAAGCACAAAAGTTTCTTGGCCTTTCCAAACATAGGGATTTGATCTCATTAGGCCTATCAATCCTCCATCACGCGGTCACATATGGATACTTACAACTACAGAGTATTTCACAAAATGGGTGGAAGTAAAGGTTTTGAAGAAAGCTTTTAGAGCTGCAGTAGCAAATTTTATAAAATAAAATGTCATATATAGATATGGAATCCCATATAGAATCATCTCAGACAATGGGACTCCATTCATCAATAAACAGGTTCATACCACTCAAGAGGATTATAAAATAAAACATGGGCACTTTACTCTTTACTATCCTCAAGGAAACGGACAAATAGAAGCCACAAATAAAACATTGCTCAAGATACTCAGCAAAATAGTTCATGAATACGCTGAAGGCTAGGATGTACATCTTCATGAGGCTCTATGGGCATACAAAATTGCTCTAAGGTCACCAACCGGGTTTTCAACTTATTTGTTGGCATATGGAATGGAAGCAAACTCACCCGTGAAAATCGAAATTCGTACAGTAAAAACCTTATTTGCTAACGATATAGTGGCTAATGAGCAGCTTAGAAGAAAGAAGTTAGAAACAATTGAGGAAAAAAGAAGGAAAGCACAAGACAAAATGCACTCATATCAAAAGAAGGTAGCCCAAGCTTATGCAAAAACTGTGACAAAAAGGAACATCTATGAAAGGATATCAGTTCTCAAAACTATGAACCATGTAAGAGAACATATGGCTTCACCATCGATATTTTTTCCTTCTTGGATTTGACCTTATATTGTCAGAAATACGCATACGAGGGGATACTTCCAAGTTTTGCTACGGTGATGTTGTTGTACCGTACAGCAACTTTACTGTAGCATATAAAAAACATAAACACATGTCTAAAAATCGTAATCCAACTGAAAAAAAAATCATATTTACGCCTTTTACATGTTTTTTATTTACGATTTTTTTGCACTTTTTTACATACAATTTTTATTTATTTGTTTACGACTTTTACAATGTATTTACGATTTTTACACAAATGAACAGTGGCTATATTGGTACAACCACTGTACCATAATTTTTTCCAATATTTCCTTCTATTAGACATGAAAGGAAAAGACGTGGCTGACCTAATAAATAGTAAGTGTCTCAAACCCACCTTTGTTAGTAAGAGTTTTGACACTCCTTTCTTACATTGTAATCATTCCTTCAAAACAATAAGATAGAAATAAAGCCAAGCATTCTTTGCATATTGGCTTATACTATAATCATTACCCAACTAAAATCCTTAAACAAAGTTATAAATAAGTTGCGAACATAGCACCAACTATACCAAAAAACAACATATTTTACAAGAAAAAAAAACCAAAACAAAGAAATGAGGCTTCAAATTTGCCATTACATTCAAAAAAAGCCATCATCAGCAAATAGGTCCTTCTAAGAATGGCTACAATCAGAGTACTGGAGGCAAATTGAATAGATAGAGAAGCTTTTTCTTGCTCCCGATCAAAAGCTTTTTTCTGCATGGAATCCATTTATTTCTATAAAATCTCCATTTGCCTTTGCAACTCTGCAAACTTCGCTTGAGTAACAACAAATTCAGCCTAAACAGAACTCAGTTGAGAACTCACATTGAAAAACTAATCATTCTTATGGTGATGACCATAGAAAGCTCGGGCCAAGTCATCCAATGACAGCTCAACCCTTAGGTGGATGAGGCAACCTCTTAAGGCCCAAAATTTGGGCAAGCCTCGTATTGAATTTTTTTTACTAATTTTCTTTTATTTAAAATATTTTAAATATTTAAAAGGCCTCATATAATTATTTTTGAGTACTTTAAAATTAATTTAAAATTTTAATATAATTAAAACGCCACACGATCAAAATTATCTCACATAGTTAGGCGCAATCTAAAAGATGTTAATCATTCTAACCCCATCTAATTAAAAAATTAGTTGAATTCCAAAAAGGAGCTCCTAATAATTTTGTTAAAATCAATAAAAATAATGTTGATCAAAATCTAATAATTGAGCAAGAATCCATTGAGGAAAGTGATATTATTGAAGATAATGATAATCAAATATGTAACACCATTGTTTCTAATCAAGAAAATGAAAAAAATATTGAGGAAAATGAAACAAATGAAGAAATTCATAACGAATTTATAAAATATCTAATCTCAATAATATTTATGATTCGGGTAGATGAAGTAATATTGATAATAAAATGAGAGATTTAATAATAGAAAATGCCCATTAAAGAAAATAATAAAATTTTTTCAAAAGACGAAAATTTTAAACATTTCTCTCCTACACATTATACCAGAAAATTATCAAATAGAGAAATACGTGATAAAAATGGTCGGCATATTGAAAAGATTTTGATAAAAAATATTGCTTTGTTGCAAATTATTTGGTACAAATTGATAAAATCATATTTAAGATCGAATAATTCACAACACAACTCAAATGGGTAAGCTTTATTGTCTATTGAAAAAGAAATATTTGAAAAACTTGAATATAAAGATTTGGTTAATAATTTTGCATCTCAAAAGGCAAGAAAATTGATTTTATATAGAATATATTTTTTCGAAAATATTAAATTTATAATCATTTTAATTAAATAAAAAAGGCCCCGATTACAAATGTCGCCTTAGGCCTCAAAAACCCTTGAGCCGACCCTGAAATCATCAATATGTTCTTCCAAGAAGGAAACGTTAAGCTTTGTTTGCTTCAAGTCTCTACAACTGGCTTTCCAAGATAACAAATCACCAAAAATCAAGTGCTCAGAAGAGGTAAGACTCATACCTTTCAAAATGCAACCCAATAAGGTGACATCAATCTCCTTCCATCTCTTTGAAAAAGGACAATTGGTCAGAACATGTCCATACTTGATTGCAAATTTTTCGATAAAAGGAATTAGGTCATCAGAAATATCAAGCCCTTGAAAGGGAACCTTGATAACAGACGGCTTGTATAAAATATCCACGGCCACAAAGATGGAATCATGATCCTCATAAGCAACCCAATATTTTTCAAAAGTTTGCTTCATGATTCCAGCAACCGAAGATAAAGTCTGTAAAGGAGTAATAGAAGTCGCAGCTGCATCCAAGGAACGAAATAGGTCAAAAGCAAGGATACATACTTGTATCATTATAAATAAAACAAACATATTTCAAATAACATACCAGAAAAAGGTTTCATAGCACTTGTAACTTCGACCGTAGGGACCTTCAATTCAGTAGAGACCTTGCTCTTCTTGGCCTTTGGTTCATCTTGAGCATATCTCTTTCTCTTGGTAACCTCCGCTTCCTCAGCAGAATCCATGCTCCTAACAACAGAATCAGTGTCATAAGGGCCATTTTCAGTATCTATCTTCTCAAGCTCCGACATATTACTTTGATCAACATCTTCTTGATCCTACAAGTATTATGATAAAGATTAATATGCATATAGGTCACAAAAAAAAATCTTCTGATTACCTTCTGATCTTTAGCATCAAAAGAAATAAGAGATTCTTTCTTAGAAGAAGTGTCTGAAGAGATGTGTCTTAATTCAAACGATCCAGAACTTACTGCAAAGGAACAAAGTCGATACAAACGAGAGCTTCTACGGGGCACATCTTATTCCCCAGCTTCTAGAGAAGGACCACTCTTCTTTCCTTTCTAGGTTTTCCAGTAGATTTCTTTGCAGCAACTCTTTCTTTCTTAACTTCTGTAGCAATAGGCTTCGAAAAGGGAAAAACACTAGAACTTTGAGCTTTAGAAGCACCTTTGGGCTGGGAAGCTGAAAGTTTGACAACTTTCTCACCATGAATCTCCACAGTATTTCCAGAAATCACAGAAAAGGGGGAGGAAACCTTAGCATACATATTGGAAAGAGAGGCAGAGAATTCATGCAACCAGGGATAACCATCAGTTGTCTTTACACTAGGTGGTTTTATAGAAGGAGATCTCATATAGCCCAAAAGTGATCCAAGAGAAGATTTCCAAAAACTGCTACAATCAGTAGAGCTAAAACATTTCCTATAAGCACAAGCAATCTAGACAACTAAACTCGTCATTTCGTCAAACTGCTTCAAACGAGATGGAATAAATCTATCTACAACTGAAAGATGGTCAGAACTAAAAGAATGGGCTATAGGTGCAATAAGGTCTAAATCGAATTGATGAAGCGCTCTGTGAGGATTATAAGCAACAGTAATGAAAGCAAAGTTATCATTAAAGCTAGGAAGAAAACCTGGCTGGTGATGCATGTAGAGTGTAAAAATTGCTCAGATTAAGTTGGGAAGACTTTGGAGTAAAAATATACCGAATGGAATCTGATAGAGCTACCAAGTAAAATTTCTCATTGGTTCAGAGTCAGTTAAGGTCAGATCAGTCACTTCTGAATGCTTAATTCCGAATGGATTAGATTATGTAAATTCCGAATAGGTTAATTAGACTTTGAATTTTGGATGAATGATAACGTGATCAGATGAATTCGAGAGTTTAAAATATCAAGATCGAGAATATATCCGATTGGAATTATAGTCTATCATATATTTGGATACGTTTGGATTCTTGTTAAACAAGGATTAAAAATCGCTAAGACTCGGCTATAAAAGGACGCGAGGACTTGAGGTAAACTCATTCAGAACATATTGAATATAATATATTTCCTTCAGTCACTGACTTGAGCGTCGGAGAGTCTTAGTCGGCACCACCGCTGACTAATCGTCTGACCATTTTTTCTCTATTCTGTAGGGTGCTCAGCTCTCATACAAGTCCGTAGCCTGCATTCATCAAGTAGGCGAAAATTTGACGTCTACAATTGGCGCCGTCTGTGGGAACGACATATAAAAAGTCATGACTACAAATCTGGCTGAAGTTCATACGGTAACAGTTTCAGAAACTCGAGATACGAGAAACACCGGTGAAACTTTGCGAGAAATCGCAAAGGGAAAGAAACCACGAGGAAAAGTGACGAAAATAAACGCTGGGGCCAAAAATTCAAAGGCTCCTAGTGCTAATGCGAAAATTAGAGATCTGACCTAACAGAATCGTGAGATGCATGATAAAATAAAGGAAATGATGGATCAGATGAATAAAACTAAAGAGACAGAACATGTCCATGATCATCGAAGCTATCAAGATCGTTCCAATCATGAGAAAAGAAAGGAGCAAGAAAATGACAATACTACTGATTCTCACAGTAGACGTCGGGATGAGTCCAGAAGAGACTCATTAACAAATAAAAATACAAGATCGATCACAGAGAGTCTATCAGGGAGCATTCAAACTCGAAGAGAAACTCTTGATAGAAGTGATCTGAGGCATTCACTTGACGCCCGAAGACGATCTAAACGAAGGGATGATAAAAAAGATTTTGACCGAGGAGATCAATGGCAAGTCAGGGTTCGATCTCTGGAGGAATAAATTGACGACCTTCGTAATTCAAAAAGCACTCGGACAAGAGGCTATGACCCTTTGAGGGAGTTGGAATCACCGTTTGTTGGGAGAATAGAACGAGCTGGACTACCGTGGAGGTTTGCCATGCCGCAAATAACACCATATACTGGGCAATCTGATCCATTAGCTCATATTCAACTATATAAAGAGCTAATGGACGTGCAAGGAGTTTCGGATGACGCGAAGTGTAAGACTTTTTCTTTAACCTTCGCAGGCCCAGCCCGAACATGGTATAGAAAGCTACGACCAAGGAGTATCCATTCTTTCTCACATTTGTGCCGAGAGTTTGCTAACCAATTTCAAGGGCAAAAAGTCCTGAGAGGGAAGTTTCCTCGCTTGTAGAAATTCATCAAGAAGAAGGTGAGTCTCTTCGAAGCTTTGTCAATAGGTTTCATAATGATGTGATGCAGCTTGGTGCTTTCGAAGATCGATATGCGTTAGATGGAATCACTCGTAACATACGCTCGAGTAGGCTTTGGTTTTCTTTTCAGGAAAATAAACCAAGATCATACTCTGAGGCTTACGAGCGCGCGTTAAAGGTAGCTGAAGCTAAAGAACTTTTTCAAGCAAAAAGAGAGACCCTCGATATGACCAACAAACGCAGGAAGAAAGAAGATTATAGAGGAGAGGGGCAAAATAGCAAAAGGTCCAAGTCGACAAACCTCGACACAAATTCTGAGTAGAATAGACAACGGAAGAATGAGAAAACTTCTTCACATTATACAACCTTAACACCCTTGACAGCTGGCAGAGAACAAGTACTTGCTGCGATGCGTGAACAAAATTTGTACAAAAAGCCTCCGCCAATTAGAGGAAGTCTAGAGAAAAGAAACAAAAGGAAGTATTGTGACTTCCATGAAGATTTTGGCCACAATACCGCTGATTGTTATAACTTGAGAAATCAGATCGAAGTATTGATTCGTCAAGGCAAACTACATGAGTTCATTGTGCAAGTGCAAGACGCCCAACAATGTGTCAATAAGGCCGAGTCCGAACAAAAAAGTTTCGAGGATACAACAAGTGATGATGATTACGTTGATACCATCTCTTGAGGTTTGATACTAGTAGACTTTCATATGAGATAGGAAAAAATATTCAAGTGAAATTGTTGCTGAGAAGGAATGCATAGAGATTAGACCTCGTCAACAAGAAGGAAAAAAGATCTGAAATCGACTGAATCAATTCGAAATTTCAGAATCATTATCAGTAAGTCAATATATTTCATTTTGTTTTCTCTAGATTAAATTTCACTGATAGATTGAATAATCTCATAAGGATTATTGAAATAAAGTCATGTTATTTAGTTGAATAATCCCTTAAGGATTAAGTTCTTTTATGCTGGTTAATCCCTTAAGGTTTACAATATTGAGCAATAAATTTTATTTGTTTCATATGAATGAGTGGACAAATTATTATAGTTTAAAGCAAATTAGCTTTAAGTTAGTCATGCGCATGAGGTTAATAAGTCCAAATGGCAAATGGTAAGCCAAAAAAGGCCTTTCGAAGTTGGGTACTTCAGTTGGCTGGGAAGAGAGAAACATCATGTAGAACAAGTGATATGATAATTAATATACTCTTGTTAAAAAAAAAAGGTCTACTCTCTCTAATCAATTCGTTAGGTTTCAATCAATTTGAATCGGAATATAATTTGTAGGTTCCGATCAATCTGAATTGGAACACCATATCTTTAGTAGGTCCCAATCAATCTGAATTGGAACAATCTGAATAAAGAGATAATTACATGTGGGTTTCTGTCAAACTGAATAGGAATACGATAATTGTATAAAGATCAGTATGTTAAAACTTTCAAGGCCGACTAAATTCAGAATAATGGGTTATAGTCAGTAATAAATTTCTAGAATAAGATAAAGTTTATTACTTTAATCTTATTAGAAAATTTTGGGTGGAATAAGCTATTTAGTTTAATTCTACCGAATACAAATTCTAATAGAGTGAAACACTTGTAGTTAACTCTGATGACCTCTTAAAGTAGAAAGACTGAATCCAAGAAAAGTCAGAAAAGAAATTGAAGTATGAAGTTCAGTCTATCTGTGGCAGCGTGGCTGAGACAATTGGCATAGAAGAAAATAAAATAATGGTCATTTGAGAAGTATAGGCTTTGAAGTTTTGTAAGATGTTATAAAATTACCGAGCAGACTTTCCAAGGTAATGCGATCAGACCTGAGTGGGACATGCAAGCTTGATTTTTTATTATGTGAAGCATGTGTACTGTGCTTCTGATTTGGTGGTTACATCTGGCCTTCAGAGTAAACACTAAATAGCCTCATGGTTTTCAAGAGTCATCCAAAAGTGTGCTTTTTTAAGGACACGGTACAAAGACACCTTTGCATCTTGAGACCAATACCGAATGGGTAAAGTAAAATAAAGTTATAGAGTTTATTCGGTTATAAAGGTATGGGCTGAAAATTCTGACAAGTCAAAGTTCATAAAATGGTTTAGAGTCGCTTGACAGCAAGCAAGAAGTTTATTTGGGTTGAATAATATATTGGTTAATCATGGAAGTAGTATAAAGGCATGGTGGAGTCAATAAAGTCATGTGAAACCATGAAAATGGAATCCTACATGGATGAGAGAATGGAACACTAGAAGACAAAATAATGCTTTGTGAAGGAAAAGTATCAAGCTTATGGGAATTTACACATACCGAACCCAACTTTCTGAATCAATAAGTACCAAGCATTGAAGTGTTCAAGAATTTTTGAGGCTTCCGAATACCAAATTAAAAGTTCTGTGTTGGTATTTAAAAAAAAATTCCAAATGCAAGCTTCAAAGTTCAAAATTTTAATATTAAAGCTTTATAGATTTCTTTGAACTCTAAAAAGCTGGGGGGCTTGTGTAGATTGTAAAAATTGCTCAGATTAAGTTGGGAAGACTTTGGAGTAAAAATATACCGAATGGAATCTGATAGAGCTACCGAGTAAAATTTCTCATTGGTTCAGAGTCAGTTAAGGTCAGATCAGTCACTTCCGAATGCTTAATTCCGAATGGATTAGATTATGTAAATTCCAAATAGGTTAATTAGACTTTGAATTTTGGATGAATGATAACGTGATCAGATGAATTCGAGAGTTTAAAATATCAAGATCGAGAATATATCCGATTGGAATTATAGTCTATCATATATTTGGATACGTTTGGATTCTTGTTAAACAAAGATTAAAAATCGCTAAGACTCGGCTATAAAAGGACGCGAGGACTTGAGGTAAACTTATTCAAAAAATATTGAATATAATATATTTCCTTCAGTCACTGACTTAAGCATCAGAGAGTCTTAGTCGGCACCACCGCCGACTAAGCCTCTGACCATTTTTTCTCTATTCTGTATGGTGCTCAGCTCTCATACAAGTCCGTAGCCTGCATTCATCAAGTAGGTGAAAATTTGACGTCTACACTACAAATAATAGTCACCAACCATCAAAGTCCTGTTATCATCCATACACTAGCATGGGAGAAACCATCTTCCTAAAATATGGAGGACTGTGAAAATCCTTAGTTTGAAAAGTATAAGGACGAGTCTTACATTGACTTTTATAGTCCCAATACTTAATAATATTATCCTCAAATGACCTTTGATACAGCCAGTGCGTGCACAAAGGATAATTGGTTGGCAAAAACAGCTTATCATTCCCAAGGATTATACGGGAACGATCAAACGTGATAATCGACCAGGGATGAGGAGGAAAAGCACCATATTTAGCAAATCTTTCCAACATGAAAATCTAAAAAGGAAGCAGATATGGGAGAATTGATTGCAAACCTTCCTACAGAAAGTAGCTCAACAAATAAAAATGAAGATGGAAGAGTTAAAAAGTGAGGACCGGATAGAGCTATTTTTTTATAAATTAGAGAAACTATTAAAATTAACTCTAAATTAAGACCTACTATTACTCATAAACCTAACTTTTTTTTAATATTAGCCCTGACCTTGTAGCTAGTTACTTATATTAAAATTAATAAAAGAAGGGTAAAGTAGTAACAACACTTTCTGTTCTTTCAATACCCCAGCTCTCTATCATCTCACCCATGCATGACTTCACTATCTAGCAACCCACCCCAAAAGAAAGTAAAAATAAACCTTCAAAAACTTTCTTCTTCTTCTGACATCAAACGTTATCTTCTTCAACTTATCCACACATCGACAAAATACCACATTACTTCTCTAGATCATAACCCAAATTAAACGAAACAAAGAAAGATAAAATTCAATTGGTGTAGTATACCGATTGGGTAAGTATATAGAGAGTGGCTGAGTTAGTGGTGGTGGCTATCAACATTCAGGTTTGTGGTCGTGGTTGTAAACAGATTAATAAGGAACAACTTCTATCAATAGTAAAGAGTGATGACTATCAACAATGGGGGATGGTTGCTATCAATACTGGCTAAGGATTATGGTGGCTTGGTCGTTGTGGCCAAGGTTGACTCCTTGTCAGCTTGTGGCTACATATTTACCGCAATTTTTTTTTCTAGAAAATGAGTTGGGGTTGTTGTTCCTTGGATGAATTTCGATCTATGTATTGGTGGTTTTAAAACATTAATTTAATTTGTTGTTTGATGTTGATTGTGTAGTTAGTGGGTGTGGCTAATTGGGTGAGGTGGGTGACACTCAACCACATTGGGGGTATATGAGTTATTTTGTCTATAGTTTTATGTGTAAAAGTTAAATGTTAACGAAACTAGTTAATTGTAGGGTCATGGCCAATATTTTGATTGGCACCAGTATAACACCCTTCATCAAACAAAATTAAAATGATTGTCAAAATTCTTTCAAGTGTTATCGACTTTTGCCACATTATTAGGATATATTTTCTAGAGAGTAGATTGGCAACATCTATTCGGTTTTTTACTTCTGTTGACTTTGTTGCATGATTTCTCATGCATTTGATAATAACAATACTTTTAATTTTCTAATTTTATTTGTCAAGCATAAAGAAAGTTGATGACCACTTAAATATACATGTTTAATAAGAGTTTAGTTCATCATATTGCATTAATAGTGTCATTAAATTCCTCAACTTAAGCATATTTGTAGCATTTGCATCTTTGAAATTAATTTCTCTTAATTTTGGTTTTGTTACAGGTTCGGTAAAATGGGCATAACTCTCTATTTATAGATCAGAATGGTGCAATTCTTAATGTTTTGAAAAGTTGATTTAATTGTCTACAAGATTGCATTTCACAAGAATAATCAAATTCGGGATCTTAGTGGACCAAAATTGGGCTTGAAGTGAACCCATCTACAGTCTCGGCCCAGTCTGACCAGGCCTCAGTATTTGGACCGTATCTCTCAAAATACGTATCCAAATTGTGCAAATCAATATGTTCTAGAAAGCTGAGAGAAATATCTACAACTTTCATGAAGACATGTGATTAAAATTCACAACTTTTCGATGTCAAAATTGATGGTCAAAGTCGGTGCCTAATGATCCCAATTATCAAAGATATTTACAACTAATATTTGACAATTATGCCCTTGTAATTTGACAAGTTTGCCCCTGGATGTATCTATAAATAGAGGTGCCTTGTGACCCATTAGGGCATCTTGGCCTTGGCTGGAACATTTTGGCTTTGGCTAGGATCTTGTATTGTGTTTTGTGTGTTTATGTTATTAATGAATTTCCTTTTTCTTGCATTTTATTTTCTTTCTATTATAATGTTCTTCTAATTTCTCTTTTGCTAAGGTGAAAGGGTGAAACCCTTGATATGAGAATAAGGATTCTCTAACCCTTAATATGTGCTTAATAATCTTAATCTTACAATGTTTGTTCAATATGATTTATATTTAATTTCTTAATCAATCTTGACACCACTCGTAAAGTGGAGGTCTTGATCCATTGTCGACAATCCTTGGCACATCAAATGCTTGGATCCTTTCTAGATGATGTATGGTTCTTCCTTACCGACACGAATCTAGTTAGGAACCTTGATTTGTTGTAGACATATGATGATTGGCACATTGGATGCTTGAACCCATTTACAAGAAGTGGTATAAATATTGGTAATGAAACAAATATAATTCATATAACTAAAATGGGTTAATTATCCTTGTTCGAAATATCAAGGGCGGATCGGATGTGTCAAGTTTTTGGTGCCGTTGCCGGGGAAGGTAAAAATTGGCGTACAAAATTGTAAGTATTCTCTTTTCTCATTTCTATTTTTATTTTTCTTGTATGTGATTCTCTTTTCTCTCCCCATTTCTATTTTTATTTTTCGTGCATGTGCTCATCTTTTCTTTCTCTTTGCATTAGTTGGTAGAATTGTTTGTAGCCACTCATCTTCTTTGGAAAACATGCTCATACCCAACCAAGGACATTAATGGATTACATAAGAACTCATGCACAATCATGCATAGTCTCCCCTCATGATGCAAAATATTTCAACCATGAATCGGATTTCATTCAATTCTTACCCCACTTTCATGGCCTAGATGTTGAAAGCCCATTTTTGCATTTGAGAGAATTTAAAGATTTTTGTAATATCTATTGTGACCTAAATTATAGCATAAACATCTTTAGATTAAAGCTTTTTCCTTTTTCTTTAAAAGATAAAGCTAAAACATAGCTACAAAATCTTAGGTCAGGATCCATTAGTTCATGGGATGAAATGCAACAACAATTTTTGAAAAAATTCTTTCCTCCCTATAGAACAAATTCTCTCAAAGGGCAAATCATCAATTTCACTCAAAAACAAGGAGAGACCTTTTACCAATGTTGGGATAGGTATAAAGCATTGTTTAATACTTGTCCTCACCATGGTTTGGAAACATGGAGATTAGTTTTAATTTTTTATGAAGGTCTTACACATCAAGCTAGGCAAATGGTAGAATTAATGTGTAATGGACAATTTGAAAATAAAGACCCTGATGAAGCCATGGATTTCCTAGACTTACTAGCAAAAAATGCCCAAAATTGGAACAATGTTGGCACCTATGAGGTACCAAGAACGTCTAGTAGAGGCATATATAACTTTAGGGAGAATCATGATCTACATGTTAAATTTACATCCCTAGCTAGGAAAGTCGAGGACTTAGAAATGTGGTCTATGCAAGAAATTGTCTGTCAAACTTGTAATTCTAGTGATCATCCTACGGATGATTGCCCAATTGTGCCTACCTTTAGGAAAAAGTCTCCATGACCAAACCAATATTTTAAACACTTTCCAAGGGTCAAATCCTAATCCTTACTCACAAAAGTTTGGATGGAAAAATCACTTGAATTTTGATTGGAGGAATGATAATCATGCACAATCTTACCAACCTCCCTTTCAATCATATCAAAATTTTCAAAAATCTCATGATCATGCATCTTATGAGGATCTCGAAGAAACATTAAATTCATTCATTACAAAGCAAGAGGCTTTTAATAGTCAAACTGCTCAAACTATGGCGAACTTGAACGATACTCTTGAAAAGCTTGCATTTGCACTTAGTCCTCATGAGAAAGGTGAGTTTCCATCTCAACTAGAGCCAAACTCCATCAATCCACATGTGAGTAATCCAAGGGGCCAACATCTAGACGAAGATTCGGTAAGTACTCTTCACGATGGTAAGGTTTATACGGAACATATTCTTAACCCTTATGAGAAAGATGATGAATCAATCTCAAGGGGTAAGGAAGAGGTTAATAAACCTACACCTAACAAGGAAGATATCGAATTCTCACTTATGCCCTCATGTCATCATGCAAAGGAACACAACCAAAATTTTGACAATAATGAATTTTTCAAGCATGATGAATGTGAGGAAGCTAATAAGATTAACGTGGAAGACTATATCCAAAATGAGAATTTGTCAAGTCCTTCAGAAATTGGGTTAACTAGTTCATTTGAAGCAAATATGCAACTAGTGCCCATTGCTTCTAAAGAATTTTCATTGCTTGATTTTGTACAGGTGAAAGAGATTAAGAGTTGGGAGCCATGCTTTGAAAAAAGGCAGGAAGAAACATCCACACTCAAGAATGCATGCCTCAAGGACAGACAAACTCAATTAGTGGTAATCTTTTCCATTCTTACAAATAAAGGAAAAAGAAAGGTACCACCTCAATGGCATATTTTTGACCGTGGTAAATCACTTTCGAAGAGATCCCTCTTTTTACATTTCTTTATAATGATTGATCAAATTTTATCCATCTATGCCATATTTTCATTTTTATTTTTATTCTTGATTTTTGCTATCATTTCTAGTTTGTTTTTATTTTATTTTGTGTGCGTTTATTTTAGTTGTGTGTTTTTATTTTATTTCCCGGTCAAGTGGCGGATACGGTACTCCGTGGCTTTTAAAGTCGGTTTTTCAGTTCCTTAAAAACGGTTGATCACCTTGCATCCATTTTCTTTTCTTCTCTCTTATTTTCTTCATAGTCTTGGGAATCTGACTCAAAACGACCCTGTTTGCCAGTTTATAAGAAAACTGGATGGGAAGCATATCCCCAACTCATAGAAGGTGTTTAAGCCGTTTCTGGACGTAAAACCAGAGGAAGATGTGAGCCACAGTCACAACTACCTGTACATATGCATGCGTGCCATCATTTTTGAATTTTAATACCTCATTGCTGTCATTTTTGAATTTGTATCTTTTGTTTGACTTATGGTGTCTTATTTCATCATCTTTTGACCTTTTTTTTGCATTATTGTCAACTTTTTCAACAAACAATCGAGCTACCTAGATAGATATCATCATTAACATACCTTTTTGCACTCCATAAATACCACATGTCTTGTTCTCTTCTTCACACATAGTTAGAGAGTCACATAGACATGGAGGGAACTTCAAAACGTCGAATCCAAAGGATATGTGTATTCTGTGGATCTCGACCAGGTAAAAGTGAAGAGTTCGTAGAAGTAGCGAATTATCTTGGTAGGCTACTGGCTGAAAGAAAGATTCATGTGGTTTATGGGGGAGGTAGCCTCGGGTTAATGGGTTGTGTGTCAACAGCTGCACATGTAGGGGGTACTCAAGTTTTAGGAGTTATTCCTAAAGCTTTGGCTGTAGAAAGTATTGTTGGAAAAACGGTTGGGAAGGAGTTACAGGTCTCCTCTATGCATGAACGCATGGCACATATGCTCATCAATTCAGATGCCTTTATTGCTTTACCAGGTGGCTTTGGCACTCTTGAAGAAATTTTTCAAATTGCCTCTGGGCCCAACTGAAACTCCATCAAAAACCCATAGGTTTGTTGAATGTCAAAAATTTCTTTGATCCTTTGATAAGTTTTGTTGATGCAGCTGTGGAACAGAATTTTATCCCTCATTCAGCGAGAAAGATCCTTATTTCTGCCACTTCTGCTGGTGAGCTACTTGACAAATTACAAGAAGTTGAGTATGAACCTGACCCAGCTAGTACTCAAATTAATTGGACAGGAGGGCAAAACAAAAAGTGCAAATTGGATTTGAATCTCCGTTTGTAATTTTTTTCTTCTTGTCCTTTATTTTATTTTATTTTACTTTTAGCATGTTATTTTATGAGTCTTTCAGGTCATCTCTCTTGAATAACAGAAGCTTCAGGTAATGTCTCCTATACTTTATCTCTCTACATTTAAACATTGAGGACAATGTTTCATTTGGTTGGGGGGGAAGGATAGTAGACATAAGTGTGTCTTGAAATTTTATTTTTTCTTGCAAAAAAAAAAAAGAAGCGAGTTAGTAATTAGATTCAGAGTGCGGTGTAAGGAGTTCAAATCCTCTTGAGACGCATTCTGGGTCAGTAATGGCAGAGTAGGAAGGACAAGTTTGAACTCTTGAAACCCATTCTAACCAATTTGTCATTTTATTCTTGCATTTTTGAAGACTTATTTTATATTATTTAGTCTTGATTTTTGAATTTTATAACAAGGAGGTCTTATTCATTTCACTTTGAATCATTCAAATCTATGAACTCTCACAACCTTATCATTTAATAAATTGTGTGCTTATGTGCTCATTAAGCAAGTATCTATGAATCTTTCTTCACACACACACATACCTTGATGTATGATTGTGGGTGGCGAAATGAAATATTGCAATATTTGAGTTCTTTTGTTTTGCTTAGGAAAACAACAAAAGGAATGGGAAAGTTTTAAAAAAAATGAAAAAAATGAAAAATGAAAGAAAAAAAAAGAGAGAAAGTAATGGTGGATAAGTTTGGTCTTGTAGCCTCCTTAATTCGAGCAATTAAGCCCGAGGGGTGCCTCAACACCTAATACCCTAAGACCAACTGGTTTGGGAGCTATTGGCCCAAAGCTCGCTACATGGATTAAGGAGAAAGCTTAATGGGATTGAACCTTGCACTATCCACAAGTTTCTAAGCAAAAATAAAGCATCGGCAACCCGAGTCGTTAAGCTCGTAGGGGTGTCTTAGCACCTAATGCCCTAAGGCCAACTGGTCTGGGAGTCATTAGCTTAAGGCTCGCTACATGGGTTAAAGATGCATTCTTTCAAAAAAAAAAGAGAAAAAAAAAAGAAAAAAATGTATAAAATGAATGAATATCCCCTACCTAAGGTTGTTAGCCTTAACAAATACTAGAACCGATATGGCTTATTTCTAATAAGCCCCATAGTCATGTGTCAACTGAGCACAAAAGAAGGTTTGTGGATATCTTGACTGAAGGGTACATGAGTCATATAAAAAAAAAAAAATCAGTTGAGAGTTTGTTTATTTGGATAAAATCAAGGAGAGTGCAATAATGACCACCTTGGATGTAAAATTCTATAAATCACTTCTAAATAATAACGCTTTAATTGCTAGGGACTAGCAATAAGCTAGTTGGGGGGTGTGATGAACACTTAAATATGCATGTTTAATAAGAGTTTAGTTCATCATATTGCATTAATAGTGTCATTAAATTCCTCAACTTAAGCATATTTGTAGCATTTGCATCTTTGGAATTAATTTCTCTTAATTTTGGTTTTGTTACAGGTTCGGTAAAATGGGCATAACTCTCTATTTATAGATCAGAATGGTGCAATTCTTAATGTTTTGGAAAGCTGATTTAATTGTCTACAAGATTGCATTTCACAAGAATCATCAAATTCGGGCTCTTAGTGAACCAAAATTGGGCTTGAAGTGAACCCATCTACAGTCTCGGCCCAGTCTGACCAGGCCTCAGTATTTGGACCGTATCTCTCAAAATACGTATCCAAATTGTGCAAATCAATATGTTCTAGAAAGCTGAGAGAAATATCTACAACTTTCATGAAGACATGTGATTAAAATTCACAACATTTCGATGTCAAAATTGATGGTCAAAGTCGGTGCCTAATGATCCCAATTGTCAAAGATATTTACAACTAATATTTGACAATTATGCCCTTGTAATTTGACAAGTTTGCCCCTGGATGTATCTATAAATAGAGGTGCCTTGTGACCCATTAGGGCATCTTGGCCTTGGCTGGAACATTTTGGCTTTGGCTAGGATCTTGTATTGTGTTTTGTGTGTTTATGTTATTAATGAATTTCCTTTTTCTTGCATTTTATTTTCTTTCTATTATAATGTTCTTCTAATTTCTCTTTTGCTAAGGTGAAAGGGTGAAACCCTTGATATGAGAATAAGGATTCTCTAACCCTTAATATGTGCTTAATAATCTTAATCTTACAATGTTTATTCAATATGATTTATATTTAATTTCTTAATCAATCTTGACACCACTCGTAAAGTGGAGGTCTTGATCCATTGTCGACAATTCTTGGCACATCAAATGCTTGGATCCTTTCTAGATGATGTATGGTTCTTCCTTACCGACACGAATCTAGTTAGGAACCTTGATTTGTTGTAGACATATGATGATTGGCACATTGGATGCTTGAACCCATTTACAAGAAGTGGTATAAATATTGGTAATGAAACAAATATAATTCATATAACTAAAATGGGTTAATTATCCTTATTCGAAATATCAAGGGCGGATTCCCTAACCTTAGCCTTCATTGTTATTGTGTTAATTCCTCTTGTATTTTAATTATTCTATTGTTTATGAACTTTTTATTTTATTTACTATGGTATGTTCTACCACCTTATGAAATTGTTCTTTAATTTACTATGGTTGGTAATACCACCTACCATCTTACATATTTATTGATATTATCTTGTCATCTCTTTGAATCAATCATATCATATTTGCTTACCTTATAATTTGTCGCGCTAAAATCTCCTTCCTCGTGGATCGACCCCGGACTCACCGGGTTTATTACTTCGACACTCCTATACTTGGGAGACAATCCTTTTTCGGATGTGTCAAAAGTTGTCATGGTGATTGAAGATCCCAAACAATAAAGAAAGTTGTAATCGTGATCGATAATCTAAAAGAATATTTTTAATTTGGGCTACAAGTCCTATGTATTAGAAGCGCCTGTAGTATCGTAGCAGCGGCCGCATTTGGAATAAACATTTTTTTTTTGGAAAAGTTATTTAGTAATATAAATCCAAAAAAATTAAAATGTACAAAAATCCGAGGGGCATACCCCAAGAATTACAAGAAGGACGTAAAGTCCAAACACACAATCCAACGAAATGAAGCTCTTGTATTTTTATGATTTAAACCTTTTGTGGCCATTTATCATTTATGTTGTTAAGGCCGTTTATGGCAACATTCTAAAGATAATGTTCAAAAGAAACGTTAGATACGGATACAAAAATTGTAAACAACAAAGATGAAAAAAATGTCCTTTGTAAGAGATAAAAACAAAGAATTGCTTTGTTTTAATTTTCTTGTACAATCCCAAACTATGAAACTAAGTATTTTCTATTAAAATTTTATCCTCATTTATACTTATAATGGGGTTTAGTGGGATCTAGCTAAAATGCATAAAGTGGATTAATATATCCGATTTTAAAATTTTGGAAAAATATAGATCAAAGTTGGAAATGTATATATAAAAATAATATTATTACATTTATAGAGATTATATACAAAGTTAATATAGCATTAAGTGAATAGAAATAAAATAAAGTCAATGTAAATTACGTAATGAATAATGACGACTGATACCATATTAAGTTTGTAAACTTTACAAAAAAATTTTATATATAACTTTTGTAAGTATAATATTACCCATATAAAAATTGAGAACAATTACAAAAAAGTCGAAGCACCCATTTTCAACTTTTCTTTACTAATTTAAAAAGAGCGATATTAATCTTACAAATTATTTATGTAAATTCATCTATAAAAACCAATATAGCATCCTTATTTGATCACCACGTCATCTTTATTTATTATTAATATATTTTTATCTAATCATTATATTTAATTATCAAATCATATTATATTAAATCAGTTTGTATAAATAATTTGAAAGAATAATATTATTATTTTAAAAAAACTTGAAATTATCGATTTCAAAATTTTAAATGATAATTTCTAATTATTATTCGGAGAGGAGTTGGAACTGGGCATCCCAACTTTTATGAATACTTTACTGACTTTCATGGACATTTTGTCCAAATTTTGGAACCGAGTGCCGGTGCAGTGTAGCACGATCCGGTTTCGTGAGAAAAGGTGGGTTCGAATGCTACAACTCTTAAAACAAACCTAAAGCCCAGGTTGTAGTTACTGGGCCGTCTTTTCAAGCCCAAAAGAAATGTTATTACGTGTTCCATCCAATGACAACGTACCACGTCGCCAAACGGTTGACGTCACCTATTAACGATGGTGGCGCCGGTCTGAAATTAGAAAGCGATTGGTTGGTTGCAGACAGACAACTCCTTCTCCTTGGAAAGACTCTTTCTTTTCTTTTCTTTGAAATTGCTAATTTGCTACAAGCTACAAACCCACCCCAACCCAACCCAATCCACGAATATCATCAATATGAAATCGAATACGCATACGATCAGATTAACCCTAACCCTGATTCTAATCGTTGGCCTTTTATCTTACACCTCGCAATCACTCCGCTTCGATTTAAAATCGGGTCACACCAAATGCATCGCCGAAGACATCAAGAGTAATGCCATGACCGTTGGAAAGTACAGCATCGTTAACCCTAACGAAGGTCAACCCTTGCCCGAATCACACAAGCTCACCGTCAGGGTAACCACAAATAAAAATGATTTTTTTTTTTGGTTGGATTAAGTTGCATGATCAAGTAATTAGTGGTTCGTTGTTTGATTAACGTAGGTAACGTCGGCTTACGGTAATAGTTATCATTACGCGGACCATGTTGATTCAGGGAACTTTGCGTTCACGGCGTCTGAGGTTGGAGACTACATGGCTTGCTTTTGGGCGGTTGATCATAACCCTCAAATAACGTTGACCGTTGATTTTGACTGGAGGACGGGTGTTCACGCTAAGGACTGGACCAATGTTGCTAAGAAAGGTTCAGTTGAGGTAAGTTTAATACTAGAGGCTTTTTTTTTTTTTGTAATGTTTATTAAATTTTTTATTTCATATTATCTTTTAGATAATGGTGTAGTTAACTGGTTTAAGATTTTGAATTTTGGTATTTAGGGTAATCAGAATACTTGTTAGTTTTTAGAGGAATTAGGGAATTTAGTCTTCTGTTGATTGGTTGCTTGGGTTGGGTGGCAATCTTCGGTTTCATCACAAGTTTGGTGATCGCAGCGGTTGTATCAGAATGTGTAACCAATAATAAATTGTACGTCATTGTTTTTAAGTATCAGTGTTGGTCATTCTGTTGAACAAATGCTTGGTAGGATGCAAGCGCTGGAACTCCAATATTTGGTACTTGATGTTTTGTCCTTTCGCAGGGCCGGAGAGCTGAATGTATAGCTCTTTGAAATCTTATATGCCTGGTAATTTGGGAGCAAGTTTAACTTAGAGTTTGTGGAAAGTTTAAAGGAATGGGATTGGAAGGAATCAAAATGTGATAAGTCTGAACTATAGGATAGATAGTCGTTGTTATCAATTGCAAGTAAGTACTTTTCATGCAGTTTTCTTCGTCAAGAAGTACTTGTGTTGATAACCATGAAACTCATGGTGGTTCTGCTGTTGAATGCCGTTTTTCAATGGAAAATCTGTAGTTTTTCAGGGAGATTGTCGGGGTTATATATAAATCTGAGATCCTAACCCTACCTATATTTGTCTTCTCTAGATGAAACCCAAGGTCTTAGGTGAGGTGGTTGAGCAACTTTACCTTTTTTCATTCATCATTTAAAATATCAAATTAGGATTTAACTTACTTTCATTAGTACAAATTTTCAATTTCGCATAAAAATATAGTAAAATAAAATAAAATTAGCATATTAACCTTTTTTTTTTAATTACTATTCATTTATAAATTTAGAGGAGTTACAGAATGCCAAAATCATGATTAACAACTGGTTGTTAATATGCCATGTTAATAGTAGACATTTGATGCGATCCTTGTGAAATTTTTGTTATTTTGTTTGATTCTTACCCATAATATATCCAAGTGTCAATTGAGATGTGGAAAGAAATTTATCCTTTACTTTTTTTAAATGCCAGGTTATGGAATTAGAGTTGAAGAAGTTGTTTGATACTGTTGATTCCATTCATCAGGAGATGTTTTATCTTCGTGAAAGGTAAACTAATCTTTCTCTTTTTAGCTGCAAACTATATATTTCTCCCAAGGGATTTTGTTCATTCAGATATCTCATTCAATTTTATATTTTGTCTCTTGCTTCTTTCAGAGAAGAAGAAATGCAGGACCTGAACCGAAGTACGAACTCCAGAATGGCCTGGTTGAGTGGTCTTTCACTTGTAATTTGCATAACAGTTGCAGGCTTGCAACTATGGCACTTGAAGAACTTCTTTGAGAAAAAGAAGCTCATCTAAATTTATTTTGTTGAGTGGAACAATTTTCTATTTATATTCATGTAAATTATCTTAGAAAAATGTACCTTTGTGAAAAAAAAAAAAAGAAATAATTTTGAGGTCAAATTGTTAGATTTATTAACTCAAATGTACTTTTATTAGATTTTGTATGACTCTTTCATTTATTCCAAAACACAAGGAATGCCTTCTAGAAGAAAGTGGGAGTACAGAAACTTCGTTTTATTTGAGAAAGTTCTTATCAAACTTAAGGTACGTTATAGCAGCAGGCTTTAGTTTCTGGTTACATCTGCTGGCATTTCTCACGATTCTTGGTACAGTAATTAGTATATGTGATTCCGGCTGAGCAAGATTTGGTGCATCCTTTGCGATCTTGTTAGACATTTCCAGCAACTCACAGGCTAGGCTGCTGCAAGATCGAAAGAGATCCAGAAAACCTAATTTTCAACTGGTTGTGCAAAAGTCAAATAAATTTGATTGCCTTGTAGCTCGTGACTCAGGATTTCTGATGAGTACTCCTGTGGTTACTAGAATTATTTGCATTTCGGAAACGACTCAAGGAACCTTGGCAGCTACGATAGACCTTGTGAGGCTCGACTATAAGGTGTGTGTTGGTTCTTAAAAATGGTGTTTTGGGTTACGATACTGGTAGCACTACTTCTTTGTTGGGTGCGGACGGGAACCGATGTCAATGAACTTCGATGATTAGGTGGCTGAAGAAAATTTTAGGAAAGGGAAAGGCTGTAGAATATTCGATATTATTATTATACAAGGTATGAGACAAATGACAGTAACGGTTTTGTGCAAGATACTGGTTTGCTTTGCACTGGCCTCGCCCTCTACTTGCAATTGATTGACGGTGGACAATGTCGTCGTTTTGCTGCTTCGGACATGAGTGTGTTGGGTTCTCTCCATTGATTCAAAAGGAATATATATCGTGGGGCTAAATCTTTGGTGCATCTGTTACACCGTGCAACGTGCCAAATTGGTCCAATGGGCAACAACCAACTTAGCTGTTGGAATACTGTTGCCCATTGGGTCAGCTGGGCACGCTTAACCGTGCAACATGCCGAGCTGGCCCAATAAGCAACAGTCAGCTCAGCTGTTGGAATCGAGCTGGCTGCTGCTCATTGGATCAGTTCGACACGTTATACGATACAACGGATGCACCGAAATTCCTCTTATATCGTGGATTAGAGTTGAAATTTTTTGGATTTAGACGGCCGATACGAAATTAAGAAAAAAAAAAAAAAAGTTCGTTTCGTTGCTCAGTACTGAGAAGTTCCGTCGACTCCTTGTGGTCGAATTTCTGAACTAAAGGGACATGGGCTTATTGAAAATTAGGCTAATATGCAAGCTTGACTAATTGGGCTTATAAAAAAAAAAACACAACAACAGGCTCAAATGCTTTACCCCTATAAAAAATAAAAATAAAAGATTATTGTTATTTAAAGCTCTCAAAATCTTTTTTTTGTGCTTCATTTTAATTAGAAATTATAGTTCATATATATTTTTTATAAAATAACAAAAATACTCTTTCTTATATATCTTAAAATTAAATTTACATGTCCAACTCACAGTTTATTGATATAAACTTATTAACTCATAATTCATTAAATATTTTTATCCTCTTCTCCTTCAAAATCATTTCCAATAATTTTTTCTTTTTTAAACTTAGAAGCTATTAAATTAATTATTTATCTAAGATTTTACTCTTTTATAAAACATATATTGAATTTTTTTTATTATAGTATTTTTATAAAATAGACTCAAATCAAATTCCTATAAACAACAAAACCATTGACATACACACGAAACTTATTTGTTCAATTACGTTGAATTGAATAAAATAAAAATGTTTAGTTCGTAGAGGCAAAACAAAAGCTTAAAATAAAAAAAGGACCAAGATAAAAACATTTTTCCCATTATTGTAATTCTAATACTTAAATTCATTATCCATCCCTTCAAAATCATTTTGTAAAAATAAAATATTAATTTCCAATTAAGTATTTGGAGAGTTAAAGAAATAAAATAATTATTAAAATGTTACACTGGATATAGTTAAAATTGTCAAATTTTTTTTTAGTCATTTAAATCTTAAAGATATTTTTAACTTTACTTTTTAATTAAAATTTTACCTTACAATTAAAATAAGGCTTAAAAAGAGATTTTAAAGAACTCAAATGACAACACTCAAAATAAAAAACAATTGCCATAGAATTATTGACTATTCTCACTTCGCATGATAATTGGGGACCAAAATAAATTACAATTGACAAATTAAACAAAAAAAAAAAAGAAAATCCATGGTGATGATTAAACAGTATATTTAAATGGATGAAGCTCCTCGATTTGCTGGTCTGCGATCCACATAAAAAACTAGTTTAAATATAGAAACTGAAGAAGTTAATTCTATTCATAATCCGAACCTGAACAGAATAGCGGAAGGCCAGTCAAAGCAGTAACTTTCACAAGATCCCTCAATTGAGTCTATTCACAACACCATCTGTACATTTGGATGTACAGCAAGTGACAAGAAGAAATAGCATGTATAGCATCTACCACGTATTTGCCCTTCAATACTATGTATTGAATATGCTCCAGTGATGATCCGATGGTAAACTTTCCCTGATCTTCTCAAGCCTCTTGAGAATATCTAAGAATGAAGGTCTTTGGCTCATATCACCCGCCCAGCACTTCTCCGTTAAGCTAAAAGCAATGAAGTAGAAAGGCATTAACAACCTAACCATCCAAATTTCTGATACATCATCACAGGCAATGGAGATCTTCCATTTATTTTGCCAACCCAATACCCAATGCTCTAAGCACAGATATTGTACACAGAATTTAGCATTCAATTTTTTTTAAAAAAAAAAAAGATTGACATTGTTCGTTAAAGAAACAAATTGTTGTCCAAATTCATTAGAACTTCAAGAGGTGCTTAAAGTTAAAAATTAGGATACAGCACAAAAAGGCTGAACACAATACTGGGTTCAAAAGGGGGAAGAGGACCGCAAGATTGCAGATAGAATTTCAACAAAAATCTATAGGTTCTAGATGTTTCATGGAGTAATTTACTATTAGGGATAGTACAAAACTTTATTTTAAAAAAATAAAATTAAAAAAAAGAAGAGAATATATAAATTCACTGGGCTTTTTTGAGCAACAATACCAATAACTGTGCTAGTAGTGGGAGACATTAACTTCAATGTTTCAGAATGCAGGAAGAATGATAACTAGCCCATGATTCTAAAGAATATGTGAATATTTAATGCCAACAAGTATTTTGGAAGCTGAAAAATGGTTAAGGTGAGACCTTCTTGGTCATAATTTTTTTTTCTTTTCTTTTCTTTTGGATAAAAGTATGATACTGTGTCAAATATCATTTAGTAAAAGTAAATTTAACTGCTTTGGCTCTTTAAAGGACAAGAAGCAGAAGATAAACAAAAAAAGTGCTTTAAAGTTCACTTTATTGCTGCTGATACCTTCCTGCTTAAAAATCGTCCTAGACTAAAAATCTTATTTTCCATCAATTTTATAAGTAACTTTACATGATAAAACCATATAAAACACATATAACTCGGGATTTCATTTATTTTAGAAATTTCAACAAAAATTGAATCAGCAAATCAGTTATTGTAAAAAGGTGTAGTTATCCTAAGTCACAAGATGGTTTATTAACTGTACAAGGTGTGTAATTGATTTGCTTTCTAATCTACATATTCTTTATCAATCATCATGCATCTCGCTATCACATAAACTTCAGTGGTTTCCTTAGAGCAGTGGCCAGACAGCTTAACATCTTATAGATTTAATTCATAGGTAAGCCATGTTGTGTTGCACAAATATGCAACTTTCTAGTAGATGAGAAAAGTTTTAGAATTAACTTACTCTCTCAGTTCAGGGATAAATCCTTTTGCACGAAATGTAGGCCTGTGTCCCTCTGCAACATATTTGGCTGCTTCATAAGGCTCATAATTAGATAATGGTGGATCCCCCTCGAGCATCTGCTCCAATTGAGATCTCAGGGCCTTAGAATTAGGTTAAATACTCTGTATTTCGAAATAATTATGAAAAGTGAATTACCTCATAGAGTATCATTGCAAAAGAGAAGACATCAACCTTCTTATCATACTTTCGGTGCTTGAAGACCTCAGGAGCCATATACCGGTCTTTGTTTTGTTTAGAAATCAAGGGAAATAAATAAATAAAAGAAGATAATATTTCAGATATAGGAAATTTACAAAAGATACTTACAACTTCCAGTCTCCCCTGTCATCTTGTATACATCATGCGAATTTTGAACCTTGATGAGCTTGCTTAGTCCAAAGTCACCAACTTTCAAGTGGTCTGCGCTAGAGTTGACCAAAAGCACGTTCCTGGTACATAGAAACAACTTTGATAGAAGCAAACCCAGAAAGATTGTGCAAGTGATTGCTAAGAGTAATCAATGATAGAAAAAAGAAGATAAGAGATACTAAGGATACAAAAGGACATATGTCTTGCTGGATAAAGACAAAGTTCTTAGCTATACTCCATAAGCCAAATGACATATTGACATTGATGGGTAAGTTCATTGATTGAAGCACATAGACATAATTAATAGCTACAAGTAGAAACTAAAGATGACTATTTAGCATCTAACAGGAGATCCACTTACCTTGGCTTCAGGTCTCGATGAATTATGACATTTGGCTCATTGTGAAGATAAGCCATTCCCCTGGCAACAACATTTTTACAAAAGTTAGCATAATGTTCAAATTCAGGAGGCCTAAGTGGCAATGAATAAAGATTTTAGGCCATGATTCTAAAATGTCAGTGCTTTCGTACTCCATTTTCCAACATAAATGAACATATGCACTATATAAATATAAAAAATAAAAATTAAAGAAAGCAGCATAGCATGTACACATCCCATTTTCCCAAAAAAAAAAAAATGTACACATCCCAAAGAGCAGTTTCTCAAGAAAGAGAAGGACCAATTTCCTTAACCAATGAAATTGAAGACCATGTTCACATTCAAACTCACTTTTCAGGAAAATAATTGCTACTCAGCTATAACATGAATTTTTTTTTTTTTTTTCAAAGATCCCTCAACCCTTCCCTTGTTCACCGAATTCTAAGTAAAGGTTATTTCCTCACCTCAAGGGTTGAGTGTAGTAGTACAAAGCTCTTGGTCTCCTCATTAAGGGTTCAAATTCCCTTAGGACTATCTATTTGTGGGATATACATATAGGAGTATTTTAAAGACATTTCTAGGGAATAGAAATCCACTTGGAGGTCGTCTTTTTTATTTGTTTTTATCCTTCTTCTGATCAATAATGAAAACCTCATACCTAACATAAACAAATTATCCCAACTTGTTTGTTTCCTAACTTTTAATTTCAAGATCTCTTGCATGAATCAAGGGGACACTGACATTAAAATTATTGTAACAACCCAATTGAGTCCCACATTTTTAAAAGAAGGCCTAACAATTGGGCTTATAAGCACTTAGGCACCCTTCCCTTAAAAGCTAGTTTTTAAGGGTTCTACCTGATATGTGGGTAACAATTGATATCAAAGCAGACACCACACCAAAAGTCCTTCGTCATCGTTGGATAGGCGACCTAGGTTGACCTTCATTGCACAGTGGTGACCTAGGGAGGGCTAAGTCACCTAGCTAGGAAAATTTGGAAGCTGTGGACGTTGGTCGTGTAAGCATAGTGGATTATAACCACCCAATTGAGTCCCACATTGTTAATGAAAAGCCTAACAGTTGGACTTATAAGCACTTGGGCACCCTTCCTTTATAAGCCGGTTTAAGAGTGGATTCTACCCAATGTGTGTAACAATTATTTTAGTTTTACTTTATGTTTCTGATGATGAAATATATTTTATCCAACAAAAATCAGATACAAATAAAATGCAGAGCAGACAAATGTCAAGGTCACAAGAACAACTGATTACACAGACCCCAAAGTGATAAAGCAGTTTTCCCTAGAATTTCCCTTGCCAATCAGGCAAAATATGATGCTTAATTTTACTCTCTAACCATAATTATACTCTTCTGCATCTCTTTGATGCAATTCCATAGTTTTTATTTATTTATTTTTTTACAAGTAACTTATCTTCAATATTGTGAACTTTTTAACAATTCAATAGGATTGCACATCATGATTTGCAAAGCCTTCAAGTGATGAATTTTTGGTTTATAATCAGCGAGAGAGGAGACATTGTTACTCTTGAGTCATGCTAATGCCCAACTCAGTTTGCATAAACTCAAATTGGGCATGGCAGAGTTAGCATTTAAATTACTTAGTTAATCCCTAAAACTTACCCAAGGAACCAGATTCTGACTCGTGCAGCACTAACTTAAGAATATGTTAAAGTAGGTTCAAGCCATTAAAAACTCCATAACTTGCCAACTAAACGTTTCAGAAAACAATTTTTTGGATGGAAGTGTGAATTTTAATGTTTTCATCTTTTAGTGGATTACATAATTATCTAGGAAACGTAAAACTCATAAACTGATCAGAGTTAAGAGTTTAAGAATTACCTGGCAATGTCCAATGCAAAGGTAATGGCTGTTGAAGGACTAAGTGCACCCTTTTCCTTGAGGTACTTATGGAGGTCACCCTGTAACAGCACATGAAGGCATTAAGCATAAGTAACTTTGAAGTTAGTTTCTTAAGATCACCAAAATGAGTTGTGGAGGGAATTCAAAACATAAATAAAAATGAATATGCATTTCTATACCCCTCGTAGATACTCAGTAATTAACATAAGGGGCTTCTTCTCTGTAACAGCTCCGAGAAATTGGACTACATTAGGATGGCGAAGTTTCACTAGCAAATTAACCTCATGCCTGAAGTCCTGACTGAATCAGGAAAGTGAAAAACAGTAAGATATTTCACTGCCAACAGAATTGATATCAGGTAAGATGGAAAAAGATAACAATAAAAAAAGCACCAGACTAATCTTTTCCAGAGAAAAATAGCTTACACGTAATAACCCAAGCAATATGAGAGGTGGAATTCCTTTCTAATTTCAACAGAGAAACTAACTCTTGGAAAAGAATGCTAAACAAAAAGAGTCTAAATAAATATCCTATAATCTCTAGGTCATTAGCTTGTTAATTTAATCTTTTACATCAGTTTTTGATTAGCTTTTCCATCAGAGCACAATACAGTGCATATCATACGTCAATAGAAGTACTTATCAACAGGAAAGGAGTACACTATTGATTCAAACCGTGTGGCTTAAGCAGTTGTGACAAAACGTTAGTATTGAAATAAGAATGTATTAAAATTTTACAAAATATAAAGCACTTACATAACCAATCTATCATCTGAAAGTGATGGAAGGATACGTTTGACAGCAACTGGTGTTCCTCGCCAACAGGCTTTTAAAATCTCACCAAAAGACCCCTACCAGAATAAATATTATCAGTGAAAGTCCGTCATCCAGGTATCAACAAAATAGAAAAAGGCACCAACAATTTGCATGCGAAGACTAGAATAAAAAGAAAGCATACATAAACCCAAGTTGGAAGTAATCTGTGGAGCTAATGTCAATGCCACACCAGACCAGAAGCATAAAAGCACTAGGAAAAAAAGAGAGAGCAAGTAAACTGAAAGTTACAATTTCGTTAGGGAATTGCAACTTCACAAATCACCAACTTTTCAATCACAGTTGACATTGCCATTCAGTTACCCGGGAGTACAGAGTACAACGTATAGGTGGCAATTTTGTAACAGGATGAAACCACAAATACTCATTTGATCATTGATACCCAAACTAAAAAAGTAATACGGCCCAAAATAACAATTGCAAACTTAGAAAGAACTGACTCTACACGCTATCAGATTATCTAGGCTAGAAAAATTTTTGCTCATTATGTTAGTCATAAAGCATGTTATCTATGAACAATTACTTGATAACATCTCACACTCCTGCATGACATGATAAAGTAACTAAAACAAGAAGGGGAGACAGAAGTTCCAATCCTGGAATAACATAGGCACTTATATGAACCATAAACAATGTCAGGCCTTCTGGCTGCAGTGAAACAGTAGAAATGAGCTATTAATAGTAAAACATCAAACTTTTCAATCAAATTTTGGTGGCCAATTACATACAAACAAATTTCCAAAAGAATGATTGCAAATTCTTAAAACAGTTTGCGATAACCTGCTAAATGTGGATATTTCAAATTCATGAAAGATAAAGTCACATCATACCTTCCCAATAATGGACGAGTTTGAGAAGTCTAGCTCAGAAGGATCGATTTCCCAGTCACACTTGTTTGGCAGAGGGGGAGGCACAGGCTTCGGTTCAAAGTGACTTCCGGTTTGACCCTGCAACATTAGCACTCAGACTCGGAAACCACAAATTCAATTAAATGCAAAATCTAGAAGGTATAAAAGGGTCTTCATAACTATTAATAAATAAAATGAAAAACAATAGCTAAGTACAATCTAACATTACCTTTTATTTATAAGAAAATGCAATCATCTTTCGCAAAAAATTCAAAAATAATCAGGAGAGCGTTTGCGAATGGAATACTGGACTCCAGATAAAAGAAAGGAACATAAACACTAAATGGAATTCCAAATGACACATTTTGAAAATTTGTGTATAACGAAGAATAAAGCATTGGACTTACAAAAGATAAGCCACCATAAGACTTCAAAAGCTCGACCATATTGTATTTCTTAGCTCCTTCAGCATCAGCTAGAGGCTGTCAAGATATGCAACATTTAGAAACCAAACCAACCGAGTCAAGAATCATAATAAAAAAAAAAAAGTAATCTAAATAAAAGTCAAACAAATAACGAACATTGCAACATCTCACAAATCAGATGAGCATTGAATATGTAGCACTCAGTAGAAAAGATCATAGTCTACTCGTTCGTAATTAATGAACAAATAATAATAAATCATAAATAAGATATTGACGTTCTCTTTCTAGGTTAAATTATAATTAAGAAATTAAAATTGCAAAAGTCAAACTAGCATCGGCAAGAACAGTACCGTATTCTTCCAGCGATCCTGGGCGTTGACATCAGCGCCGAACTCGATCAACGTTTTGGCGATGTCGATCCAGCCATGGAGCGAGGCGACATGAAGCGGAGTCCGACTGTCGTAGTCTCTGGCGTGGACGAGAGTGGGATCTTCTTCGAGAAGCTTGCGGACAGCGGCGGCGTCGTTTTGGTGAGCATGCCAGAGTATGAGTGAGGTCCGGCTCACTCTGGCCTTCTCCTTCTGCTTGTTATTAGACGAAGTGGCGCTCCCCTTCTGCGATGAGCCCGGCGAGGTTGTGTCTCCGCCAGGAGATGAAGCACCCGAGCTCATGACTAAAGATCGGATCGGATGGAATCGAACCGGATCTTCTGTTTGGTACGTACTATTGTTTGTATGTGAATTTTTATTTAATTTTTTATTTTAATTTTAATTTGTTTCAGATTTTGCAAAGAGAGTGGAAGGCAGGCGCAAAGCGGATGTTTATATCGGTTATTCAGCCTTTTACTTTGTCAACAGAATTAGATACTTTCTCCCATGCTTTTCCTTTAGTTTATTTATATTTTGATATTTTCCCTCCACTTTTATTTTGCCCATCTCCAATTAATTCCTTCTTGTGCGGACCCAAGTGGGCCGTGTCGGCTACTGGGATCGGATCCAATTATCCTCTCCCCGAGGACAAAATTTAACCAATAACATGGTTTGTTGGACATCATTGCGTTTTGATTATTCTGGGATAGGCATGGATTTTTGGACCTCGTAGCGTGTGGAATAATTGGGAAACCGCTACAGCTGGAGTCTGGATGGAAAAATGTCTAAACTACAACCTGAATATTCCGTCATCAATGTAACCAATCTCGTTCAAATCCATGTCACATATATTATTTTCATTCTTGTCCATTTCAGTAGTTAATATCATTAGTTAACTTTAAGAAACATTCGCAATCATTGATTTGGTCGCCTATTATTATTATCCCATAAAGAGTTTTGGCGGTAAAAGTGAGTCGCACAACTACTAGCATCAGCTTCCTAAGCCCAACTATTCAATCCAAGGCTGATACAGTAGATGAATTTGCTAAATCTTATACAACGCCAGGCTTTTCGTAAATTTTGCTTGCATTTGCAGACTATATCAGATTATCATTGAGCATAATAGACCAATAACACGAGTACGCTTTGTATATTCACGATATTTACTTCAATGAAATGAATTTATAATACAGTATTTAGCTCGTTCTATTTTTCGTCTATCAATTGCTCAATTTCACTCGTGTTCTTCTCCAACCATTACAACGAACAACTTTCACATCAAGTCCTCTTGGTCTTCGAGGGACCGTTTACGAGCCCTCAGATTGAGTTCAAGGCTCTGAGGTAAGGGAGGTGTCCTTCCCTTACGGAACAAAACAGCAAGGGCCCTCATTTTTTGGCAGAGATCGAATACCTGCAGGAAAGGAATGAAAGTAAATATAAAGCATCATTTTATGAGGCAGATGTTAAGGTTTGATCTGAATCTTACTGATGAGGCTTCAATTTCTGCAACACCTTCACATCCTTTACCTCCCCCCTCCAGTAAATCACAATATCGTGCAGCTTCATTCTCATCTTCAAATACCTGCAGCAACAGTTAAAAGGCCTTTAACTAAATAACTAAGTAAACCAAAATTGAAAAAAAAAATGCCTGGCAAAAACAAGATTGTGGCATGCATTATCATCTGGGATTTATTGGTTGAGGGACCAAAATAGCACCTCGTATACCATTGTAATGATAGGTGATAACTTCTAATTGATTCACATAGCTTTAAGATAAAAAGTTGCACATGATTAAGAATGTCTTGTTGCAACATTACTTGAAAAATCATATTTTGCAAAACAGACAACTGACACAAGTGAACACTTACAAGCACTCCCTCCCTAATATCCTCCACAAGCATCTGGAACTTTGTGCCAACTCTAGATTGCTTAGCTTGTTTTCCAATTCCAGGGCTCCACTTTCCTCCTTTAGAAAACAATAGCCCTAGCTCCCTTTCAACTTCACTTTTACGAAAGAAAAATTTTGAGCCTGTTAGAGCGAGACATCAATAATTATTGAAGCGTAGAAAGTGAAAGAACCAACTCAAACCTGCGGTTCCTCCGAGTTTTCATTGTGCACAATTGGTTTTCCCGTTGGGTTAGTACATATACTGGCTTTGAAGCTTCTCTCCATGGGTTGGCCTCCAGCACTGGATAAGTACAACATAGAGGCAGAAATTATGAAACTTGTCCAGGAACGAAATATGAGATAATTAATAAATTAACACTTAATGCTTGTAAAAGCAGAATAAATGATATTACATGTACATGAATCACCTTCCAGCTATGAATAATAAGCATATCTTAACAAATCCAAATTCCACCAGAAATGTAAGTTGACACCAAAACAACTAGAGAGACAATTAGAATAGAAATGATTAATATTTCTCAACCAGCCATGAAGATTGACCAGCCAATCATATATCAAAGAGATTCACTACATTTGCAGTTAAAAACCACATAATTATTTATTATATAAACATAACCATTAAGGGCGTCGCACTCACAACAAATGAGGTAAAGAAAGAAGAAATTTCCAACTGAACCTGAAGAAGTCAGGCAGCACAAATCTGTCATTCCTCACACTAATTGCAGAGAGTACCAAATTGTCTTATAAAAGAAATGCTACAGGGTAGCTTCAACGTTGTAGAAAACGTACCATCCAATACATGCCTTATCAATGATTCCTCGAACTAATCGCAACAATGTCTTATAGAAGAAATGGTACAAACTAACTTCAAAATTGTTAAAAACATGTAGCATCTAAGTGCATGTCTGACTATTTTCTACCAAACAAAGATATTAAGCATCAAGGCCATGGTAATATGTATGATTCGTAATATTTATCGATCATATGTTCCATGTGACTAATATGACATTGTCTTACAATAATATATCCTAACTACTTAGAGAAATGAAACTTTGCAACTTAGAAAAAATAGTCAGCCTCAATCATTAAACATTCCCCTAGGAATCACCAGCAACATAATCAACAAGATCTAGTGACATGAAATGTTTCACTAAATCAAATGAACTAGCAGAGTAGTGACCCTCAACTTCAAAATAGTGAAACCGGAGCGATTGCGTTAGTACCATGACCACCCTTTCTGTTGAATAATTATTTACAGTGCACACTGCAACAGGCGGATAAACTATGGATTGCAATTTCAGTCTCAAGTATCCATAGTATTAGCAATGCACCATTAAATTGAGGTTAAAGAATTCTACGCCTCAATTTGTAGTAAAATACAACTAAAAATAAAGGATTAAAATTGCAATCAACCACTCAAAAGCAGGGAAAAAAAATAATAACAATAAAGAATTAGAGAGTACCATCATAGCTACTGCTTTCGAAAGTTTGTTGTAGATGTCTCCGCATATCATAAGCACGCGAAGAGACTTGCTTTACGAACTCATTAGAACTTCCTGGAATGGTTCCGTCCAAGTGAAGCGCTCTCTCCACTTCTTCGCTTCCATCGTCCTTGTCATCATTTCCAGCTCCATCGCTGACTTTACAGTACGCTTGTTGCAATCTCCTTCTACGGGGCGACGCGACCGAAGAGGAAAGAGAACATAGACGAGTTTGGAAAGTGCGAGAAGAAAGAAAAACCGGTCGCCGTCGAAGACGGAGGGAATTACGGGGTGGGAGGACTATGGAAGGGGAGACAGATGAGAGCGAATCCATGGTGAATCGTTCAGCAAACCTTGTTAACTCACTCTTATGGAGAAGATACTATTGAGTTTTATTGAAAACGTGTTTTGTGTACGAGGAAAGAAAGGACAAAGAGGCGGAATTCTCGGCGTGAAAGACTGAGCAACAGGCGGTGTGAAAGGAAGGGAGGAAGCAAGGAAGAGGAAGGAAACTTGGCTTGTGACCTGTGAAGTGAATCTGCTCGATATTTTCTGTGGTGGGGTCCCCACTGCGCAGGAGCTAGCTAGGGATGGGGAAACAGACGGGTCAAACTCGGTCCGCAAAAAAAACCCGAAATTTTCTTTTTTTAAATGTGGAGGTCCTCATTCCTCAACTTGAGGACTACTCCGAGCACAGACGCGAATCCATGATCAGGCAATGGCTTGTCCACCTGTAGCGCCTTGGAGTTTCTGTTGTCTTAATCGGCCCGGCCCAATGATGGTAAATCGTTACACCTTTTAAGGTACCTAATTTTGTTATCGAACCTTCACGTATGAAATTTTTATTCGATTTTGTTGGTTGTCAATCGAATTTTAAAATTTTGGAGAGTTGTCTCGTCTCTTTCTTTTCTAATAGTGGAGAACTGTATTTAAGTCAAATAGGTATAAATTGAATTTAAAATTTTGACATTTATTTTTAAAAACACATTTTATTTGGTTAAAATTAAAGTAAAAGAGCAAATGCACGGTTCACTTTATGGTTTCACTCGCAATGTCAGCGCAGCATGCTCCGACTTGTATGGGAAATAGGTCTATGAGAACACATGTTGGCTTACAGCTTTTTTTTTTTTTTAATAATCTGAACAAATAAGCATTAAACTGAACTAAAAGAGAATAGAACAGTCCAAATGAATAAAACTAAACATATCATTCAATATCTAATACTAACATATGAAGCAAAACAATGAAATAGAAGAAACTTAACTCTTTTACACTTTTCCGTTGATGGTTTGAATCCACGAATGTGGGACTCTGCCCTCATAGGAAAATGCTATAAAAGTAAGTACTAGCAGAAAAGGTATACTTGCTCAAACGGTTTAAAAAAAAAAGGTATAGAGACATACAAATATTATTGAAGCACATACAACATATAGAAAATGGGATACATATAATATACGCCCATTACCTGGATAACGACTTTATATACATCATGCACATAAGGCAATACAGAATCTCCCTTCTTACTTGATCAATTCTAGGGGATAATTAATGATGAGAAATCTTAAAAATGAGGATAAAGATTATTGCAAGGACAAGAGCTGCAATGACTGAGCCAACAATCCATTTGTTCCTAGCAATCCTCCGAGACATGGCAGATAAGACTTTTTTACTCTTGCTGATGGCATCATCAACCCCATGAAGCTGCAGAAGGAGAAAAAGTTAATTACTGCTTATTAGCCCAAAACTTTCGTTACACCCAATGCATGTAGAGTACTTGGCTCCTCAACAAGAACTGTAACTTTTTCTTATTCTGTTTAGTACCTCAATGATACCAAGGAGAGGCTCATATATTGTCTCCCAAATTGTAGCACAAACTAGCAATAACACAACCTTCTGGAACCGTAAAAAAAATCAAGAAGAAAAAATCAGTTGAGAATACCTTATTACGGGAATGTAGTAGTGTTTCACGCTGTTGATTCAAATCTTCCACAATTGAGATACCAAGCGCCTCTGTCTCTAGAATGACTCTTCTACTCTCCTTAATTCTGTCACCCGACTGATTCAACCTCTCGACTGACATGGCCAATCTTTCTCTATGCTCTGCGGAAACCTGTACCATCAGTTATCAGGCACCAAAATATTTTCAACAAATAAAAATACCATGTCCATTTCATCTAGCACATAAATTTGCTATTAGGAGCTAGACATCAAACAAATAGGAAAATCACCCTTCCACAAAATTCCAAAAAAAAAAAAAAACTGACGATTACATTTCACAATTTACAATGGTATTTGTTTTGCATTAAGAACCTTAGCTGCATATTAGCAATTAGGGGAAAAATTTGTACTCAACATTATCATCTACCAGCAAAATCTGGAACAAGGAATTAACAATAAAAAACAATGCTTTCATTTATCTTAGCTAAACACTGTAACCTAGTCACAAAGTTACATCTAAAATTTAAAAAAAAATGCTATCATACACAACCTAGCACAGCCACATTTATGTTTAAAATCATAAACATAAAAGCAACATCTTCACAAGCAGTGTACATAGTATCCATATAGATGAATTACGTTACAACAACATAAGTGATGAACCCGCCTCTGCCCCAAAATTAAAGATAGTAATCTAATTGCAAGCTCTATAACCCAAGAAACCCACTAGATGAACAAAATTTTAGATCATTACCGACTGCGCATCGGCTGCTCCAGCCTCCAACAATTCTTCGTGAGCATTAGGTGATGAAATTCTCTTGAATTCTTTCTTCAACTTATTCAAATCAGACTTGTACTCTCTTAATTTAGCAAGAAGCATAGCCTTTACATTCGGCTGCAAACTCCTTGCCTCCAGGTCCATTTTTCGAATCTGGGAAACCCAAAAGAACCCAAGATAACATTAATAAAAATAATTAATAATTAAATCGTGAAACTCCTCATGTAGTTACTGAGAAGTAAATTTCTTAGAGGAATTACCAAAGAGTCAGCGTCATCCAGTCCAGATTTTATTTCTAAAATCTTCTCCTTCTTCTGATCTGCAAAAATTGGATTAACAAAATCCGCATCAGCCCTCAATTGAAGTTAAATAGCTAAGTTGAAAAGTAAAGAATGTTCAATTTACCTGTATCAGGGAGGGGAGAAGCTGAGTTGCATTTTCGGGATAGATTTGCGGAGAGCTCGCAGTACTGGCGCTCGTATCCTTCGAAGACCTCACTCATTTTTAGTTCAATTTCTTGAGCAAATTCAACAAATCGGGTTTGTATCTCGAAACCCTAGATCTTGGAACAATTAAATCCAGATGTAAAGGTCAAAAAATTTTTAGAAAGAAAAGCCAGACAGACAGACTGCTTGTCGATATCAGTTGGATGGCTTGAACGCCAGATTCTCTATTGAAATTGCGAAAGAGAGACGCGTGCTCATCGTGACGACTGACGAATTTAACTTGACCATACAGAAACGGTGCGTTTTACACCTTCATTTGCACATACCAAACGCACCGTTTTATACGTGCTATTTTTGACACTAAATTTGCAATTTAATTTCTATATTAAAAAAAAAAAGAATTCGTGGATTCTCTTTGACAAAAGAAATAAAAATTTTATTTTTTCTATAGTTTATTATTTTATATTAATAATTAATGACATCTCAAGATTTTTCATTTGATTTAAGAAGCCATAGTTGAAGAAGATAACACATTTTAAAATATAAAATTATGTTATTTGATCTTTCATTTCATTATATAGAATTAGAATAATAATGAACGACTCCCACAATACATGCCATAAATTCTTTAGGGAAAATTGAGAAAATAGATAAATTTAGGGGCCTTGTTTGAAAAATGGACATGTTCTGAAATATTTTCATCCCATAGACACTTTTGAGTCTAAAAGACAAAAATACCCCTGTCCTAAAATAAATTCCCAAAAGCTTTGTTATTCCATATCCTTAGGCCGAATTTGAAGAAAGACAGTAAAGCAAAACAAAGAACAACGAAAACCAGTAACAGATCGAATTATATACCTTAAAAATGGGTTATATATATGAACTAAGGGCAGAGATAGTGCCGTCTGTGTGAAAAAATGCTGGAAATTGGCTGTCGGTGTGCAAAAATGGGTTTTCGCAGTCGAAGGTCGAAGAAGACGACTGTGTTCGAGTGTCTTCGAGTGTTGTCGAGTGTAGTCGAGTGTCGAGAAGTTCTGTCGGGATCGAATCTCGACAAGTCCGATGGTTGTTTCGAGTGTCTCGACATTGCGTCAATTCTAGGTTCGAGTGTCGCGAGTTCGAGTGCCGTCGAGGGTCGTGTGGATTGTCGAAAGTTCGTGTGTCGCGTGTCGAGAGTCGAGTGTCGGACGCGGGAAACAGACCTGTAGATGTCTCGAACCATGCATGTCGAGTGTTTCGAGAGTCGTGACACTATTTTGTCGAGCTTTCGAGGACGTGCGTCGAGTGTCGAGTGAATGTGTGGAGTGTCGAGTGTCGTCGAGCGTTTTGGCAGAACACTTATTTTTTGGACTTTTGCAAGCAATTTCGTAATTATTTTTTGTCCACGGAACTTATATGATATGATATGTCTCAATCATGCAGGAAATGGAAATTTTACACATACTCATTGTATACAATGGTTGTTGGACCAGAAAACACGAGAAACATGTATGTACTATCACAAAGACCCCCCCAAGGTTTTGACTTAATTTCATTCGGAAACACTGTTTGTTACTTTTCATCATACGGTAGCCCTGACTTTTTTGAAATTCATCATGGGCACCCCTTCCGTCAGTTTTGCCGTTAAGTGACATCATACGGTACCCCTAACTTTCTTGCCAGATATTGTTGTGAATGTTGTGTGGTAGGTGTTCACATACTTCCGAACATCATCCTCCTTTGAGAGGCTAAAAAGCTTCCTAATCTGGGATGCCCTCTTTGGACCGCTCATCCTTGGGTTTCCACTGTCTGTCAACCCAGGTAGATCGTTCTCATCCTTCTTAACTATAACCAAGTTCAATACAGACAGATCTTGACTAACAATGCATCCATGAACAGATTTCCTCGTTCGCTCTCCATTGCGCCTTCCATAACCTCTGAAGCAAGGGGAGATTGTTAGCCCTAAGGCTACATGATAATTTTGATGATAACAATACACATTGATTCATTGAGATTATATTTATGTGCAAGAATAAGATTATTGAAATAATTGCAAAATCAAGATGGGGCTTATTAAAATGAAGTGTTGAAGCCAAAGGAGAATACTACATGTTAAAGGCACAAAAGTTTAAGAACAAGGTTTGATTCAAGGAATGCGTCACATGAGCAATGTTCAATCAATTGGTCATATATTTTTCTACAGATGTCCAAATGAAGTGATTCTTGACCCTTTGGAAAGTTTACTCAATTTATAACATTTCATACGTTTTAAAGAAATTCAAATTTCAAGTGTAAGGTTGTCCAAATTATTATGCAATTTGAAAGACAAACGGAAGCAACTGACATGAGCACCGAATACTCTTTCGGACATATCTTGAGATAGAAATATAAAAATGACTTGATTATTGTGGCATTGAAAAAAGGACTTAATGGGGCACATTTTATATGTTTAGAAGAAATTCAAATTTCAAATGGAAGGCCGACATAATTGACATACAATTTGGTGGACTGACACAGAGAAGAAAAATCAACTCATATGAGTACCGAATGATGTGTTGTCCATATCTTGAGCTAGAGATATCCAAATGACTTGATTCTTGTGGCATTGGAAAGATGATTCAATGGATCACATTTCATATTCTTTGAAGAAATTCAAATTTGAAACGGAAGGCCGACATAATACACATGCAAGTCGGTGGACTGACACATGGAAGAAAAATCAATTCACATGAGCGTCGAATGGTGTTTTGGCCATATCTTGAGCTACAAATATCCAAATGACTTGGTTCTTACAGATTTTCAAATTTCAAACAGAACATTGAAAAAATGGCAGACAAGATTACGGTTTTTATGGTGGGCAAAAAATTTGGAGTTGGTGTCTTCACTTGATTAAGTTCAATCAAATTGCCTATAAAAGGAGCCCTTCTCCCATGCATTCAAACAGAGCAAGAGAGGCATCTATCAAGCAAAAAACAAGAGAAATATCAAGTCTACAGAACTTTTATATTCTTTATCTACTCTTTGAATAGAGTTGTCCTTTTGTTGTAAAAATTTTCTTCGTTCTTGTATTGTGGTGAGAGTGAGATCTCCTTGTAAAGGATAAAAGTTATCCTTCAGAGAACTCTTGGTGTGGTGTTATGAAGAGTTGAAGAAAGTTGCCTCGGTGAGGTTGTTCATCAAGAAGAACTCTTGCTGTAGTGTTGTCAAGAGTTGAAGAAAAAGTCTTGGTGTTGTTGTTCATCAAGCAAGTTGTAAAGATTTTTACAACTCAGTGGAAAACCTAGCTTGAAGCTAGGAGCCCGTGGACGTAGGCAAGGTTTGCTGAACCACGTAAATTGAGTTTGCACTCTCTCTATCGCTATCTCTTTATATTTACTTGCACTTGTGATTGTTCGTTATTGTTATTCTCTTTGCATCTTTCATAACTTCTAATTTCATATTCTTCACCTTTATTCCTAAAGAAAGAGTAAACTAATAAAGAAAGAGTAAACTAATTTTGGTTATTCAAGAAAAGTTTTACAAATCCATTTTGATAAATAAAAACCCAAATCACCCCCCCTCTTGGGTTGCTATACCTGGGTCAACAGGTTCCTCTTTGAAGTAAAAGATGAACACGACCGGGAGTCAGAACTCCCAGTTCCATTGGGAATCCTTGCTTGTCGCAGCCTCCCATGATCTTAAAAACATATCCTTGAATTGTAGGCCCCAGAGCATCTGTACTAAATTCTTGGGAGCTCCTCCTATCTAAAAAGACTCGGGCTTCTGATCGTCATCGATCTCAAGCTTGTTGTGGCAACCAGTGGTTGGGTTTGCTATGTTAAACTTCATTTTGCATCAACTCAACTCAACTGAACTCTTGCTATCAGCGTGCGCAGTGCAGGGGAGGCAGCGAAGAGCACTTGGGTTCTGTGAGCAGCTTCCGTGAGACTGGTCAGCAGAACTAATTAGATGGGTTTACTTTTTTTTTTCCATATTCATTACATTTATTTTCATACAATTAACGGCAAAACTGACGGAAGGGGTTTCGATGATTAATTTCAAAAAAGTAAGGGGTATCGTATAATGGAAAATGGTAAACAGTGTTTATGAATGAAATTAAGCTAAAGCCCAGGGGAGGTATGTGTGATTAGCCCATTAAATAATGTCACTATAGAATATTGTGTATTTACAAGTTTTCGTACAACTATACATCGTAACCATGTGCTACTATAAAAAACATGTACTATACAATAATGTGTTAGTGTCCAAAAACTTAAAAAAAAACAATTTTGTGTAACTAAACATAATATATACAAAAAAATAGGTGATCTCATGGTCCCAACGTGCTCGGCTGCTACTTGACCTCCGCTGAATCAACGTCGTCATGGGCAATAGTGGTCATAACATCTCCTAACACATCATCAGCAGTCACGGTAGTGCCTGCAACATCAGCAGGCACTACCGGTTGAGGCAACAGCGCCTGAGGCACAGGATATCTAGGCAACAACGCCTAAGGCACAGGATATCTAGGCAACAACGCCTCGATGTCGTAGGGCACCAGGATGGGCGGGGCCGCCTCTTGTGGGTTTTCGCGGCTGAGCCAAAGATGTAATGCCATTCTCTCCCGGCATTCGTCGTCCTGGAATGCCTTAATCTCGGTCAGTGGAACGCCCCCCGCTAGGAACTCGATGTACTTCAAACAGTACACGCCGCATGCCCCTCCCCCAGGCTCCTGCTGTGGCACCTGCTCCACGTCCTCGATTCGCATAATGTCAAATGGGGTTGTGGGATAGTCAGAAATATCGTAAACCTCCATTGACACCATACGGGGTAGTAGCTCAGCGAGGCACCGGACTGTCTGCATGACTATGTCCGTATAAGTATGCCCAATAGATGAGTCGTATATGGAAATCTGACGGCGATTCAAATGCACCTCAGCTGCCACCCAATGATCATCGGTGAGGTGAACTGGGAGATAGAGCTGAAAACGAATTGACAACATGGAAATGGAAATGAATCACAACATTTTAAATAAGATGGCACATACTAACTCAGTGAATATAAATGTTCTCACCCTGTCAACGTCGACCCATGGTGTTCCAGCGAGGGGCACCTGTCCCAGGACATACTGGACCATGTCCTCCTCATTTGCCCAGGTAATGTCGTCCAGTCTTTCCGAGTATAGCGCCCACAACGACTTCAATTTCAACTGCAAGTTCATGAGTTCAGTTAGCGCATTAAAGGAATCATAAATTACAAGTGACAAATTGTTAATGTAAGATGTCTACGATTTACGTACCCAAAAAGTGGTGTCGAGGAAAGCAGACCTCTGTACACCAGGTCCGGTCATGGCGTGAGCTCTGCACCGTAGAACCCACAAGTAGCTGTCTATGTGCTGAAAACAACAATTGCTATCAATAAGGAATCCAATTGTATATAGCAATATTCGACAGCCAGAGATGATATGAAAGTACCTCAACTTCAAGCCATTCTAATGGGCTGATCAGCGTCGTGAAGAACTTACGATCTGCGCTGAAGACTGCCAACTCAGCGCGATCAGTTCTGGTGTCGTCCGCCAGCCACGCGTGGAATCCCTTCATGTCAACTTCTGCTATCGGGGCACGTGGGTCGAAAAGTGGAACCGGAGGGCACAAAATGAGACCAGCTCCTACATCTGCTGATGGCCACTGAGATCGATTGTCTTCCGCCTGAGCAATAGGCGCCTCGGACTGTAGCTGCTGCTGGTCTGCGGCTTCCTCCTCGGGCTGTGGCTGCTACTGGTCTGCGGCTTCCTCCTCGGGCTGTGGCTGCTGCTGGTCTGCGGCTTCCTCCGGCTGTTGAACCCTCGACCTCTTCCTACCTGGTGGACTGACAAAGGGGCTCCGCTTATGCTTTGCTGGAAGGAGGCGGCGACCCCGACGTGAAACTAAGGCTGGCGGAGGAGTATCGGCTGCAGGAACAGTCCGATCAACGGAATCAGGTTTCGCGGGCGGCAGACCTTCACCGTCATCACCCGGACCTCCATCGGAATCAGCATCTGAATCCTGAAATCAGCCAAACATAACCATCAGCTTAAGCATGTGTGGAACTGGTCAAATTCCGGTATGTAAATATTGGAACGTACCGTATCTTCATTTCCGAAGTTGGCACCGAGGTCCAGAACGGCCTCGCGGAGAAGAGCTATCTCCTCACGCATTTCCCTATTCTCCGCCCGTAACAGAGCAAGTTCACGCAAAACTGTGCTCTGGAAGTCATCATGGACCGGGGGCACCTGCATGAGAATTGTAACAAGAGTCTTCATTAACCAATAGAGCAGCAAATGTATACGTACAAGAATATTAATGCCAACTGGCATTACTTACCTGCCGACCCGACGCCATCGTCGATGCTCCTAGATGTTCAGAACTATGGAACGGCTCCGGCAGTGGACTTAAAGGCTCCAGCGGTGGACTGACAGGCCCTACGTCCATGTCAAGACTGTCCGTGTCTGTTGCTGCAACCACATCCGGCTCAACAGGGGAACTGGTGCCAACAAGAGGTGAAGCGGATGAGAGCTCGGGAGGTGGAGCTGGCGGTCCCTCCGGAGGTGGAGCTGGCGGTCCCTCCGGAGGTGGTGCTGGTGGACCCTCCGGAGGTGGTGCTGATGGACCCTCCGGAGGTGGAGCTGCTGGACCCTCTGGATGTGGACCTGATGGGCCCTCAGGAGGTGAACCTGCTGGTCCCTCCGGAGGTGGAGCTGCAGGAGCCTCAGGAGGAAGTGGCCCCTCCGGAGGTGGAGCTGCAGGAGCCTCAGGAGGAAGTGGCTCAATGCTCTCCGCCGCCAGTAAAGGCGCATCCACAGCTGTTGCCCAAGCCACATGTGCACCTCTACGGATGCCAACTACTTCATTGAGCCGTGCATACCACTCCGTCTGCTGCTCCAGATTGGACGGCTCTAAAACGACGAGCGGCCTAGCCTGCATCAACATATAATCCATCACGCGAAACAGTTCTCAGTGTACAGTGAACAAACAACAAGACAATTCGATGTAACAGAGGATTCGTACTAACCCGCCTCCTAACCCTCAGTATATCAGGGTAGGCAGCGCTCTGGGACGGGGTCTTAACTGTCTCCCACTTCAACAACCGTGGTAGCCTCGCCGCGCATTCCTGCGGCACTGTACCAAAATTTGTGCCAAAGTAAGGCACGGCCTCGTACAACCAAACCTTAATTACATCGAACAAGTTAGTTAGTTACATGGACTAAAATTACATCAAACAGAAATCAACACGGTCGCACTCGTGGATAGTAGAATGTACCTGAAAGGCGTACGGGCACCCCTCCAAGTTATATCGCTCCACCTGGCTCGTCTTCACTTGGGCTCGCCTCTTGTAATTTTCTAACCTCCCAACCAAAGCCCTCTTCATCGAGCCCAATGTCTTTTCGTAGGACAACGAACCCCATGGATACGTATTAAATTCATCCAGTCTGTCCACAAAATTCAACCATGTCCTGGCCACGTGTTGGCGTCTATCCCGGGCCATGAAAAAACGCTCAAGCACGTAGTACACGCCTAGCTTCACGACATCCTCGTCTGGCATACGAGACACATTCAATTTCTTAAGTCTGGGATACAAAGTGTTGAGATCCAAGTCGATGCCATCGAAGTATGTATCCAACAATCGGCACGGATGCAACATCGTCGGTATTGGTGGCACCGTGGAAGCAAATCGTAAGCCGGTTATCAAACCGAACTTGTGCGCAGAAAAACGAATGAGTCGTCCTGGAAATAAGGAAAAAAAAGTTACATAAGATGACAACGATGGTACAGTTAAATAACTAAAAATATCATACGTGTAAAACTATGACTTTGTAACAACATTGTACATGCAAACCATTTTTTTACCTTCAACAAGGAACCACATCTCCCGGTCGTACCCCACGGTGTTAACCTCCCACTGAAGCACGTGGTGTGCCAACTGAGACGGAAAGGAGAGCCGACGGATGTCTAGGAGAAATCCGAAACATGTTGCACGAAACATCTCCTTCTGCCTCGCACTGAAGCTCGCCCGGATCCATTGTATACAGTCCGAACCTGCCATGTTTGTGACCACGGCATTGTAGTGCTCCGTATCTGGTGTCTTAAGCGTGAAGGACAGTCCATATTCATCAGCCATTTGCTTCAAATTGGCAAAAAGAAGTCCATTATAGTTCAATATGAAACAAAAAGGCAAAAGAAAACAGCCAAAAACAGCCACAAAGCATGCATTCTGCCTAAACGCTCGATAAAGCTCGACGAATCCCGACAAACTCGACAAGACTCGACATAACACGACGACACTCGATATGTCTAGATAATCTTGACGTGTCTCGACACACTCGACAACACTAGTTTGTCGAGTGTCGAGTGTCACTACCACATACAATAATCGTGTCTCGATAAATTTTCGGCAACGACAATGCCGAAACCAACCACATACAATACATTTGCCGCCCACATATATAAGCATAAACGGCGTAAACATCATTAAACAGCCCTAAATCCACTGAACTAGTGAAAAAAATAACCACAAAACCCCAAATTTCAATCCTATAACGGCCCCCGCGACGGCACCTCGCGGCGCCAGCCGGTTTACCCCGACCGTTTCCCATATCAAAAAACTATGAAACTATATGCAACAGACCAGAAAACAACATGCATGGCCGGAAAATAATGTCTAAAGCAACCTTAAACGCCGTACCTTAATGCCGATCGGTGCTGCGGTCGCCGGGAGTTGAGATGATTGTCGTGTCGTTTCTGTTTGCAGTGCAACCATTGTCTGTGCGTTTCTGTGAGTTTGGAGAGTTGAAACGGTGTGTAGGACTAAATGGCAGTAAAGCGGGAAGTCACAGTCGAGAGAACTTTAAACCCTAAAGTTCGAGCTCTCGCGTGTCAGTCTTCGAGAGTCGAGGGTCGAGGGTCGAGGTTCGTGTTACATGCTCTGGGTCGAAGAGGTTATACACATTCCGGGTCGAGAGTCGAGGTTCGTGTTACATGCTCATCGCGCTTCGAGTGTTCGTGTGACGTGTACGCTCGATCTTCGAGTGTTCGTCTAACGTGTGCTGGAGCTTCGAGTGTTCGTGTGACGTCATGACCGCTCTTCGAGTGTTCATGTGACCTGTTGGTCGCGCTTCGAGTGTTCGTGTGGCCTGTTGGTCGCACTTCGAGTGTTCGTCTGACCTGTTGATCGCACTTCGAGTGTTCGTGTGACCTGTTGGTCGCGCTTCGAGTGTTAGTGTGACGTGTTGATCGAGCTTCGCGTGTTCGTGTTCAATATGATCGAGCTTCGAGGCATTGTGTGTCGTGTAGATCGAGCGTCGAGTTTTACCGTCGAGTGTCGTCGAGCATTTCGGCCGAACATTCGTTTTCGTTTTTGTTCCGCTACTATATGTCGAGCGTCGAGTTTCGTCCGTCGAGTGGCGTCGAGCTATTGGACAGAACACTTGTTTCTTCGAGATTTCGAATTAGATTCCAAATGATTTTTCGATTGGACGTCAGGTAAGATTATTTAGTTTAACAACAACGCCCATAAAGATGTGTTTAATACAATAATATTGCTTTACAGTGACAAAATCCAACACCGAAAATATATTAATTTCAAAAGCTTAGGATTTGTTATAAAAAAAAAGAGACAATGTTGCAAACATCAACATTTGGTATACACATTTGGTATACATCATCCCCTGTCATGCAGCGGAACTGGGTTTCGACATGCTTGACGATTGTGCCTAGAACTTCCACAACAACCGCAAGATCGAGAGGAGCTAGACTCACCGACAGAAGGGATTCAATTCCTCCGAGGACGACCGGCTGGTCTCCTCATGACTGGCGGGAGAACCACTCTACTGCGAACCTCCTCAGGAACCACCCAATCCTCACTAACTCCAACAGGAACTACTGGGAGAGCATATGCATGTAACAATGTTTCAGTGGTATACCAATGGGCACAGTAATCATGGCACGTAAGGAGATTCATACATTTGCATACCGCTAATACATGTGCACATGGAAGCTGGTCAAGATCAAACACCCGGCACGTGCATGTACGCGCGCGCATGTCAACTATGCAAACATGGTCGTTGCCTCTAACCTCATACATAGTAAGAGATATACCACTAACCCTCATACGATCTCCTTCTTTTAAACGCTCCTCCATCAACTTGTTTGCCCAGGGTGAGAGATGTGATTCTGAGTTAGCAAATAGCTGTCGACGCTCATAGAACCATTTCTGCAAGTTGGCCCGAAAATAATCAGCTAACAACGTCACCGGGAGGAATCGATGGTGTCGCAAACAGCTGTTCATCAACTCAGCTATATTTGTTGTTATTATGTTATACCGCCGACCATGAAACTGTGAACGTGCCAATTTCTCGACTCCGATCTCTCAAAGATAAGTTGCTGCTGCTGGCATATGCGATTCAATTTGTCACATATGATAGTTGAAATCAGCATAATGATATGTCCTTGCAGCGCGGTAGTACAATTCCAACAAAGTCTTGTCCTTGAACGTTGCCTTCAAGTTACCCTTGAGATGATGAGTGCACAATCCATGCAGTGCATTAGGAAAAACTGCAACCACAGCGCGTTCAATACTACGATGACGGTCAGAAATGAAGACAAGATCTCGGACATTTTGTACAACATGATCACGCAACTGTCTCATGAACCAGTTCCAGGAGTCATCATTTTCAGAATGCCCAATTCCAAATGCCAAGGGGTATATTTGTTTATTACCATCCATACAAGAAGCCAAAAACATTGTACCCCTATATTTCCCTTTTAAAAAGGAACCATCAACCGCAATAACTGGCCTAATTGACGATGCAAATCCAGCAATCGAGGCCCCCATACTCATGAAAAAGTATCTGAAATGGTTATCCTCATCAGTTTCTAACGACGTTTTGGTCCCCGGGTTTGCTTTCTCAATCATGTACATGTACTGAGGGAGTAGTGTGAATGATTCATCATGAGATCCGTGAAGTTCTTGTAAAGCTACCTCCTTTGCCCTCAATGCCTTATTGTACGTGATATTAACACCCAATGACTCCTGAACATCGGACATAATATCCTTTGGACGATATATTCTCGATGCCTCAACGAATTTGCTCTTAATATGTTTGCCAATGACATGTGCAGTTGCCTGTTTGTGAACTGGGTGAAGTCCAGCTCCGGAGCACGTGTGGTGGTTCTTATACGTTTTCACTTGGAAGAAATGTGAATCGGCCACCTTTATGGCACGTAAATGCCATTTACAAGATTTAGCACGACATACAACCTCAAACCTTGTGGCGTTGGAGTTCCTCACCTTGAATTGAAAGTTTCGTCTTAATGCCAACATCGCTAACTTCTCTCGAAGCTCCGTTTTGCTGTTAAACATCTGTCCAACCCCAACCTCAATCTCGTCAACTACAAACGATGAGGCATCATCGCCAATTGTGGAGGGTGGATGGACGATAGGCGGCATCCACCTGAATGTGTTAGCCTGAGAGCTGTCATTATTCGACATCGAATCTTCCTGATGTCCATATACTGGACGAGTAGGTGTGGAGTGAATTGCAGGAGGCACGGTAGGTGTGGAGTGAATTGGAGAAGGCACGGTAAACGACTCATCCTGGTTCACCTCATTCAAGATCTCCCGTTCTCCCTCATTATCGAAAAGTGAACCGGCTACATTGTGCCCATCAACAACAAAATCATCCAATCCCTCAACATCATTCTCAATATGAACTGTGTAATCATTATTGTCATCGTCGACATGCACACTAACATCATCACCAGCATCATCACCACCATCATCAGTATCTTTGCAATATTCATTGCCACCACCGTCATCATTAACATCATCAATATTACCTAGACTCTCAAACTCTCTAATGCTGTCAAGATGACGTACCAATCTCGATGGCATCGATGGAGGCACTCCTTCATTTTGAAATAACACCCCTACCCCAAATGACTCATGCCCTGCATGCCCTGAACACTGCTCAAACTCAGCGCCAACATCGTCATTCAATTCTGGTTGTCCCCAAACAGGAGTAGACTCACTTAATTGGTTGCTCCCACTTGCTGAACGAAACAAAGAGGGATGAGAAGATCCTTCTCGCCTACGTATTGCATCGGATCCTGACCCTGACCTCTGTCTTTGCTTCTCCCTATCTTCAACTTTAACAACTAACGGTGTATATGATTGTTGGTCCTCCAAACAATGTTGTATGAAAAAAGAAACATCGTCGTCAGTCTCAATACGAATCGGCATTGGAAGAACACCCTTACAAGTAAATTGAACCTCTAAACTCATTCTTTTCTTACGAAGATCCCAACCCATTTTAGTACTAATAGAGTCAACCAACTCGTTATAAGTAGCACACCTACGAATTATCAATGACTTCCCCGTCCCACCGACATACAAATAACTACCGTTCTCTTACACAGTCCAAGAACCATTGTATGCAATGAGTATGCGTAAAGTTTCCATTTCCTACATGATTGAGACATATCATATCATATAAGATCCGTGGACAAAAAATAATTACGAAATAGCTTTCAAAAGTGGAAGAAAAGAGCGTTCTGCCAGAACGCTCGACGAGGCTCGATAAACTTACTCGACACTCGACATATGTGACACGACACTCGAACTCGAATAACTTGTACACTCGACGCGCTTACTCGAAAGCTCGACAACAATAATCTCGACGACTCTCGAAACACTCGACTTGCATGGTTCGAGACATCTACAGGTCGGTTTCCCCGCGTCCGACACTCGACTCTCGACACGCAACACACGAACTTTCGACAATCCACAAGACCCTCAACGGCACTCGAACTCGCGACACTCGAACCTAGAATTGACGCAATGTCGAGACACTCGAAACAACCATCGGACTTGTCGAGATTCGGTCCCGACAGAACTTCTCGACACTCGACTACACTCGACGACACTCGAAGACACTCGAACACAGTCGTCTTCTTCGACCTTCGACTGCGAAAACCCATTTTTGCACACCGACAGCCAATTTCCAGCATTTTTTCACACAGACGGCACTATCTCTACCCTTAGTTCACATACATAACCCATTTTTAAGCTATATAATGCGGTTGTCAGTTACCAAAGCGATCAATAACGAAAACACTACACATACATTAAATTTTCATGCCATTTACAGAGAGATTAAGGAAAGTTGTTCTTACGAGTTTTGCTTACTGCTTCAGATGTTGAGGTTGTTTCGGGACAGTGAAGTTAAGTGATTCGAGCTGTTACTGGTTTTCGTTGTTCTTTGTTTTACTTTACTGTCTTTCTTTAAATTCGTACGAAGGATATGCAATAACAAAACTTTTGGAAATTTATTTTAGGACAGGGGAGTTTTTGTCTTTTAGACACAAAAGTGTCTATGGGATAAAAATATTTCAGAACATATCCATTTTTCAAACAAGACCCCTAAATTTATCTATTTTCTCAATTTTTCCAATTCTTTATTACTAAATTGAATAAAAAAAATTGTTAAATCTATGGATTACTTTTTCTTCTAGTTCGCGAATAATAAAATGGATTGTAGCGCGAAGATGCTGAACCATAATCAAATAAATTATGTATCAAAACGAAAAAGGAGTAACTGGTGCAGTCACCATTCAATATACAAGAGCGAATAATTAATTACTACAAATATATATGCCTAGCTATTTGGCTTTCTCTTGCTGTAACCATATACAAGTTTATAGCGAAATCAAAATGCTATAGCGAGCTGCAGGAGATCAATTCTGAATACATATCAAGTTGATAAATCGATTAGCGAATTCGAATCACCGGAACCTTGCGCCGTGCTGATAATAGCTCATTTATCCGTGCAAGTTGAAGTAACAGCTGGCTAATCCTCTGCAGGGGGTCAGACACATAAAACACATTAATCCCAAACTAATCATCCGTGCAAGTTGATCAAGTAAGACTAGCTAATCCTCTTCAAAGTCAGACACACATAAAGCACATCAATCTAAAATTTTAACAATCAATAGTCTCATAGTGTTTCTGCATGATTAACAGAAGCAAAATTTAGGCATTTTAATTCATTAATATGAAGGAATTAATTTTCTCAATAAAACTGTATACACGACCACTTCCTACAACATCATAGTGTTTCTGCGTGATTGACAGAGGCACATCACCATTGGATAAATAGTTACGTTAAATCTTACTTTTATTTTTTTATTGTTTGTTTTTCTCACTTAATGATATTATTTTATCTTAAATTGTATAATTCAAATTCTTTAAAATATAGTTGTATACGTAGAATTACTTTTTTTTCTTTTTATTTAGAACAACGATTCTATAAAAGTTTTGTTTTCATGGACACTTGGGTGTGTTTGTTTATAAATTTAGAATTTTTGTTTTTAACATTTAAAAAGAACGTGTGATTGATTTTAATCTTTTTTTTAATTTAAAAAATAAAACGTAGTTGATGTTGATTTAAATATTTAAAAATTGCGTGTTTTCGTAAAACAGTTTTTGAAAAATATAAAAAAACACAGCTAAGTATTCATGTCGAGCTCCAGCATCTATATTAGTTACAGCAAAACTTTTTGCAGCTTGTTAAACATTGTTGGTTACAATTTGCTCGAAATAACAAGTTTCGTGTCAGATGACCGACTTAAGAAATGGACAACAAACCTCTCTATCTCTATTAGGCATTTTCACAGGCACTTGGAAATTCTAAGTTGCAACATCTAAAAATCAAAACAATGGAACAACTCTATAACATCATGATTTTGCTCGTTATTTGTTCCACAATATCACTGAAGATACAAGATTGTAACATGAAATTAGGTGCGTTATTGATTACCATAATATTTATTGTATTATAATTTTGTTCATATTTCGTTACAGTTGTTAGAAGTGTCAAATTTTGTGTGACAAGATGAAAGTTACCTATAATCACAAAGCATTTGAATTCTGGAATTTATATATAACTTCTATCATTCTAAGAAAAGAACCTGGTCTTTCTCTTTGATTAGAAGGCTGAGACGGTTATTCTCTTCCTGAACTCTGCAACGCCAGCGCCGCAACCTAGCATACAACAAAGACATCAACACTGCTGCTACAACTCCAGTCAACGATAAAAACGACCAATAACCCCCTATGCAGACGGCATAGTAACGAAACTTAGCAGCAACTCTGACAATACCAGAACCCAAATTCTTAAAATGCAAGCCTAAGATTCCCTTAACATCATTCATTACTGGTCGGCTCAACTCTGAGGCTGAGCAATTAGACTGAGAAGATGAAGACACAGTTGATGATGATGATGAATTGGGTTGTTCAAGATTTTGCGATGAAGGGACTGGTAAATCTTCATGTTGGCTTGGCGGAAAGAAGGAGAGGCTATCACAGAGATAGTTATCTCTAATGGCAACCATGTCCCAGTCTCTTGATAGAGTTGTGGGTAGAAGTATGTCATTGTTGTTAGCGGATGGTGATTGGATTTGTTCCCACTCCTTCATGTTCAGGCCTTCAACAGCAAACTGGGAAGAATTATCCATTGGTTCTGGATCACTGAATCTAAAGCTTCTGTATATCCTGACACTATATATCAGCCGTGTTTGCAAGATGTGGATTTATTTATAAATATCTAGTCTAGTGAATGGATATTTTTAGGTGAAAATATCTAACTGGGATTACTAGCCGCAATATCTTGGAGATATGGTGGGCCAGGCCTCCATTTAGACGGAAATCTCTGACCAATATAAGCAACCGAGATGCTCTCCTCAACAGTACATACATACAGTTCAATAAATTTTACTAAGTTGTAGATTTGCAACCCAGATGCCAGTAAATTTGTAATTTACAATGGTGCCAATTGCCAAAATTTTAACAGAAATTTTTTAATAGCAAAGATATAATGCATTGGGAACATTTATTGATGCATTGAATGGCAGCAATAATACCTGGCCGGTTCCGAATACAAGGGATGAAAAAGATTGAAGTTTTAAGAGGAGATGATTGATGGACAAGAAAAAGTCACATTGGCAGTCAAATTTCAATCTCATTCTGGAATTTTGGAAGTAGAATCTATCTATGGCTACATTGCACTTGGTGCTATATGCAGAAGATTAATTGGCTTAACGATAGATAAAGTAAGATACTTAATTGAAGATTAATTTTTAGTGTTAACTGAGATTCAGCTATAGATAGATAGATATAGAGATATATATTTCCTTCTTTCCTCCAACTCTCTGGTTGGTTTAAGAGACAGTGAATCGGCCAACTTAGTCCCACATTGGAGAAGCAAACACACGAAGAGGGAGGGGTGAGGTCGATAAAAGGAAGGAACGCACATGTTAAACATACTTACCTGGGCGGGGTTGACGGGTGATCAAGAAGACCCGTAGCCTGGGCGTGCGGCTTGCATTGCACTCTGCAGGTGCGACGGCCCAACATCTCCCCAAGTGGGAGAGTGTACGTCATAATTTGTGGTAGAGGGGGCCTGCGTACGCGCGGCCCCCGCCCAATTCTAAGTAGAGCTTTTTATGTGTACGATGTCTTTTGCCAAAGTTTGTAAGCTTATAACAAAGACATTCCTTTTCTTTCTAAGAAAAGGGTCACATTTTGTACTACGTTTTTATTAAGAAAAGGTCACATTTTGTAAGGCATATCTTGTATTTATACTACATTTGATTTCATGAGTAGCAGCACATGTTTAGACTCAATTCATTTCATCAAATCGTTCAGTTATATGATTCCATCTAAAAATCGTTCAGTAATATGATTATGATAAATGTAATCTAGTGTAATTTGTTATAGACCTAAGATGAGAGTCATTTTTTTTGGTAAACAAAAATTAAATGGAAAGTCTTTATCATCACCTATATATATAGGCCTATTTTATTTTTATATTTTTGGAGAACTTTTGGAGAGAGGGTAGTTTGGTCCAATTTGTTTTGTCTCCCTTTTAGGGATCGTTTTGTAGTGGCTCCAAAGACTATTAATTAGAGCATTGGTTGATCGCCCTCTTACCAGAATAAGCGCTGCTTCTAAGTGATCTAGGGAAACCTGCAGGTCCACTTGAGATGAACACCTTCCCTGGCATGGCTAAGGTACGTAAATTCTAACTCGAATCTCTTTAAGATTTATATGTTTGAGAGCCCCTCTCTTCACAGTTCTTGTTTACTAGAAATTTAATCGAGCATTAGAGGGTCATTTGATCCACTCTTGGATAGGACTACTACACCCATTGTTTATGGATTGATGTTCTAAACTCAATTGAGGACAGCTGATTTCTTGACATCAACTGCTACACCGAGGTGGCATATGCATAAGAGCAATTGGCTTTAAGCATACGAGTAAGATACTAAATGTACGCCTAAATTCAATTATACTAATAAATTCTACCCATCCTACCAGATTGGTTCACTTCTCCTTTTGATTGATTTCTCTAATATAAGGTTCTGGCTGGCTTATCCTTCAAGTCATACTATTAGTTTACAATATAAAGGATTAACCTGCCCATACGTGAAATCTTTAACCAGTAAAGTTGATTTGGATCTAATAGAAACTCGCACAAAATTATGGCTCCTAATTCAAGTAGTGTAATTAAGCAAATCAAGCAAATATCGCATAACACTACAAACACAGTTCCAAAAGCTCTTTGTTTGAGACTTTGAGTCTATACCAAAAGCCAAAACAATCACAGATTCAGATGATATAAGAGCTCGTGAGGGTAATAGTCACCCCTTTTTTCTTCTCTTCTAACTCTCAGGATTCAAAGAGACAGACATTAAAGCGGAAACCTAGTCCCACATCGGACAAGCAAACACATGAACAGAAAGACATGTTCTACATAAAATGATGGAAAGGACACTTGAAAACATACTTACCTGGACGGGGTTGACGGGTGATCAAGAAGGCCCGTAGCCTGGGTGGGCGGCCCACATTGCACTGTGTGGGTGCGCCAACCTAACATCTCCCCAAGAGGGAGAGTGTACGTCATAATTTGTGACAGAGGGGGCCTGCGTTCGCGCGGCCCCTGCCCAATTCCAAAGTTGAAACTTCTGCGCGCAGTCGGTGGTTTTGCTACACAGTAATGCGGCCCTTGCTCGATGTACAGTTTAACTTATCTGTGCAGTCGGGGTTTAACTCCACAATAATGCCAAGTATTTTGCAAGTCTTCTGAGAATTGTGTCGTGTTTAAGCTTCTAGCTTAACAGTAACATTATTCCATTCAAGTTAATAACATTCACTTGAAAACATGTTTTTAATACCTCAAAATTCGTTTAATCTAATATCTTCGTGTGGCTAATTTCAGAATACACTTGGCATTATTTCATGCATGTCTCCTAGTTCCGCGAATTTTTTTGCATCACTGACTTCTGTCTTCTGTCTTCTGTCTTTGCATTTTGCAACAATTTGGTTCTGTGAGGGTTTTGTCATCACTTAGACCCGTTTGCAACAACAGTCGATATTAGTGGGGCCTTGATGGGGACACACGAAGTCGCCCATACAATTGTAAAAGGCCTTTCCCAAGATTGGATTTTTGGAAGCTCAGATACCCTAAAGCTTGGAGGCTTGGATAATTGCAATTTTGTTACGAATACCTCAACCTCAAAAGCTTTTTAAGAACGAAATAATCGCGAATGGATCCCTGTGTTCGTCACTTTGCATACTTGAATTAGAAATGAATTTTTCTTCACATTTTCGAAAATGAGTAATTGTGTTTTACTTGTAACAAGTTCCAAAATACAGGTTCATCCCATTGATAATGTTTAATAAACTACTTCACAGTTTAGACAAAAAGTCGAGACTTCCACAAGTAAATTATTTCATGTTTTATTTCTTGAAGCAAAAAAACTCAAGACTTCAACTGTTCCACAAGTTAAGCCAAGCATTTTCTAGAATAAAAGAACAAAAATTCTTAACATCCTCGAAAATTTCCATTTTAGTTATTTAATTAAGACTAAAATGAGCTCATTAAAATCCATATCATGCCAAGCATTTTCTAGAGTAAAAGTACAAAAATTCTTAACATCCTCGACAATTTCCATTTTAGTTATTTAATTAAGACTAAAATGAGCTCATTAAAATCCACAATCATGCAAGCGTCTATCTCGAATTAAGAAACTTGGCGGGCAGTTCTGAGTGCGTGACTTTTGACTGGTAGCTAATCCAACCCCAATACCGACCGGCTGACTACACCGACCGTTCTTTTTTCAAACTTTAATTTCCCAAAATATCCCTCCCTTCCTCTTCACTCAACCCACTTCTCTAGAAACGCCATTAATTCAAATCAAGACAAGAACAATAAAAAAAAAAGGTATTTCGCGGCAAGCTCATTGTTGATTCGTTCGCAGGAAGCAAAGAGCACGTTGGGGGCATTTCTGGTAATCGCAATCATCATCTAATATTTGAAGCCAAACGAAGCTCAAGGAGCAAGCTAGCTTCAGTTACTTTTAATTCTGTTTTTATATTAAAAAAACAGCTGAGAAGTTTATTATAGTTTACTGATATTTGCTTCTCGTCAACACTGGAGAAAGTTCACACACTAGCAGGTATGTTTGGTTTCTCTACTCACATCAATCTATTCTAGTTTTGGTTTCCATTTTTGTGGTTTATTTGATTTGATTGGTTTATAGAAGATTAAGATCAAATTAAGTATATAAGTGTTGAGAGTTGAAATAGTAGTGATAGTGACATCTGAGCTGTGAGATGGAGTTGAATTGTCTCAAGTGCTTGAATTCAATTGCATGATTTTGGCTGCTTATTGTTTTTCTTTTTCTTTTTGCTTTTATATTTTTGTATATAGGTTATTGTTTATTTTTTCTTAGTCTTCTGCTAATTTTTTTTTTCTTGTCAATGAGTTTTATTTTTTTGCTTTATGTGAACTGAAAAGCAGATTTTGGAATGAGATCCTTGTAATGAAAGACTTTGCTGCTTTGTTTGGTTGCTTCAAAATTGGCCATGGAATCAGATTTTGGTGGGATTGGTATCTCCAATTCCTTTGAATTCCAATTAAATCATAGTTATAGCTTACTTTTAATTTCAATTTGTTGTTGTCATATTCTTAAGATTAAATCATAGTGAATGGGAGATTTGATTTAGGTTTTAATACAAAAATTGTTACATTACTTGTCATATACTTCTTATGTTATTCGAATCTTGTCTTGTTATTTTTAAGTGTTAACTTTGTGCTTGGTGCAGGTTCCAATTGATAGGTTATTTAGTTTTCAAGGTCTTGATATTATTTTGAAGAAATGCTCGTGTCTGCTCTTCTAACATCTGTGGGAATAAACTCTGGCCTTTGTGTTTTGTTCTTCACATTGTATTCCATATTGCGGAAACAACCATTTTATTATGAAGTTTATATACCACGCTTGCTGGCTGAAGGAAATTCTAGGAGAAGAAGTCGTTTCAACCTAGAAAGGTTGATACCTTCTCCTGGTTGGGTGAGAAAGGCATGGAAGCTCTCTGAAGAGGATCTATTGGAATCCTCAGGCTTGGATGCTGTAGTTTTTATGCGTATTATAACATTCAGGTAGTTTGTGTTTTTCAGAAGTAATTATTTTTTATTTTTAAATAAACAAAAGGACAAAAGGAGTCTGTTCTTTTAGTTCCTTGGTGTTGCAATTGTGTCTTAAATCCCTGCTTTCATTAGGAGTTTCTGCCTTATGAAGAGTTATTTTCCATTACTTGTTCATTTCTTAAAGTTAGCTTAAAACAAACACACACACACACACGTACGTACATAGCTTCATGCGGAAAAGTAATTCAGGTGAACCTGTTATGAATGTTTTTTTTGGTCTTCTATCTCTTCATATTTCATCTTTTCCCAGCAGTTGTGAAGCATGGTTTGTCGTCATCATTGTTTTCCAACATTTCGCGCTGGTTTTTCTGTCTTGTATATTTTCTGTTTTCATGCACACTTATTTATTTATTTAGTTTTCTGACTCTGCAGTCTGAAGGTATTTGTGTTTGCTGGGATTATTGGAATTTTTATTCTTCTTCCAGTGAACTGCACGGGAACTCAGCTTAATGAGGTTGACTTCACTGATTTGTCAAATAATTCTTTGGATGTATTTACAATTTCAAATGTTAAAAGTGGATCGAAAAGGTAATTTTTACCTCCAATTTAGTTGTATCATGAATTGTAGCTTAAGAGTGAATTTGTTTCAGAAAACTAACAGTTTAAAACCCCTATTAGAATATCTGGGAAGTACATAGCCTGACAATATGCATTTTATTCAAAGCAGAAATGAGTTTGTATAATTAATTACTTATTGTGTGAGACTTTGGGTGCTTTATTGTATAACATGTTCTGTAGTTTGTAAATAATAGTGTTCGAGGTTCTTCCTTTTCCTTTCTTTTTCTTTTGGGCCTTCTACTTGGAGGGAAAATAAATTCAATGAACCCTTCCAAATTTTGGTAATTTTGATTGAGTCCTGTTCAGTTTACTGTGCTTTTATCAAAGTTCTTTTGTCATTTTCAAGATTTTTCCTCTAGTGATTTTATTCTTGTGTGCCATTTGTAAGCCCTATGCTCTACATAAGTTGGTATTAGTGAACATGTACAATTTTGAATTATGTAAGTTGTGTTTGATACTACATACTTCTAAGAATTTTTTTCTTGTTACAACACCTCACTAAATCAAATTAATATTGGAGTTTCTCTTCATTAATACTTCCATGCTAACGGTACAGCCTGTTTAACATCTGCAGTTCTCACATTATTAACAACCCCAATCTGAGCCTAAACTGTGAAACCAAATCATAAACTGGACCAGCCATACATTAGATGTTTTGTGTTGCAACTCTTAATTATAAAATGTTGAATCTGGAAACCTATTCTTCTTCACTCTTTTACTAGTGTTGTCTTAATAAAGTATTATGTTAATCCTAAAGAACAAGTTCTTGTTACCCTTGTGAAGTGATAAATAACTCCGGTATTGATCATTTACAGACATGTTTCATAAAGCTGTCGAGATATTGCTGGATGTTCTTTTAAACACAGCTTTACTACAAGAAATTCTTTTTTTGCACTGGGATTATTTTCACTCTCTGGCTCTTTTCAAAATTTTTTCACCAACTGGAAGCATCAGATTTTTCTGTAACAAAACCTAAATTCTTGTCTTGTTTGGGGACATTCATCTGGATCTCTCTTTTCTGTTGTTTTCTTTCTCTATCAGTTGTATGGAGGCTAAATCTCCTACCTAATTAATGATCATTAGATGGACAGTTCTAACATTAGACATATTTCCCCAAGATTGTTCATATTAGTAGATTCTGTGTATATCTAATGGGGTGGGCAGATTTTATACTAAATATTAGAGTAATGTTACTCTTACAAACTATGCATATAAACTCACTCATACAAACTTATGTGATATTATTAAATTATTGCCACATCATCTACATTAAGTAATGAATTAATATTTAAAATTAATTCATTCAATCAAATCATGATACATCAGTTTGTATGAGTAAGTTTGTATGGATAGTTTATAAGAATAGTATTACTCAAAATATTTATATGTTTATGCTTTGATGAGTTTTAAGAATTAATGGATTCTCTCATTTCATTTACTACAGTAATTTTTCCTATATCCATACAGCTGAGGCATTTTATGAAGAGAAACTCACTATTTAGTGGTTTTTGTTATTTTCTCTTTAGGTTATGGGTTCACTTCTGCGCCATCTATCTTGTCACTGGATTTGTCTGCTATCTACTTTATTATGTAAGTGAAATTCTATAAACATTTTAGCTTGTTGGTACATCAATTGAACAAAGAGTATTGACTATCTTTAAAGCTCTAACTTTCAGGTGAAACTGCAAATGTAGTTCTTCTATGGCTGAGTTAATAAATTAATGTCTGTTTAGCTGATAGACCTGTGTTCAGTGTATTTGCTTTAGCTGTATTGTAATGTTGCTAGCTAAAATGTGAATGGAAGCATTTATATATATATGTGGGTGCGTGCCTGCGTGTGCGTGTGCGTGTGTGTGTGTGTGTGTGTGTAGAAGGGCAAAAGTAAAATTGACTAATCTTTTGCTTCTGTAGGAATATAATTATATATCTTCAAAAAGGATGGCTTATTTTTATTCATCCAAGCCTCAGCCGCATCAGTTCACCATCTTATTCCGCAGTGTCCCTGTTTCTGCTGGGAGCAGTGTTAGTGAAAGTGTTGAGAGTTTCTTTAAAGAATATCATCCTTCTACATATCTCTCTCATACAGTCATTCGTCGGACAAGTAAACTTCGAAGTCTCATTGTAAGCTATTTATCCTATATTCTTTTTCTAACAATGTTATGTTTTCCATTTGTTCTCTTCGCCTCATTCTTATGAAGGCTCAATATAATTAAGGAATATTTTCTCCTTGTATGTTTTATTTTATGTCTGACATGTGAGACAATACGCATGCCTTTTCTAATATTTGTTCAACCATGTGTGCAAATATAAAAATAATGAGAAATGGAATTCATTGGAAACTTCAGGGCATGCAAACAAATTAAATTGATACAATTTTCTACTTGTGTCTGAGATTGATACTATATTGTACATAATAAGTTGGATTTAATTGAAGAGAGAATAGTAGAAACTAAAAAGCCAATTGAGCTTCTACTTTTCCATAGATTTTGTCAATTAAATTATAACAAGTTGTATTTGTGTTTGATCCAGATAACAAGGCTGTTGATTAACTAAACTTGCAAATGAGGGAGCATCTTAGAACCTACTTATTGTTACACTTATGCCTATGAGTTTAAGCTTTTGGCTCTATTACTCAACAGATTCAATCCATATTTTATCCAATTAGGCGCAATCCATCTTTTGCAAGATTGAATAGGATGTCAAGAGAACGAGTTTTAGTACTGTAAATACCCATCCTTTCATATACTTATAATAATTGTTTCATATTCTTGCGTAGGATGATGCAACGAAACTGTATAGAAGGCTTACCCACTTGCAGTCAGATCCCACTCGAGATAAGTATAAGCGTGTTGGATTGTTTGGAAGCAAGGTTGATCTTGTGGATCATTACGAGAAGAAGTTAGAAGATATTGAAGAGAATATGAGATTGGAGCGATCAGAGGTTTCATTAGCAGGGGATGTATGTGCTTTTACCACTAACTTAATTCCTTATAAAAAAAAATTGTAATGTTGTCGTCTTCTCAACTTTATTGGCATTTTATTACACCATTTAAAACACAATTATGCACATTTTTTTAATACATATATTTTGTGTACTACATATGTAGCATAGTGTATGTTAATGTAGTTGTATTAAGCAATGCATTATAATGTACTGTGGTGAAATGCACGGTTGCTACTTTATTTGATTTAATACTGTGGTAGTAAGCAATTGCTTACCATCATTTTAAATTGAAAAAAAAAAATTATCGATGAGTCTGAAATGAGGATATTAGATTACTCAATACTGATTCTGTTTGATTCAAGTATTAACACAAGAAATCTATTAATATTAGCTGTAGTTTAGGATAAGTTAGATCATGTAGTGGTTATTAGTCACATTTATGATGAAAATAAATTGGACAATCAGAGGAGATATATTAATCCTGAATACATAAGTTAACTGGAAATTGCTTAAAAATAAAATTTACACTTTAACCGGAAGTCGCCAAGTTTGAAGAAGTTCCACATGAATAGCCAATTAAGGGTGGCATTTTTTCTGGTCATCTTCTCTTCTCTGACTGATTCTAAGTTAGATCATAATGTATTGATTAATTAAACACTAGTTAGTTTAAGCCAGCTCTTCAACCTGAAACTGGATTTAGTTTGTCGTAGAAAAGGCATGTTAAAATTGTGCATTCATTAGTCATATCTTAGTTTCAACTTGTCATAATTGTGATGGATTGTTTTGGATGAATTTTCCTTCCAGGATGCAGATGATTATGTAATGAAAACTGTTGAGAATTAGATATTATGATATAAAATCTGCTGAGGGATGTGATATATATTCGTGTCATTGATGTGAGTTTGACTATATTAATTTGAGTAGAGTATTTTTTTTTTAGGTTTTTTTTTTAAAAAATATTATTTAAGAAATTTTCTTTTCTGTTATCATTTGGTGCATCCTATTAACCTTCATTCTTTGTTCAATGTAAAAGGAAATTCGAGCTGCCTTTGTGTCCTTCAAGTCTCGTTATGGTGCTGCAATTGCTTTCCACATGCAACAATCAACCAATCCTACACATTGGATCGCTGAACAAGCTCCTGAGCCACAAGATGTTTACTGGCCTTTCTTTTCTTCATCGTTCATGCGAAGATGGATCTCTAAGCTTGTGGTTATTGTCACCTGTATTCTTCTGACAATTTTATTCCTTATTCCTGTTGTAGTTGTACAAGGTCTTACTAATCTCAATCAGTTGGAAATTTGGTTGCCATTCCTGAAAAGCATTCTAACCATGTAAGCAATCATTTATGAGTTTTGTAATCATCTCATCATTGATTTTCTGTAGACGTAAATTATAGTACGACAGATATACTGCAAGCTACAAGTAAGTCTATAAACTAGGTTTTTCAGTTTTAGAAAAGATTTGAAGCATTTAGGAATTCCAGAAAATCTTAGTGTATTTCCTTTCAGTACTATTATGTGATAAGTGGCTGAACTAGGATAAATGCAGTTTGAGAGACAAAAGAATTTGCTCTGTTGATTTTAGGCTTTTGTTATAATTTTGTCAAATTTTATAGTGCAACCTTCAGTTCTTTTACTATGAAGAAATTTGATGATTGATTGCCCGTGCGGCACACTATACGTTTTTCTCTCTCATAAAATCACATAATGCAACCTGGACACCTCTATTATACCCCCTTATCTTTTGGTTGCTTCATCTCCTTTACTGTAGTTTATTTGTTAAAAAGTTTTCATGTTGCATATCTTTGTTGACATAGGATAATTAACTGATCCCTTGTCCAATCCTTGCTATGAAATTTGCATCATAGTTCAAAATAGTTATATGATTTCATGGAGATTCAAATATTACAATGGGACACGAGCCAAATGTAGCCTGTTTCTGTGGTACAGAGGTTTGCTAAATGCCGCAAATCAAATACAATTTGAATTTAACGTGCACAGGGAAGTAGGCATAGGTCTATATCATAATATGTTTAGAGGGGTGATTTCCGTAGACCAGTGGCTAAAAGAAGAAATATATTCGTATTTTAAGCAAATATTTTTAGGCTTCCAGATTTATTCCACAATGCAGAAAAAAAAAATTCATTCTTACAAAATTTTGACTTGAAACTGCTCTGATATGTGGAGAAAAGTGGTTAGTTTTGAGGTATCTCATGTCACTTAGAGGCCCAGATTTTGTGTTTTGCTCCAGGAAATTAGGTGAGTTGTTGAAGGATATAATAGCAACTGATGCCTTCTACCATACAGATATTGATGTGATGTTTTTTTCAAAGGAGAAAACAAGTCACTATATATCAACTAATTTTTCAATGTATACTTCTATAGATTGAAATATATTAATCAAATAAGAGAAGCCTGGGATGAGATTTGAAATTGTTCAAAATTGTTTGAATGTTTTCTTACAATTTGATCTTCTTTCAATATTAACATCATGTTGGTTTCTGATGACATATGATATTTAATCATTTATCCTTTGGATCAAAAGGTACCAGCGTTTAGTTTGCTATCATTAAATTCTTTTATGTGATTTTCACACACAGACACACTCACATTCATTTGTTTATCTCTTACTCTCATGATTGTCAAATACTAAACTCTATGAATCTTTACTTGCAGAACATTCGTCAGTCAAGTGATTACGGGATATTTACCCAGTCTTATTCTTCAGTTGTTTCTGAAGATAGTGCCACCTATAATGGAGTTTCTTTCCTCCATTCAAGGATACATATCTCATAGTGACATAGAAAAGAGTGCATGTAATAAAGTACTATGGTTCACTATATGGAACATATTTTTTGCAACTGTATTTTCTGGATCAATTCTATATCAGATTAATATCTTTCTTGACCCAAAGAATATTCCTTCAAAGCTAGCTGTTGCTGTTCCAGCTCAGGTGAGAATATAATTTCTGTATGGACGACCTGTTCAAAATTTTTATGCAATTTAGTTTAAAGAAAAATTTGGGTACTAGCACAATGATTAGGTGCAACTATGAGGTAAAACGTTGACGATTTTGTTCTGTGATTCTTTTATATGGTCTTAACTGACTTCTTACTTATTCCTTTTTATAGCAAATATTCATAAGTAAAATCCCACTAGACTTCTAGCATACCTGAAATGTGTTACCAACTACCATAATAGCCACTTGCCTGGTTGTTTTCCTTCACTTCAAAGAGACACTTTCGTTCTTTCTTTTGTCTCTTAAAAAATTTCATATATGGGGAAGATCTATTTGAATGAAAAATATCTCTTCCTGTACATATATGCCTTTGAGCCGTGGGGTCGTTTGAGGAAAATTTTTTGTGAACATTTATGATAAATTCTATATATTTTTTAAGTTAGAGATTTCATATTATGTTCTTTCAAGATCTATACTTTGAATTTTGAACATTTCCTGTATATTACCCAGAGCTTCTCTCTCCATAGTAAAGCCTGGGGGCTGGAGGTTCACAATCAAAGTTCATATTAGTTTGCAAATTTGTTGTTTTCTTGGAGGTCTTCCGAGTTCATCAGTTGCATTTGAGAAGTTCAGTAGCTGGATGGCAAAGTCATGATTTGGGAAAATGATGTTTGGCCATCCGCTTAATCTACAATAACTGTAATAGAAAGCAATCGTGCAATTAACTAAGCCAGCTATTTCATCAGGTTCACCATATTCATTCTTCTGACAACAATTATTTTGCTGCAGGCGTCATTTTTCATTGCTTATGTTGTCACATCAGGATGGACTAGCACTTCATCAGAACTCTTTCGAATAATCCCTCTTATATGTACTCTAATAAGAAGACCTTTTACTAAAAGTGCAGATGATGATTCCGAAGTTCCATCTATCCGTTTCCATAGTGATATTCCCAGGATTCTTTTCTTTGGACTTCTTGGTATTACATATTTCTTCCTAGCTCCGCTCATCCTGCCTTTCCTCTTGATATACCTATGTCTTGCATACATCATCTATCGTAACCAGGTTAGTCAGCTATCCGACAATCTTTTCTTCCTATTTATTTTATTAATTTTTTGTGCATTTTCAAATTTTCTTCTTTAAAGTTTACCATATACGAGTAGGCTCTATTTTTTCATATATTCATTGTGCACGTGAGATAACAATACATTCTTAAGCATTGAGCACTTTGCTTCTAAATTTTTTATGTCAATTTAGTCTTACTGCAATAATGACGTGTGTCCGTAACCAGTTAAATATTGCCTTAGTTGAAGTCAGCTGGTAATAAAAGTTTCAATCAGCCAGTCATACTTAGTAAGCCAAATGCTTGAGCTTCGTCCACAGTTAAACAATAAATAAGAGTACACAAAAGAATGTGATACCTTTCTGGTCATTGCAATATTAACCACTTAAGGGGGATTTGATCATCAAGGGATTTGAGCATCAACCTTTTGGACAACAGTTCAGGCTCATGAAATTATTATTACACAGTATAACAGCACCTACTTATGGAAAAAGGTAACGAGCACTAGTTCAATGAATGGGTGAAGAAGTAAAGTAACAGTTCAGAAGAAGGTGTTTGTCTGTGGTGTGATGAACGTTAGTATTCCTTTCATAAGTGCATAGGTAGATTTTAGTGTTTTAGTAGTTTTTGTTTCTAGTGTTGTTATACTCTGTATTATTAACATCATCTAAGTGGTGTTTGAGTTTCTAAGAATGAAGGGATCAGCAATTTGTCATCTTGTGTCTCTTTATCGCGATTTTTAGAGATAATCTAAGTACTACCAAATTTTTAGGAGATTCTAGAATTGGTTGCATTTGCTGATGCTTGGAAAATTAACCGTGCAGTTTATCAATGTATATGCACCTAAGTATGAAACCGGCGGGAAGTTTTGGCCTATTGTGCACAACTCGATGATTTTTTCTCTGGTACTTATGCATGCAATTGCAGTGGGAATCTTTACATTGAAGAAGCTCTCTATAGCATCAACCTTAATTTTTCCTCTTCCAATCCTTACCCTTCTTTTTAATGAATACTGCCGTAAACGCTTCCTACCGAATTTTATTGCTTATTCTGCTGAGGTATGTCTGCATGCCAATTCCTCTATCCCATGCCTGGTGGGAATTTAATACAAATTCTTCCTTTCATTTTTGGCTGCAGTCTTCGACCCTGACATTGATATGGGTTTTGATGTTATTAGGTTTTGATAAAGAAAGACAGGCAAGATGAGAATGATGCTACAATGGCTCAATTTTTTGAGAGCTTGACCACTGCCTATCTGGACCCAGCCTTGATGCCAGTTCACTACTCTTCAAATGTTGACAGTCTTAACAGTCCTCTTATATCTTCCTCTCGATGAAGCTTGAGGTATGGTTGTCTTTCAAGGGCAACTGGTGTCTATTTTTTTCTGTGTTATTCATTTGAGGTGCTTGATTCTTTTTCTTTTTTCTTTTTCACCACCAGCAATGAAAGTTGTCTAGGAAAATTCATACTTTGTGTGCACACAAGATTTTTTGTTTGTGTATTTGTTTGCGAGGTTCGGAGTATGTATATTGGGAAAATAGTGATGGGACGTGTGTGTGCATGGATCTGTGAACTAGTTAGTATAAGTACCGGCGTGTAAATTAACCATAAGCAATTTGCAACTATGTGCATGAGAGCAGCTCCATCTATCAATATACAAGCTTAGGATTTTGTCTTTTCTTACCGGCTAAGTTTTCCTGCATTTGTATCTGATTTCAATCCACTAAATGTTGGAATTTTTCTGCATTATTTATCTTTGGTCTACTTCCAGCAAATAGCAACCGCTCGATGTTTTGTTTGTTTGATCTAAATTTTACCAAGAGTAAATTCTGTGACAGTTTCTGCTCAAGTATTTTGCGATATAGAATATTTTTAATCATATAAATCAGCTTTAATTTCTAATCTTTGTTTTTTTTTTCCTTTTTTCTTTTTAGATGTATTATTTTAGTATTTGCCTACCGTACACTTTTCTTCTTGGGCTGTGTTATAGTAGACGGGTGCGTCAATACACCCGGTTCCAAATTTCGGAAAAATATCCATAAAAGTTGGGACTTCCATTTCCAACTTTTATACGGATAAAAGTGGGAAACTGTGTTCCTGACTTTTTTGTAATTATTCCCGTCTTTTATGGACATTTTCCCAAAATTTTGGATGCATTCTAGCTAGAGCCCTTCAATCATGTTTCCTCATCTTTGTACCCCTTGTGTGACGTTCACATCTTCCAAATCAGGCGTAAATTAGCGCAAAAACTTGGCAATGATTGGGGCACAGCATACGCACAGGCACACGTATACGATGGTTGTGTCATGTGCCTATGTTCTTATTGCTAGGTATTCAGTTTTCGCCAACGCCAGCAGAATAATGCCAAACAAAATCTTCAAAAACTTGGGAGCTGCTATTTACAACTCCTTGCTTATGGGCAGCCCAGCAGTGAATTAATCGGTGATATTGTAGTAATTGAAATACGATGTGAATTATCTTAGCTTGGTCCTAGCTTAGGCAGTTCTTTCAGATTGGGGACAAGTTTTCAATTAAATTGTTTTTTTTTTTTTTTAACAACAGCCCCTTCACCTCTGAAAATATGTCTATGATTGAATACAAAATCTATTATTATGTTAATTTCACCGATTCAATAAAAGAGCACGGTAGCTTTCCATCTTCTGGAAGAAACCTGGACATTCTATAGCCATGTCATTTAATGTGTTACTGGGTTACATTATTTGCTGGCGTACGCTTTTGTGATCGGAATGTAATTATACAATATATTAAGGGTATATTTGATATGCGATACTGTATAATATTATTTTACTATATTGTATTAAATAGTATAACACATATGTTTGGTGTTAATTTAGCATATAATTAATTAATACAAAATACAACCCTTTGATGCATTAAAATTATATTAAATTATGTAGAGTTAATATATGACATTAGTATTACATTGTATAACACTAATAAAAAATATCAAAATTATCCCTATAAAATTATATATATTCAACGTTACTTTTAATTTTTAAAATTTTAAAAATAAATAAAGATGTATTCAATAGATAAATTATAAAATCAAATTTATTTAAAATTTATTTTCTAAAAATAAAGAAGGGATGAAGGGAGTTATCGCCTTTACTGGATGACACTTGAGGTTCACTGTCTCCGTTGGACTAATTGGTATCTAGCATGCCATCATAAACTCGAATGGTCTAATAGGTCCAGTGAGGGCATTAGACCCGAAATAATTTTTTCAATAATTAACAACTATTCGATAAATTATTAAATAACTAATTTTATAAATAAACTAAAAATATATTTATACTTTGTATATCGTTTTTGAAAAAAATTCTTACTTTTTTGTACAAATTAATGCAATACATGAGTATATCAAATACTATATAATTTTGATATAACATTATTTTTAGTATTATATAATATAAATATTATATAATATAATATAATACTATATTATATAATATTACATATCAAATATACCCTAATAATCTCGATAGGGTTTAACTAATGAAGTGAGGTTTGCTTAAGGTAACATATAATCCAGTAGTTTGGCAAACTAACACTGGTCTCCAAGTCAAATATTGATAATCCCAAACCTCGAGGTTAATGAACCAAAATGAACCTCACAAAATTTAAAAAATCATAAAATAACCTCTTATCATTATTAACTTCAATGAAAATTAACAAGTATATGATTAATTTGATAAATTTATAAAATGAATCAATTCATTAAAAATTCTTTACCCAGTATTTTTAGTAATTTTTAAGCTTGAAAGGATCTGTGTTTGATATACCACATAATATAATATAACTTTAATTATATTAGATAATATTATATTAAATTATATTATATAGAATTAAGTAAATTCTATACTATATTTAATTTATCACTATATTATATAAATATTAAATAATACTATATTTAATAAAAAATAATATCAAATTATATCAAATTCTTTATAATACATTAAATTATTTAAAAATAATATAATATAAATTTTAATTAAAAACTCGTAAATTCATACTTAAATAAAATTATACTTATTTTAATATAAATAAAATGATATTTATTTTTTTAAATATACTTTATTGAAATATAATAATAATATCAAATATAAAATAAAAATAAACCATATTTAAAAAAAAAGAATTTGGACTGAATACATAACAATGTGGAAAAAAAATACATGATTCTTAATTTTAAGCAATATAAAATCCACTTCTCCAAATTTGGAAAAAATAATTTTTCCAAAAAATCAAAATCCAAAAAAAGAAAAAGAAAAAGAGAAACACATTAATTAATTAATTAATTAATTCCTTCTTTCTTCAATTGAAATGGCCTAAGAGAGACTCGAAATGAAGCAGAGACAGGAGGAGAGTGAAGTGCCACCAGAGGAGAGTTCGATCCAAATCCGATGGAAAAAGGTGGGGACTGGAGGAGCCAAGGGAGGTTGACATGGGTTGGAGGTAGGCTGCCTACTTCACCGAACTGTTACAAATGGAGATTTCGCATACGTACTTGGCGGCGGAGGCCGTAGTGGGGGAGTTGACGGCGGTGGCGGGGGAGGAGGTCTTTGAGGGAAGTTTAGGACTAAAAAGAAGGTTTGAGAGAGAGAGCAGCTTGAAGGATGATGATAATGAGGTGGAGTTTGGGAAGCTGGAGTCGGGAAACGAGAGCGAGGGAAGAGAAACATACGAGAGATGTTATCTGATCTAAACACATGGGTGGGTGTGTGTTAATAACTTAATTATGTTTAAGTTTATGCGGTTCTTATGGGTGGGTGTGTGTTAATAACTTTCCTATCCCTCGCTAATTGTGGTGCCAAACACGGGTTACTCTCAAAATTATACTATTCACCCGTTTATGCTATCCTATACGCTCCAACACGCCCAAAGGGTTCAAAATTTATACAATAAAAAATGACTTGGTGTTAATTAACAATGAACAATGTGGTTAACAACTGTTACGTATAGGGAGGTCACCCTCAGTTTACTAAACTTATGGGTTCATAGTATTTGACCAAACCTTCGGAGTCTATATCTCTATTACTGAGCCAACGGACATCGTCACGAGTTTATATCTCTAGTATTGTGCCAACGGACATAGCTATTCCTCTTGTTACCAGTGGCATCGAGACATTAAGATTTAATGGCATCTCATTCAAATTCAACAAACTGAATTTTTTATTTTATTTCGGATTTAGGTTTTCTTCATAAATTTTGTTGAGGTTTGTGTATGAGTCATGACTAGCTCAAAAATATACAGGGCTTAAAGCAAAACTATCAAAATTGACTTTTATTAGAGGCATTAAATGGATCATATAATTAAAATTAGGGATGGCAAAATCCAAGTGTGGGTGCGAGTTTGGCATTTCTGCACCCGCACCGAACCAAAAAATTCATCTCCAGTTCCCGCAAAATCTCTAGATTTTTTCGGATGCGGGAATTTGCGGGTGCTGGGATGATGCACCCGCACCCAGGAAAAAACCCCGGATTATCCTAGCTTTTATTTTTTTTAATTTTTTCACGCTTTGGATAAAGTTAAATAGCTTAATGTTGCATAACATTCATGAAGGATGGGGTTGGCACTGCTAGCAAAGTGGGTGGGATGAGTCTTGGTGGCGAAGGTTTGAATTGTAATTGTCTTAGTTTACTACTTTTAATTAAACATATAAAAGGAAATTGATTATATAAAAATTGTGTGCAGAAAATAAAGCAAAAAGTCATGTGGCTTGGTGGTTAACCATTAGAAATCCAAGTTATAGGTCACGATTCAAGCCTTCTTATGCACATTTTACATTATAAAATGAAAAAAAGATTGAGCCATGCGGGCCAGGGCCCTCGGGTTATAATTTTTCCTCGCCAGCTATTTTCATATATATGTATAAAATATGTGTGTGTGTGTGTTTAGTTTTTCCATGAGGTTTCCAAAGAGAAACAAATATGTTGTAAACTTGTAGCAATCGTAGTTCATTAATTGTTTTCATGAAACCTTTTCACTTCAACTTTAAACTTTTTGAATCAAGAATCTTGAATTATATATACCAAAATGTAATTAATTTTTTTAGAAGAAAAGAATCAATTGTCATTATTTCTTTTAAAATGTGTGAGGATTATTTTCCTATTACACGATATCCCTTAACATTTGAATTAATCGTGTCTTTTGATGGCAAGTTTCTTAAAGAAATTGTAAACCTTACCATGCAATCAAAATATACAATTTAATTTGCCTACCAAATTATTGTTAACTATCTTGTGGACTATAAGGCATGGTTACATTGAGTTATTTTCAAGTGCATAAATTTTTTATCTCTTAATTTTAACTATATATCCAAATCTAAGTTTTCAACATTTCAAAGAGAATGCCAATAAAAAAGCTAACCTAGTTAAGATACATGAAACGTTTTGTGCCCTTATAACAAATATTCAAAAATGATAAGCAATCTGATGACACTCAAATTCCTTTACACATCCATGTACATACTTAATATTTTGTGTGTCAAAGAGCGAAATTTCACATATAGTAACAATTAGCACTTAGCAATTACCATGAATGCTTCACATGATGAACAGTTAGCTATTAAATATTACTATGTATTAATGGATTATGATCCTTAATTTACAATAGTATGAGGAGTATTGATGCCAAAAAATGGACCAACATCATTTTTTTACACGTGTCAAGTTATGAATAATAAATGACAAAAATATCCTTTAGGATTATCAAATATTTCAAGGAAATAACTGCTCTAATATGGAGAAAATAATTGAGAGTTTCTAGTTAAGAGTTATTGGAGATTAATGACTGATTAGAGATAGAGATGAATAGTAAACTCCTAACAGACCGCTTGATATAGACATGCGACTGAAGTGGAACCAGCTTCTAGTGCTATTGAATGGTGGCTAGATAGGTTTTTGACCAGTCAAAAATATAGGAGTTGATTGTACTCCTTCTCCGGCAAGTTCAATTAGCTCCTATGGTGAACATTGAAACCCAGCAACTAATGGTGACGGTCAGACGTATTGACGACTGAAAATAGAGAAAACAAGGTCAGGGGTCGGCGAAGTTCTCACGGGGGTGAACCTTTTGACACCCAAGTCAGTAAGGAGGTCACTATTTAGTGAGAAATCATGGAGAAAATTAGTATTAGGGGTTTCACTAGAGAGCTATATGAATAGTAAATATGAGAAGAGAATATAAGAGAGAGCAAACCCTATAATTTTTCTTGGGTGCTGGGAAAGAGAAGGAATGAAATCCCTTCATTCTTGGTGTCTCTTTCCTTTTATAGGTGACCCAAAGCTTGACCTAGATCTAAACTATCCATTGTGGTGAGGTGGCATGATCTCAATGAGCCAAATAGATTCCAAGCATATTTCTTGATGTAATGAAACCTTAATCTTGAGGTTATGAGTAACTATCATATGGTGTGCTGGTTATAAGTCTTTTATTTTTCTACAGATTATGAGATTGAATAGTTGTTGCCTGATTGGCTCAGTTAGGTGTTAGTGACTATCTCATTCAGTCAAGTGCTTTGTCTTTGCTCTATCTATCTTTCTCCCTGATTTCATCGTTGCATCTTTATATTTCTAATCAAACAGTTACAATTCTATATAAGTGATTCTGGTTAGGTATAACTTTGTGGCTGATTGATCTTGCTTTGATTCTAATAACTAGTTAGGTAATGTCAGATTGTTAGGATTCTTCGAAGATAACTTTTTACTTTAGCGAATTCAATCACGCACCTATATGTTTTTAACTGAGCAACTCAAGTTCTATAGATACTATTTTGGTGTGAAACTCCTTAATGATTGATGGGCTCTTGACTAAAAATAAAGATTGACTTGGGTAATTCTTGAAGTGATGGTTGCTCTCTAGGGTACCTTACTTAGATTTATATATATGTGGTGTAGTACAATAATGAGTAGAGTTTAACCTCGGAGGTAGCTGCAGTTTTGTGTTGTCATTGATGTTGAGAGCTTTTTGGCAATAATCCTCTTTTGCATTCCTTGCACCTAATTGATGGTTTGATCTTTTGCTTCTTTCCACATTTAATCACGTTCTTTGAAGTTCAGATTTTTTAATTTCAAAAAACTATCAAAGTTCTTTCTTATTTCAAATCTTTGAACCTCCTTTGCTCTGAGACTTTCGTTAAGATTCTATCTTTGGTGCAAAAAAAGCCCTCATGTTGTTGTGTGCTCATTCCCGAGTTGCCAGTTAAAAGAAAGGAAAATAATGCACCTCGATCTCTTTGAAAAGGATTTGCTGACCGCCTCGAAATTCTAAGTTAGTTAGAAGATAGGAGATTGATGCACCTCGATCTTATTGGAGACGATTTAGAGCTTGGATCTCATTTAATTGAGAGAAAGCAATGGTGGCGGACCACTTAACTGAATAGGTTTGATCTTGTATCAAAGATGATAACTCAAGCTCATTTGGGAGCGTATTGGTGGTGGACCACACCACCAAACTAACAAGCTTGATACTGAAAGAGTGCATTGGTGGCAAGCCACCTAATTGGTTAGCTCGATCTTGGAAGAGAGTGTTGCCAACTACCCCGGGACTTATAAGTCTTGTGTGGTAGGAGAACTTATTTTTTTGGCTTTGTCTTTGGAGAGAGAGCTTACCTGATTGCCAAGGACTCTTAGTCCTATATGGAAAAAATTTTTATTTGCTCGATCCCAGAGGAAAGCGTTAGTGGCATACCACCTAACTAAAAGGCTCGATCCCAAAGGAGAGCATTGGTATCAAAACACCTTAATTGAAAGGCTCGATGCTAAATGAGAGCGTTGGTAGCATACCACCTAACTGAAAGGTCGATCTTGAAGGAGAGCGTTGTTGACTATCAAGGGCTTATAAGTCCTTTATGGGAATGATTTTTTTTTTATTTTTGGCCATATCTTTAGAGAGGGAGCATACTTGACTATTGAGGACTTATGATTTTTATGTGTCTTAGATTTTTATTTTTTGGCTCTATCTCCGAAGATATAGCATACTTGACTACTAAGAACTCTTGGTTCTATATGACAGGAAATTTTATTTGCTCAATCCCAGATGAGAGCAATAGTGACGTATCGCCTAACCAAAAGGTTTGATCCTGCAAGAGAGCATTACTGACTACCAAAGATTTTGGAGTCCTGTGTGACAAGGATTTTTTTTTGGCTCTATCTTCAATGAGAATACATATGTTGCCAAGGACTTAGGACTCTTGTGTGGCAGAGATTTTTATTTTTTTGGCTCTATCATTGAAAAGAAAACATACCTGACTACCAAGGACTCTTGGTCCTGTATGGTAGGAATTTTTATTTGCTTGATCTCGAAGGGAAGCATTGGCAGCATACCACTTAATTGAAAGACTCGATTCTGAAGGAGACAATTACTGATTGCCTAAGCCTTATAAGTCTTATGTGGCAAGAATTTTTATTTTTTGGCTATATCTCTAGAGAGAGAGTATATTTGACTGCAGAGGAGTACTCTTGCTCCTATGTAGTAGGAATTTTTATTTGTTTGATCCTGGAGGAGAGCATTAACGTTAGAACATCTAACTGATACACTTGATTCGAGAGGAGAGTCTTAGCATTGGAACACTAATACGCTTGATCTTAGAGAAGAGTGCTAATATCAGAATGCCTAGTGTCAGAACCCTAGTATGATATGTTTGATACCAGAAGAGAGCATTGGTGTCGGAACACCTAATTGATTATGCTCATCTCGGAAGAGAGCATTAGTGGCGGAACACCTAACTGAAGAAACATGTAGTAGGTACCTTTGAAGTTCATAATACAAAATTTAAATAACACCTCTACGGACTTTCATTGATTGATATAAAGTTGGGACTTCTGGGTTCATTACAGAAGCAAGAGCTTATAGGCTCTTTGTTTTAACTCGTATGAGGCTCTTGAGCTTTTTATGAATTACGAGATAATGACTAGAGATGCTTGACTAACTTAACTTATAGATGTAAACAATAAAATGGTGACTGACTAAAGTTTTATAAAGCAGACAAAAGTTGTTTGCATAATGTAAAAGTAGATACTTGATTGAAAACCCATATAGAGAAGAACATAGTCTTATTATTTTAGTTCATCATTGGAAACATTTCTTTAAGTGTTTTACACTCCATGATCAATTAGGGCCTCATGAAATAGTTGTTATTCTACGAACTTTGGAGCGGTCATTTTGACCTTCTTCTACATACTTAAGGCGCTTGTCTTCATGCTCGTCAATGCTCTTTTGGACAATTTCTTGCAATTTTCCAACTCTAACTAACTCTTTAATTTGATCTCTTAGTTTGTGGCAATCTTCTTTGTAATGGCCAATTGCTTGATGGTAATCATAATACTTGAACTGATTTCTCACGAAAGGTTCGCTCTTCATTAGTGGTAGATCTCCAAACAGTCCGGTGGACCGCATTGCATTAAATATATTAACTTGAGTTTGTTAAGAGTCGTATAAGTGGAGTATCTCCTATATGAACTACTAGTTGGATGACTACCTACCTGGCAACCTTTAATCTAGTAGTGCCTTGTTTGCTTAGAGTCAATATAGTAGTCTCTGGTCTAGTATGACATGCAATCACATTTCTTCTTTCTTATAGTCTTTGATCCTTAAGTTGATCTATTCTTGCCATATTCAATGCAATATAATATTCATCTTCTTAACTCTGAAAATGGTAGTCAGAAAAGTATCTCCAGATTCGGTTAGGCAAAAAATGGATCATGAACAAAGTTAAAACTACAAGGTCTCTGAAGGCTCCTAAGCTTGTGACCTCATTATGGTAACGTTGTACAAACTCTAAACTTTACTGCCCTTCCCTTTGCTTGATATTGTCGAACTTATTACTGTTCCTCTAGACCCCTTTAGATGCTCAAAAGTAACTCATGAATTGACTCCTAAACTGCTTAAAAGTGGTTATAGTGTTTGGAGCTAGAAACTGAAACCATTGCTTGGCTGGTTCGGTCAATCTCAAGGAAAAAGATCTATATAACATTGTATCAGTTTGGGTTGTAACTTTTCGTGTAAGCAATAAAATATTCAACATGCTCTACTGGGTCTTTCTGGCCGTTATATGAGTTGAGTGCTGGCACACTAAAGTGAGGTAGGAATGAATGCCTAATTGTTTCTTTAGGAAAAAGAGAGCCTAAATCTAACTTATGAAAAAGGTTAGTGTTAACTTGATTTGAAGAAGTAACTGTATTTGCTCCACTTGCTATTTAAGGTTTTGAACGTCTCAATCCTGAGCTACATATATTATTTATTTTTCATTGTCTGGATCATAAGAGCCTTTAGTTAGGTACTCATGGTATTCCTAATGTTCATGACTGTCATTCCCATAATTGTGATTTCTTCCCCCCTCATAAGTCTTAGTATGCATAAAGGATGACACTACCAAGATGTCCTTGAGACATCTCTTTGTCAGCCTTTACAGTTACGTGGCCTTAAGGAGAGTAGCACAAGCAATTAGGTGGCCATGAGAGACTGCTTTAGTAATGGGGCAGTTTGGTGGCCTTAAGGGACGACATTAGTTGTGGCTGATGGTAGCGATAGGGAATGATGTTATTATAACTTCTTACTCACTTTTGAAAATTGCCACCCTCTAATGTTGGTGCGGTTTGGTTGTAATGAAACTCCAACCTATTATGACCACTAACTCTTCCCTCCCTAACTTCATTTTCTCTCCTGGCTTACGTTTGCCTTTCAAGGTTAGTCCATATGTCATTTAGGTTTTGGTAAGGTATTTGCATGAGGCCTGGAGTTGGCAGTGTTGTATTGCTCTACAAGCTCCTCTTGCTGATTAGGACTCATAACCAAAGGTTAGAATGGTGTTTGCATAGGCAAGTTTGGTTTTTAGTGGAGGCTTATGAGATTTTGGTTAAGGTTAGGTATCGCTAAGTAAGGTATGTATTGAGGAAAGGAAATTAGGTGAAGTTGAACTGGTGTTATGTTTGGGCTAACAATGGGCACTAGAGTTGGCGGTTGAGCATTACCTCTAGCTAATAGTTGAGTCAGCATGCCCTCATCTGAACTTAGTCATCTCTTATGGTCTGGAATTCTATGTTACTGGCTTGCTAGTTTTTAACTGAAGGACCGACGTTTACAGTAGCTTACTAGTTTTGAGTTGAAAGATCGATAGTGGTCAGTCCAACAGATGCTCGTGGTTCCCCTGCAGTGCTCTTTGTTACACATGCTTCATCTCTATCTTGCATCACATAACTTGCACAAAAGATTAAATAGTAAAAACAGCCTATGACTTAATGAAACCGGCAAAAAAATGATTATTTGTAATTCCTACAGGCGATGCTAAATGTTGATGCCAAAAAATGGACCAATATCAATTCTTACATGTGTCAAGATATGAATAATAAATGGCAGAAATATCCCTTAGGATTATAAAATAAATAACTACTTTAACATAGAGATAATAACTAAGAGTTTTTGCTCAAGATTTAATGGAGCTTAATGATTGAATAGAGATAGAGATGAATTGTAAACTCCTAATTGACTGCTTTATATGGTTATACAAATTAGGGGAAACTAGCTTCCAATGTTATTGAATGGTGGCTGGATAGCTTTTTTACTGGTGAAAAAGATAGGTGATGACTATACTCTTTCTTCTCCAGCAAGCTCAATCAATTCCCATGGTGAACACTGAAACCCAGCAACCACTGGCGACGGTTAGGCGCATTGATGACTGGAAAACAGAGGAAGCAAGTTCAAGGGTTGCCAGATTTGTCATTGGCATGAACCCTCCATCGACCAGGTTAGTAAAGAGGTCATTGTTTGTTAAGAAATCATGGAGAAAATAAGTGTTTATGCAGGGATTTCATGGGAAAGCTATGTGAACAATGTATGAACAATAAATATGAGGGAGAGAACATCAGAGAGAGCAAACCTAGAATTTTTCTTGGGTGCTAGGAAAGAGAAGGAATGGAATCCTTTCATTCTCGGTGTCTCTTTCCTTTTATAGGCAACCAAAAGCTTGACCTAAATCTCACCAGTATATTATGGTGAGTGTAAAGGCCCGGTGCCAAATTTGAACACTTCAAGACTGTGGAATAACCTCCAGGACCAAGATCTTATAAGCATATATAGGCTTTAAAATTTTGATTTGCTTTCTTACCACTTCAGTTCCTAGGTGTTTCTAAAAACTGTCAGAACGAGATGTATGGGCATCTTAAAATCACTAAACTATGCCAGATGCACAGTGATGGATGAACAGTAATCGAGTAACAGTAACCACATGAATTATGTTCGTTGAACAGTGACGCTTGTTCCTTCTTCATTTTTACTCTCATAACACTGACCTAATTTATCCTTTTTTATGTTTGTGTTAATCTTTATCCAATTTTGACTAATAAATCTAATCTTATTAGGCTTAGTCTAACTAATTTTTTAGGCTCCTAGAACTTAATCTCATTAAGTTTTTCATTGAGCTTTTAACACTCAATTAGGTTGAACCTAATTTTGCGTAGACTTTTAATTAATCACGGTAATTATAAGCTCATTAATCTAATTAATGAAATTGGCCCAAATACTCTATTATTTAATTAATAATGAGCCTATTTACTAGTTAAATATATTTAATTTAATACTTGAGCTTTATTCTCTAATAAAGCCAATTAAATTAAATAATTAATTTCTCAAGTTCGATCATTGTCAAACAATTTATATCAGCTGCCCAGGGGACCTTCATAGATATATTTAATTACTAGCTCCAATAAGTTTGATCTAGTACCCTATTATCTCATAACTGTAGTGAGCCACACCTATTAACTTTGGTCTATTCCACTATAGGTCTAAAGCTGTTCTCTTAAATTAAATACTCTTTACAAAAAGGTTAATAATTTAATCTAATTAAAATATTTTTTTTAGCACTATCCATTCATATCAAGTTTTCATAACTACACTTCATGGAATCACTACAAGAAAATCGTCCTTTTACCGCGGTAAAAGGCCATCTGCGGCGGGCCTACGGCGGTTTTAGCCCGCCGTATAAAATGGCGCCGTAAAAAATTTTTTTACTTTTTACGGCGGTTTTAGCCCGCGGTAAAATTACTTTTACCGCGGGCTGAGAGCCCGAAGTAAATATTTGTGGTCTGGGCCATTTTTTACGGCGGGCCGGAAACCGCGGTAAATAAATTAACCGCGGGCCATATAGCCCGCGGTTAATTTATTTACCGCGGGCGTGCGGCCCGCGGTTAATGTATTTACCGCGGGCGTGTGGCCCGCGGTTAATGTATTTACCGCGGGCGTCCGGCCCGCGGTTAATTTATTTACCGCGGTCCTGAGCCCGCCGTAAAATAATCCCATGTTTATAATTTTACCGCGGTTGTTAGCCCGCGGTAAAAAAACACTGTAGTTCCCATATGCCGTGGTAATTTTATTAAATCCAGGCCTATAGCCTTATTTTCACCTGTAACCATATATTTTCACCTGTATACATATTTTCAATCTATTTTTTAAATAATTTCAAAAATTCATAATATGAATACATGAACAAATAAGATGATATTCCAGTAGAAAATAAGTGTACAATATCAAAGTATATTTATTTGCAATACAACATAAATAATAAGTTAGACATTCACATACAACATGAGAGTACCATATTTATTTGCAAATTCAACAATAATAGAAGTCTAGAACTATGAAATATGTCTACAAGTCTTATTCCCATTGAAGTTGTCATGTGAAAAAAAACCTGCACAAATAAAATGTAATAATTAGATGTCTTATTATTACTAAGTTTATTAAAGAAGTTTAGGTAAATATTATATGCCAAAATTTGTTTATTACTGAGTGATGATAAATAACTTCATATATACCTAATTCTCCTCATTCTCCTCTTCATTTGTTGTTGCGGCGTCCGCGTTGACGCGATTTCAGTGTGCACTAGAAGCATCCGGAACAGAAGCCTAAGACAATGTAAAAAGTTCAAAAAAACTTTTAGTCCTAAATCGTTCATCATCAAGTTCGATTTTTTCATAGTTCATATACTTGTGAGAAAGGAACATCAAGTTAAAGTTAAGTAAATACCTGAGGTCGCACAGGTGCTGGCAGCTGCTCTTCGATGTCTGGAAATTTCTGTTGGGGAAAGTTGTACAACTGAGTATTGTAGTCCTTCAATTCTTTATTCTCCACCCGCATTTCATGCAACTCTTGATGCAATTTGTCCACATCAACAGGTTGAGAAGAGCATTGACTTTTAACAGTAGATGGAGATGGACCGTGGCCATATGTACGAGCATAACCACGATGATCACGTCCCATTACATCACAAAATACTCGCTCTGCCGCTGCATCTGTTCGTTGATCATCAGGTATTCTCGACATTCCTTCTCTTAATTGGCTCTACAAAATGATGAGAATAAATCAAATGGCAATAAAAAGGATCGTGTAATCAATTTCATACAAAATGTAATAGGAAATAAGTTAAGTTAAAAAACGTACAATTATTTCGCCACTCTCATTATCAACCACATCTCCACTACTTGTAGTTCTAGTCTTAATAAACACACTGACGCGATCAGTTTTTTCTCCACTCTTCGACATCTTAATAAAGAAAAGAATTATTAGTTTGCAATTACAAATGAAGAAAGTTACAAATAAACCGTGTTAACTACCATTGCAAAATCTCAAACAATTCATATGAATTTAGATGTTGTTAAAACTTACCTCTTCTCTCTTTTTTGCAAAAGAAGTGCGTCCAGTCCTATGAAGCGCAAATTGATGGGCACGATTTGCCTTGTTTCTCTCTGCCTGAATCTGTAATTATGAAGAGCCAAAACAAACCAATAAATATATAGTTTATACATATATAATTTGTTAGGATGATTTGGTTAAAACGATTATGTTAACCATGGCTTTGATTACTTACTTGAGCTCCTTCGCTGCTCCAATAAGCGACCAAAATCCTCCAATGCTCTTCAGTAATTTTTGGAGGAGTAAAGGCTAAACGTGCCTCATCTGTCGGATAAGGCTTGTAAAAGTCTCTCTTTACGCGAGCCTTCCAATCCCTCCAAAGTACTCCCATTGCTTTTAGACAATGCGGTCTGTACTCATCTGGAACATCCGTATTGTCCTACATTTACAGAAAATACAATGGATTAGTGTAGTTAAACTAAATATATTTCAATTTATCAATCAATATGCAAATGCATTACCTTCACTTCTTTCCAAATGGCATCTAATTTGTGCTCAGGCATGGCATGCCAACTAGTATAAGTCAATGGAGCCATTGACCCATTCCTAGCTATAATGCCAAGTTGTGATGTAAAGGTCTCTTTATTTGGACCAATTGGCTGCCATGTACTGTTGAAATCAACATGTAACGGTTGCCCTGAGCCCCATTCAGCATTACCCCGAGCAGCGCCCCGACCTTTTGGTACTTGCGATGACTCACCTAAGCATATGAAAGATTAGTTTGACACCGAGGTAAAATTAGAACATTTATGTACAAATATTATAACTTTAGTTTCAAACCTTGGTCTCCCGCATTCATCTGAGATTGGGAAGATGAAGATGATTGTCTTCGAGATGCTGCCTCTCTTCGTAGTGCACTTTCCATAGAGTCATCTCTATGTCTCTTTGGCGCCATAGTCAACTGCAAAAATATATTAACATTAGAAAATTTTATGCATATATATAATATATTAACCATTACAATAATAGATGACACAGATCAAATGTCATTTGTCTAAAAAACCATAAATGTTTGATGCACATATAATGTATGACAAGCAAATAATCTTAAAGTAAAAATGCTTTTCATGAATACATAAGAAACATCATATACACCTTCATTCAACATCATCCATCTCTTCATCACCATCTAAACCGTTGATGTCAACTGTGGTTCCATCAACTCCGTGCCTAACCCAAGTAACATCTTCTTCACGAACAAATTCTCTTTCATCTAGTTCTTGTTGTGCATACAACTCAACTTGTGGCACACTTTTTACCATATGCTCATAGTTCTTTATTGAATAAAGATCAAATGAATCTCTCACAGTCATCTTAAGAACTACATGCCAATCTTCTTCTACAGGATCTTGGATATAACAAACTTGTTCTGCTTGATTCGCAAGAATGAAAGGCTCATCATCTTCATGATTGAATTTGTATAATAGATGGTTAAAATTAACCATTGTGAAGTTAAATTCATCAAGCTTCTTTCTGACCCTATCATCGACCCAATCACACTTGAACAATACAAATTTCAACTCATTCACATAACGAATTTCAATTATATCTCTTAACACTCCATGAAATGTTACACTGCCTGACCGTGGATTTCTATCCTTTGCACTAGCATAGCAACTTGTATCAGCCTTCAAAACAACACCAGAATTTTGGGAGGTTCTACTATTGTCCATTTCTTTGGTACGAAATTTAAAACCATTAACAACGTAACATTTGAAGCGTCGTGCAATTGGTTTTGGGCCATTAGCTAAGTGTATAATTTCTTCAGGCAATGTTACATTCGGGAAATGTTGCAAAGTTTCCACCTATAGAAACCCACTAGTGTTAGAACTCAATAGTAGATGACATTATCAATTTATTGAAGTAAGAAAGCTTACATGGTTTTTGAACCACTTATGAAATTTTGAGTTGTGTTCTTTCTGAATTTGATGACTTGAAGCACGAGGAAGTTGTTGAGAGAGTATGTTGATATGCTCCCTTTGTAAATGAAAACGTAAACAAGATATTATGAAAAATGTTCACAATAAAATGGACAACGGAATAGGATTTCCAATTGTGCATGACTTACTCTCGAAATGGATCGATTATTGAGGAATTAACTAGCACATATCTATGCGCCTGAACCCAAGTAACGTTGTCAAGAGTAAATTTCACCCCTTTTTTTGAAGTACTATCGTTGTTCCTAGGTGCTCGATTACCTTTAGTTTCAACTTCATCAAGATATCGTGCACAAAAATTGGTGCACTCCTCCATCAAGTATCCTTTAGCAATAGAAGCCTCAGGATGTGCACGATTACGAACATAATTCTTCAAAGTTAACAAGTACCTATAATTTCAAGAATCTAGTGTAAGTGAAATTCATTCATGTATACCATATATGAAACAAACATTATCCGTAGGATTTAATACCTCTCAATCGGATACATCCATCGGAATTGTACAGGTCCACCAATCAATGCCTCTTCAGCAAGATGTACAAGCAAATGCTCCATCACATCAAAGAATGAAGGTGGAAAAATTTTCTCCAAATGGCATAGAGTTAGTACAACACGCTTTTGAATAATACTTAAGTCTTCATGTGTATTCACTTTAGAGCACAATTGCCTAAAAAAGTTAGCAACCTCAATCAATGTTCCGACAACATTTTTAGGCAATGCTCTACGTGCAGCAAGAGGAAGCAATTGTTGTATCAATATGTGATTATCATGACTTTTAAGACCCCAAATGCTACGCTCTTTTATGTGCACACGTCGAGAAATATTTGATGCATAACCATCTGGCACCTTGACTCGCTTCAACACATTTAGGAAGACTACTTTGTTTTCTTTGTTCATTGAAAAGCATGCAGGAGGCAAGTATGCTTTCTGATTTCCCCGATATTGAGGGTGCAATGGTTTCCTTATTTCCATTTGATGCAAATCCTGTCGAGCCCTTAAATTATCTTTAGACTTTTTAGGATCCCCTAACAATGTCCAAAGTATATTATCACAAACATTCTTCTCAACATGCATGACATCAAGATTATGTCGAATTAAATTATGCTCCCAATATGGCAATTCAAAGAAAATGCTTTTCTTCTTCCAAGTGTTTCCACGATTCATCATCTCAAAATCTTTCCTCCATCTTTTATGAAGATCTTCCATTCTATATTCGGTTAGTACATTTTGCACTTGTTGTTTCACATCAGATCCAGTCAACTGAGATGGAGCAGGTGAAAGGTCTCTTTGACCATTGAAAGAGACTTTATCTCTCCTAAATCTGTGACTAATGGGTAAAAATCGACGATGCCCCAAATAACAAAACTTCCTACCATGATGTAGCCACTTAGAAGTTGTATTCATGGCACAAGAAGGGCATGCTTTTTATATATTTCACAATCACATAGCAATCAAAGCACTCCCAAATATTCCATCCCGTCTCCCGAACACCATATTGCAACTCCACCCATTACGGTGGCCACAAACACTTTAATATCCATATTCACTTGTTATATATTTCTCAATCTAAAATAATGTGATTAAAAGCAGAGTAGTAAAACTAAGATATGAAGGTGATAATGAGGTAGCATGCAGGAGTTCACTTACCAGAACACTAACTAAAGCACTTCAATTTGTAGGTGTCTACGCGAAAAATCTGTAGGTGTCCACAATTACAGTTGTTGATGTTGACGGACGCCCAAAGCACTTCAATCAACTCTCTCAAAGCTTGAAATTACGATGCTTTTACCCTGTTATCCCAACAAGTTTAAGTTATATAATGTTGTTATTATTAATCACTACAGATGCTTTTATGCATGTTTGAGAACAGTTGTACAACCTCTTAAGTAATGCATTGCTTCAACTTCTTAAGTAATTTTTATTTTCACCAAAAGAGCATTATTAGAGTCAAAAAAAAAAAAAAATAGCATACAGCCTCTAAAGTAATGCATTGCTTCAACCTCTTAAGTAATTATGGACAGCACCAATTAAATCATGTTCTATTACATGTCTTCACCAAAGAGGCCAAAACAAGTTTAAGCACTAGAAGCCAGATATTCAACTCATCTATTGCAAAGGGAATACAAATTAAATTAGCATACAGCCAAAGCTGTTCCATGTTCTTATCACAACAAAAAATTAAATTAAATTAAATTAAGTAGGAGCTCAACCATGCCTCCCAGCATTCTGCAGAAAAGACACTGGGATTTTTAAAAAACAATTAATATAACAAGTATTATTTTGCTTATAGTATTTATTGCACACACAGAACATGCATACATACTTGTCTAGATAAGAGAGATTTCTTTAAAGAGCCCATTACTGGATCTTAGTAAATTTCAATATGAACCATGTACACAGATGGTATCACAATCACAGATGAAATTAACAAGATATCAATGATCAAATTAATACAAGCTCACTTGGATTATATTACAATATCAGGTCAATAATAGAAGATACGATATGGCTTCCAAAAATAGTTAGGAAATCTCTGGATATCACAAACGATGAACAATATTCACAAAAGTATACTTCATACAAGAAAATGGACTCGATATATCATCTAAATGCAAAGTTGAAGGTGTTGTTGTTCGCTGATACAAGCATCTTAAAGGACCATGACTTTAAACAAGATTCTAATTATAATTCCTTCAAACTGAAGATAAAGTGAAGTAGCCAATGGCAGCCTAAGTCTTATCAGTGGTTCCTTTTCAATAGAAAAAATACTACAAGTAGCCAATCCATGTAAAGCGCACTATGATAACTAAGATCAAAGCTTCACCTGATTCCGTTGTAAAATACACATTTAAGTCAGACAATAGAGTGATACACACTCAAAATCAATCACTGTTTATATACTCTGGCTTTATTATTTTCTCTGTGTCATTCTTTATTATTTCAATAATAAGAATCCAGAAATTATAGATCTTGTGATCAAATGAAAATTTCATTTATGAAGTATGTTAGCCCCAGACATAACATGAAGAGTACATAAATTCTTCCAGCTTCAAGAAAGTCATGATACACAATCAAAAGAGAGAGAGAGAGAGAGAGAGAGATTGTCATATGCTGAGAGATCATTAAAGTATTAAAAAAATACCAATTTCCAGTCATCATCGACCACAGGAAAGCCAGTTATTCTCTTCTCAACAAGACCCTCCAGTGCTGCAATCACAATAACTTGTCAACCAAAAAATGAATTAACAATAAGGTAGCAACAATCACGTCCGAGCATCATAATTACCTTCCTCAGCCGTTGTTGTAGGCTTTACAACATCTAATCCTCCTTTCTTGTCATAAAATCACCTACTGTGTACGTTCCATTTCTTGACTGAAAACCACCATACAAATATTAAAGGGCATACATTAAGAAGTTTTTCCTTCACTTGGCTAAAAGAACTAACACATATTATCATAAATCATTAAAATTTATTTTGATTTCGAGCAAATTCAAATCCATTTACATTTAGCAAAGATGTGAAGTCTATATTCTAGGATATTTCACAAACCAAAACATTAAATTTTGTTGGCTGAATCAAAAGCGCTTCCTCTTCATCCGCGTATGGAAGTGATTTATATAAACCACTTTTGCAAAAGTGCAGCATTTCCTACTAATGCAATATATCTACAAACGTTTTCAAATCAAAACAAAAGAATTTCTCAAACACTTCTCCAAGATCACTTTATTCAATATTTCACTTATTCATCTTTTTAATCTAAAAATTGCTTTCTATAGATAATATTTATATTGATCAAACACTACAAAAGCACTTATCCGCTTAAAGCATTTTTTCACGAATTCAAAACGCCAAAACAATCCAATTTTAATTTTTTAATTTGCGATTTTAAAATTATAATTCAACTATACATTAAAAGCTTCATTCATATTTCAAAACGGAGCCAAACTAATGAGCAAATAAAAGCAAACTCACTGGAACGGAGTTGGTGATCCCGGCGCCGTTATGTGCCGCAAGAGAAGCCAACACGGATTTTATGATTTTTTTTTGAAGTAGAAACAACACGGAGTTGGTAAAGCACGACCGAGGAACGGTGCGACTGTGAGCGAGGAACGACGCGACGAACTCCGTGAGGATAACAGCGACCGGGAAGCACGAACGGTGAGGTTCAAGGATGAAGGACGAACGGTGCGACGAAGCTTGCTACGAAGGGCGAAGTAAAATTCGGGAAATAATTGGCTGCTTGTTTATATTACAGCTTTGGGTGAGAGAGATTAGAGTTTGGGGGGAAAAATTGGGAACGGAAATTAGGGATTCAGAGGGAAAAGCTGGAGAATTGGGGAAAAAATTTTGTTTATATTACGGGACTTGACTGCGGGCCACGAAACCGCAGTAAAGTCAATTAAATCTACGGCGGGCATTTGGCCCGCAGTAGAATTTTTATTTTTACCGCGGTTCCGGCGGCCCGCGGTAAATGTTCGCAGTAAAAAGCCATCTGTCTTGTAGTGAATACTAATAATTTAAGCTAGGTGTGATTTATTGTGTTACCCCTCCAATTACATCTTGACTCTTTGATATCAGTTTTAAAACCATTTTAATGAGTTGAAATTTATTAAAAGTAAATCTCAGTTTAATGAACAACTTTCATTAAACATTCGACCAATATTCTCTCAAATAAAACCTTGTAAAACCATCAATGTGGTATTCTGTAATCCTTTTAGAGTCATGAATTTCATATCTATGGTAAATTGTTTACTAGCATACCGATCTTACAATTCCAACTAGCTAAGATATTGACCTTACTCTTTTAGATGTCACTTTTTATTCTAGTAAAAAATCATAGCCTGTATAGTAGAGATACACTACCCACTTAAAATTAATGTAGACATGTTTTTAGTGCTCGAGTGTAGAAATTCACATTTGGTTACAGTATTTCCACCAAATGCATAATTTTTACGCAGTCCGTGTTTAATGCATTCATAAGGCACAAGCGTCTTTATCCTAAAGTCAACTATTTCAAATGGTTAGAGACTTACCAATTCCCTATTGGAGACAAATAACACAACAACCTTGTCCAAACAAAGCGTCCAACTTTTATTTATGGGTCGTGAACTAATTTTGAGCTATGATAAAGTTCTGTCTCATATGTATCTCATATATACATAAACTTTGCCATTGTACAAGCTCTACTTTTGGAACTTTTAGTCATTGATACAGTCACACTTGGGTAATTTATAAATAATAACTTTTATTAATTTATAACAATAATGTTTTGAATTAAAGACAGACATCCATACTCTTAGGGCAGATCTCTAACAGTGAGGTCACATCATCTCAATTAGCCAAATAGATTCCAAGAATATTCCTTGATGTAATGAAATCCCAATCTTGAGGTGATGAGCTGTTGCCACGCGACAGGCTGGTTATAAGTCTCTTATTTTTCTTTAGATCATGAGATTGAACAGTTGTTGCCTAACGGCTTTAGTTAATTGCTAGTCAGTTGGGCAGACTCCTTCATGACTTCTGGGAACTCTTCAGGCAATCATCCTTTTATTTGTCTTCATGCTTCCTCTTTTGGGGAGCTGGACTTGACGTTATACACTCTTTATGAAGTGTTGATTTTTAACAGCGAAGGCAATTTGGTCTTTTGATAAGAGGTCTTAAAAAAATCCTGTTTACAAGGAGTAAGCTGGTTGTGAATCTTTTTGTTTTTGCATATTGAAATCATGTTTACGAAAGATTTCTAGTCTTCTCAATTCCTCGTGCAAATGAACAAAAAATTATTAACATTTACGTTGTTGATACAAATTTAATGAGTGGCAGGCGACATCACGTCACAAGATCATGTTCCATTAGTTTTAAAGGTGCAATATTAAATTTCTTTATGTTTGATCTTATCAGGATTCATAATTACCAAAATGACATCATTCTTTTAGGTGAAGAATCTGTTAATTCAACTTATTGCTTTTTGACATCAAATTGTGATTTCTAGTTACAAATTGGTAGTGTTGTTGGGTGGCATTCGTATAGTGAAAGTAGAAAGTGGAATCAGGTATAAAATAGAGTTTTAATTAGCTTCCACTCAATTGGCCATCTAAAACTTCTTGAATTATATTATAAACCCCTTCAATCCATATTTTCAGCATTTGCACCAACTACCTTCAAAAGATATAATTTATTGATTACCATGTCAAACTATTCTTATAACAGTAAAGGTAATTCATACTTTGGGCTGATAAGAAAAAATAAAATAATTCTAAATTTTTCAATATTTATTTGAAAATGGGTGTTTCCATTAGTAGAAGTGTAATGCTCAAAATTAATGCCACTCATGAAGGCCCAATAAAGCTGGCTAGACAGCCCATCGATAACTTTGAGCCATGCAGACCGATCCTGAAGTCATAGCCCAGGGACACACCGAAGAGTTGACCCAGCCCAAACACGAGACAAAATAATATAGTCCCACAAAATTCGAATATCGAAGTAGTGGAAAAATCAAAACACCCCGATAAGGTTGGAAAATAAATTTTAATATCCCTCTTATCTCCATGAAAAATATCGTTTGAGACCTTTAGGACGTTGTATAATCCCATATCATTGTGGGTTTTGGCACCAACAAGAGATTTTTATTATTTTTGAAAGAAAAAATTATACGAACACCTATGAAGTTCAAGCTAACTACATGTTAATTCGAAGGTTTGATGAATTTTAAAGTAAGTTTAGGTGTAACTTAGCTGCCATAATGTAGCACATGCGGCATATTTTTATTTACTGATGTATATATACTTGGTAGAGACATTAAAGTGAGAATAATAAAAAGAAAGGTAGATTCTTCCACAAGCTTCTTCCTCCAGTTTGATATGGTATCAGAGCACATGGCTATCTTATTCTCTGACTCTACTGACAGAGATTTATTCGGTGCTATTGATTTTCAGTGCTGATTTCCCTCTTACATAACTTTACTTTTCCTTTGTTCTATCTTTTCTCTGTTATGGCTTTACCAACATTCGAAGCTTCAGATCAGTCTGCACCTTCCATGGATTGTTCCACCATTGATGATCCTTCAAATCCTCACTTCGTTCATCATTCTGACAGACCATGACTGGTTTTGGTCTCATAACCTCTGACTGGATCAGATAACTATACCTCTTGAAGTCGAGCGATGTTGATTGCACTTTCAGTGAAGAATAAAGTAAGGTTTATCGATGGTTCAATTCCTAAACCTGAAGGTAACGATCTTAACCTTCTTCATTCATGGAATCGCAACAATAATATTGTCATTTCTTGGATCTTGAACTCTGTCTCTAAAGAAATTTCTACTAGCGTCATTTACTCTAATTTTGCTCAAGAAATTTGGATCGATCTTCGAGATCGTTTCTAACAAAGTAATGGACCTAGAATTTTTCAATTATTTCGTGAATTGATGAATCTTTCTCAAGCTCAACACTCTGTTAGTGTTTATTTTACAAAATTGAAGACAATATGGGAGGAATTGAACATTTACAGATCGGTTTGCACTTGTGGCAGGTGTACTTATGGTGGTGTTAAAGCTCTCAATTCTTATTACCAAATGGAGTATATCATGTCATTTCTTATGGATCTACATGACTCTTTTGCTCAAATTCGTGGTTAGTTACTTCTCATGGACCTTATGCCTCCTATGAACAAAGTGTTTGCTCTTGTCTCTCATGATGAACACCAACGAAAAGTTGGAGTTCCAATTTCAGATTCAGCGAATACCATGGCTTTTGCTGCCAAAGCTAAAACCTCCAAGGGCCACACTTTTAATGCTATTGGGAACTATCATTTTGGTAACAACACTGGCTATTATAATAACGTAGGCCATAAGGGCAATAGTAGTCTTGGTAGTAACAAAGGGCAAAAGAAGGAAATGCCATTTTGTACTCATTGTTAATTTTATGGTTATACCATTGAAAAATGTTATAAACTCCATGGATACCCACCTGGATATCAGCTAAGACCACCTTCTTCTTCTTCCAATACCAAGACTGTTGTTAATCAAGTATTTAGTCAATCAGGTCTGAGCTCCACAGCTTATGCTAATAATCCAAATACTACTAGAAATTTTCTACAGGCTTTTGACACTTCTCAGTATCAACAATTGATGACTCTGCTGTCCAGCCATCTTGTTTCTTCTATCAACACCACTAATGGATCTAATGGTTCAGGTGCTTCCTTTGCTACAGGTATATGCTTTTCAGCTGCACTGAATCCTATATTTTCTTCTACAAAATATTGGATAGTCGACTCCGGGGCTACTAGGCATGTATGTTCAAATGCTAATGCATTTATATCTTTGAAAACTATTTCCAACTCCACCGTCACCTTACCTGATCACACCCAGATTCCAGTGAGCTTATATAGTGATGTCAAACTCGGTCATGTGTTGGTTCTCAAGGATGTATTGTTTGTTCCACAGTTCAAGTATAATATTCTCTCTGCGAGTGCTCTTACCACAAATTCACAGCTCACTGTCAATTTTCTTCCTGATTGTTTCATCATTCAAGATCTCAGCAACAAGAAAATGATTGACAAGGGTGACAAGTTGGATGATATCTATACTCTTGATACTGCCAACATCACTACCAGCGATATAGCTTGTGTTTCTTCAAATATTGCTCATGTAAATAATGTTTCTACCAGTATTTGGCACAATAGGCTTGGTCACTTATCTTTTAAGTTGTTAGATATGTTGAAAGATAGATTACATTGTGATACTTCTAAAGCTCATAAAGCTAGCCCTCGTTATATTTGTCCATTGGCCAAGCAAAGACCGTTATCTTTTGATTCGCATAATAATATGGCTGTTTTTCTCCTTTTGATGTGCTTTATTACGATATTTGGGGTCCTTATCATGTTTCTACTCTGGTCATCGTTATTTTTTGACTTTAATGGATGATTATAGTCGGTTTACATGGATTTTTTTACTTCAGCAAAAATATGATGTTGCTGTTGTCATTCCAAAGTTCTTCAACATGGTTACTACTCAGTTTAATGCTGCCGTCAAAGTCTATAGGTTTGATAATGCTCCAGAGTTGGCTTTTACTGATTTTTTTCAATGAAAAGGGAGTTTTACATCAGTTTTCTTGTGTGAAACAGCCTGAACAAAATTCTGTTGTGGAATGAAAGCATCAACATTTACTCAATGTTGCTCGGGCTCTTTATTTTCATTCATGGATTCCTTTACAATTTTGGATTGAATGTGTTCTCATTGCTGCTTTTCTTATAAATAGGACACCCTTTCCATTACTCCACAACAATACTCCCTATGACATTTTATACAAATCTGCTGTTGATTATACTGCTTTTCGAGTATTTGGATGCTTAGCCTTTGCCTCCACTCTTACTGCTCATCGAACCAAGTTTCAACCCAAGACTTGAATTTGTGTTTTTCTTGGTTATCCACCTGGCATGAAGGCTACAAGGTATATGATATTCAAACTAAACAAATGTTTGCTTCTCGGGATGTGATTTTCCATGAAGATTTGTTTCCATTTCTTACAATGGTTCCACAAGACAGGTTACTTGATCCTTTTCCTAATCTTGTGTTACCCCTTGCTACACTTGAGACTTCTACTATTGCATCTTCAACTTTGCCCTTTGTTGTTCAGATTTCTCAAGACATTTCTACTACTGACCAATCACTTGCTCCTGATTCTTTATCACATGATCCTCTTCTTCGAAGATCCTCCCGAGTACACAAACCTCCCTTTTATCTTCAAGATTTCCACTGCAGTTTGATAACTTCCCAGCCTTTACCACCTTGTCCCACCTCTTATCCTTTATCTAATTAGCTATAATACAAATCACTTTCCCCATCTAATAGGACATTTGTTATGGCTGTCCTGAGTTTGAACATCAATTTTATCATCAAGCAGTTCAGTTTCCACACTTGAGAGATGCTATGAAAACAGAATTAGATGTCATGGAGGCCAATAATACTTGGTCAATTATTTCCTTACCTAAAGGAAAGCATACTATTGGTTGTAAGTGGATTTAAAAAATTAAATATCGGTCTAATGTATCTATAGAGATACAAAGCCCGTTTAGTGCTAAAGGTTATACTCAACAAGAGGGACTTGATTTTATTGAAATATTTTCTCCTGTTGCTAAATTAGTTATAGTCTAGGTTCTTTTGGCTTTGGTGGCTAGTCACCATTGGCATCTTGTTAAACTTGATGTGAACAATGCCTTCCTTCATAGGGACCTCTTTGATGAAGTTTATATGGACCTTTCTCTTGGTCTTGGTTGAAAGGGGGAGCACTCTTGTAAGGGAGAAACTTTGGTTTGCAAACTTCACAAATCCATTTATGGATTAAAATAGGCCTCCCGCCAATACTACTCCAAGTTCTCTCAAGCTCTACTTGCCTTTGGATTTTCTCGGTCAAAATCTGATTATTCACTCTTTACTAAAGGTTCTGGCTCCTTATTCATTGCCCTCTTGGTATATGTTGATAATATTGTCATCGCTGGTCCCAATTCACATGTCATCAATTCCTTGAAACTCTTTCTTCATAGTCAGTTCAAACTCAAAGACTTGGGATCCTTAAAGTATTTTCTTGGGCTTGAAATTGCTAATCAGATAAAGGAATTGTTCTCTCTCAAAGGCATTACACTCTTCAGTTACTTGAAGGCACTGGTTATCTTGCTTGCCAACCTGCTACTATTCCTATGGATCCTAAACTTTGGCTTCGTGTTGAAGAAGGTGATTTACTTCCTGATGGTTCTCAGTATCGATGACTCATTGGTCGGCTTCTTTACTTGAACCTTTCACGTCTTGATATTACCTTTGCAGTTCACAAGCTTAGTCAATTTTTGGCTCATCCTCAACTACCTCATTTAAAGGCTGCTCATCATCTACTTCGTTACCTCAAGTCTCATCCTAGCCTAGGTTTATTTTTCTCCTCCTCCTCCTCTCTATGTGTGAAGGCATTTTCTGATGCGGACTGGAGTTCTTGTCTTAATACCCGCAGATCCATAACTAGTTTTTGTATCTTTATTGGTGATTCTTTAGTGTCTTGGAAAGCTAATAAACAGTCCAATGTATCTCGCTCCTCAGCTGAGGCAGAATACCGTGCTTTAGCTTCTACTACTAGTGAACTTGTCTAGATCCATCATCTGCTACATGATTTCCAGGTTGCTACTTCAACCCCTGCTCTCCTCTTTTGTGATAATCAAGCAGCTGTGCATATTGCCTCAAATCCTACCTTTCATGAGCGGACTAAGCATATTGAGCTTGACTGTCATTTTGTGCGTGATAAAGTGACCGAAGGATTTCTTAAGCTCATGCCCATTCGTTTTCAACATTAGCTAGCTAACATCTTTACTAAAGCTTTACCTCCATCCTTATTGTTTCCACTCTTGTCCAAGATGGCTGTTCAAGATATTCACAGTCCATCTGGAGAGGGAATTTTAGAATAAATTAATTTAGGTGTAGCTTAGCTGCCATAATGTAGCACATGTGGCAATATTTATTTACTGATGTATATATACTTGGTAGAGACATTACGGTGAGAATGATAAAAAGAAAGGGAGATTCTTCCACAAGCATCTTCCTCCAGTTTGATAATGAAATTGCTTAATATCGATAATATATTTCATGGTCGAATCTTCTATCATTTAAAAAAGAAACGTCCGATTTCATATTGACTTGGTTTTTCTTTTCACGTATATCTTGAAAAGACGTAATTTATTTCCTTGATTTTGTTTGTGTTTGTGTTTTTCAAACTGATCATGATATTAAACTCCGTAAAAGAAGTGCATATTAACTATTCCACTACCATATTTTTGGTTTCCATAGCATATATATTTTCATATTAACTAAGGGTGTTTTTGGTGCACAACACTGTCATGTGTAATATTATGCTCAAAATTTTTAGTATGCTATTAAGAATTTTGTCCTATTATACAATGGTATTTTGGCAATTTTGAAATATGTCTGTTAAAAAAATAGAGATGAACTAGTAATTTAACGAGGCATTGGAAGCATGACAAATTTTATTTGGTTTAACCAAATTAATCAAACAAATTTTAAAGTTACTAAATACCCTTAACTTCATTTTTTAGTAGTTTTTGAAACTTAAAAGGGGTCAGAATTTATACAATAAATGACTTTTAGTGTTACTTAACTATGTGGTTAACAACTGTTATGTATAGGGAGGTCCCTTTTAGTTTACTAAACTTCTGGGTTTATATATGTGAACAAACCTCACGGGTGTCTATAAAGTCGCTAATTTCAATATTTAGTGCCACTGTGCATCGCTTCCTTCTCCTTGGCATCATGGAGATCTGCCACCAGATTGTTGTGCTTAATTAGGATAATTGGGGAATAACAAAATCAAGGTCAATTCTCGTTTGCAAATACAGGAATATTATTGCTGGTACTCCTTGAAGAAGAAAAGTGACACGGGCTATCACACAAGATTAGTGATCAAAACAATTGTTTTTTTTTTTTCGCTGCTGGTTAAAGGACTGCATGGCTCCTAGCTAATGGCCTCATTTGTTTATAATTGTATGGTAACAAAGCAAAGTATTATTTTAAGGCCAATAATTTTTAACAGGATTAAGCATTGGAGGTGTTAATCATGGTGGTAATTTCAAAGAGTGAAAGGAACAACAACAAAAAAATCCCTGCTCCGGAATATTATATTGTTACGGGCTATCGGGCTGCATATCGTCTCTTCTATTGGACTTTCCCTAACAAACACTTCCTCAATAGTGTGTTTCCTTAATTTGTTCAGAATCAGGGCTAATCCTAATAATAAAAATAAGGGATGAAATTTTTTTTATCTTAAATTTGTTTCAATAAAATATCATAAGATAGCATAAAATTAACTATCATAATTAGCTTGCATACTCGAACCCTTTGTATACTTTCAATGCCTGATAAAATAATAATAAATATGGAGAATATATTTTAAGAAATTGGAGGCTGAGGACAATGCGAGAAAGAAATATTAAAGGTGCCTTTCACAAATTTATTTTATTAATATGGATATGACCATGCGGCTATAAAGTAGAGACAGAGTTAATTAATTAAGCTAGCTGCTTATGAAGGCTCGGTTCATTTATCTGGACCAAATCTTGCCCGTGTGTCGTAATTCACGAAAGTGATCAGTTGCTTCAAGCTGAAGGGTTCCTCAAATCTTAACAATTACAAACGCAATGGTACAATATGTCTCTTTAACAAGATTGGTTTTTACAATGTTTGCTGTTACTTTAAAGGGTTATAAAATGATCAGTTTTTAGCTACAAGAGATCTTCGTTGCTTTACTAGTATAATAAAATTTTACGTGAACCGAAAGTATACAGTATTTGTGTTTCTATCAATCTTAGTTTCTTAATCTATATATAGAATAAAAATCTCATCATACTTGTGTGTTTTTCAAAGTTTATCAGTTTAATTATCTAACAATTCATGCTACGCACATATATGGATTAATCTTATCTAAATATCTTCTTTTAAGAAATATTGAAAATCAAAGTTGTTTGGCAAATGGAAAGCCTGGTTCATGTTATAAATGCCATTAATAATCCAACATATATAGTGCGTATAGTAAATTGTAGAGTACAAACGAACAAGGTATACAGAAACGAATATGCCATGCCTTTCTAATTTTCCCATCAACGTACTATCTGGAGTAACCTACAATTCGAACAAAATATCAAAGAAAGAGTACAAATAGATATATATATATATTTCAAATAGTTGCAGAAGATATGTCTAAGGCTGACTTGGTCAAGCTATCTGTCTTCTTGAAATCTCCACGCCGATAAATGAAAGTGAAATCTCCATTCTCCATAGCGCGGGAGGCGAATTAAACAAGGAATGCAGGAGGGGCTAGAAGCAGTAAAGAGCTAAAGATCTATCTACGCCACTCACTCTTCCATATATAAATATCAGTAACTACGTACGTACATTGCTACAGCACTTCTAAGCAAAGAGAAATTAATTAAGGGACAATAATGTTGGGTAAGAGAAAGAATAGTGATGGTGATCAACAAAAGAAGGAAAACAAATATGAAAACATGGGTTGGGGCCAAGTAATGGAGGAGGCTACAGCAGCAGCTGCACTATGTGGAGCTCGGCGAGGAAGGAAACGGTACGTTGGGGTGAGGCAACGACCGTCAGGGCGATGGGTGGCGGAGATTAAAGACACAATACAGAAGATTAGAGTGTGGTTGGGCACTTATGATACTGCGGAGGAAGCTGCAAGAGCTTACGATGAAGCTGCTTGCTTGCTCCGTGGAGCCAATACTCGAACAAATTTCTGGCCTCACTCAACATCTTCAAAACCAGCTCTTCCCTCGAAGATCACCAATCTTCTCTTGCTTAGGCTCAAAGCTGTAAACAATGTTCCTACTTCAGTGGCTACCAATACTTGGCCTGTAGTAAACACGCAACAAAATCAGGAAACGGCGCCAAGCATTATGGAAGATAACATGCAGCAGTTTGATAGTTTCTTGAACGTGCCTGAAGATTGCACCATTAATACTGAAACTAGTGATAATGCTACTTTTACTACAAGTAGTGCGAATACTAGTGATTACGTGATGGATTGTTTTGATACAAGTTTCAGTACCAGCTGTGCAGAAGAAAACTGGACTAATGGCGATGGCAATTACATTGATCGTGGAAATGGGAAGAAAGAGGAAGCTGGAGAAGAATGTGAAGAAGAGATTGATATGGGGAGGATGGATTTTGGATTTCTTGATGATTTGGGAACTTCTTGTCATTTTTCTCCATTTGAGATAGCGGAGGAGATTATGGAGCCAATGCATCAGAATCACGATCAGGCATATGGCGATGACCCAACAATGCTGACAGAAACCATGAAGAGGATTAAGTATGAACGCACTTTCTCAGCATCTCTATACGCCTTTAACGGAGTCTCTGAGTGTCTAACGCTGAAGTTTGGACCGGAAAGTGAAAATGAACAGCTATCTAACCTTAAAAATAAATACTGCTCCCTCACAGGCAACGTAGAGCAAAATCAAGTCAAGGAAGAAGAAGAAGGAGAGATTGATAATGGGGTGGTGCAAGAACAAGTCGGGACTCCACAAACATCAGTAGAAACGGGATCTTCTTCTTCTTCTTCTCCTTCGAGCAAGGAATGTGGTGAATCGTCTGTTTGGACCTCTCTTAATCTTTCTCCCATCCGCTTCTCCACTTAGTGGATACAATAATGATCTTAACATATATATCTACACTAATCCCTTACAATTTAACAACAGACATCTTGATTTTCCTAGTGACCTGAAACAAATTTTAAATTTGTTCGTGTCCTCGGACACTTGATTTTACATTATGGGATAATGGTTTTTCATTTTATTTTACGCTTAGGCACGTAACTTGAATACACCACGTACGTACTTCTTTTTTATATTAAAAAGCGAATGTGTCATGATATTAGTCTATTGGAAGTGCTTCCGGCCGAGGTGAGAAAGGATGAAGATTATCAAAACCAATATTAGGATTATTAATAGCATATGTAGTAGAACTTATAATTACCACCAATAATTTTGTTGATGTTAATAACTCGCGGCTCTAGCTATATATATTTGCAGACTTAATGTAACTAGATGATATATGATAAATTCCAGTTATGGAACATATATATATGGTAGAGTATCCTTCCTCGAACAAACTGAAAGAAAGCCTAACGATCCTAGGTTTCATACTGTAATTCTCGCCATAGATCTTCATAGGCAAGCACGTTACTCCGATAAATTTTGTAAAATCTTCTTCAGAAGCTAACTTGAGCACGGAAATTAAATGTTTTTGGCAACTGGTTGAATACCCCTTTTTAGACCACTTAACCATTGCTGATGATCATAAATACTGATCAAAGACATTTCACAAAGTGTACTGAGATATGATCGCCAGGCCTAACTAATATTTGCACCATTCAAGTTTCAGTCCCAATTGAATAGAGTGTTTCAAAGCCCTAGGGTGTGTAAGCACTAATTATCAGTAGTGTTAACTCTATGATGTCACAAACCTAGTCAAACCAAAATAATTCAAATTATTAATTGTCCTCCTGAAGTAATTAGCTATCTATTAGAAAAAAAAAAAAATCTTAGAAGTACTTATAGATTCGGAAACGTAGTGCCTAGACGAATAAACAAATATGCAGTAGGGTGACAATAAATACCAACAACTAATGTACTGATGAATTCTGGTGATCTGGCCTGCCGACTTTCATCATATCAAATTAAAACCATTAATGGGGAAACATATACAATGACCTTATGACGAATGGCACACTTCGATTTTTGAGACCCATTTCCTACTGGAGAAAGTGGTGAATCAGTTCATCAAGGAAATCAATAGATATTTCCTTAAAACATACCCATCAAGGTTTCAAGTGCAGCAATATATATGCATATGGTGGGCAAAGTGGTTCACTAACTAGCTAATTAAAATTAACCGTTCATAAGATAAATACATCATTATTAATGTCGGTCTAAATCAACATTTAGTCCACCCTCTTATTGTTTTATTGTATTTTATTACAGTCAAGTTAAATAGTCAAGATATCAAGTCATATGGTCAAGATTTTCCTAAATTTCTAGGATCTTCTGGATTTGAATAATGATATATGTAATTCAAGTTTTCCTATTTATGATGTGCAAATTGTGCAAAAGCTAGTCTCTCCCATTTGCCTGAATCATGCTTATAGGACGAGCTTTTTTACAACTTTATCTTTGAGATAGAGAAAACCACTATTTAAGCACGCTTCTGAACTTTAATATGCTTCACTTCTCCACTAGATGTAGAGGGGGATATGATTAATTGTCATCAAGAATGTATATTCCTAGCCATCATTATTGTGGACAAAATTAGTGCATACTAATATGCTATTTAAAAAAAAATTAATATGCCATCTTGACTGACATCTTCGCCAGGTGATGACATTCCAAAAACTAGATTACATTTTTTAATTTCATCCTTTATCAAATAAAAAATAAAAGACTTTTGTCCCCTCTCTCTAATCTCTAACTTCTGATGATTTACCATCTGAGACACCAATAGTTTCTGCTTCTTTAAAATATGTTGCTTTAATCAAGTTGCAAGAGCATGCATACATATATAAAGTAAGCATTACATTTTCCCTAGATTGGTCATATATGTGCAAATTCTCAATCTCATCAACAACACCATTGAATTGTTAGTGATCATGCCATCCACTCCATATCTCACTTATAATTTACTTTGATGATTGCATCATCACAATACAGTACAAAGTAGTTATGTATCTGATCAGTTTCCATCAAATAGCAAAAAAACAAGAGAAGTAGTTTTTCCATCTCCAGTGAAGGTTCAAAATCAAGTTAATTTTATCATCCGATGAATGTTCGAAAGCATCACACCAGTCATGTCAACAGCTAAAGATGAGGTTAGCTTAGCTAACCATTATCATTAACCTTATGCCCTGCATTTTTGAGTAATCATTAATTGTCTCTTTTATGCGCAAAATCAAATTTTAATTAGTTCAAATAAATAAAACCGTGTGGACTTTAAACTGCTGAATAGTCTCCATGCAAAAAGTGAGCTAAAGTTGCTCAACTTTTATCTCAGTTGATGTAAAAGTTATTTTACATTATTCATGCGAATAACTGGAACATTAGAAAAGAAGTAAAATTGACATCTCATTGTATATGAAAAAATGGAGACAAAACTCCTTTCTGTCTATATTCAACGTACTTGCATAAAAATATATAATAAAATTCAAAGTTCAGAACTACTAACATGTAAAATATTATGTGATCAACTCTTTCATCCATTGTAGTTATGCATCATATATAATCAGTAATTAATTAATCTAAAAAAATGTTGAAATGCTCAAATAAATGCAGCAGGCACCAGCTGGAGCTGCTGGAAAAGAGAGATTCGTCGTGCCTCTTATCTACCTCAGCGAGTAGGACTAAAACAACTTGGATATAGATATTCACTATATATGTGGCAGTACAAATTAATTTCTGTTACCCGCATATGTAAGGGTGGTTTAATTGCTTACTTGGAGCTTTGTCATTACAATTAATATCAAATAGTGGCAATAATAGGAAGAACAATCAATGTGATCAGAAAGGTGGCTGGGCATCAAACTTGATCTGTTAGTATCTTGCTCTTTTACGTAGGCATGAAATGTCCAAAGTACACATGAGATGAGACTTGTCCTTCTCTTTCCTCTTGCTGGGTCCTAATTAATTTTACATAATATTAACTCTTACCTGTCTTTCTCTCTTGTATTATCTTTTTGACATTTTCTGTTTAGGGTTTTCTTCATAAGCAATAAAGTCCTGGTCAAAGCCATGTCCTCGAGATGGTTTACTAATTACTACGACAAGATTACAAAAGCAGGAAAAGGAAGAGAAAGATACTATCTAAAAGATAATATTAATATATATTAATTCGTTCTTGCTGGAAATTTTCTGTCCGTCTATTATTTAGGAAGATGAATTGATGCAAATTTAGTCATTCATCATCAAAAAGCTAGAATTGAAAGCAAGACAAGATATAAAAGCCATCATTTCAACTTTATGGTTGGCTGGTGATTGAAGTCTAAGATGTTTCACTCTCAATTCAGTGAGGATTAATTAACGAACTGCTTAATTTCACCAAGTTGCGTAACTTTCTTTTCATTGCCTTTTGCAAGTTGATTTTGCCATGTGTCAAGTTTCGCTAAGTTGGAAACTATTAAGGTCTGACCAATTTTATGTTTTTTTGTCATATGCTGAAAAATTGATGAACAGAAGTAAGAAGTGGACTATGATGGGAATAATGTGGTCCAAGTCTTGAAAAACTTAAGGCTCCACCCTAATCATATTGTCCCGTCATCACATTCCAACAATGTTTATCCTTAAAAAAATATACATAGGAACCCACCCTCCCAAGTGCATGAATGGCCGATCGATCTCTCATCCCCACTACCACTAATCATGTTGAAAAAAGATGAGGCAAAAGCGAGGCTTAGAAGCAGGAGTGCATTCAAATTTCAATTAAATGTAATGAATAACAAAATAGAATGAGGAAAAGAACACCTGAGGATTGCTGTGGTTACCTGAGAAGAACACTTGAGGATGAGAGGATTCTCATTCTAATTGTGACCTTGTCTTCCTGGACCATTTTATAAGGGATCTTGACAGCCCTTTTGTTTGACTTTGCAAAAGAAGGCATTGATAACTTCAGGAGATTGTGCAGGATGAAAGTCCTAGCCAATGGTTGCTCAAACATGGTATTTAGAATGTCAAAAAGTTTTATTTGTAGCTCAGTATCAAAACAAAAGCCCCGTAAAGCGTTTTCTCAACTTTAAGTTCTGATTTTAAAATTGTAACTTGTTTCCAAGCATAATAAGATTGTCTAACCGAGTAAAACTATACTTGTAGTTATAGGTTCTCTTGGTGTGCTTTTCTCCATGTCTCCCATCCTTAATATTTTATTAGGTCTCTGCAGTACTGTGTCCCAATAAATCCAACACGTTTAAACGTAAGCTTTATTCATTGATCTTATAAGTCTATGGTAATGATGAAGGTGATTAACACGATGAATGTTACTAAATATTACAAAGTAATATTAAAGTAATTTTTTAAAAACAATTTTGACCAATTAGCACAAGAGAGTCCAATCACTTTCAGCTAAAAATAGTTCCTTTTTGTGAAATTTAAGTCTTTCCACCTCATTTGACTTCAAAAGGATTCATGTAAAAGAGCCAAGAAAAAAAGGCTAGAAAACATTATATATGTTCAACATGTAGTCAATGGATCATAAAGGGGGCATATCAGAATTCTAACTTAAGCACATTTACTTGCAGAAAACTGGATGACTCCAAATAGTCCTACGCTTTCATCGATGTGGCCTTTTTGGACTATCTTTAATTAAACGCAAGCCCAAGTACTCTCTTTTCCCTCTGAATTTCGCCTCCAAATGGCCAATACTATCATAAGAAGAATCAGAACTAGACACAAAGAACCTCCGCAGTCTCCCCTCCCTCTGCAATAACTACACTTCTGCTTGATAACCTTTCCCTCTAACTGAACCAACAATCTCTCTCTCTCTCTCTCTCTCTCTCTCTCTCTCTCTCTCTCTCTCTCATATGCTCATAACCTCTATTTCCAACTCACTTTTGCTTTTTTCTCAACAAAATAATGGAAGAAACAGAAGAGCCTAATGCAAACAAGAAATGCACCACCAAGACCAGGACTTTCAGGGGCAGAACCAATCCTCACAAGCATCAGTATCAGCATCAGCTGCTGCAATACTCTAACCATTTTGGATTCTGTAACCAATACCACCACCCAAGTTACTACCCAGCTCTGCTTCCTTTGCCTTCTCCTATACCTCTACAACTAGCTTTAACTCCACCTCTCCCTCAAAACCAGGACTTTAGATCAAAAACCCATTTGCACAAACCTTCATGTAAGCTGAATAGCCCTCCTCTTGCTACCTCCTCTGAAACCCAAGTCCCAGTTGTTACAATTTCGCCAGGTAACCCAGTAATATTTGTTAAGTTCTAAACCAAGTTCTTCACCCTCTATATTGTGTTCTCCTTCATTTTTCTTCCCCTTCTTGCTTCTTCTGAAATGCATATATTGGTCAGCTTGAAGTCTTCAAGAGTTGAAATGTCAAAAATACAGAGAAGCATAGGATTCTGTGTGCATACTGAAGAATTTCCCCAATAATTTTATTTTTATTTTTTTAAAATAAAAAAAACTGTTAGCTGTTTTTGAGCATATTTGGATCTCCTTCTTTTGTTCGGATCCATGAAATTTCTTTTTTCATCCCAAAAGAAGGATACTATACTATAGACGAAATGTCTTTCATTCTCTTAGTCCTTGTAATTAACAGCCGAATAGGCGAGAAGGAAAATTTGTTCTTTTGTTTCAATATCTGCTTTTATCCTTTGCTTGTAGTTTATTTAAACATGTTACATTAGAATTTTGAGTTTTCACCGATAAGAAGAATCATATCACTAAATATATACGCTTGTCAAAAAATAAGAATTTCTAGACTGGTATCTGTTTTAGTAAGTGATAGCTATTGGTATTTAACTAATTATCACTTAGAATGAGATTTTACCATACTCCGTTACTCACAATTTGTTTCAACATATGAAAACAGCTGCAGAGGGGCTTCAAAGGAGAAACAAAGTTGCTGTTAAAGGAGGTGATGGAAGGAGGATCATGGGAGGGAAAACACAAGCACTAGTTGCTGCAAGGAGACCAGATTCAGGTGGAGCAGAAGGGCCGGTTATCTCTCTTCTGGCTAACCATTTTCTAGTCCAATTTGATTCATCACAGAGAATTTTCCATTACGATGTTGAAATGTCTCCTCATCCCTCTAAGGAGGTTGCCCGAATGATCAAGCAAAAGCTGGTAGAGAACAACTCAGTTGTTCTCTCTGGTGCTGATCCTGCATATGATGGGAGAAAGAACCTTTACAGTCCATTTGAATTCCAAAAGGATAGGCTTGAATTCTTCGTCAGTCTCCCAATCCCCTCTAGCAAGACATCAGTCTTGCCTTTTGGGGAAGTCAATGGATTGAAACAGAAGCAAAAACAGCTAAAATTATTTCGAATAAATATCAAACTTGTCTCAAAGTTTGATGGAAAAGAATTGAGTAACTACTTGAGCAAAGAAGGTGATGACTGGATCCCACTTCCTCAGGATCATCTCCATGCTTTGGATGTTGTCTTGAGGGAGACTCCAAGTGAGAAATGTATTCCTGTTGGGAGATCACTCTATTCTAGTTCAATGGGAAGTAAAGAAATTGGAGGAGGGGCTGTTGGATTGAGAGGATTTTTTCAGAGTCTTAGACCAACCCAACAAGGACTAGCTCTCAATGTGGATTCCTCTGTGAGTGCTTTCCATGAAAGCATTGGAGTAATCCCCTACTTGCAGAAGCGTCTCGACTTCCTTAAAGACCTTCATCAAAGGAAGACAAGGATTTTGAGTGGCGAAGAGATGAGAGAAGTGGACAAGGCACTGAAGAACATCAGGGTATTCGTTTGCCATAGAGAAACTGTGCAGAGATACCGGGTTTATGGATTGACCGAAGAAGCTACTGAAAACCTTTGGTTCCCGGACAGGGATGGGAAGAACATAAGGCTTGTGAGTTACTTCAAGGATCACTACAATTATAACATACAATTCAGGAATTTGCCATGTTTGCAGATCAGTAGGAGCAAACCATGTTATCTTCCTATGGAGCTTTGTATGATTTGTGAAGGTCAGAAGTTTCTTGGAAAGCTTTCAGATGATCAGACTGCAAGAATCCTAAAGATGGGCTGTCAAAGACCAAAGGAACGAAAGACCATTATAGACGGAGTGATGAGGGGACCTGTTGGTCCAACAAGGTAATTCTAATAGTAGTTAAAAGCTTTCATTGTTAAAAGTTTTCATTTTTATAATAATTCTTGAAGTCGACTTTAGAAGGATCTTCACTACTCTTTCCAAATTTCTTAAGATTTTCCTTTAGTTGTCTCTGAGAAATTAAAATGTTTTCTTGATAGTGGCAACTGTGGAAAAGAGTTCAAACTCCATCTCTCTAGAGAAATGACAAGGTTGAACGGGAGAATCCTCCAACCTCCAAAGCTAAAGCTTGGGGATGGTGGGCACATAAGAGATCTAACTCCATCACGCCATGATCGCCAGTGGAACTTTCTTGACAGCCATGTCTTTGAAGGAACCAGAATTGAAAGGTGGGCACTGATAAGCTTCGGTGGGACTCCTGATCAGAAGGCCAACATTCCAAAGTTCATAAATCAGCTATCTCAAAGGTGTGAGCAATTGGGCATCTTTCTTAACAAAAACACAATTTTTAGCCCTCAATTTGAACCAAACCAAGTGCTTAACAATGTCTCTCTCTTGGAATCCAAACTCAAGAAAATCCAAGAAGCTGCCTCAAACAATCTCCAGCTGCTCATATGTATAATGGAGAGGAAGCACAAAGGGTATGCAGATTTGAAGCGAATAGCAGAAACAAGTGTTGGGGTTGTAAGCCAGTGTTGCCTCTACGCCAACCTTGGCAAGTTGAGTTCACAGTTTCTTGCTAATTTGGCTCTCAAGATCAATGCCAAAGTTGGTGGATGCACTGTTGCTTTGTACAATTCATTGCCTACTCAAATACCCCGCCTTTTTCGGCCTGATGAGCCGGTGATCTTTATGGGAGCTGATGTTACTCACCCTCACCCACTCGACGATTCCAGCCCCTCTGTTGCTGCTGTGGTTGGTAGCATGAATTGGCCTGCAGCAAACAAGTATGCGTCAAGGATGAGGTCCCAAACACATAGACAAGAAATTATTCAAGATCTTGGTGCAATGGTAGGAGAATTATTGGATGACTTTTACCATGGAGAAAACACACTCCCCAAGAGAATAATTTTCTTCAGAGATGGAGTAAGTGAAACTCAATTTTATAAAGTGCTTCAAGAGGAATTGCAAGCCATTAGACAAGCTTGTTTAAGATTTCCTGGTTATAGTGCTGCCATTACATTTGTAGTGGTACAAAAGAGACATCACACAAGGTTGTTTCCAAATAATAACGATCCATCTTCCACCCATAACCAGTCTTATGATGACAATATTCCCCCGGGGACTGTTGTTGATACTGTGATAACTCATCCAAGGGAGTTTGATTTCTATCTTTGTAGCCATTGGGGGGTGAAGGGAACAAGCCGGCCAACACATTACCATATCTTATGGGATGATAACCACTTCACTTCTGACGAGCTACAGAAGTTGGTTTACAATCTTTGCTACACGTTTGTGAGATGCACCAAGCCTGTTTCTTTGGTGCCCCCTGCCTACTATGCCCACTTGGCTGCATATAGAGGCAGACTTTACCTTGAGCGATCTGAGTCTGCATCTCTCATGGGAAGTGCTTCTACTATCTGTCGAGCTGCCCCCCCAAAGGCAGCTCCACTTCCCAAACTTAGTGAGAATGTTAAGAAGCTCATGTTCTACTGCTAATTGTTCTTATAACATCCTTGCATTTCCAAGATTAATTCTTCAATTTGTATGCCTGCATGTACACTTGAATCCCATACAAATGTAGTCTACCATATTGCAAGATTAATCACTATAGAAGCAGATGAAGGCCTAGCTAAATCAAGCAAATCCTTTTAAAATCTCCTCATTGGTTGGCAAGAATAACACCTCAAATCATTGTTTTATGTTATGCTCATAAGCTGATAAAAGAGTACTAATCTTTATCAACCAATCAAATAAGTGCTCCATCAGGACAAGATTTTGAGAAGGCTAAGAAGACCAACTAAAAGCGATCATGAATAATCGGTTAATGTGAAGAAAAAGACGAATCGTCCTCCCATTCAAGGTCGATACGTACAAACAGCCAAAAAGTTCTCTTAGAAGGTATTATCACCCCTCTTTACTGTTGCTAGTTCCGTGTAAACTTAGCCCCACAGGTAGCTATCAGTTATTCCATTATCGATAAACTAAATCAGAACAGAAATCTTGCCATTAAAATTTAGGAAAAAGTATGAATAGGATTGGATATAAATAAAATATTATGAGCAATTATGTAAATCCAGATATCTATTGCATGTACAGAGGAAAGACAGATTACTGTATGGCTTCATGAACATGAAACTAGAACTCATGACTCGAAAAGTGAAGTGAAATTAGCTTAGCAGTGCGGGCAGAGTTGACTAAGCTCAACTCAAGTAGTTCAAAATAATTACGAAATTTTTGTGCATGAGTCCAACTGTAGTATGGTCCAAGACTAGCATATAGAGAGCATAGTCAAAATACGTGAGAATATGCATGAGCAATGAACATATATGTGCATGTACAGTATTCAAGACTTGAATCAGCAATGTGAATGAGCTGGTTTAGCTTGAGCAAAATAAAAGAGATGGGAGAAATGGCATTGAATGAATGCTAATTAATGAAGCCTACAATTATGACTTTCTGTTTGCTTTCTGAAAGCAACAAAATTTGTCATTGCTTCTGTGCACATGTCATTGAAAGCATGACCAATGACCATTCACTGAATAGGGAAGGAAACAACCAGAGAGATCATGGGATCTAGCTTAGCCTGCTTAGCGCAGTTTTGGGACCATAAAAAGGCATTGGAAACTATGATTAAAGGGTTGAAAATCCTATACCAATGTATCTGTACCTTTGTCAGCTGTATATTATACCTATTCACCATGCATGCAGAAGGAGAGAGAGAGAAGACAAATGAGTTACATACATGAAGCAAAAGAAAACAATAAATAAAGTCATTTTATGGGACCACTAGAAAATGATTCCTATAATATGACCTATATAAGATTTGATGTAGTATTGTTAAAAAATATAATTTAATTTTTAATATTTATATATTTATATCATCTTAATCTAATTAACTCATTATGTTTACTTTTTTACAAAAGAATAAAGGTATTTTTATTAATTAGATCTAGATATTCAATAAATATAAGATAATATTAATTTTATTTTAATCATAAATAATTATTTAATTATAATTTAATTTATAAAAAATTAAATCAAATTAGTCAATTAGATTTAAATAATATAAATACTTAACTCTTAAATATTGAAATAATATAAATATAAAATTATATTTTTAAATGATATTATATTATATTTAAGGATAATATACATATTATCCTAATATACGAATGTGAATAGCAACTCATCAACTGGCTGTGCCCTGTGCTGTCTGACCGTGACTCTGTCTGTGACCTGTGCTGTGAATGCCAGCCCAAAAGAATGCAAAGCCAGAGAGAAGATAAAGGAACAAAACAGGAGCCAAGAAAAGATGGATTTTTTTATAGTAGGGACCAAAGCCACTAAGAGTAAGAGACTTGACTTTCGTCTTCCCTTTTTGTCTCTCTCTCTCTCTCTCTCTGGGTGCATTGGGGCTCTGCTCCGTTATGGTTTTACTTTCCCTTGGCTTGACTTTCTACGCCATAGGGTGGCAGCAGCAGTACCACCACCACCATTATTACTTTTTTTTATGCAAAATGTAACTGAGAGAAAGTATTTAGTAGTACACGGTCGCAGGAAAAGACAGAAAGTCTGAGAAAAAAACGTGGGTTTGTACAGCCTAGTAGGGACCACCCTGTGCGTGCTCCCCACTCGCTCTTCCTTTTACACACGTGCCCCCATCTTGTTTTCCTTTCTCTGGGGGCTCCCCGACCGCGACTAAGCTCCTGTCCCTTTTGCTGGTTTTACCTTCGATTTCCTCTTCCAAACTCTTAAAACAAAAAAAAAACCCGAAATTAAAAAAAATATTTGGTTGTGTATTTTAATTTTAATTTTTTAAATTTTATATATGATATGTAACCGTAATAATTTAAATATAAAAGTGAAATTAGCAAGTAAATCACTTAAAACTTATTAACCAATTGTCAAAAGTTACTTGTTGCTGTAAGTAAAGACCATGACTCTGTTCATTTATGAATTCAAATCTTATTTTCTGTGCTGCATATTTTCCAATGTAATTTACATTCAATCTCAACCACGTATCCTTTTCAAAATTCAAAATAATTCAAAATCAATCACATATTACTAAATTCAATTGAAAATAAAAATATCAGATTTATAAACGAACACATCCTATATTTCCAGAACCAACATAACATTAAAGCAGGTATAACTATTTTTTTATATTTTTTAAACTAATTTTATAAAAATATATACTTTTTAATATATTTAAATTAATAAAATCATATATTTTTTAATTTAAAAATTTTAAAATTAATTATATATTTTTTTAAATTTTTAAAATAAAAACTTCAAATAATTCATAAACATTAACATTGTTTAAGTAGCAAAATAAATAATTAAAAAAAATAAAGATAAATTGGTACGCATCTTTCCACTGTTATCAAGGCAAAATTTAATTTTCGAAGAGATAATAAGTAGGTGACGTTGCTGGATTCCTTGTGTCGGTATGGTACCTGGTTCACATACTGTACGACTCCGTTACAATACAATCACATCACCGTCCCATCAATCTAATTTATTATATTGTCATGGTTGTCAAGTTGTGAATGATCCATCAGACGGATGGTATCATTCCTAAACGTAACGGTGTTCCAATGTAGACAACGAGATGTACAACACTATCAAGTCGATCAGACACCATCATGCATGTGAGCTTCATGCACTGTCTAGTCCCACTTCCCATCCCAGAGAAGTTATACGGGTGAGGTGACTCATGCCTGAAGCTATCAATTACTTGTTCAGGTGGGAAGCTAAAAGAAGCCTGTTTAAACCGCATGTACCGAAGAAACATCAGAGAAATAATAATAATGTTTTGTTAAACGATCTGTCAACTCATCTTAATTTTATGAGTGAATGGAATGGAAGAGCATCTTCTGGGGGCCTGCTTTGCTCTTTGTCAAAACCTCCTGAAAACATCGTTTTGAAATTCCGTTAGTTGTTGATTAAGTAAACAGAGGATAAAGACCCAACACTTGGAAAATGGATAGGAAATTATTATAGTTTGGTGTGGGCTTGAAGGTTTCGATTTAATTCAGTGTATTCAACCTGGTTCACAGTCCAGCTTCATACCACTTCTTGTTTGCCTGTAGTCTGAAAGTAGCCCAGAGGCAACCCATGAGCAACCAAAAGTTCGAGTGCAGAATTTTACTGGATGGTTTAGCCAAAACTTTTAAGGGCAAATATGACAAGGTTATTTGGTGCAAGTCGTCCATTCATCTGTACATCTTGTTCTCACTTCTCACCCTTCAGATTTTACGTTAGTCTTGGAAATGAAGAACAACAGATGAACTGTAGAAAAGAAGATTTAATCGTTTTTGTATCAACAAACAAAACCTTTAGTTTCACTTCTTCACGTTCGTTTTCATTTTTCCCGAAGTGTAACTCATTCAGGACAGAAATATATCACCATACATTCAAATTTATATATTTTAAAAAAAATGCTCCTGTACACGTGTCTCAGCCCCAAGTTGGAGTAACTCTCGAATGCCTTCACAAACACCAATGCAATAGCCAACTGAGAAAAGGAAAATATGCTTGTTTGAATTAATCACATGAAAGTAGTTAAGATTGTAATAACACGTCTCATCATGACGAATCTGAATTCCAAATTCAATTCAAACTCGTTATTCAAATTTATTTTATCTAATCCAATCTTGCCTCCTAGATTATCTATCTCTGCTGCAAAGCAAATCATATTTGAGCTATCAAGCAAACATGCAAGCTCTTTGCAAATTCATAAAAGATAACAGAAAGACCAAATTTTAAGAAAGGAAGCAAAAAAAGAACAAGTAGCATTATTACACATAAACATACCAGTTTGATCTGCGCTTTAATTGATGCAATTAGCCGAGTATACTCCTCTATTTGCTTGGGCTGGAGCTATTCAGTAATGCATTAGTTTCAATGAAGGTACAAAGGGAGGAAGAAACTAGCTACTTATTAAAACAGAGAAAGAATGTTATCATTATTTAAGTTACGAATCGAGAATCATTTCTGCAGAATGAACGCAGAAGACCAGAAACAGTTGCAATTACAAAGACCCAATATATCAGAAAGCAACTTCAAGACCACGAGGGCATCATTATCAGTTGTATTTTTTATATTTTGACATTTCTACTCTGCATCATCAGGTCAATTAGTCGTCATTTTGGTTTGCCTCATGCACCAGTGGGAAATAGGACCTATAAGCAATTTAAAAAAACGAGGTCATACCTGAACAACTTTTCTTTCCTTCGTGAAATATAATTCAGAGCTTCGGACCGGGTGAACTTTACATGGAATCCAAATCCAATATCCACAAATATGTGCTGTGTATTTGGTCTGAAAACAAGGAAAAATTTCCACCAATCCCCCACCACAACAATGAATAAGAAAATGAAAATGAACCAGGAAGATAGTGATGAGAACACAGATTCTGATATGAGTTGACCACTTCAATGCAAATCTCATGCGCAAAGTTGCTCATAATACCCTTATTAATGAGTGAAAATCAAGTGCATACAACTATTAATCCTAATATGTAATTGTAGAGTTAACCACAGACCCCCCCTTTCATAGATGTAGATCTCCAGCCTATAAATAGAGATATTCCTAACACTTTAAAAAAACGCTTTAATTAAACTATATTCCATGATGGTGGCAACTTGCCATACATAGAGATCAGGAAAGATACTGGTATTTTACTGGGAATTAAAAAAGTTATGAATAGCATAGGCATGCATTTATAATCACTTTTGCAATAATGAAAGCAGCAACATAAAGCACCAGAGCAACTTGGAGATACAAAAACTTATACATCAGCTTGCATGTACACTTCAGAGCCAAGATTGACCAATGTCCTTAGACTCGTTACATTGTTTTCTCTAAATTCTCTATGTTCCTCCACAGGTCTGAGCTATACAAGTATATGGTGTCAAGTAAAAATATACATATAGAACAGAAAACAAGCTTCAATCTCAGTTCTCAGTAACTCTTTCAGACCGCAGCTCTTAATGCTGTTAAAAATCAATTTACATACAACAAAAGAAAGAATGATTGGAGGTGCTTAAGATAGTATTAAGAGTTAGCAGGCAACTACAAGGTTTTATCTAAACAGAGCCTTCAAATCAATATTAACTGAAAAGATTTTGACCCAATACAAAAACCAAGTTTCTGAAGTTATCCACGGACCTCATTACAAAAGAAAAAAACAGAAACCAGATATAACTCTCACTAGGTATAATACAAGAAAAAGAATAAAAAATCTTTTGTTCATAGGGAACAGAGCAATTTACAAGATGATATCATTGAACACCTTCTGGTTCAGGAGAAAAAGCGAAAGTTTCTATCATTGACTGACATACATCAGTGGATTCCATGCTATAAGATTTGCAGCTGAAGTAAAAAACTGCATTTGACATTGAATCGATAAGCATCACAAATGAATACATTACAACTAAAAGAGGCCCTTCCCATATCCTTGAAGATCCATCTCCATAACTCAATGTCTTCACTCGATGCTCAAACAACCCCTCAATGAACGCCATCCCAAGTGTTGCTCCAAGAAATAGAACTAGACCCAACTGAGTTTGGCCCTTAATCAAAGCCCCCGATCTAAGCAATGCCTGTGCCCCTGAAGCATCCTCCAACACACATATAACAATCCCAGTATTACAGATGATTATAGCATTGGCAAAAACAACAGAAAACACCAACCCCACCATTATTGCGGCATACTCTACTAAATCAGGCGAAAACCCAACTACAGAAATTGAACTACACACAGCAACAAGGAGCACAAAAAATGATGTGAAGCAACCAGCAATCACCATACACACCCACAAATACGTTGACACAAGCCGCCTCCAAATTTTGCGAATTATTGCAAGAAACTTTAAAGAATCAACCTTTTTCCTCGAATAAGTACAATCCACAGAGTAAATAACCGCAGCTTTTGATAACAAAGACAGTGTAATAAACAAAGGAAAGCACATTGCCGAGGAAAGAGCCATTTCAGACAACTTGTGACACAACTGTTCGATTAAAGGCCTCAATGAGATACCACTAGCTCTTGCTATTAAGAAGAGCCTGACAGAGATTTTGTCCACAACCGTCTGATCAACTAATACATTTGACAAAACAAATGCAGACACTGGACAAATTAACACCGTAGCAATGACCAAAAAAGCCGTACAATTGTACCGGAGAATCCTAACAGTTTCTCTCAAGATCTCCAAAGCATTCCTGGTATGAAATTGGTGATCACCACGAGCATTACCATAACAAGACAATTCCAACTCAATTTTATGCAAATGAGCCTCCTTAGATCCCTCCATTTTCAAATGATCCAACCTAATTCTAGGAGAAGCAACACTAGAGACCTCCATTTTGATGAAACTAGCTATAATAAATACACAGAGCTTATTTATCCCGCCTAACTGAAAATCAAGAATGGAAACATAAAGGGCTATAATAGCAATGCACAGAAAAGTAATAAGGTAAAATCCAGATCTGTTGACGTGCGAAAAACCTGAGTGTCACAGCATTGAAAACGTTGGCGGCAGCAGACAAATAAGAGCGACAATCATGAGGCTGGAAGAAACATTGGCGCCAAACTTGTGCTCTGGGTTTTGGTGGACTATTTTTTGCGTGGTAGGTATGGATTCTGGAAAGCTCCACATGGAATGTAGAAATGAATAAAAGTTACAAAATACCACCCCTATACGAACACGTTGAATCTGCTATTCGAACTCCCCAATACAACGTAATCGCTTTGGCTTAACATGAGAATGCACGCATCACCTGGTCAAGGTGAAAGACGCTGTGGCGGTGCTAAGATTAAATTTGTTGGATCATGATAGGTTGGCAAGCTGCCTATAGTAAATCAGTGTACGACGAGGTTGACCATCATCCTCAACAATCATCCAAAGGCTGTGATTTATTTTTAATTTTAATTTAATTTTTTATTTATCATATTTTATACTTTGTAGGATTAGATTTATCTTATCTTTCTAGGTGACGCCCCTCTGCAATATCAATTTTTTTTAATGTTATTTCTAGGTATATATGCTATGTGATCAATGAAATCTAATGAGGTAAATTAATATTATCATATTTTTGATTTAATTTATTTTTATTTTTTTGTTGCATTATGAAACTTATCCTTTTGTAATTTTATGTGCCTCGAATCAAAGTCTATTAGTAGAATAATAATAATAATATATAACTAAGTTATATAACCTAACTCATATAATCTGATATGATATAAATTCACTGGATGGATGAATGAATCCCATTTTATTTATTAGACATTAGGTATTTTATTTTTTATTTTTATCTACCCAATAAATTTGTTTTATGTCAAGTGTATAAGTTAGATTATATAATTTAGTTGTATACCTAGCATTAGTAAAAAAGTTTTCTTATACTACAGGCTATATCATCTAAGTTTTTTGTCCTCTAGGGTGCAAAATGATCAAGTTCAAACCTTTTTAGTGTGCTATTATATTTTTACATGGGGACTCCGACTCAGTAAGTTTAGTAAAACGACAAGGATCAATCTCATTATTTGCTTCATTGATCGGGTACAAAAACAAAGTTCAAAATACCAATCTTCCTAGGTCCAATTTATTTCTTTTTGTGGTGTTTTGAAGTTTCCTTAAACCATAGGTCTGTTTTAATTTAGTAAAATGATATACATTCAAACCTTTGGGTGTATCGTAATGTTTTATTTGAGCGCCTCGTGCAGTTTTCAAAAAAATAGGGATATGATGGATATCAAATCTGATAAAATTTCAACTTTTTGTGGTCCAATTAGTAATCTGGGATCTTCTGGAGTTTCCTTGAACTGTTGCCTATAGTGTCTAATTGGCGTCCTACTTTGTAGCGATGGTAAAAAACTTTCCAGGTTTGGGGCTCCGCCATTGACCCTTACTTTAGAGGCGAGTCTGGACCTGTCCTTTTTGAGTTTAGGCGTTGGTTTAGATCCTGAACTGTGCTGCCCCGTTCGAAGCAGGTTTGGGTCCGAGTCTAGCCCCTTAGACTCGTTGCCCCGTCCGCCACGGAGGATATAAAGTTATCTATGCAAGGCTTTAAAATTTTGGGACTGTTATGTAATTTTTTTGTTATATTTGTTAAACTTTTATATATATCAATTCTTTATAATTTTACAAATAATACAAAAACTTTAACAAAAGTCACATTTTAGTTAATAATTATGAATCTTTTAGTATATTAACATCAATTTAGTCATGTTATAATGACAAAATAAAATATTTGTATTTTATAGAAATTAAATTTGTTCAATATATACTACCTTGATATAGATTACTAGTACTAATTAAATTATTACAATATTAATAAGATCGTTTCCAAAATGTATACCTCTAATATATTCAATATATTATTTTCTAAATATGTAAATAGAAATATGATAAGAATAATCTTATAACCTTAAACATATTATTTATCATAATTTAATTAATTAATTGAATTATTAATGACATATATATATATATATGTAATGTTAATTAATTGGTATATATCAATCATATTTTTGTTATTAGATTAAAATTAAATCAACATGCTATTGTAAGATTATTTAACTATATTATAAATTTTTTGAAAAATTGTCAATTAACTAGTTTATAAGTAATAATACACTTTGAACATTAATACTAATAGATTATGTAACATTATTACTAATAAAGTCAAATAGTAATTAGTGGTCATTATTTTTTTAGATGATATAACTAATTTATACAATCACCGTTTAGCTTGCATAATGTCAATATAAATGAAAACTTATATAAACTTTATAAGTAATAAATTTTTTTATCTAATATAAATTAATTTTATTTCCATTTGAGTTTAAATACAATCATCATTTAACTTGCACAATGCCAATATAAATAAAAACTTATATAAACTTTATGAGTAATGAATTTTTTTTATCCAATAGAAATTAACTTTATTTCTTTTAAGTTTTAATAATTGTTGGATAATTAGATTTGATTGTGGAGCATTTTAGAATATATATCATGTGTGTATTTATTTTAGGTTAAGTTTAAATTATATATATCATTATTTTTAACCATAAATATAAAATTATATCTATTGAATATAATGCTTTTTATAGTTTTTAAATAATGGTTATCAATATATTTATATTTTAGATTAAATAATGTAATAAAATCTAAAGTAGGCGGGACAGGGTGAGTCCGGGGCTGGTCTTTCAAATATTGTCTCACCTCATTCAGGGGCAATGGGGTGAGACAGGGCAAAAAAAATATTTGACGGGGCAGGAATGGGTATCTGCTACCCCAGACCCGCCTAAGGATGGCAAAATCCTGGACCGAACAAAAAAAATCTTCCGCAATCCCTGGAAAATCCCTGGATTTTTTTCGGTTTTTTTGGGTAAGGGTAATTACTAGTTTTGGAATGCAACACTCGCACCCATGAAAAATCATCGAATTTTTGTCACTTTTTTTTTTTTAAATTTTCAGGCCTTGAAATTGGATAAATAATATAATGTTGCTAAAGAGTTCTTGAGCGTACGACTAGCAACAATGGCGAAGCCTCTTTGTTGTGGTATTTTGTGACCCAAGTTCGAGTCACCACTCTGCTGGGGTTATTAGTTTTAATTAAATATACAAAAGAATTCATTAATTAAAATTTTTTGTAACCATTAACGTAAAAAGGCCATGTGGTCTAGTGGTAAATGGCTAAAATCCAACCCCCAAGTCATGTTTTCGGGCCTTGCATGTACACATTTTTCCTTATAAAGCTATTTTGCCCATGTATCATCGAAAATCCGAGCTTTTTCTTCCTGGTTGGACCATGCAGGAAAAATGCAATTACCCGCCCAACCGGGAAAAATTACCATCTCTAGACCCGCCTCGCCCTATTGCCAAGCCAACTACTGTGAGCAAATTGATATAAATTCAAACATTTGGAAGCATAATTTTTTATTTGGGGTCTCTTTGTAGTTTATTAGAAAAAAAGGAATATGATAATATTTGCTCAACTAGGCCTCGAAATGTAAAATATTAATTATTTTGGGGTTGCAAAGATGATTGAAATTTCCTTAAACTGTAGTGTTTATTATGAAATTATGTCCTCATATGAGCAAAATGATATAAATTCAAAACCTTGGGCATACTGATTTACATTTGGGAGCCTCGTTGATAGTTTAGCGAGACAACAAGGATCTCATGATATTTACTCCGTTAGGGTTTCGAGTGCAAAATAGCAATCTTACAGAGACCAACGTATTTCTTTTGGGGTTCTTTTGAGATTCCTTGAACTCTAGACTCCATATGGATATACCATCTCCAGGGTTCAAAATTGCGAAACTACTAAAAATTATTTTATTAAGAGAATCTCGCTAAGAACAATTTTTTTCATATTTTAAAAAATATTCATCAATTAAAACCATCATAATTCCATAAACTGAACATTAATGAACTAAAAATTAGGGTAAGGATATTTATTTAAAAAAAAAAGAGTGAGGTTCCGAAAAGAATAACTTCACTATACTCTTTATCTATCGAAACTGGAAAGAAACTACTAATAAAATAGGGGCTAATTGTTAGCCCTAAGGTTACATGATAATTTTGATGATAACAATACACATTGATTCATAAGGTGTTACTAATATGTTTATTTATGTGCAAGAATAAGATTTGATGAAATATTTGTAAAATCAAGAAGAGACTTATTAAAATGAATTGTTGAAGCTAAGGAGAAGATTACATGTTAAAGGCACCAAAGTTTAAGAACAAGGTTTGATTCAAGGAATGTGACTTATGAGCAATGTTAAATCAATTAGTCATATATTTCTCTACAAATGTCCAAATAATGTGATTCTTAAGCCTTTGGAAAGCTTACTTAATTTATAACATTTCATATGTTTTAAAGAAATTCAAATTTCAAGTGTAAGATTGTCCAAATCATTATGCAAGTTGAAAGACAAATGAAAGCAGCTGACATGAGTACCGAATACTCTTTTGGACATATCTTGAGCTAGAAAAATCAAAATAACTTGATTCTTGTGGCATTGGAAAGAGGACTTAATGAAAGACAAAACTTCCTCTTCTTCGACGAATATTGGCTATGACCAATGCCCCACTAGCTGAATAGGCGTAACAATTTGAACAAATTCAAATTTCAAACGGAAGGCCGACATAATTGACATGCAATTTGGTGAACTGACACAGAAAAGAAAAATCAACTCATATGAGCACCGAATGATTTTTTGTCCATATCTTGAGTTAGAGGTATCCAAATGACTTGATTCTTATGGAATTGGAAAGATGATTCAATGGAACAGATTTCATATTCTTTTAAGAAATTTAAATTTCAAATGGAATGCTGACATAATACACATGCAAATCGGTGGACTGACACAAGGAAGAAAAATCAAGTCACATGAGTACTGAATGGTGTTTTGGCCATATCTTGAGCTACCGATGTCCAAATGACTTGGTTCTTGATGCGTTGGAAAGCTTATTCAATTTTGCAGATCTTTTATGTTTTTCAGATTTTCAAATTGCAAACGGAACATTAACAAAAATGGCAGACAAAATTACGGTTTTTATGGTGGGTAGAAAATTTGGAGTTGGTGTCTTCACTTGATTAAGTTCATCTCATTTGCCTATAAAAGGAGCCATTCTTCCACGCATTCAGCAAGAAGAGGAGAAGCATTTTATCAAGTAAAAAAAAAAAGAGAAATATCAAGTCTAGAGAGATTTCATATTCTTTATCTACTCTTTGAATAGAGTTGTACTTTTGTTGTAAAAATTTTTCTTGTTCTTGTAATGTGGTGAGAGTGAGATCTTCTTGTAAAGGATAAAAGTTATCCTTGAGAGAACTCTTTCCTTGATGAGGTTGTTCATCAAGAAGAACTCTTGGTGTGGTGTTATCAAGGGTTAAAGGAAAGTTGCCTTGGTGAGGTTGTTCATCAAGAAGAACTCTTGGTGTGGTGTTATCAAGGGTTGAAGGAAAAAGTCTTGGTGAGGTTGTTCATCAAGCAAGTTGTAAAGATTTCTAGAACTTAGTGGAAAGCTTAGCTCGTGGAGCTAGGAGCCCGTGGACGTAGGCAAGGTTTGTCGAACCACATAAATTGAGTTTGCACTCTCTCTATCCCTTTCCTCTTTACATTTAGTTGCACTTGTGATTGTTTATCATTATTATTCTTTTGAATACATCTTTGATAAATTCTGATTTCATCTTCTTCACCTTTATTCTCAAAGAAAGAGTGAACTAATTTTGATCTTTCAAGAAAAGTTTTCTAAATCCGTTTTGATAAATAAAAACCCAATTCACCCCCCCTCTTGGGTTGCCATACCTGGGTCAACAAGTGGTATCAGAGCAAGGTTGCTCAATTTTTTAAATCTTAATTGATTTTTGAGCTATGGCAACTTTTAATTCAACTTCATATGTTGAGGGACTTTCTATCTCTAGACCTCCATTTTTTAATGGAAGTGATTACTCTTATTGGAAAACTAGAATGAGTATTTTCTTGAAATCTTTTGATTATGATTTGTGGTCTATTATTTTGGAAGGACCTTTTGTTCCTACCAAAATTGAAAAATGGGGAATGCATGCTTAAAGAACCTAAAGAGTTTAGTGAAGATGTTAAAAAGAAATTGAGTTTGAATGCTAAAGCTATGAATGTGTTATATTGTGCTCTAGATAGAAATGAGTTTAATAGAATATCTACTTGTTCTACGGCACAAGAAATATGGCACACACTTGAAGTAACTCATGAAGGAACTAGTCAAGTTAAAGAATCTAAAATTAGTATGCTAGTTCATAGTTATGAGCTTTTTAAGATGAAATCGGATGAATCAATTTTTGAAATGTTTACTAGATTTACGGATATTATCAATAGTTTGAAATCTCTTGGTAAATCTTATTCTAATATTGAAATTGTGAGAAAGATTCTTAGGTGTCTACCAAAATCTTGGGAGCCAAAGATGACAGCAATTCAAGAAGCAAAAGACCTCACTAAACTACCATTAGAAGAACTTATGGGTTCTCTCATGACTCATGAAATCACCTTGAAGGAGAATGAAGAAGAAGATTGCAAAGTGGGAAACATGTGCTTCATGGCTTTAAGAGAAGATGAGATAAGTATTCTAAACTATGATCTTAAACTTTCATATGATGAATTACTTGAAGCATTCCAAAATTTACATGTGCAAGTTGATAAACAAAATTCAAAAATCAATGCTTTCAAAAAAAAGTCAAAAATCATGTTATCTCAATTAGAAGAGTTGGTGGAAATAAATGAAGCTTTAGAAAATGAAAATGAAATTTTAAAGCAAAAAGATTTTGAAAGTTTGGAAAATCAAATACATTTATTAAAAACTGAAAATGAGATTTTAAAACAAAAGGATTTTGATAAATTAGAGAAAGAAAATGTTATTTTGAGAAAGGAAAATAATGATTTAAGAAATATTGTTGATAGTTTTACAAAAAAACACAAAAAATTTGAATTCTATGTTACAAAACCAAATGTGTGTTTTTGATAAAAGAGGGATAGGATATAAAACTCATAAAAATCAAAAGTATTTTAAAAAACTATTTTGTTCATGCATCTTCTAGGAATAATCCTAATCATTCATGTACTTATTGTGGAAGTAAAAGACACAAAGTGTATTCTTGCTATATTAGGAAAAATCCTAATTTGAAACAAATATGGGTTCCAAAAAGTACCATAACTAACCCCCAAGGACCCAAGAACATTTGGGTACCAAAAAGTCTCTCTTTAAATGTTGATTGTAGAAACAAAGGAGTGTCAAACATAAGTGGTACTTAGATAGTGGATGCTCAAGGCATATGACCGGATATGCCTCCAAGTTCTCAAGATTATTCATCAAGAAAGGAGGATATGTGACCTTCGGTGATAATGCCAAAGGAAGGGTAATCGGACATGGTGATATTGGTAACCCTTCTTCACCAATTATTAAATATGTTTTGCTTGTTCATGGTTTGAAACATGATTTGATTAGCATTAGTCAATTGTGTGATAAGGGATATTTTGTTACTTTTGAGCCTAATAGAAATGTGATTAAGGATGTTAGTAACAATAAAACATTATTTATTGGTAATAGATGTGGTAATATTTATACAATTGATATTGATGTTAATAATCATGTTGAAAATTTTTTCATTGTTAATCATGATGCTTGGTTATGGCATAGAAGGCTAGGTCATGCTAGCATGGACACAATTTCAAAATTTTCTAAAAATGATTTAGTTGATGGTCTTCCAAAAATAAAATTTGAAAAGGATAAGATTTGTGATGCTTGTCAATTTGGAAAACAAGTGAGAACTTCTTTTAAACAAAAGAAATTTATTTCAACAAATAAACTTCTACAATTACTTCATTTGGATTTATTTGGAGTATCAAGAACTCAAAGCCTTGGTGGAAAGTATTATGTTTTTGTTGTTGTGGATGATTATTCAAGATTCACTTGGGTAATATTCTTGAAAACTAAAAATAAGGCCATACAAGTTTTTTCAAAATTTGCAAAGAGAGTCCAAAATCAAAGACGGTTTTCTATTGTGTCCATTAGGAGTGATCATGGTGGTGAAGTAGACAATGTTGCATTTGAAAATCTTTGTGATGAAAATGATTTTGAACATAATTTTTCCTCACCTAGAACTCCACAACAAAATGATGTTGTTGAGAGGAAAAATAGGAATATCCAATAAACGACTAGGACCATGTTACTTGAAAAAAATTTGCCAAAATATTTTTGAGCTGAAGCCGTTAATATCGTATTCTTTATAATCAATAGAGTTCATATTAGAGTTCTAATAAAGAAAACTCCTTATGAACTTTGGAAAGGAAGAAAACCCAACATTAGATTTTTTAAAGTTTTTAGATATAAATGTTTTATTTTAAATACCAAGGATAACCTTGAAAAATTTGATGCAAAAGCCGATATTAGAATTTTTGTTGGCTACTCCAACCATAGTAAAGCATATAGAGTTTTTAACAAAAAGACTCTTACTATTGAGGAATCTATGCATGTTAAATTTGATGAAACTAATGTTATTTCTTCAAAGAATTTAGATGATGATATTGTTGAGGTAGAAAGGCAAATCAAGGAATCAAGGCTTGATGAAAAGAGCCAAGATGAATTACAACTTCAACAAGAAAAGCTTGAGGAAGTAAATGATTCTTCCCAAGAATTACCAAAAGAATGAAGGTATGCAAAAGCTCACCTTAAAGATCTTATTATTGGTGAACCATCACAAGGTATGAGAATTAGATCTTTTTTTAGAAACTTTTGTAATCATTTTGCATTTGTCACTCAATTTGAACCAAAATCTTTTAAAGAAGCCGAAAATGATGAAAGTTGGATTTTGGCTATGCAAGAAGAATTGAACCGATTTGAGAGAAATCTAGTTTGGGAATTAGTCCCTAGACCCAAATATGACTAAACCCCTTAGTCAAGATAGATTTTGCATAATTAAAAGAGAATTAGGCATGTTGGATATATTTTAATTTTGCTTTTATATGATTATCTTTGAATGGTAGCATATGTTAAGGGGGAGAATATATTTAGGGGGAGTAATTAATTTGATTAAATCTTTTTGATGATAACAAAAGGGGGAGAAATAGTTGGATTGCTTATATTCATAACAAGTGCCATTTTTTGTTTATTCTTGATTTTATTTTCATTCTTGAGTTTAGATATTATTTGAAAGCAATCAATGGTTTGTCATCATAAAAAAGGGGGAGATTGTTAGCCCTAAGGTTACATGATAATTTTGATGATAACAATACACATTGATTCATAAGGTGTTACTAATATGTTTATTTATGTGCAAGAATAAGATTTAATAAAATATTTGTAAAATCAAGAAGAGACTTATTAAAATGAAGTGTTGAAGCTAAGGAGAAGACTACATGTTAAAGGCACCAAAGTTTAAGAACAAGGTTTGATTCAAGAAATGTGACTCATGAGCAATGTTCAATCAATTAGTCATATATTTCTCTAAAAATATCCAAATAATGTGATTCTTGAGCCTTTAGAAAGCTTACTCAATTTATAACATTTCATATGTTTTAAAGAAATTCAAATTTCAAGTGTAATATTGTCCAAATCATCATGCAAGTTGAAAGATAAATGGAAGCAGCTGACATGAGCACTGAATACTCTTTTGGACATATCTTGAGCTAAAAAAATCAAAATAACTTGATTCTTATGGAATTGGAAAGAGGACTTAATGAAGTACATTTCATATGTTTTGAACAAATTCAAATTTCAAACGGAAGGCTGACATAATTGACATAAAATTTGGTGAACTGACACAGAGAAGAAAAATCAACTCATATGAGCACCGAATAATGTTTTGTCCATATCTTGAGTTAGAGATATCCAAATGATTTGATTCTTGTGGAATTGGAAAGATGATTCAATGGAGCAGATTTCATATTCTTTTAAGAAATTCAAATTTCAAATGGAAGGCTAACATAATATACATGCAAATCAGTGGACTGACACAAGGAAAAAAATTAAGTCACATGAGCACCGAATGGTGTTTTAGTCATATCTTGTGCTACAGATGTCCAAATGACTTGGTTCTTGATGCGTTGGAAAGCTTATTCAATTTTGCAGATCGTTTCTATTTTGCAGATTTTCAAATTTCAAACAGAACATTGACAAAAATAGCAGACAAGATTACGGTTTTTATAGTGGGCAGAAAATTTGGAGTTGGTGTCTTCACTTGATTAAGTTCATCTCATTTGCCTATAAAAGGAGCCATTCTTCCTTGCATTCAGCAAGAAGAGGAGAAGCATTTCATCAAGCAAAAAAAAAAAGAGAAATATCAAGTCTATAGAGCTTTTATATTCTTTATCTACTCTTTGAAGAGAGTTGTACTTTTGTTGTAAAAATTTTCCTTGTTCTTGTATTGTGGTGAGAGTGAGATCTTCTTGTAAAGGATAAAAGTTATCCTTGAGAGAACTCTTTCCTTCGTGAGGTTGTTCATCAGGAAGAACTCTTAGTGTGGTGTTATCAAGGGTTGAAGGAAAAAGTCTTGGTGAGGTTGTTCATCAAGCAAGTTGTAAAGATTTCTACAACTTAGTGGAAAGCTTAGTTCGTGGAGCTAGAAGCTCGTGGACGTAGGCAAGGTTTGCCAAATCACATAAATTGAGTTTGCACTCTCTCTATCCCTTTCCTCTTTACATTTAGTTGTACTTGTGATTGTTCATCATTATTATTCTTTTGATTGCATCTTTGATAAATTCTGATTTCATCTTCTTCACCTTTATTCTCAAAGAAATAGTGAACTAATTTTGATCTTTCAAGAAAAGTTTTCTAAATCCGTTTTGATAAATAAAAACCCAATTCACCCCCCCTCTTGGGTTGCCATACCTGGGTCAACACTAATGACGTAGACCCCTTTTAATTTTTGACTTAATTAGATACATAATCACCTTTAGCACTTTTGTATTACCGCCCATCCCTCATTTTTCATAAGTCATCATGTACAACCCTTCTGTTAATATTTTTGTTAAATACTTAAATGGTGAGTATTAAAATGGTCATTATAAATGATGTATAAAGTAAACTATAATTTTTATAAAGTCATCAGGTATCAACCTTGCATTAATATTTTCGTTAAATGCTTAAATGTTAAAGATTAAAATGGTCATTGTAAATGATATATAAAGTAAACTAAAGGTTAAAATGGTCATTGTAAATGATATATAAAGTAAACTAAATGTTAAAATGGTCATTATAAATGATATATATAGTAAACTAAAACTTTGTAAATGTTAGGGACAATACAAAAAATGACCCAAATTAAGAGGCACATTTGAAAAGTAACTCACTATCCAAATATTTGTGTCATGACCCTTTTGGCTATGAAATGACCTCAATGCCCTTTCTTTCTTTCTTCTTCATTCTTTGACAAAATCTTTCTCCACACACCATTGTTTTACATAATACATAGTATTTTATACATGGTTTGTCACATATTTGTTGTCTAAAAAATACGAAATTAGCTTAGAAAAATGAACTAAGCTATATTAAAGTGATCCAAGTTGTTTAATACAATAAAAGACTAGAATTTTTTAGAGAAAATCTGGGTTTTTTAATAACGAAGATAACAACTCGATAATGCTTTTCGTCATTGTCAAGTGTTGAGCACACTGCCAAACACCATTCGATAGTAAGAGAGGTGTCAGATACTGTTAGATTTACGTGATAGACAAAACTCAACATATGATGTCAAGTGTCGAGCAAACTATCAGACACCATCTATAGTGAAAGTGAGGTGTCGGATACTATCGGATTTATGTGGTCGACAGAACTCAACACATGATAGCAAGCGTCGAGCACATAATGAGACAGAAAAATCGTGTATTGAGTGTCGAATTGCTTGTAACCGACACTCGACAACCCTTGTCATCAAGTGTCGGTTACATTTAATCCAACACTCAACATATGTTCATCTAAGCTTATCAAGTGTCAAGCGTGAAATCAGATCGACACTCGTCATCGTCTACCTTCGTCCATCGACTTCAAAACCATCATTTTTACACATCTTAAGCTTTAAATAATTCATCAAACACTCCAAAAATAATATACATCCATAAATAACTTTCAAAACACAATAAATCATATACCTCTGTCATTGTCTACTTTCAATCCCCCAGCAGGGGGGCAGGAACCCCCGCAGCTACCTTATTGTGAAAGTTTCGCGTATAAGTCATTGAAGGGACTTGGAACAGGAAAGATTTGATGATAAGTATTGGTTATGTTGACTTTTTGGCTCATATGCAAGTGGGAGAAATCTCACATAATAAAGTTTGGGTCTCATATGGGCTTATAAAAGAAGTCATGTGGGAGATGTTTAAGTCTCCCATTTAAAAATATTCTTCATGCCCTCACATTTGTAAAGTGTCTCTTAAAAGACCTTACAGTTTAAAGGCCTCTCATTAAGGACCTTAAAGTTTGTAATATTTACTTTTTGCCCCTTTGATTTTAGGTCTTTGTAGTATTGCTTAATTATTTGGGCAATTATATTTGGCCCAATTATTTGGATATTTACAGTTTGATCCAATAGTTGTGGTATTTATATTGTGGACTAAAAGTTTGTAATTCTCTTTGAAGACATAAAAGTTTCTTCAGCAACGTCCGAGGACGTAATACCGAACCTTATTAGATCTTGGTGTTCTTTCTATTTTACATTGTTGGTTGATTGGTTGCTTCATTAATTGCTATTGTATTAAATTATCTAGCATAATTTATGGTTGTGCATTTGGTTGTTTTGTATTATCGCTTCTGCATTGCGCAATAATTAGTATCAAAGCCTAAGGTTTGGGTAATGAGTGAATATTTCATTTTAGTACTTACTACTATTCTGTGCTATTAAATTTGGATTGCTAGTTATTGAATATGATAGTTTGTTGGAGCTTGGTTATTGATGATTTGTGTATCAAGCTTATTTGTGAGAGATAGTGATGGCATCATCATAACTGTACGGGAGAAGACAATTACTATGACAAATGCAAAAATAGATATTGAAAATTTTGATGGTCCAAATAATTTTGATTTATGGTAGAATGAACGGGTTGTATCAGCAAGATTTGGATATTGTTCTAGAAGAAACAAAATCAAAAGATATCAGTGCAAGAGATTGGGACAGACTAAATATAAAAGCTTGTGGGTTGATTCGTGATGCGTTCAAAACTAGCAAGTATACTAGTCGCACAAGTAATAAAGTGATGAGTAAGATATCGTTCCCACGAGGATTGATTCTAATTAAATTTGTTATTCGAAAGCAAAAACAGAGTAAATGGGGGGGTTTTGTTGATTGATTAACTAAATTTAATACGAAAGCAAATGAAGAATAACACAAAGCAAAGTTAAATGGAGTGAAAAATCAATGAGAGACACTTGGTTAAGAGTTCATTCTCTGCCACAAGATATGAATTTGTGAATTAACATAGAATTGTAATCCAATTACAGCATTGAAGTTATCAACCGTAGATAACAACAAGCTCTGTTATCCCAATCTTTCCTTACTTTGTTGTTAAATAAAACAAGCTCTTTATTTAATCTCTATCCATTAAACAACCTAGAACAAGCTCTCTGAGTTTAATTCAATGGAAGCATTACGATGAGAAAGATAGGTTGATCTAAGCAATAATCACACAAGTTCGGATTATTTAACCTAGGTTGTATTTTCCAATTGCAATCTCTGATCACAATTTTGCTACTAATGATTGGAAATTCATGACAATTACGGATCAAGATTTCTAATCTAGCAATAGACAACAACAGATTATATTCAGTTGGCCATTCCAAATACAATCAGTAAGCAATCATAAGCATTAGATATGGGAAAATACAAGCAACTTCAATTAGAGAATTGGATAACAATTTCTTACACAATCAACTCACAAAATCCATATCAAGGGCTTTGAAATCACCCTCAACCAATTCAGATTTAGTTACACATATTCAATCAGAATAACAAATACAATACAGAGAAATTCCAGAATTGAAAAGGAAAGAAAGAACTTAGCAAATTCTTTGAAAATCTTCTTTGTAGATGAATCTTCTTGGAATTGTAGTTCCTCCTCTTTCAAAATCTTCTTTCTCCTTCAAGAACTCCAAGGGATGAGAGAAATCCAGAAATGCAGCCTCCTCCCACGTTTTCCCCTCTTCAAGTTATGAAAATAAAACCCTAAAATGTGTTTAAATACTCTGCTACAGTGACTTGCTACAGTGCCCCGTATTATACATGCTACAGTGCTTGTGGAATTATATTTCTATACATCTCACACTGTTTTGATTACAACTTTTGGTACACTGAATGGATTTATAAACCGTAAATTTCTCCAGAAAATAGACTTCGAGAGACCAGGTATATAACATGTCGTCGAGTTCATTGTATATCAATACAATTAAATCCGAGAAGATCACTGACTAGCAGAGGTGAAAATGAAGGGTTTTACTCCATTTTTGTGCAAGTTGCTCCAAAACTCCTACAAACATCAAAACACACAAAAACATAAAAATACCACGGAATATAGCAAAGAAACATGGACGAATTGATATAAAAGTAATACATAAATAGACACCTATCAAATTCCCCCACACTTAGACTTTGCTAGTCCTCGAGCAACTAAAATATACGAAATAAAACTAAACCGAAACAGAATCAAAAAAAATTAAAACACACAAATGCTTCAACTTGCAAATAGGCCTCAAAGATTGTACTTAATTATAACCCAAGGAAAACTTCAAAATAATGCACTTGATCAAGAATTTTATCTCAAAGATTAGTTTCGCTTCACTTCAATTCCTCAAGTGTGTGTGTGTAGAGCCATTCTCACCTAATCACTTGTAACCCGGATGAGTTTATGCATAAAAATGAATCATATTTAATAGTGAAGATGTGTGTATAAATGAACTCCATAGGCCTGCTTTTCAAGTCACTCTCCACTAATGTAGACATGCACAACACCAAGGATCAAGTAGGACTTTATTAAGCTTGTAACGTTTGGCTTGGGTGAAGGTATGATCAAGGATAATAATTTGGCTCAAATCACCCACAAACACATAAATCATTCAAGATTATGTAGAGCTCACCCCTATAACAACAACTTTATTTCAATTCACCAGGTTACTCCCCCAAACTTATTTAGAACACTTAATCTTCTTTTTTTTCTCTTCTCTTCTTCTTCTTTTTTTTTTTTTTTGTAGAAAACAAAAGAAACTACACCCCCACACTTTATTGTTTCATTCTTTTTAAGAACACCCAAGGGTATAGAACTCTTTTTCTTTTCTTTTTTTTCTTTTTTTTTTTTTAACTGCAATTCCACTCCCCCACACTTAAACAATACATTGTCCTCAATGTTTAAGTACGTGGAAGATAAGTACAGATTTTTTTCTCTTTTTTTTTTTTACAAACATAATAAAACTCACTTGCATTGCTCATGGCACAATCCAACCTCCTCTAACTTCCCAAACCAGAACATAGCTCAAAATGTAATTGCGAATGATTTACATGCTCATAGGTAAGGGATAAACTGTTTGGAACAAATTCAATTGAGATTAGGAAATCTTTTAGTGAGTTAACAAAGAAAAAGGTTTACAAAGGCTCAAAGGGGTAACTAGGGATCAATTTCAGTCACGGTTGGCTCTTAAGGCTCAAACGGTCCAAAGATGGCCTAAATCATTTCCCTAATGTTGTACAGTCTAGGATTTCGCCTCGAGTGACCATCAAACAAGTTCTAGAATTCATTAAAATCTGAAGAAACACTTAAATTACATAAACTTCTCTAAGTAAACAAATAACTCAGTGATAATGGCTCGGTGCTCAATTTTGTGCAAGGAATCAAAGGTAAAGCAAAAGCTAATTAACATTTCAAGCACACAGATCTATGCATCATGTATCATTTTCCAAGAGTTATTCTCAATTCAATCATTGCCTTATCATTGGCCCATAAAATGCAAGAGAAGAGGTACGTGGCGTTGTTACACCTGAGTCAAGATTGTCTATTTCAACAATCCTTAGGACCAGTAGCCCGCAGACTTAAGGTTTTCAGCCTATATACCTTTATTATAAAAGAACAAAACAAGATACAAGACACTTCAAACAACATGAAATAAACAAACTACAGATTTATGTCGAGAGAATGCGTTTCAAGGGTTAAAGAAAACCCCATATTCTGTCATTCTCAACTTTTTTCCACAATTTTTTTTTAATCGAAACTGATAAAGACAAAAAAACACATAACAACTTCTAAATTACATAAAACTAAACTTACTCATAAAATAACAAAGTCCAACAAGCCAGCAAACAAAAACAAGTCAATTAGAATGGGTCTAAAAAGTTTAGAAGTTAGCCTCCTTATTCAGCCAGTATAGATTAAAGAGATCCAGAATGCGTTTCAAGAGGAATTGAACTTTTTAAGCCACCACTCTAAAAGCCATGATTAGAAAATATTACCTGGGGCGAAAGAAATAACCTGAAAAAATCTCAAAAGAAATGACATGAAAAATCTCAAATAAACACACTAAAAAGAAAGTAAACAAAAACGAAGCAAACCAATAGATAGAGATTACAGATGGAGCGTTAAATCCAGTCTACGCCTATTATTGCCTTCTCAAACCACTCAAATACGAGCTGTGTGGATCAGGCGAATAGACGAATTCTTGTAGTTTGTAATTAAACTCCCCACATAGCCGTTGAAGCTGTAACAAGGATTTGCCTCGCTGATGGTGAGATAAAAATTTTTTCTACAGCTTGATCAAGAAAAGACAATAAACCATCAAAAAAGTTATTGACATTTAACAAACCAATGGGTTTTTTATGGATGTTTAGCTGGGCCCAAGAGGTGATTTGAAATATCTCCTCTAATGTACCATAACCATCGGGTAAAGCTATAAATGCATCGGACTTAACAACCATATGTGTAATACGTTCATGCATGCTAGAGACTTGTAACTCTTCCCCGATTGTGTTGCTTACGATATCTCGTAAGCTAAAGGTTTGGGGATAATGCCAAGAACTTTGCTCCCGCCTAGGGTTGCAGCTGTTGACACACACCCCATTAACCCAAGAATACCCCCTCCATAAATCAAATGAATACCCCTCGCAGCTAATTTCCTACCAAGATCAAGAGCTGCTGTTGTAAACTCTCCATCTTTACCAAATTGCGATCCACAAAATACGCATACATTTTGGAATCGCCGAAATGGTGCTTTCTCCATTTCTAAAAGTGCTCTAAACTTGTGTAAGACAATGATGTACGTTAAGTATTATGCGATTCAAGTGCAAGACAGGTTATTAAAATGACATTGGAATATGGCAAAAGGATATATACACACGTAAAAACTTCAAATTTGACACATGGGGGACATAATTTCGGGTGGGGGTTGCTCGATGCAGATTTATCGAGTCGCCAAAATTTGAAAAAATGCGATATGCTTTCGGCGAGGTTTGACAAAACCTACACACTTGTCTCCCCGTGAAGCATGAAATGGAGATACACTTTCGGTGGAGGTTGACAAAAACCCCCACACGTGTCTCCCACGTGAAGCATAAAAAATGGAGATTACACTTTCGGTGGAGGTTGACAAAACCTCCACCTTGTCTCCCACGTGTTACTATGCCATAGGGGTAGTCATATGGTTTGTCAAAAAGAAAACTTGAAATTAAAACAAACAAAAATCAACAAACAACAACAACACAAAAACAACATTGATAATCAGATCAAACGAAACAAGAAAAAAAATTCGACAACAACAACACACATTCAACTATACAAGTAGTTGTGATTGTGGCTCACATCTTCCTCTGGTTTTACGTCCAGTAACGGCTGAAACGCCTTCTATGAGTCGGGGATTTGCTTCCCATCCAGTTTTCTTATAAACTGGCAAACAGGGTCGTTTTTTAGTCAGATTCCCTAGACTATAACACTGCAATTCATCACGAAATTGTGTCCATAGATTAAGCAATTCACGCTGAACAAGTCCACAAGAATGCGACTCAAGAGTTAATAAAAAATTATCCAGCGACTTATTACTCAAACCATTCTTAATAAACAAAAGTTTATCTTCTTTATTCCTGGACACAAAACCTAATGAACGACAAGTCTGGTTACAATTCCATCTAGCACATTTATAACATACTTATAACCTTTTTGCTCTTCGCCTCTTGGCATAAGGAGTTTTTTCTTAGACCGGCATGATTTTGCAAGATTAATGTAAAGGACTCACCTGACAAATCTCACCTTGGCTTCGATAAGCATCAGATATCAGCAGGCACATTTAGGAGCATCAACGCCAAAGTCTAGTCATCCGTGACTTTATAAATTTTAGGACACAGCATTTTGAGGAAGTGAGGGAAAATATTTACGAAGGTTCGACAGGAAAGATATCGGCATCTATGAGAGGAGAAAGGAAAGTTATTACCCAGTAATTGTTTGAGTCTATTCTTCTCCAAGATATGGCCGCTTTCAAACCTTCAAGCAACTGGCTTCAATTCTTGTTTCGGTGCTTCCTCAAGCTTGCACAAATGAGTTCGAGGTTCTCAGTACGGAATAATCAAATTGAACAAAAGAAAGGAAAAGAAAAGAGCAGAAATAAAACTAAAGACACATAAAAGAGATAACAACACAATAGCAAACAAAAGTAAAAAACAAGTAAAAAATATAAAAAAACAAATAAGACAGATGGCAAAGAGAGATAAAACCTGGTCAATTTGATGGTCTACGAAAGAAATCTCCTCGAGACATAAAAATTGATCATTATTACCTTATTTTATTTTTCTTTTCTTTTTTTATTTATTTTTCAAAAACATTGGGTTGCCTCCCAATAAGCGCTTGGTTTAACGTCCTCAACCCGACGTTGGTTCCATCATGGGAGGATCCAATCTCTGTTGTGCTTCTCTAGTGGGCTTGGATCCTTCTTCCAACAAGAATTGGTGCATGAATATGGCTGGGCCTTGGATGTTAGCAATCGTCCACCCAATAGCTATTTTGCGATCTGTAAGTATTCGGACGAGTTTCTTTTCTTGTATTTGTGCAAGGCCCATTTCCATTGTAACTGGCAAAGTATCGTTCTCACCCAAAAACACATGCCTCAAATAATCCGGAAGTAGCTTAAGCTCCAAGGTATTGGCTTTCATCACAGAAGGAAGAAGTTTCTCATTAGATAAAGGCAATTCAATGTACGAAACATCATACCTGTTTGTGATTATAGCTATAGTCTCATCTAAGCGTGCCATAGCTTCCTCCATTTCTTTGGACACTTGTATCAATCTTCTTGGTTCTTTGGAATTTTCTGTCCCTATGTGCTCACTAATGGCTACATCCAATCCATTCTTGCGAGTTAACTCAAAACATTGTTGTGGCAAAGAATCAATAACATCAACTGGAAAAATAGAATGCAAGCCACTAGGGTACCTCATTGCCTAAAAAATATTGAAATGAATCACCTCGCCATCAAACTCCATGGTGAGAGTGCCATCATGAACATCAATTTTGGTTCAGGCAGTTTTCAAGAATGGTCTCCTTGAAGAAATCGGGTTGGATTGGGAGATGTCTCATCCTCATTTAAGAACATAGAAGTCTGCTGGGAAAACCAATTGATTCACCTGCACAAGCACATCTTCCACAACTCTTTTGGATATGCATTAAAATGATCAGCAATTTGAATGGTAATACCAGTTTTCGCAAAAGGTCCAAGATTTAAAGAAGCATAAATAAATGGCATGACATTAATAGATGCTCCTAAATCTAACATAGCTCTTTGAAACTTGGTTTTACCAATAGTGTATGGAATGGTGAACGTACCTGGATCTTTGCATTTCGGAGGAATTTTTCTTTGTAGAACAGCTGAAACATTTTCCCCCACACTTACTTTCTTATTCCCTTTTAACTTTCTCTTACTGGTGCATAACTCCTTGAGACATTTTGTACAACGAGATACTTGCTCGATAGCATCCAGAAGTGGTATATTTACCTCAATCTTATGAAAAGTCTCTAGGATTTCATGTTCTTGTTCCTCCTTCTTTGATTTTGAAAATCTGCTAGGAAAAGGTGGAGGAGTAACATAAGAAGGAATAGGAGTCTTAAGATTTACCTTAGAAGATGATGTCATGTTCATGGTGGAAGTGGTGTCATCTCCTTCATCAGTTTGTGATTTCTTTGGCAGGACATCTAATTGCTCTTTATTTTGCAAAGTTATTGCACAAGAATTCTCTCTTGGATTGATCACCGTTTGACAAGATAATTCTTTTGAGCCTTGGCCCTCGAATTTGCTCATGCTAGTGGCCAATTGTCCCATTTGATTTGCCAGGTTTTGGATACTTGCCCCAATTTCCTGCTGGAATTGCATTGTGTTAGTGGCAAGTGCATTAACAATGTCCTGGAGAGACATACCTGAGTTTTGTGAAGCTGGGTGCGGTGCTGGATGTGGCATTGGTGGTGGTTGCATTTGAAAAGGTTGCTGCACTCTAGGTTGATTGAAACCTTGTGGCCGATTTTGTATCACATTTGGAGTGATTGGTTGATGATTCCAGTAACTGAAATTATGTTGATCTTCCCATCCAGCATTGTAAGTGCTAGAGAAAGGATCATACCATTGCCTCGTTTGTCCTAGAAATCCACCCCTGGCATTGGCTTGTTCCATATATTCTTCTTGTAAAGTTGGATACATGTCGATTGGATGCTCATCGTAGAATATATCCCACATTCATAAGATTTTTGCATATCTCCTACAGCCATGTTTTCCACAAGAGAGGTTAGCTCAGAAAGTTGTTGTTCAATGTTCGGAGTGCTTACCTCATTACTCTCCATGGTACTTGTGGCTCAAATCCGCTACTGAATTGATAGAAGTTTACTGCCATATTGTCTAAACACAAACATCAGAAAAGAAAAACAAAGAAAAATATGAATCAACAATGAAAACAAAATAACAAATCGATTAGAAAATCAATCCCCGGCAACGGCGCCAAAAACTTGATGCGTTCGAAACTAGCAAGTATACTAGTCGCACAAGTAATAAAGTGATAAGTAAGATATCGTTCCCACGAGGATTGATTCTAATTGAATTTGTTATTTTCCAGCAATAATAAACTAAACAGGGGGGGTTTTGTTGATTGATTAACTAAACTTAATACGAAAGCAAATGAAAAATAACACAAAGCAAAGTTAAATGGAGTGAAAAATCAATGAGAGACACTTGGTTAAGAGTTCATTCTCTGCCACAAGATCTGAATTTGTGAATTAACCTAGAATTGTAATCCAATTACAGCATTGAAGTTATCAACCGTAGATAACAACAAGCTCTGTTATCCCAATCTTTCCTTACTTTGTTGTTAAATAAAACAAGCTCTTTATGTAATCTCTATCCATTAAACAACCTAGAACAAGCTCTCTAAGTTTAATTCAATAGAAGCATTACGATGAGGAAGATAGGTTGATCTAAGCAATAATCACACAAGTTCGGATTATTTAACCTAGGTTGTATTTCCAATTGCAATCTCTGATCACAATTTTTGCTACTAATGATTGGAAATTCATGACAATTACGGATCAAGATTTCTAATCTAGCAATAGACAACAACAGATTATATTCAGTTGGCCATTCCAAATACAATCAGTAATCAATCATAAGCATTAGATATGGGAAAATACAAGCAACTTCAATTAGAGAATTGGATAACAATTTCTTACACAATCAACTCACAAAATCCATATCAAGGGCTTTGAAATCACCCTCAACCAATTCAGATTTAGTTACACATATTCAATCAGAATAACAAATACAATACAGAGAAATTCCAGAATTGAAAAGGAAAGAAAGAACTTAGCAAATTCTTTGAAAATCTTCTTTGTAGATGAATCTTCTTGGAATTGTAGTTCCTCCTCTTTCAAAATCTTCTTTCTCCTTCAAGAACTCCAAGGGATGAGAGAAATCCAGAAATGCAGCCTCCTCCCACGTTTTCCCCTCTTCAAGTTATGAAAATAAAACCCTAAAATGTGTTTAAATACTCTGCTACAGTGACTTGCTACAGTGCCCCGTATTATACATGCTACAGTGACTTGTGGAATTATATTTCTATACATCTCACACTGTTTTGATTAGACTTTTGGTACACTGAATGGATTTATAAACCGTAAATTTCTCCAGAAAATAGACTTCGAGAGCTTTCCAACGGTATATAATATGTCGTCCGGTTCATTGTATATCAATACAATTAAATCCGAGAAGATCACTGACTAGCAGAGGTGAAAATGAAGGGTTTTACTCCATTTTTGTGCAAGTTGCTCCAAAACTCCTACAAACATCAAAACACACAAAAACATAAAAATACCACGGAATATAGCAAAGAAACATGGACGAATTGATATAAAAGTAATACATAAATAGACACCTATCAATTCGCTCTTGTCCGTGTAGAGAACAGAAGTGTCCATTCACAAAAGAGATATCTGCAAACAAATTATGAAAGGCATTGGAAAACAAATATATGAAGAAAAGCAATGAGAATCAACTATATCTGTTGAAGAGAATTGTTTCGTCTTCAGTTGAAACCAAGTACAAGCATTAGTTCTCATATTGATGACTTTCATAAGTTAAATGCTGATTTGTTAAACTTAGATGAAACCTTCAAAGATGAACGTAAGGCTATGCTAGTGATTGGTTCACTTTCGGATGAATTAGAGTATTTGTGCATTATTCTTATCCATGGGAAGGATAAACTATCTTTTGAAGAAGTTTGTTCTACTTTGTTGAATTATGAAATTCGTAAGAATGATCAAAGAGAACATAGGAATGAGTCAGTAGATGCATTGACAATGAGAGGGCGTAGTCAAAGTAGGAAACCAGAAAAAAAGAAAAAAATCTTGGTCGAGGGAGTAGACTAGGAAAAGATGATTGTGCCTTTTGTCATGAGAAAGGGCATTGAAAGAAAGATTGTCCTAAGTTGAAAAAGAAATATAACGGTAAGGCTGTTTCTAATGCATGTATTGTTGAGCGTGAGGATGATAGTGATTCAGATATATGTCTAGTTAGTCACCTATTCACTTTTGGTTCTGATGAGTGAATTATGGATTTTGGTTGTACTTATCATATGTGTCTACATAAGGAATGGTTCTTTGATTTTGAAGAGCTTGATGGTGAAATTGTGCATATGAGCAATGATGATATTTGCCATACTACTGGGATAGGTTTGATCCGATTAAGGAATCATGATGGACTAACCACAGTTCTAACAGATGTTCAGTATGTACTGAAGCTGAAGAAGAATCTCATCTCTTTGGGAGCCTTAGAATCTAAAGACTGTGTGGTATCTATTCGAGATAGTATTTTGAGAGTCATTTCAGACACTCTTGTGGTATTGAAAGGCACTAGGAGGAATAACTTGTATTGCTATAATGGTAGTATGGTTATTGGATCAGCGGCTATGGTTTCTGATAATGATACAAATTTAGAGATCACTAGATTATGGCATATGCATTTAGGACATGTAGGTGAGAAAGCCTTTTTCAATTTGGTGAAACGAGACTTATTGAAAGGTGCAAAGACCTACAAACTGGATTTTTGTGAGCATTGTGTTCTGAAAAAGTAGAAGAAAGTGAAATTGGCATCGCTATTTATAATACCAACGGTATTCACTCAGATGTGTGGGACCTACCAAAACTACATCCATGTGAGGTAGGCACTACTTTATTACTTTTGTTGATGACTTTTCCAGAAGAACTTGGGTGTCCTGTTTGAAATCAAAAAATGATGTACTTAATGCTTTCTTTAAATGGAAAAAGATGACTAAGACACAAACTGACAAGAAGATCAAGCATCTCAGAACAGATAATGGTGGTGAGTATTACAGTGATCAATTTTTAAAATTATGTCAAGATGAAGGTATTGTACATCATTTTACTGTTAGAGATACACAATAGCAAAATAGGGTGGCAGAATGCATGAACCGAACATTGTTGGAGAAAGTTCGGTGTATGTTATCCAATGCTAGGTTGGGCAAGGAATTTTGGGCAAAGGCTATGACTTATGCGTGTCATCTCATTAATCGTCTACCTTCAGCTGCTATTGGTGATAGAACTCCATTGGAGGTATGGTCTGGACAATCTGTTTCTGATTATGATTCTTTACATGTTTTTGGTTCCACTGCACATTATCATCTGAAACAATCTAAGTTGGATGCTAAAGCCAAGAAAGCGATTTTCTTGGGGTTTGCTTCAGGGGTGAAAGAATATCGTCTACGATGTCCTAGTTCAAGGAAGATTGTATCCAGTTGAGATGTGACATTTGATGAGTCTTCAATGTCGAAGAAATCAGAAAACTAGACAAAGGTGAATGTACTCTACAGTAGGTGGAGCATACTTAATGACAGGTGGAGTTTGAAATGACAAAATTAAATCCAATTAGATCTGTTAAGACGGATGATGGTACTCCTGTGAAATAGGAGGATTTGGGAGATGATGGGAGGGTTCTACACAGGAACCTCAATAGCAACAAGAATCTATTACAATTAATAGGCCAAGATGTGAGATTCGCAGACTTGCTCGATTTACTGATATGGTGGCCTATGCACTTCTAGTTGTAGATAATGATGTTCCTTCCACTTATAAAGAAACAGTCAGATGTTCTGAAGTTGATCAGTGGAAGACAGCTATGAGCGAAGAGATGCAGTCTCTTCAGAAGAATGAAACTTAAGAGCTAGCTCAACTACCGAAAGGTAAAAAGGCAATTGGGTGCAAATAGGTGTATACAAAGAAAGATAGATTTCCTGATAAGAATGACATCTGCTACAAGGTAAGGTTGGTGGCTAAAAACTACGCTAAGAGTGAAGGAATTGACTACAATGAGGTTTTTTCTCCAGTTGTGAAACATTCTTCTATTAGAATTTTATTGGCCTTGGTAGCTCAGATGAATGTGGAACTAGTTCAACTTGATGTAAAAACTGCATTTTTACATGGTGTCTTAGAAGAGAAAATCTATATGACTTAGCTAGAGGGATTCAAAGTTGCTGGTAAGAAAAATTTGGTGTGCAAACTGAAATGATCGCTTTATGGTTTGAAGCAATCTCCGAGGCAGTGGTACAAGCGATTTGATCGGTTTATAATGGGTCAGAGGCACACAAGAAGCAAATTTGATAAATGTATATATTTTCGGAGGTTGTGGCTCTTTCATTTATCTACTCTTTTATGCTGATGATATGTTGATAGCTTCGACGAATGTCAAAGAAATTGAGAAGTTGAAAACTCAGTTGAATCGAGAGTTTGAGATAAAAGATTTCGGTAAAGCCAAAAAGATACTAGGTATGGAGATTAGTAAAGATAGAAGGAGAAGCAAGATTTGTTTGACTTTGAAGCAGTATCTGAAGAAGATATTACAACAGTTTGGCATTTCAGAGTAGTTAAAACCTGTAAGTACCCCGCCTGCTCCTCATTTAAACCTCAATGCATCTTTATCTCCTAGTAGTACAAATGAGGAACGAGAGTATATGTCTCGAGTTTCATATGCTAATGCAGTCGGTAGCCTTATGTATGCTATGGTATGTACACGACCCGACATTTCATATGCAATTGGAGTTGTGAGCAGGTATATGCATGATCCTAGTAAAGGACATTGGCAAGCAGTGAAATAGATTCTACGGTATTTGCTAAAAATCATAGATGTTGGCTTAGTCTTTAAGAGGGATGATTCGTGTGATCAGTATGCTATTGATTATGTTTATTCTGATTGTGCTGATGATTTGGATAAACGTCAGTCGACAACTAGTTTACGGTGGCTTTATCTACTACAAAGGCAGAGTATATGGCAATGAAAGAGGCTGTGAAGGAAGCTATTTGGTTATAGGGATTACTGAATGAATTAAAAATTGAGCAGAAGAATATCACTCTTTATTCTGACAATCAGAGTGCTATCCATTTAGCAAAAAATCGAGTGTTCCATGTTCGTACACGAAGCATATTGATGTTCGATATCATTTTGTACGGGAGATTATTGATGAAGAGAGAATCTTACTTCAGAAGATTGAGACTGCCAAGAATCTCGCAGATATGTTGACTAAGGCTGTAACAGCGATCAAGTTCAATCATTATTTAAATTTGATCAATATTGTGCAAGTTTGACCTCGCCGTTGGGCACATATAGAGGCGTTATAGTTCGTTGATAGAGAATATAGGAAAAAGAAGAAATTTGTGGTGAATCGGCATATTCGCTAAGGTAGAGATTTATTGAGTTTTTTTGCTCATACACAAGTGGGAGAAATTCCACATTAGTTAAGTAGTAAAACTTGGGTCTCATGTAGGCTTATAAAAGAAGTCATTTGGGAGATGTTTAAGTATCAAATTTGAAAATACTCTTTACCCCCTCACATTTGTAATGTCTCACTTAAAAGACCTCATAATTTGAGGGTCTCTCATTAAGGACCTTAAAATTTATAATATTTGTTTTTTGCCCCTTTGATTTTAGGTATTTGTAGTATTACTCAATTATTTGGACAATTACGATTTGGCGCAATTATTTGGATATTTATAATTTGGTTCAATAGTTGTACTATTTATATTGTGATCTAAAAGTTTGTAGTTCTCTTTGAAGATGACAAAAGTTTCTTCAGTAACACCCGATGACGCATGTACTAATACCAAACCTCATTAGATCTTGGTGTTCTTTCTATTCAACATTGTTGGTTGATTGATTACTTCGTTAATTGCTATTATATTTAATTATCTAACATAGTCTGTGATTATGTATTTTGTTCTTTCATGTTATCGCTTTTGCATTGCACGACTGATTATGAACAAAAGAAAATGAAAATAAATTAGTTGCATGATTACGGGCATAGAGGCCATTTCATAATAAAAAAGGCCATGACAATATGAATTACTTTTCAAAAAGGTCACATAATTTCGGTCATATTTTGAATTTTTCCTAAATGTTAAGAATCGAACCGGGACTAAGAACACACGAACGTCACTCTGCCACCAGGCCAAAGAGATCATTGGAATTTAAATGAGCCATATATATATAAACCGTAAGATGAAATTCACTCCCCAGTGCTGAATAAACGTGATGCGGATGAGCCTGGAGAATTCCAGGTGGTGACCACTAAAACCAAGGATGTGCATTTTGTATGAAGGTGGACGGGAAATGAAAACTCAAACAAGCACCGGAAGCCAAGTAAAGCAAAATGAAAACTTTAGTATCGTTTTCTCTCATTCAAGCGAGAAAGCAGACAAAAATGAGGAAAAAAAATCAAGAGGGAGTTGAAAAGGGAAAGACGAACACGTCCTGTGCCGCTGCTGCCGTCGTCTTGGTGGAGCTCGCCGACTGCTTCAATGACAGGAATCAGCAGCAACCACCGCCGAGGAGAGCGCCGGTGAACGAATCAGCAGCAGCAAGTGGTTGTTGATGGCATGGACGATGATGGGTTTGTTGTCGATTATAGCTTTGAATTTTGCTTTTCAATTGACTATAAAAATTAGGATTTGGGTTTGGTTTGCTTTAGAAGATGATGGTGTTGTAGCCGTCTTTATGTTTGGTTTGCTTTTCCATTTATAGCCGGAAGTGAGGGAGGGGAGAAATGGTCATCAACGTTTCTAATGTGGATGTGATTTGATCTTTCTTTTTTTAAGTGTTTTTGTTTTTGTTTTTGTTGTTGTGAGGAATCGTGGAATGAACTCAGAGTTCGTGGGATTTTTTTCTGTTAAGTTTTTTGGGGTTGTTGGGATGTTTGGTTCCGAGGAAATTCTGGTGGTGCACCGAACATGGTGAAGGGAAGGAACTTCGGGTTTGACCTTTTTTATAATTCCTTAAAATATATTAGAATAAATAATACAAGCAAGTCATAACTTTTTCTTGAAGGTCCGGGTTCCAATCAAAATTTACTTGGTTTTCAAAAATTTTAAAAGATATTTTAGTAATTATATTTGTTTTAGATGAAAAAGTGAAGTGATTCAAGGGAAAAAATTAACGCAAGATGACTTTACAAAAAGGGAGAGATAAATGATAATACAAAAATATAGAAAGTGAATATTTATAAAATTAGGCCAAAATACAGGAGAGATATGTGTTATTAGCCCAATAAAATGATTCTCTGACGTAGTTAACTGTTGTAATTGATTTGTTCAACGAAACCGGCGCGTTAGACCTGACGGTGGAAAAAAAATAAGTCAGAAGTTATGGCAAAATAGAAGTAGAAAACGTAACCGTTTGAGCTTCAATTCTCATCTGAAGCTCGAGGCCCGAGAGCCTATAAATTTATGCACCAAAACCTTGATCCCATTGAACTTCCCACATCATTTCCAATCAATTTTCAATTCTGATCATGCCAACGCCACAGCTTAACTTCCTCTCTGAACCATGCGCCGGATCATGGCACACCCACGTCACTTCCTGTCTCTCTTGCTCCAATTTCACCTCCCTATCTCTCTCTGAAATCCGAATCACCAACTCGCTAGGGCCTTTTCCTTTGTTGCAAGTCTGCGAACTCATATGCGAGGTTGCCTTTTGATGATGGGAAATTACAAGTCTATTGCTTTATACTTGATGGGTACTATTTGTCTATGATGAGAAACTTTTTCACTCTCGCTTGATCTTTGTTCTTTTTAACGTAGAAGCTTAAGCCAATCATGGGATCCTTGCAATTTATTCTTGATTGTTTACAATGGATGTATAAAGTTACACATGAAGATTGTTTTACATTGGTTTGATTTCGATTATCAGTTATGATTAAATAAAGATTTAATTTTGGCGTAGAAATTTAACTACCAATATGTTACTTACATGCGTTAAAGGTAGGATTCGATCACGATCGCGGTCAGTATGGTGTGTCGTACATACCATAATCGAAACTTCAAATATCTATTCACTACTAAAATTGATCCAAACAATTAATATAGTTTAACTCTTGGTCAAACTCGAAAAGAAGTATTGGACTTTTAAGAATCTAAAGAATATCTTAATGGGTTGATACAAAATACAGTTAAATTAATTTGAGTTTTGTAACATATTACATTGAATATAGGGTCCATGAGATGAGAAAGAGTACTTTAATTTAATTTTGCTATTGTCACTCCAGATTGTCATATTTTAATTTTTTCGGACCAAAACAACTTTACCTTTGCCTTGATAAAAAAGTTGTACACTTGGTCAATTTGACCATCCGGCCATTCTAGAATCTAGCTATTACTAGAACAGAACGGTTAAGTTGCATCAACTTCAGAGCAAATCAATCACAGTGGAGGAAGAATAATATTTGTAATTTATTTATAATCAATTTTCTCGTATAATTTAAGGTAATAAAATCTTATAGAAGATTGAAAATATATATTATCTTTTTTTTATTTTTTTATTCTTTTAATAAATTTTTATTTATTTAAATTATAAAAAAATTAATTATTATCGGTAGAGAAAATATAAACCTTAAAATAATTACATCATGTTTCCATAACGTTCAGACAACGGAGCTAACTGCCCCTTTAAAGCCGAAGTTTCGTAGCTCGCACTATAATAGCCAAAATTATTGAACGAGCCAATCGGCCTTTCTCGACGCGGTCCTTAGTAGCTACAAAACAAAGAAAAGCCATTACCATCATCTTTCTCTTCAACTTTCTCATCTCTCGTGCTGCGGCTCTGATCCGATCATTATCATCATCATTCACAAGATGTCAACACCATCTCTCGGCCTCTGCACCATCCTCTCCCAATCGAAACGCATAATCAAAGCTCACTCCCGCCACTTCCTCGCTCTCTCCGTCCTCTTCCTCCTTCCTGTATCTTTCTCGATCACCGTTTACCCTACCCTACGCCAACTCCTCCCCAAGCTAACCACCGCACACCACCCCGAAACCCTCCTCAGCCACTCTTACAATATTTATCACAATCCCACTTCTACGTTGGACAAACAAACCCTTCTTCTCACCCTCCTCTACACTCTCTTTGTCTTTGTTTTTTCACTCTGCGCTGTTGGTTCCATCACCTACAGCGTCTTCCACGGATTCTACGGTAGACCCGTCAAGTTAATATCCGCTATCAAATCCATTCTCACTTCTTTCCTTCCTCTACTGGGTACTACTATTCTTTGTCAAATAATCGTGTCTTTGATTGTTTTTGTTTTCGCGGTTTTATTGCTTTTGGTCGTTAAGTTAGTTAGGCTTGTAGGGTTTCGGTTTGAGTACACTTCTCGGTTCTTTGTTGGGCTCGTTTTGTTTCTTCTGCTTGTCTTGGTCTTGGTTTTGGTTTATTTGCAAGTGAATTGGGCTTTGGTTTCTGTGATTGTGGTGGTTGAATCGAGCTGGGGGATTAAGACGTTAAAGAGAAGTAAAAATTTGATTCAAGGATACAGATTGGTAGCTCTGACTTTGTCTTTGTTTTTCTCTTTCTTTGCTGGGATATTAATTTGGAGCAGCTCGGATTTGACTACTCGTTTTTGTGCCATTAGTAATGGTTGGAGTTGGGCACTTGTGTTACAGATTGTGGTCACTTCAGCTTTTCTTAACTTGCTGTACCTGTACAACTTTGCGGCGAATACTGTGTTGTATATGTATTGCAAGGCAATTCATGGAGAACTTGCAATGGAGATAGCTGAGGAATTTTCTAAGGACTATGTGAGCTTGCCTTTCGATGATGCCAAAGTACCTCGTCTTGTTTCTGTTGTTAATTATGCTTGATAGGTACTCAGCTGCTCTTGTAATGTATCAAAAACTCTCTCTTGTCAATATTAGTCTGTTCCTTGTTTGTAGTCAATTGTTCAGACTTTTTGTATGGAAGAAATTAAAGACGCATGTGTGAATAATGTAAAAGAATTTGACATTTGAATGCCTTCCTATTCCTATATGTTTATATCTGTGTTGTATCCTCGGTTGGATTTTAGATGAGCTTTGTATTTCATTTTAATCATCTGTAGGTTCAGGATTTCGGTGACTTCTTCCAAGTAGAGTTGCTAAGGTGGTCATGTAATATTAAATCATATCTGGATATTGAATGGTGACAAACTTTTATTTATTATTATTATTTTTTTTTTACATATTCATCAAAAAAGGGATAAATTAAAAAAAAAAGGAAGTATTTACTTGTTATTTTGATCCTTTTTGGATCAATATACAAGATAAGCTGTAACATAAATTTTGCAGACCAGCTTAAACATTAAAGAATGAAAGAGTAGCTATTTGTATCTCGAGTTATCTAAATTTAGATACAAACTTATGAAGGCGATGTTAACCAGTGGCTTGTATTCTTTCACTAACCTTGCATATGAGCCTCTTCAGGGACCCTGCTTCTAAAAAGATTTGTTGTAATCTTCAAGTAGTTTTTCTAAATGAAAGATTAAATTCATATGCCCAATTAAAGAAAAGATAATGCTTAAAAGTTAAGAAGTTCTGTTCATTTTTTGATTATGTTTACAGGAAATCGATTCAATTTTTGGACGTTGTTTGTTTGCATTTTCAAAATCCTGTTTTTTAAAGACGCACATTTGTTAATATATTTAAATCAAATATCAATCATATATGATTTTCAAAATTGAAAAAATTCAAAATCAATCTCATATTATTTTTAAATTTTGAAAATAAAAACTCAAAATACAGAAATAAACACTTGAGCAATTAATCATTTGACTCTATACACGATAATACATTATCCTTTGAGTCTCTGACATTGGATTTTGCCAACAAAACCAGCTTCCAAGAGTTCTACAAAAATCTTGTGATAGCGAGATTTGTCAGAGAACATGTTCGGCCCCGGTGACAAGATTCCTAGTACATATTCGGGGACTCAGCATGTGCATGTGTAAACTTGATGAGTACTCCAAGGTCACCAGGTGTGTAAATCCCTTGGTTGGGCGTCCTCTGTTAACCACTATCCGCATGATGGCATCTTCGATGCAGTAAGTAGCTACATCAAAGGGAGAATGCCGAGAGTCAAAAGGATGTGAAATTCGCAAATGCCACGACTCCATTAGACGTCTATAATTTTAGTTTGGTCCACGCGTAGCCTGCATTTGAAGGAAATGTTAAAGATTAGGAGGTGTTATGGAATTAACAAATTGGAAAAGTAGTCGAATGGGTAGAAATAATGACTCCTTTGCATTTATATGGTTTCCTCGTTAAACAAACCTGAATAACGTGGCATATATGTAATATTAATCCAGGCGAGAGAACTGGAAATCACAGAATGGTTACACCTGATTTACAAGTTCCTTTATAGCCTCATCATTCCGCAGCTATTCACAGCAAGGGAGTGAGAGAAAAAGATAAATTTCACAATTCGTCTATTTGTCAACCTTATATCCAGCCCAAGCCTATAATGAATACACAAGTCAGAAAATAAGGCCAAAATGCACACATCAAGAAGAATACAGCACATAGCAACATGGGTTTTCTGTCAGTTTCTTTCAGAAACTTTTAAGAGGAATGCTAAACTGCTTAGAAGCTATCCAACACTATGAAGAATCCATTTTTAACAACCCACACAGGGAGCACAATCCAGTACTATAAGCAACAGAGCGACAAAGTTGCCTCCTTTGTCAGTCCCAAATGCAAAAGCCATGAACAGAGGAAACAAGTATGAATCTCAGTGCCCTAATATTTTCTTCACAGCCCTTGTCACTTCTTTCTTTGGCTTGATAAATACCATCTCAACTGATGAAATCAGTCAGGCAAGGCCGAGCTGAGGACGATTAATTGGTCCTTGAAGGACATTAGCCCACAAATGAAAGAATGTTGAAGTTTTCTACTTAATGCAATTATAATGAACCAATCTTTTACAAATAGTTCATCTGTCAAAGCTTTCTATTGAGACTGTGGCTAGCTGAAGATGGTGCTTTCAACTTAACAATACTTTCATCGCCCCTCTCATCATGATCAGCGCCAAAGAGAAGACTATTCCAGTTTGTTGACCTTTGGACACTTCTGGAAGGAACACGGTCACTATCTTCCCCACCAGATGCTTCATACCCATCACTCGTGGACCTCGATAGGGGAAATCCCTTCTGAGAAGCCATACCACCAGCAGATAGAACTGTCAGCCGCCTTGACTCTTCAGCGCCTGATGAGGAAACCCGGAAGGGGTGGATATCTGGAGAGTCTATACTACTCTCAGGAGAAGATGCAACAATACCAGCTGAGCTCGACATTGCTCGGCTTGTTTGGAAAGCACTCCTTGCTTCAAGCTGAAGAGGGGCCAAATTAGTTGATGCCTCAGTGAAGCCTTTTTCAACAGCTTTAGCCGAAACCACAGTTAGGGGCTCCATAGGTAGCTCAGCTGGAAGGCGCACCCGTTTAGAAGCTCGCCTTCTGTTGTTGTCAGGCCTTGGAACCATTCGACGGCTACTGCTGCCAAAACTGCTGTCTGTTTCTAGCCCAAAAGGGGCCTCCCTTCTTGCCACAGGCTGCAGGATTTTGGACTTCTTTCTTGCCTCTGCAGCAGCCTTTGAAACCTCCTCTGCGTTTAACCGTGCCAATGTCCATGGACTAATCTTAACTGCTGGGTTCTTTTTCTTTATCGGTTCTTCTCCCACCATCTTTTTCCCCAATGAACTAACAGATCCGGTCTCTGGGGGAACAACATCAAACTGGAAGAAAAAAAGAAATCACAGTCGTATCAACAAAGCAACAGCCCCCAGCTTCACCCATTGAACAGTGAAATTGTGTAGATTAGGTTCACATAACCACATGAAAATTGATATTAAATTTTCATTTGATTTCAGTACCATTTGTTTCTCATAACTAGTTAAATGAGAAACAAATACAATCATCTGAAATTTGTTAGAAATCAAGGAGTGTTGTAACATGAGGACTTCCATAATTTTAACACATTATATCAATGCACATGGAGCTAAACATTGGTTGATACCTCGACTTGTATGGCAAATTTGCATTGGCTCACATGAGTCACAATAAAATGTACTGCTCTCTCGCTCTTCATCTATATTTTGTCTTCTTTAATTTGCAGCCTTAAACTTTTGTTACATCTTTACTTATATTATCACATATCAGGTTAACGTGTTTATAAGTGACAAATATAATGAGCACTGCAATGAAAGAAGACCATGTATAGAGGGAGTAAAACATGAGAGAGCACTAGATGTTATAGCTTTCAAAATGAGCACTCTGTGTTATCTATCACAAGACGCATTGTCCTATTTATAGGCATAAAATTACCTGATCTTCTAGGAACAAGCGTGGAGGTGTACACCATGCACCCCGGTGGAAAGTAGAAAAGGAGCTTGCACTGCTTAATCCAGTAAGTGAGCTGGCGATTGACATTTGGGGACTCTGCTGGCCTCCAACTCCTTGTTGCTCTTGTTCCTGCTCCCTTAGAGCTATTATATAATCATATGTGCTAATTCCCTGTGAGACATGCAAAAAAATATTACAGAATTAGCTCAATAACACTTCTACCTGATTAAAATCACATCCAAAACAGCATTAGATGAAACAAGTCATCCAAAAATGAGCAAATTCTAGAGAAAAATGAGCCGCTTTCTGCACAGGGACAAAAAAATGAAAAAGCAATCAAAGTATCCCATTTAGCATCAAATACAGTCCCTAATAATGATTTAAATTAAAATAAGAAATAAATTATGATACAAGAAGTATAAGAATAAGTGAGTTACCTTTTTTATAAGGAGGATGTGAAAGAAGAACAGTTGAGCAAGCGGTAAGGTTGCAATCATTGCCAAAAGGGTGCATACTGCCTGTAGAAATGCAAGATTTGATTTAGTTGATTTCAAACAATAAACTAAAGTAACACCGCAGAACAGAAGAAAAAAATTCAGTTTTCTTGCTGGTAAGGCCTCTTCCAGCAAAAGCTATATGCATGATTGAACAACATTCACGCCCAGCAAATTTGTTTGAATAATGAAATCAATCCGAAAAGAGACACTCACCACCACAATAACAAAGGGAGCCAAAGAGAAACTGCTTCCTAACTTGGAGGAGATGTCCACAGAGAATCGCTTCCGCTCAAGAAAACAGCAGACTAGTACAAGGATTCCAGTCGACCACTGTAGTATAAGCTGCAATCTCAAGCCCAAGGTGGACAAACCATGTATACCTGTCAATAATCAATTAAAATGAAAATGACTTGAAAAATAAAGGCTTACACTGGTTTATCTTGAGGTTCTGGCTTGTCGCTTGTGGAAATGATAGCAGCAACTTGGAATGAGGAAACTATAATGCCAGGAATTGATAAAGAAAATGGCATTTGATTGGGAAGCTAACAGTTGAAGACCGATAGAAGCAATGGGCAAAAATGGGGCAAAAAACCAATTGAGTACCAGGGAGGATGAGATATTCCATGTTGCATTGCAGATATTTCAAAGACCATTCTATTTCAGAAAGATATCTAACGACATTGCTGATTATGAAATCACAGGCAAAATTACCAAGTACCCTAACTGTAAGAGCTGAAGACAAAGATTTGTTTTTCTCAACAATGATGCATATTCACCACACTAGAACAAGGTTGTAAAGGATTAGGCCGCGGAGTTCTAGACAAGATTTTAGGAGGCAGCGGTCAATGGACAGCAGTTGACTAAAGAAAGAAGCAAACCAGAAAATGGAGACTTGTTCTTACCAACAGTAGAGCAGAAACCATTAGGGTGAAAAACTGTCGATAATTCCTTTTGCCTATACAGTTGTTAAGCCACTGCAAAAACCAAGGACTTAAAAGGCATTAAAAAAACATCATCAATTTAAAACGAACAAAGCAGCAAAACAAGATCCTGTATACCCTGCAGTGATGATCAAAACGGTCTACACATTTGTCACAAACTCGACAATGCTTGCTGTACTTGAAAACCTGTCCATGACAACAAAGAGAATTACAAAAGCTGTCCAAAGTAAACAGGTTCCTCTATAAAGGGGTCAAAAAATATCAAGCAGAAACTTGTTTTAAAAAAAAAAAAAAAATCAGGTCCTTCTAAATGGTTATCCTGAGCGAAAACAAATTCCTGACTTCTGCATGCTCTGCCATCAAGATGGCATGTCTCTAACTTTACCTGATTTGCTTTTAATCTTGAAAATGATAAAACAAAAGTAGCAACCATTTCAAAGGTGTAAATTGCAGTTCATTTTAAATGTTTTCACATACCTCAACTTCACATAAGCTGCAAAAAAACATGCCATCTTCGCTATTCTGCTGCTCAGAAGATTCATCACTCGAACCAGAGCAGTTGCAGATAAAAACACAAGGGGCTAGAGCCAATAAGAAACAAGATGAATTCCGTGATGATTCATTTTTCTTCTGAATTTCATCCTTTTCCAGGTCTTTAGAGGCTGCATCAGCAGCTATCTCATCCTTTTCCAGAGGTTTTCCACCAACTGTAGCAGCATTTGCATCATTTATAGATGACGTTGATTCACCACCCAGTTTAGAGTCCTTCAGTCTGGCAGACTTCACATTTTCTGGAATTTTGAGATATTTTTTGGACTTAAAAACCCCTGGATCAGCAGGATCAGCTGCAGCACACCAAATATATAGGCCGAAGACACAAGTAATCTAAATAGAAAAGAGATGTCAGTGAAATTCCTCAAAAGTGAATGATATCCTTTATATCCATCACAATTAGAAAGAAACAAAAATATGAACATATACTATGCATCTATAAGTGAAAAATCTCTATTAAGCACTGACAAAAAAACTAGCATCTGATGTCATTTACGAAGAAGCTTCTTCTCCCAAATCAACCAAGTAAAGATCTCTTAAACTACCCTGGATTTGGATCGCTGCAACTATAAAGTTTTATTTTCTACCATATGCTAAACTCTATAGAATATGAAACCAAATTCCCAATGTATAGAAGGACATATATATTGTTGGAAAACCATAGAAGATTTCATACTTTGCTATTGTATTCTTTCTAAAGCATACACAAGACCAGAAACAAGACTTATAAGAACATATTACCCAATTATCATATAAATTAAATGAGGTTCCAATTTACAGATTTAATTTTCTTTGTCCAAAACATATTAGGACATTCAAAGAAAGTATCAGCTTGAATGGCACAATTTCTTCAAACCAGTCCAATAACAATCCAAGACAACATGCACTGACTGCCCCAATTTGCAACAACAGCCATTGGTTAGACAGCAGTCTGTGCTAAATATGACTGCATCAAATGGAAAATCCCCCACACCAAACAACCTGGTCACAAACACGCTCACGTAATAGCAGCATCTCATGGTGTGCACCAATTGGTGCAATGTATCGTGTATAATGTGATTTAACAACAGTGAAATATTAAAGGGCTTCAAATTATCCTTTTTCTTTTTGGGTGGGAGACATAAAATCTAGTCATACTACTATTATATATTATTAACTTGTAGATTCCAACAATGGTAACATTCAAGGTTTATCACCTTTATCAGGATTGACAAACCACAAATGACAAAAACAAAGAGTCAACACTATAACTTCAGATTACTAAAATATCCACAATGTTTCGAGGCAAAACAATTAAATTGTAGGCTTCCAGAAAATCCCATAGGATTAGCTTATTTCTCTTCTGCATTATGGTTACAATAACAATTGCAGAAACTACTTTATGAGACACAATTTTTCCAACAAGAGGGATAAAGTCAGGACTTCACAAATAGAGGAAAATCAGATGTCATGTTTTGGTCCAAACAACTGCCAAAATTCTAATTTATTAAATGGATCAAATCTGAAATTCAAATAGTAGGGAATCAGTGCCTCTCAAAAGGTACAACAATTAAAAGACAAGGAACCACCATTTACCCTTAATCAGCTAAAGTGACAGGTTCACGGTATACTTCACAGGATCTACAAATAAAATTGCCAAATTACAAACATAAACCAGAAAGGGAAAGCAACCCAAGTTGGACAAAAGCTAAATACATATCACAAATATAAACCCAAGCACAAGCAATTAAATATCAACATGCAGAGAAATCACAGATCTCAGTTCTTCAACCCACTAAAAATTTAAAAAATATGCATAGAAAAGCATTGGAGAAATGTGAAATGGCTTACAAGGGGAGTGTAGATTCCCATTATAACCAGTTGAAAGGTCCTCCTCCCAACAAAAGGAGCGAAGAAAACATAGAAAGCAAAACCCAATGCCAGAAATACGGCAACGGCCACCACCTTCACAGAGACAAAATAACTTATCAAATTCCAAAATTTAACTATTAAAAATGCTAAAACTAAGGAGTAATAACAAAAAATAACAACAGAAACAAATACCTGGAGAGGATGGTAAGGAAGTTGCCACCCATGTTTCCTCATTCTTGCCTAAAGGTTGCAACTTGCAATCCAGAAGAGGAAAATGCCAAAGAAAAGCAAGGAAAAAGAACAACTTGGGTTTCCTTCGAACCTTGTTTGTTTACTTTCTCCAATATTTTCTTTCACTTTCCCACATTTTCCGGCAAAAAATGAAGAAAACTCATTATACTGTGCTACCAACCAAACAAGATCCTTCCATCGCCATTTTCCTTCACGGGTCTATTACTAGAAAGAGAAAATTTTGAGAGAGAAGATGAACCCAGAAGATAAGAGAAATGGGACAGTACAGAAGGGAAAAGCTTTGTCTGGTTCACTCAAAACACAAGCGAACTCATGGAAGGTCGATACTTGAAAGATAAAATAAAAAATAAAAATTAATAAAGGGAAGTATGTATTAATCTGGTTTTGGGTCTTTGTTTGTTTTCAGGCTTTTAACTTAGGCAAAGATCTGTGCTTTGTGACTGTCACAGAGAGAAGAATAGTTTTGCTTTTCATGCCTATAATTACCTTGCAACCCAATCCAGCTTTTACTTTTTTCTTGTTTCTAGCGTGACCTTTTTCTCTGGGGCAAATCATGTGTCACAGGCAAGCGTTTGGTTCACTTTTGCAATTGCCATTTGACACTGCCAACCATCCTCCTTTAAAGCTTCACAACTTAAATATATACATTAGTACATGAGACTTGCAACCCTTAAAAATATTTTATAGTATTTTTGGTTTGATTTGAGTCTTCCATTTCCCTCTCTCTCTCTCTCTTTACTTTGGCTGTAACTGACATTAGGTTCTGGACATGAGAGATGTAATGGCAAGCGAAAGATAGGATGACCCACCCAAGGTGGATCATGTTTTACAGTAATTTAATACTATTCTTTTGTGGAGAGAAATGGAACAGTGAAGAACAATTGGAGCGAACCCACTTTCTTTAATGACAATTTCTACTTTAAAGCTTCTGTTTCTATCATTGCCAGAAGGGCTTGCTTTTTAGCTGAAAACCCCCCTTTGGCACCACTATTGGACAAATACCTACTACTATTAAATGTTTTCCTTGTTTTCAATTTTTCGTTTTAAGTAAATGGATGGGGTGGTTGATGCCTATGAGAAGATGAAATTATAGCTAGAAACCAAGGCATGTGGTCAGGATTTATGATTAATTCGCCCACAAATGCTCAACTCTATGGCTTGAGTACATTGCAGCCTACTACTACTTTTTTTTTTCTGCACATCGTCTTAAGTGATTTGCCTTTTTGTTTAAAGTGTAACATTTCTGATTGAGAAGAATAATTTGTGATCCATATTTAAGATCTGAGAATTTCTTCATGCAGGGGATGGAATTGACAGTATGCCTTTGTTCTGTTGGTCAAAGTGTAACATAAATTCTAACTAAATTAAACTGTACCACACTTAAAACGTATAAAAATACACTAAAGATTAAAGAGTTGAAACGAGAAATGCATCAGCTGTATAAGTCAAAAAGGTTAGCTATATATAATCATTGAATATTACTGCCGGGTACCCACAAAAAAAGGTAAATCCAAATTAATGTCAGACCGAGCCACTTGATTTTTAATAAACAAGTCAGTAAGGTGAGAGAAGAATCAAAGAGAGAGTTGGTCAAATAATTAGTTGGTGGCGGTAGGTTATAGCCCATACTAATGCCACAATATTCATACAATAAAATTTTGTACATAATTTATGTTACTAATTGATCCCACATTTTGTATTACTCAAAGAGTTAATTCAAATACTAAAAATATGGGGATATGTGTAATGTATGGTAGCTATCTGCCTAGTTAAAAAGTGGGGTATTTGTGAGTGTTTTGACAATGGCAAAGGGGAGGGAAGGTGACATAACAATAGAGAGAGTGAGAAGAAGAGGAAGCCAAGAAGGGATGATGGTGTGGGGCGGATATGGAGTAGGTTTTTGAATGCTTAGGGAAGAGCATTTGGCATTTTGCTGTCAGAGACTCAGATGTGTTGGTTGGTTTGCTTGGTTTTGATGAGAGTCGAACTAAACAACACCAGGGACTTGCCAAGCTACACCAAAAGTTACCAAATCAAGATATTATTGTCATTTTATATAAAATTTACAGCAACACATTCTGCTTCATCTTTGTGACATCTCACATAGAGATCAGCAACTTGACTCTTGAGTCTTGATCCACAACCCCAAAAATATTTTAAAAAGAAAAAATATAACACAGATATTAGTTCTGGGAATTGTAATGATGAAACTTTGTCTTGATACAAGTATAGTGGTGGATGTCTAATTGTCTTTCTCACAAATATTATATCACATCCTCTCACTCTTTTCCAAGTATAGTCAATTCAGTAACATTTTCTTGTCAATTTTGTAATACACAATATTATAAATATGCTTAAGCTTCAACATCTCCGGTACTCCAATTCCAATACATGGTTGTGTCACATCAAATTAAAAAAATAAATAAAGCTTTTGTGCAGGTAGAGATAGAGAGTAGCAGAAAGGCAGATACAGTATAAATACAAAGTGCATTGCAGGACACTGACAGGTTTGTTCAACTGCATTTAATGTCTTTTGGATCTCTGTTATGTATCCTTCCCTACTCACGTTTTTGAAAGGCCCCACCACCTCACAACGGCCCCACTTTTATTTACTTCACTTACAATATCTACTGTTAATCAATCCTTCATATCACATGATCCCATCCGACGGTCAAATCTGAGTCAGCACAAATTTGTTCATTGTATCATTGCTGACACTAGCTCTTCTGTACCAAAACTGGGATAAACAGATTTCAAATATCTTTTATTTCTTTTTTCATTATTGTTAATCATCAGTCACATATCATAATTAGTTCCTCTTAAGACTCAAGTTATTGTTTATAAACGAAGTAACATTTTTGTCAAAAAATAAGGGCCGGGCCAGTGCTGTAATTTTTAGCATTTTGACCCAGTTTTACACAAAGTGATAAGAATCCAAATCAAATAATGTAAATGGGTTGAATTCTGATTGAAGTCATTTGCAAACAAGGTGCCTTTCACTGGCTGATTAGTGGATTTCTCCAAAGACTCCAAATAATTGCCTAATTTGTTGAAAAGACTTGTGTTGTGTTGTTTATTCAAAAGCCTAGGTGGGAGTTTTCAACATTGTTTTGAGTATATTTTAAGTTCATCTAGCTTGTTAGGCTAATGAATTATGGTTAAAGATTTGTGTTAGTTTTGACCATTTTATAAACCCAATCAAAGCAAATTTATTTCTAGTTAGATTTCTGGTACATTAGAGAACCGGCTTGATGACTCAATGATACATGTTGCCAACCAAATGGATCAAGTGTATGAATTGAATTCATTCAAAATCATGAGATTCAATCATTTACAGATTGAATATTTATCAGTTTAAACAAATCAAATTGAGTTTAAAAATATGTACTATAATAATATTATTACTATCATCATTTTAGCATAAACAAAGTTCAAGTTCAATAAATAAACTCATGGGAGTTGAATAAATAAACAAATAAAAACAAGACAATCCCAAGTACAAACACTAATATGAGTAAAATAATCAAAATCTTATACTTTTTTCAAGATGGTTGCAGTCTATTATAATTTAATTAAAGGAATGTGGTGGCTATCGTATTGGAACAAGAAGAAGAAAACAAGCAATCAAACGAACAAACAAGGATATGTTTTGCCTCGATTGTCATGCTATCAATATTCAACTTCAACCTTAATCACAAATCAACCCATTTTTTATAATCTTTTCTTTGCTTTGATTGACAAAACAATATTGGATTTTGATCCGTGAATGTGAACCATCACTCACTCACCACATTTGTTTCTTTTGCTTTTTATTATCTCTTTGGTGAAGCATGTGACCCATCCCAACTATTTCAAGAGTTCCACTAATTATCTTCTCTTTTCAAAAATGCTTTTACTGTTTAGAAACGTGTTTAAAACGTTCGTTCCCAAAAGTAATTTTTCAACAAAGCACTTCTGTGAATACTCTTGTTCATGATATTATTTTCTTTTATCTGTGTTTTCTTTAATTTCACCTTTATTATTTTGCGTCAACTTTAAGAAAAATAGATGAACATATATGGATATATAAACAAGATAAATAAGCAAACTATATGTTAAAATGTTCTTTATGTCACATTTAATTAAAAATCAGATGAAGGTGGACCCGGAGATACATATGTAGGACAATTAAAGGAGACCCATTAAGCCAGAAGTCATGGACTCATAGGATGAAAATCAATCATCTTATTGCTACCAAAAGCAGCTTTGCTTCATCTTAAAGCAAAGAAAATATGGAAAAGAAAAGAAAACAAAACTCTTATCTATCTTACCCATTTCTGCTTTTGATTTGTTGTTTTCCACAACATGTATAATTCCAAAATTAAGTTCAAAGTATAGTGTTTAATGGGGAAACACATTTTTTTTTTTATTTCTATATCACTTTGATGTGGAACTTATAAAAGTAAGATGCCAACTTTTATCTTCATTTTTTTTTTCTAATTTTCCTTAGTGATTAGATAGATTGGCCTACAAGAGAGAGACATGATCGAGCTAGAAAAGATATTAATCACCAACAAGGGCTTGAATAAATAAAGAAAGTTAAAGTGAGTGTGAGTCTATATGTAAATTGTGACAAATAATTGAGTACATTTTCAAAGAAAAATTGTCTAAGCTTTGTCCATGTTAGGGTAGCTGACATGAAATTAGGGGTGGCAATCGTGTCGTGTCGTGTCGACTCATTTAATTATTCGTGTCAAAACATGAAACCCAAACCCGCCCAATTATTAAACGTGTTACCCACGTGTCGTAATCGTGTCATATTTAATTCGCATTATTTACTTAATTATTTAACTTAGTTATACATAATATATTATATTCTCTATATTTAAATCAATTAAATTATTTTTAGAATATAAACCATTGTTAGTATAAAATATTATTAAAATCATCGTAATTTATTATTTTATAAATTAATTTATTTTATAGTATAAAAATTTCAATTTTATAATATATATATTGTAAGTAGGTAATAATTTATATCATTGAATGGATTTACATATTAAGAATGTACAAAATATATTTAACTATTCGTGTCATTAAACGGGTTGGCGTGTTGAACACCTTCAACACTAACCCGACCCATTTATTAATCGTGTAACGTATTCGTGTCGTGTTCGTGTCGTGTTCACGGGTCGTGTCAAAAATTGCCACCCCTACATGACATCTTAGGTTCGCTCACTTGCTTAATTTCTGTATACAATATAGAGAAAATTAAGAAAATAACTTAAATTATGGAGCTTCTTCAATAAATAAGCCTCTTTCTAAAAATTTATATGTTATAATCTTATCTAATATCTATTAGTATTCGAGAGTTGCGTCGGATATTATCAAATGGTATTTGACAGGTCCGTCCAATAGTATTCAATACTTGTCAGAGTGTCGTGACATAAATTTTTAGGAAAATGGTTATTTTTACAATCTTCGCTTAAATTTTGAGCATTTTTCCAATTTTTCCTACAAAATACTATAACTTACCACAAATATGATCTGAGAAACTTCAAACTTTTTTAACTTCTGGCGGTGGGCTTATTGGTTCATCTGTTTTGTTGTTTATTTGCTTCGACTTATCTTATTTCACAAATCCGTCCAATAGTATTCAATACTTGTAGAGTTGTGACATAAATTTTTAGGAACATGGTTATTTTTACAATTTACGCTTAAATTTTGAGCATTTTTTGAATTTTTCCTATAAAATACTATAACTTACCACAAATATGATCTGAGAAACTTCAGACTTTTTTAACTTCTGGTGGTAGGCTTATTGGTTCATCTGTTTTGTTGTTTATTTGCTTCGACTTATCTTATGTCGTTTCCAAAGCAGTCTCATATAAGAAAAGTTCGAAAAGAGATTGTATATATGTATGCACATATACATGGACTTTACTTGCTCAAGCCCACAGTAGACTAGAATATGAAAAGTACTAGCTTATGATATTTCTCTCTGTAAAAGGGGTGGACCCATTAAGGTTACAGGATTTGTTCTCTAACACTTGAACTTGATGAATCGAGTTGAGAGCTGATTTGATTTGCATATTCTGGTTTGGTTTGTGTCTTGGTGGTGGGTGTTCTTCATAATTTAACTTTAGACAAACATGCTATGCATTTAATCATGTTAAATACCCAAGTGCTGTGGCTCATGATGGCAAATTCTTGGTCTCTTCGGTTAGGTACTTGCCATGCCCATGCCAGCTTGAGCTTATCTTACTTTTCTCTGCTTGTACTATGAATAAGGTAAGGTTTGAAAATTGTATTCTCATGCATGGGCGTGTATGGTCCTGGTATGGTATAGCCAGAATATTACCAAAATTATTATAGCCAATTGCGATAGATTGAGCCAAGACCAAGTAGCTTTCTGGGCCCAATCGGAGGTACCTTGAAATTGAATTATGAGCCGATTATGATGGTCCAAACCTTCACCAACACTTAACATTGAACCAACGCAGCCACCATGAAATATAATCATATTTGTCTAATTCATTTCCTCAACTATTGTAACCCCGGCAACTCTGTAAATACTCATTAAGGCTAGATTGAAATATATTGCACAACTTTAGCAGGATTTTGAAGAATTCAATCAATATTTTCCTTTATTTTTACTCATTCTCTCTCTATCGGAAACAAATATAATCAATACTAAAGAAGTAAATGGAAGTAATTTCACATTCTGAAGAGGTGGTTGAATGTTGGGTCCTCCTCTACAATGTATGCTGCTATGCACATAAATGGGTCTTGAATGGCTCTAGTGATGAATCATGATCCCTACCGACTCGGCAATCCGAGGTGTGGGCTCTGCTCGGGCAAACCTGGAAAGGAAGAGTTTGGGGTCATCATGGGCTTAGGCTAAAATTGCCAGGACTGGCCAATGAGTGAATGGCAATTGAGCCCACCCCTTTATGCCATTTAAGTGACCTGATGCTTGACCTTCGGACACAGGAATTGGTGCGGATTTTTAATTGAAGGATGCAATTGCGAACTTGACTACATATTCAAAAGATGACCCAGCTAGACTGGTTCTAGCTAGGTTTCAAATTCAACTATCGTAGTCCTAGTTATCATCAATGAAATAAAGAAAACGAAGCTTCTGAAATTGTAGTACCGATCCCAATAAATTGAAAAGAAGTCTCTGCATGTGCTTGTTGCTTACGCATTGAACTTGGTCATAAATTTCAAGAACATGGGGGATTTAAATACCTGCCATCTATCAGGCTGCTGGGTATTTAAATTTTGTCTTTTCAAAGTATTTTTTATTTATTTTTAATTACTCCTCCCATATCCCAATCGTTGACCAAGCTCGTTCAAATGACTATAGGGGAAAAATATTAATAAAAACGTTTATTTTTCAAAAAAAAAATCTCAAACACCATATTAATAATGTTTGCATTTGCAAAATTACAGTATGTGAGAAATTCTGATAGAGAAAACATGTTACAAACAATATATAAGTCTTAACTCTTAGTTATCATTATACAAATTTACGGAAATCAATGATGTATTATTAAAATGAGAGAAAGTTGAAGTTATTCTTATCAAATTTTTCATATCCATTTATACTATATATTAATTATACTTCAAACTTCAAAAAAAGATTTTGTAAACCCATCTTAGATTAGATTAAGAAGAGAACAATTCGTAGGTGATGATGCTTATTTTTGAGGTTCAGAAATTTATTGGTAGGTGAACGACACTATTATATATTGTGTCTTGCTTGATTTGCTTTATGTTATATATATACAAGTTTCCTGTTATCATAATGGACCGATTAATGTTTATTACAGAATAATTGGCTCTTCAGTGTACTTCCACTTGCTTCTTTAAACAACAATAAACAAAAGAAAAAGGGGGATATATAATTAGGTATTTGGATTTGGTCTAAGCTCCGAAGCGTAAATAAATATTTTTATATTCTTTGGATGAATTTTGTTGTGGTTGTTAGAAGTTTTCTGTGCCCTTTGAGCTTGTTTGCACTTAGCCACCACCTAACACGGATTTTATTTGCTTATTCCCAATCATTATTGCTGTTGGATATATATAATAATTAAATGTGTCTACATTTTTATCGGCCACTTTCTCTTTAATAAGAATTATTTTATGATTTCATTGTTCATGATTTGCATGAACTTGTATATACTAGCACGAAAAGGATCAAATTAAACAGAAAGTAGTCATGAACCCAACTAATTTTATAGACTTTAAGGCAATGAAATGGATTTTTTTTTTCTTCAACAAGTTGGTGAGCATCGTGAGATACTTGCAAACTATTTTATCGATTTCAATTGAAGTCTCTTCACATATAAACTGCCTAATTAATTAGGCAACTGCTGCTTCAACACGGTTCGACCAGTCCCACTTCAAGTTCTTAATTTAATGTAATCTTCAATCATGGACGAAATCTCCTAAATAATCATTTTGCTTAAATATGTTTGTTATTGCCTTCTCATGATCCCATTAATTTCAGACCCACTTTAGACTACTTTTCTTTTGTGTCTCTATCTATGGTATACTTTGTTTATAAACTAATTAAGCTTATCTAGATTTATATTTTAATCTCGTTACACGCTCTCTGAAGAGATTGACAATCATTGAGATCGATGATTTGTTAATTGCTCTAAACTAAACTGATGTTAACTATTAGTGATAATTGAAGCTGTTAGGATGAGATCAAAGTTAGCAGTTAGGATAGAAATAAATATGATAGTATATAGTTATCTTGGACATCGTATATTTGGTGAAAAATTGACAGGAGAAAACTATTTCAAGATAACGAATTATATTGCTGAGCTTGATGGGCATCGAAAGTAACACAGGGTTAAGTGGAGTTAATTAATTACAGACGTGGTCTAATCGGATTTTGAAAAGATTTTATGATTTTGGTATAATTTTTTTGGTGCAAGATAAGAATTAAATTTTGGAATGTGGAGTCAGTGTCAATCTTGCTCTAGCCAACCTGAATTAATGGGCTGAGTTAATGCATTATTTGTTTGGTTCATTTCTCTTTCAAAGAAGAAAAAGGGGTTGGTTTGGCTCTACATTATTAAATCTTATATTAACGTTGAATGAGTCATTTTCAGATACCAGCTGCACAAAGACACACACGAGGGTGTCCAGAACCACTAAATATACACATCTGTGAGCTAGCTTCACTGCCAATCTGCCATGATTGAGACATTTTGTGCTTCCTGTTTCTCAATTTGAAAATAAAATATATGATCGATTGGCTCCTCAACTCAGCCATTTATGTTTGGTTTGGTTGTTCAATATTTCAATGTTTGAAAAGCTAGAAAATGTTTTTTTTAAAACCAAGTTTTTGGTTGTTGATGCTACTGCTACTGGCTACTGCTAGCTCCACAAAGATGTCCACTACTGGTTTCCTGTCTCTCTAACTATTATGTATTTCAAAAAAGTTGGATGCTCAAGTAGATGATTGAGTACATAAATATATATATATATTTGATTTGGATTTTAGCTATACATAAATACTGCTTTTGGAAAACAGTGCTCGAATATAATTTAAAAAATGAATGTAAAGTTAGTTTAATACATATCAGTTAATCTGCTGTCAGATTGTTTCTTAAAACTCAAATAATAATCTTACTCTTGGGAAACTTTTTTCGGATCACGAACTGTCCACATTTAAAGATTTAAAAGTGACTATAGACTTGGTGAATGTGAATACTATATTATTAACTTTTCTACAAGGAGCTACCCAGATAATTTCAAAAATTAATAATAAGAGAGAAAGCAATATTAGAATCATTTCGTTAGATGATGTTAAATTTTAGACCATTATTGTTATTATTATTATTATTATTATTTATTTTCGTTTTCTGAAAAACGTTTTTACAAGTCAAGAACACAAAAGCAAAGTGCTGGAAATGATAAGATACGAAACAAGAGCAAGGAACATCAATGCAGTTGCCACTATCTTACTCATTATTAATTATCAATCAGTATCGAAAGTAAATCAATAATTTTCATAAATGAAGACACGTGGGATGGGAACTAAGACGAAGCGAAGTAGACGGAGGTTCTGTAATAGAGTGAATTTGCCCGCGAATTCTGGGGCGATAAAACATGAAAAACAAAAACAACAAAAACAGAACATTTATAATTAAAATAAATAAATAAAAAATAATCGTTGCAAGAGATTGCCAAAATTATAAATGACCCCAAAATAGGATTGGCATTGGTGTGTTGTGCTGTTTGTGTTGCCTGATATTCTCTTCCTTTATATCTCTTTTTTATCTCTCTCATTTTTTCCAACTTTCTTTTTTCGAATTTTGTTTTGGTTTTGGAAGAGAAGACACCGAAAGAGAGACTGACGGACAGAGCCAGAGGAATCAGAGTTCCTCTCCAGGAACAACGATTCCTCGTTCTTTCATGTTAAGGTTTTCACCTAATTCAGGTTCACCCATATGAAGAAACTTATCGTTTTCTTTTCCCATGCATGTGTTTCACCACTTTCTTTTTAAAAATTATCATCTTTTTGCTTTGTTCTATGACTCTATCTATCTCTTATGTCTGTTTCATTTTCTTTTCTGGTAAGCCTATGCAAAGCTCATCGATTTTCTGGTGCGCGCGCGCGCGCACAAACATATATACACAACTTATGTTCTTTATCAATATGTGTTCCATGATTGCGACAATTATCAAAGTTTTATGTGGGACTAGTCGGTTTTAGCTTCATACTTAATAATTTTCCCCTAAAAGTCAAAGTAAAACTGGTATTTTTCCACAAATAATTATGGTATTTCTTTACATTTTTTTTTTCATTTCTTTCTATTTTTGTTTACCAATATAATGGTGTTTCCGTTTTTTGTTTTGTATATATTGGTTCTCACATGTGTTGCGTGTAGTGTGTTTTTTATTACAATGTTGCAACTGCTTTCCCTGAGATAAAGACTATTTTGTGTGTTTGTATATATATATATATAATTGTTTAATGTACATTTTGTTTTTCTGTTTAATGGGATCTGTTCGTCTTTATTACCTTATGTGATAGAGACTCATATACCACTCTTTTCTTGTATATGATAACGAGATATTTCGTGATTCCTTTGCTCCCTTCTCTTTACTCAAGCAAATATTTAATCTTAATAAGTCAAATGTATTTAAGAGGAAAGTTGTTCTTTTTTGAAAACGTAATTACTTCATTTTCTTCTTGATTTGATTAGGTGGGTAGCTTTGTTCTGCTCTTGGTTGAATTAGGCAATTTTGAGAACCAGCCGTGTTGTTCAAGTTTCATGTTTCTGTGATTAGAACTTTTATTTTTTATTTTTTATTTTTTAATTTCAGGCTTGTTCGAAGAAAGAGTTTGATTCTGCAGACTCTGATGACATTTCAATGTAAAAGCTCATATTAGATTTTGGATTTCGTATGATCTTGACGGGCTCGTTTGCTCCTGGAGGCTACAAGGGCTAAATGTCAGCTTTGATATGCATTTGAATTAAAGGTAGGTACTCGATGCAATTGAAAAAAAAAAAAAAAGATGCAATGATAATTGCACTATGTTGTTTAATGAAGCTAGCAATCACACAAGAGCTAGCCTTGGTGATATCAGACATGGAAGTCATGAAAAAAAGTACTATTGTGCCTCCTCAAAATTGAATTACTGATTACAAAAAATTTTTGGCATGAAGAAACTAACTTGGTTTGCTTGGATATGAAAAATCCTTTTATTTTGTTTATATAAGATTTATATATGTTTTGATGGACAAATGGCAGGCTCTGTATCTTCCTGGAGTGGAGTTTGAATGCCTTTTGCGTATTATTTCAATTTCAGTGTGGGTGGTGTTTTATCTCAAGAACACACACTGAGTGGGACTATTTGTGGAGGGTTGGTGTCGAAATGGGCGGTTGTGTCTCAACACATGGTAAAATTGGACTACAAAGGAAATACTTTCGCAAATATGGGAAGCGCCGTGGGAAGATTTCTGCTTCAATTCATGATATGCCAATAACAAAAATTAGTGATGGTGGGTTAAGAGATTTTTCTGTTAGCGAGTTTGTTCAACTTAATTTTGAGAAGAATGGTGCAACCACTCGCAAGTTATCTGAGGTGGCTAATAAGTCATTTCATGTCACCCAGATGCAGTGGAACCACAGTCAAATTGATGCTAATGGTATATTATATCCAACTTGAATTTCGAATCAGGCCATGTATTTATGAAAATTAAATTTTCTGATGATGAAATTTGAATGATTGTTTATAGGAATATGCCAAGAGGAAGCATGGTTTGACTCGGTTAGTATTATAGATTCTGATTCAGATGATGACTACAGTAGTGTACATGGAGGTAATTAGTAAGTAATTAATATTGATTTTCAATGATGAAAAATTTTTGTTTGCTCGGTAGCAATTGCAAATAATGTTTTCCTCCCTGCAATGCCAGATGCATTTCCTTCGGTAGGCAACACAATTGGGAATATCCAGTATGAAACTGCATCACGTTTTGTAGATACAGGATCAAAGTACGAGGAGTTTTATGAAAGTTACCTTAAAATAGATGGAGCCAAACCTGAAAAGTGCAAGGATGAAAGCAAAGGCACTTTGGACTCTGGAGAGAAAAATAATGATAACAGAAAGAAATCCACTGTTATCATGCTTTCTGTGAAGAGAAAATCCTACGATGGTGAAGCAAAAACTCACACAAAATCCTGCGATGGTGAAGCAAAAACTCACAGAAAATCCTGCGATGGCCAAGCAAAAACTGAATTTTGTAAGTAGATGGAGTGGTTGATTTTATATATAAAAAGAATACAAGTTTCTAATTTTTAGTTTAAATGGTACAATATATTTCATAGATTCCTGGAAATATCAGTATATCATCTTGAAATATGTACAATGCTTTGTACCAACAGGTCAGGCTGACAGATATCTATATCGTCCCAGAGCAGGACTTCAAATTCCATGCACAACAGGAGAGAAACATGCTTCAGGATCCTGGTCCGAGCTTTCACCTTCTGTTTTCAAACTTCGCGGCGAGAATTATTTCAGGTAGTTACTCTTTTCCTATCACAAAAAAACACAACTGAGATTTCAGCGTTATTATTATTGCTATTACATTGTGACAGTCTTAACAAAATAAATTCATTATGCAGAGATAAAGTGAAGAATGCTGCTCCAGACTACAGTGCATACGTACCAATTGGTGTTGATTTATTTTGTTGCCCACGAAAGATAGATCACATTGCTCAACACGTTGAACTTCCTAGCGTAAAGCCACATGACAAAGTGCCCTCACTCCTAATTGTTAACATTCAGGTTTGCTCTCTTGATGTTTTCTTCATTTTGATTTTTCAGAGTTGGCTGGTGGGTAGGCAACTAGGAGATGGATCTACAGACGAGAAGTTTTGTCTAGCTTTCGTATTAGTTATTGTATCCTGAGTGATAGGTTTATTCTGTATTAATTTTTGGCCTTCTTGTCGCAGCTGCCCACTTATCCTGTGGCTATGTTTCATGGTGAATATGATGGGGAAGGCATGAGCCTTGTGCTGTATTTCAGAGTATCAGAGACTTTCGACACAGATATATCTGCCCATTTCAGGGACAGTATCAAGGTATTTTGCTACTAATTGTTTCATACCAGTAATACATATGTGGTCTTTGCCTATCAAAATGGCAATGGGGTCAGTGTTTTCTGGAAGATATTCTAAAGAAAAGACATTCATATTTTTAATGTGAGCATTTCAACTCTTTCTTCTATTGGAGTAGTTGACTGTGAATGTTGCTTTCCACTGCAGAGATTTGTCGAAGATGAGATGGAAAAAGTTAAAGGGTTTGCAAAGGAATCATCAATTCCATACAGAGAAAGGCTAAAAATTATGGCAGGGGTGGTTAATCCAGAGGACCTTCGGTTGAGTTCCACTGAAAGGAAACTTATACAAACTTATAATGATAAGCCAGTGCTTTCGCGCCCTCAACACAATTTCTTTAAGGTGAAGAATTATTTACTTTCTAGTTCAATAATTAACTTACGAAACTGAAAGTGGCTCAAGTAGGAGTAATTATTGTTTTAAGAGAGTCTAGAAATATACTTCTATATTTTAGCATCATTAGCCTAATGTTACAATGTTTCTTGTTGTGCAGGGACCCAACTATTTTGAGATTGACCTGGATATACACCGGTTCAGCTATATCTCTAGAAAAGGACTGGAATCATTCCGAGATCGTTTGCAGCAAGGGATACTTGATTTGGGTTTGACTATTCAGGTATGTACTTTATTGGTCACTTTTTGGTGACAACCTCACTCTCAACTTAGGAAATATTAATCTGAGGCAGTTGTGTAATATGTGTATACATGGAAGGTAATTATATGAAAATCACAATGATTGTAACTCTTTTCTCTCTCTAATATCGTTGGCAGGCACAGAAGCCTGAGGAGCTGCCAGAGCAAGTTTTGTGCTGTCTGCGCTTGAATAAGGTTGAATTTGTAAATCATGGCCAAATTCCAACCCTTGTAACTCAATGAGGATTGATTTAGGATATGGAAGAGTGATTTTGATTTAGAGTCAAAAGTTCCAGCAGATGAAGGATCAGGAGTTGAATTTTGTACAAGTTGGACCACCATGTTCATGATCTGTGTAAAAAATGACAAATGCTAATGAAAAGAAGAAAAAAGGGGAAAATTTTTTTAATCCTGATGTGAATTACTCTTTGTATCATATTTTCATGCGCCATGTTTTACAAATATGGTATACCATTCATCCTCCACCCATCCTTCGTTAGAATCAAGGCCTCCTGATTTGATCAAATACCTTTTCGGTTCAAGGAGTTTTGTTTGATAGCTCTTAGGTCAACTTTTGTTCAACAAGCTGAATGCGTCATCTCCTGCTCACTCAAAAGGCCCCATTCATACCATGAGCCAGGACATTTTGTGAAGCAGCAACGTAGTAATCGCTCGGTTCTGCATCTTTTTCCTTGAAAAATCCACTCTCACAAGGTTCTTTATGCAATGCGTAGCTATCGATAAACACAGAATAGGGTGATATGGGGGTCAACCGGGCGCAGCAGCAATTTTAAGAAAGAGGTATGGAATTTGCAATGCTTTCTCTAACAATTACCAAAACACTTGGATCAAAGGTCAAAGCAACCATTGAAATGGACAACTTTATACAGAATAGTTATAATTGAGGTACAAAAGAATCTGGAGACAAACATCGAGCACAAAAATACAACATTGATAAACAATTACAGGAAACAACATTGCTTCTGCATTTCCATGTACAAAAGAATGCACAGATCCAAATTTCAGTACAATATACCAACTAAACTAGTAGGCATACTACAGTATTGCCTTCTAACTCAATACAAGCAATTTTTTTGTGTTGGTATCTCTCCTTTCCTTTTAGTCTTCCTCTGTCTTTTGTATATTATCAGTTGGGCAGATGGCCATGATCAAAACGATGGCCAGTGTGAGAACAGATATATGAAAAGACAACCAACAGCTTTCGCGTAATTCATGGGAGATTTCCTGATCCACTTTTTCTCTGGCATCCTATGGTGATTGCAACTCTGACTTTCTGAGAAATCACGTCAAATGCTCTTCTTTTAACCGTAACCGCACTACAGGCTGTTGACTAATGTTCCCAAAATCTGTCTTGGCATTTTGTGATTTTATCTGTAATGCATTATTATTAGCCGTGTTGTGGCTACTAGTCTTAGCAGCTGGTACATCATGATTATGTTTGCCTTCATATGTTGTTATGACAGCTTTAGGGTCTGTTGATGCCCTCTCGACATGCTTACGAACATTGCAACCAGGGGTTGTGCATTTATAATAGCTCCTGTACATCATGGAAAAGGTACATCAAGAATATTTCAAAATTATACAAAATAAAAGGAAAGAGAGCAGTTTCCACAGATGTACACCAGAGCTTAATTTTACAAGAAAAGGACTGGATATAATATCTAAACTGAAAAAATCTCTCAAGTGTACAGCTGAATTAACTAATAGACTTGTCACGTGAATCCAAACACAGTCAAACATATACTTTATCTAAACTAATGCTCAACTTATATAATTCCATTAATTGAGTGATGAGATGCAGATCCAAACAGGCGCGCGCGCACACACACACACACAAACATATACTTTATCCCAAAAAAAAAAAACTCAACTTATAATTCCATTAACCAAATGATAAGATTTAAACACAAGACATTTATATCTATTAAACTTCGATATCATATTAAGAAGAGAAATTATTAACTCCAAAAGTTTAAACTTATAGGCAGAAAGCCAACAAAAAAATGTAAGCTTAACTGTATTAAAAAGACATTTTGCATTAACCGTCGACAATAATTAGTGAAGAGTTCAGTTCATCGACCCTAGCAAAATAAGTAGTTTCCTCTTCTCCAAGAAACACTTCTTTTTCCATTTGTTTGAAATCTTGAGAGGAGGAGGAAATTTGCTTAAAAAATGATGATTATTCTCCATAAAGAACTTAGAACCAGTAAGAGTTTAGGCCCTTTTTCTTTCTGTGTGCAAGGACTTGGGATGTTTTAGTTTTATTGCTCAGACAATTGAATGACTACTTGTATCACTTTCTGTAATATTATGTAATTGACTTTCTGAAATATTATGTGTGACAACAAACATACAGAGTATTCAAGTGCTCAATTTGAAAGAAACTTTACAAAGTATAGGAATGACGATCAATATAATAAATATGACCAACAAAGGGTCATGAAAGATATGCATCAAAAGTTAAGGCATAAATAGCAGAGGTTTTTCAAAAGCTAGCTGTTGGGCAACTATAATTTGATTGGTGTTGTTAGACTCAAATACTAGTATTGGGTTTCTATCTAATAGCTAGAGCTTTTGGATTCAGTGGCGGAGTCAAATAGAGGCAATTGTGGGCAATTGCCCCCTCTGATTTAAGAAAATCCATACAATTAACTTGTAAGTTTAATTATTATTGCCCCTACTATAAATTTTGTTCTCTACTTTATTGCCCCAACAAGAGTCAGATTTTGCTTCAAAAAACCCACCTAAACTTACAAATTTTGCTTGTAATCAAAAGCTTACTAACTTTACTCTTCTTTTATGATGTAAATTTCTTCTCCCTCAATCTGTTTCTCAACCTTCAATTACCAAACGTCAAAGTCATTGCCCTCTATTTTATCTCAATTCCATCTTATCTCTCAAGCAAAATACGAAGTCAAAAAGGTGAATTCATATTATAAGTTCTCTGTATGTAACTTTTTTTTTTTTTTAATATACATTTAGGATCTAACAAGGAAATAATAGAAAATGTTTTCTTTTTTTCATTTTTTATTTTATAATTGATCAAAGCTTGCCCCCACTAATTCAATATTCTAGCTATGCCACTGTTTGGATCAAATAGTTTCTTAACATAATATCAAGCTAAAGATTTTGAGCTTGAATTCCTCACATGTCACATCAATCTGGTAGATCTTAAAATCAAATCCATGTGCACATGAGGGGGGCTTGTCAGACTCATATGCTAATGTTGCCCCTTAATAGCTTAAAGTGTTGGATCAAATGGTTTCTTCATAGGCTTAAATTCAATGAACAAGAGGAATTTAAAACCACTGACTGATCACTATGAATGTAGCAATTTCCAACAAATAATGATTCATCTGACAAGCAAATAGATATTAAAGTATTAGCATATAACTGGGGAAAAAGTATACTACCTAGGATAAGGATTGCCTTTAACAACTTTCTGGCCATATTTGCGCCACCTGTAGCCATCATCCAAAAGATCAACTTCACTGGTTGTCTGCACAACGATTCTAGGTTCTGTAACAGTCCTATGTGACAAAGCTGGCTCTGAAATCCTGACCTCTGTACTTCTGCACCTAAGAAATACGTTTTATTAGAGAAAAAAGCAGACAATTTTACAAAGGACTGTCATGTGCAAGCAGCCATAACATCCCATATAAAGCCTTACCGTCTCTTTGTCTCAGGCTCATCCTCATCTTTTTCATCCACAACAGTTTCAGCATCACCCACTTCTTCACTGTCACTTGTCCCAGATATATTTTCAGGTGTAAACTGGCTTGATTCCTGATCCTTCTTGGACATTAAATAGCCAGGCGCCCCTTCTTTCAATTTGTTCACATTTCCACTTTGATATTGGGAAGCTAATTCACAACTTCCCCGATTACTTGGATTACAATTTAAACTTCCAGTATCCTTTCCCCGTTTATTAGATTGAGGAGGTTGATGGTTGTGCTGCCCCTTATAGATAATTTCGGTTACTTGGCCATCAAGCGATCTTTCAACCTTCTTCTTGACAGGGCAGTTAGGATGCGTGCACTTGTAATAACTTCGAGGAAATTCACTGCCTTTCACCTGCTTCTGCCCATATTTTCGCCAGTTATAGGGATCATCAGCAGGCTTATCAACAACATATGAAGAAGACTGTGGTCTCTGACCAGAATGCAAGAAGTCTGAGGATTCCTTGATTGTTTCTCTAGAGTCTGGCATTGCAGGTGGCATCTGATGGATCATAGTTGTATTGGCATTAGATGATGAAACCTGTGGCATAGATGTTGCAGGCACTAATGATAAAGAAGATGAATATTCAGTTGGGATATGCACACTGGACTGGGAGTGTGCAGCCTGGGCAGTGACTTGAGCGAGGGCCTGCTGGTGTGTCATTCCAAATGCTCCCTACAAGCATCCCATGTATCAAAAAAATTTGTAATAGATATTAAATTCGCTTGGGATCTGAAAGTAACATAATATTTATGTGGGGTTAAATACAAAATAGGACATAGATTCATCAAGACATGAGTTGTAAAAGTTGCAGTCACCTATTACAAGCCTCAATCTTCAAATTAATTGGTTGGAAGCTAATCCACATTCATTCTTGGTCATGAATAAAGCTGTGACAAGACTAGGTTGGAGGATTTCTCACTGCTTAAAACTATCCATAAATATTTGAAGTTTGAATCTGGGAGTCCAAATGGTTCACATGCACAGCAAGACAACTGGATCTCAGAGACCAGTAATGTCAATGGCTTTTCAGTTGCTTGTGGATTACATTATTTACATTCGTTCAATAAAACATATGAATGTGTTTCATCTCCAAAGTGATGAAAATATGAGGGAAAAGATACCCAATTAGAATATGACCTTCACAGCTGCTAGCTAGTATACGGTCTTGTCTAGCTATTCAGAATAAGATAATAATCAACAAAGCAACATGAGATGATCCACATAAATGAATGGAAAAAAGGTTTCAACAAACAGAGGTTTTTTTTTTTTTTTTTGGTCAAATTGCAACGGTAATAAGCAAGACCTACTCGATCAGAGACCTTGTCTAAAATTGATCTTGTGAGATATAAGTTCTACCTATATGCACCATATTCCATGATAATAATTTCTCTTAGAATACAAACCAATTCCATCAAGAAAAACAAATTCAAATTCCTTATTTACTATAGAAACCTCCAGCCAAATTAAAGGGTTCATTTCTCTCGAGTCTTCATAAAAAAGCCATCTTTACTATGCTTCTCGTGTTTAATAATATTTCTATTGTTCCTAAAATAAATAATTCAATCATTACAATCCCAATTGCTCTCAACTCCCAATTTCATGCACTAGTTTATATTCTATATTTATTTTTTCTTAGAAACAAGGGCGACAGACAAATTGAGAAAAGGCAGGAGAAATTAAGTGTGGCATCATTTATTTATATATGATTTACTACAAAAAGTAATGCAAAACCAATAAAAACCAAAACCTTCCAAAAAAACTCAAAGCTGATCAAATAAATAAGCTCAGGCCAAACAATTAACATTTAACACAATTAAAGAATTGAATTCAATTACCTGACCAGGCGAGAACAAACCCAAATTCGGTGAGTCAAGCAGAGTGGCGGGACTCAACCCGGGTGGCACCGCGAAAATCGGCGCCGGCTGCGTGATCACCAAACCCGTCGGTCTATTCTGCTTGAACCTAAAGTCCACGTCACCATCCCCCGAACTTCTCTGCCCCTGCTCCGGAAAACTCGGTCTCAATTGGCCAGCAGCGGCAGGAGAGGCCATGGCGCCAGCAAGAAGCTGAGAGAAGGACTTGCAGTCATCGGAGTCGGAGAAGAAGCTGGAAACCAAAGACATGGGCCCGGGACTGAAGCCCAGGACCAGCCCGGAGCCCGTTCCCGGGCCGTTATTAAATAGCGCCTCGGTGAATGAACCTCGTGGTGGTAGCGTGATAGTCGGGCGCAGTGGTGGAACCGGCGCCGCCGCTACCGCCGTAGTGGAAGACGAGGGCTTTATCGACGACAGTGATGACGTGGCAGACGAAGCTCTCTGTTCATTCTCAGACATTTCGATTAAAATCCAAACCAAACCAAACTAAACTAAAGTAAAATAAATGAAATTAATACAAAAACTATTTTCAAGAGGAAAAACAAAAGAGACGAGAAGGCTATGTAAGTAAAAGAGTCGAGTTGTATTAATTTGTTGTCTTGTGTTGAACGTTTTGGTTTGGTCTGGTTTTTTGAGCTTTTTGGTTTAGCGGATCTGAAATTCAGTAAAAAGTCCACGCCCCCACATACCGAAAAGCTCCCTCTTTTCTCTCTCTGGCGAGCGTTGTTTTGATTTTCTTTTCTGTCTTGTTTTTGTCTGTTTCTCAGCGGTTTGGACGAAGTACAACGAAACTTTCTCATTGGCTAGCTGCTCCTGTCATCCATGTGACTTTACTATTCTGTCCTCCCCGCCCGCCCCGAGTCAGTCACTGCCTGTGCCTGCTCAAATCATGAGATGAGATGAGTGGGTCAGGGTGGGACAGTCATTTTGTTTTATTTTTTCCACGTTTGGATATATCTAATTTGCCCATGAGACGGTGGAGTTAAGGAGCCGGTGTTATCTTACAGATCCTCCTTCCAATCATCTCGTGACATCTGGATTTATTGGGTTTGGTTTTCGTGTTTTAAGTTTTAACTGGAATGTTCCTTTACGTGGCAGCAAGAGACTTGAGGATGGCGGGCCCCCTCCTGCGTCGAAATGTTTTGTTTTGTTCTGTGTTGTATGCATTGTGCCGTGATTGCGCGTTGCGTTTGCTTTGCTTTGTGTCTGGTTGGTTGTAAGAAAACTGGTAAATGAGCAAAATGGGTACTATGTAACTTGTTAGGGGAATTTTAGGATGATAAGCCACTTACCACTACTTAACCAATCAATTAAATCCTCGTATGATATTTTAAGTGCTTGTATTTTATCTTTGAAAAAAAAATTATAAGTCTTCGTACATACTCATTATAAACTCATTGTTTATTACTACATGATTGTTATATAATCAATTTTTTTAATTTACTCATCAAATCAATTATATTATTATATCGATGTGTATAAAAAAATTATATAAATAAAGTTATTCTTTATATTATACAATGATTTCTTTAGATCGATAATAAATATAGCTTAATTCTAGGTAAGTGCTAGTGTTTTTCTTGGATTGAGATAAATTTAATAGATGACTTAATGTGATAATCATGTTTAAATAATCAGAGTTAAGTTTAAAGGCAAAGAAAAGAAGGTCTTCTCGAAATATAAAGATTTTTTTATTTACAAGATTTAAAAAAAAAAAAAAAGAGTGATATCATCAAGTGCGATGGTCGTCTTATTCATAAAATATTAAAATCTTACAAACTAAGTCTTTGAAAGAGATACGTTAAGATATCTATTTAGTCTAGAAGGAAAAACACCCACCGTTTTTCCACGTGGACAAAATTGGTGTTTCACATCAAACATTTGTAACTAAAAATATTAACCACTCCTAGACTAAAGATCAAGACGTGCACACATGTAACAACTTTCGATATTTGAAAATATAACACTATTATTATTATATTAGTATTATTATTTCCTTTCATTTTTCTTCTCTTGTCTTAGGCCTATTTGTTTTAACCACTTATATCTGAATCCATTTAGATTTAAAAGGTAAAAAAAATTTGAGATATTTATTTTATAATCTAATTATTTATTTTCAGATAAAATTATCTGAATGTAAAAAATAAAATTTTATCACTTTTTGTTTCACTTTTTGTTTCAGTTAATGTCTGAAAATGTTAAAATAACTAAACCACCCTTTCATAATCAAAATTATTTCAACCGCTCCCAACACCACTGCAGTCAACTTCTCATTTCTCAGATGCGGCTACGAAGGGTGGTAGGAATTATTGCTTTGATAGTTTCTGCGTGACGGGATGGTGCGTGAACAGAGAGATAGAAAAGGAGAGATGGAATGGTGCGTGGACAGAGAGACAGAAAAGGAGAGAAGAAACAGTGTGGAGAGAGAGAATCGATAGAGACAAAATAGGAGAAAAGAGTGGAGTGATTTTATGTGAGAGAAAAAATATTTTTTTAAAATTTTAATTAGATATAAAATCGTTTAAAATTGATAAAAATAACTAAGAAGATAATTTCAGTTAAAATAACTAATTTAAAGATAATTTAAAGAAAAGTTGGTTAATGAATGAAAAAGAATAAAATAAAATTATTATAATTAAAAATAAATTTAATAATTTTAAAAAATGTAATTAAAAATATTAAATATATAATTATTGATAATTTTGGTTTAATTTTATAATTATTTGATTTTTAAAGGATTGCAACAAATATAAGATAAACATTTTACATTTTTTATTATAAGGATAAAAATGTCATATTAAAATTAAGGTAGCTTCTTATCACTTTTTTTAAGGGGTATATAAAAGTGCAAACAAACATACTATTAAATGATATTAAGTTCTATTAAGTCTTAAGTGATAGAAACAAACAACCACTTAATATCAGCCAAGCCCACAAACCTTAACTTGTGATATATTCCAAATTTCCAATCCAACAACAAAATTCTCCAAATTTCTTGTCAATCGTCATCAAATAAATATCTTCGTATTACATTCACAACAGAGAAGAGATAATCAATATTAACTGTTGTAATCTGTTTCATTTTTCGGGGATTTTGTAACAGCTAGCTTCGCCATATAGAGGCGTGCAGAGGAAAGAAGCTATAGGCGAGCGCTGAGGCTGAGTAGCTCAGGTGGGTTGGTTTGAGATGGGTGGCATTGCCATTATTGAGTTTAGTTGTGTCAACTGATTGCCAACTGCAATGGGAGTGTCGTGTGTGTGCAGAGCACGTAGGCCCACAACTTCGAAAGGGAAATTGCATATCACATTTTTCTTGCGCTGACTAGCGAGATCCAGTGTGCACTTCTAATACATTAAAAAAAAAAAAAATTGGAAAATTAGATCTTTAAGTACTGCGTTATTGCTGTTGCTGAGACTTTTAATTGTTTATTTATTGGCTGGATTCGATTCTGAGTACTATGAGACAATTACAGGTCTCTAAGTTAATTAATACCTTTTCATGTTGTTAGTGCTGAACCCATTAACCGACAGCTAGCTAGCTGTTTGGAAGACGACATTCCGTAACCAAATTAAAGTACTTAGCTTTGCTTTGCTTTGATATTCCTTCGGTGGCAGTGGCTGACTCTCTAGCACCAAAGCATAAAGTCATCTTGCCTCAATTAATCATCATTTGCTGCCACTTCATCTCCATGTGAATGAATCCAATTCTTCAGCTTTATGCCTTCATCTCACAAACAGATATGTGCCCAGTTTCAGTTCTCGCAAGGACTAGTCAGGCCTAACTTTAGGATTACATCAAATGTATATATTGGTAAATATTATATGTGATCAACTTTGGATTACATTTTTGGCAGTACTCCCACATTAACAATAACAAGTGAGTAGTAGAATAAGGGATGAGATAGGGATATATATATATATATATATATATATATATATATATTGTCATGATTTTGTTAGAATATAAAACAGTATATAATAGTAATATTTTAAAAAGGGTAATTTTAATGTATACCTTAACACCTCAAAAACCACGTAGATTTCCTTAAAAATTGTGTAAATTCTTTTAAACCCTGTAATTTCTTTTGAAGACTGTATAAAAATTATTAAATGCATAAATTTTAGGAGAATTTACATGTTTTTCTAAATAAGAACATCTATCTTTAAGATATATGTTAAGATTACCTATTTAAAAACATTAAGTGACAGTTGAATGCTATTAGTAAGATATTTTTATAGGTTGTTAATAATGTCAACACATCGTATGTAACAAGAAATCGTTGGTTTGACTATTAAGGGAATGAGACGGCATACACCTGCCTGCCAGTGCCACTTCCCCACCTGTATTCACTATTTTATTCTTGGAATTGTAGAGTGGCGAGAGGAGGGCTGAATCTGCATGTAACATATGGATGACAATTGATAACATAACATTGTATTTGTTCTTGGCCGTAACCTTAAATCGCAACTAATTTCAAACCCCAACATAACATGAGATAGGCTAACCACTGACATGAGCACGACTCCATGTCTGTTCTTTTTGCTAATTGGCGAGGAACTCTTCCACACATCGTTAAATCGGATATGCATATAGCACTTCACATATAGAAGAATAATTTATCTGTATTTAGCTATGACAGACAATAAGTTATTTACCACTAGTCATATATACATATATGTGAAAGGGAGGCACATGGGCTGTTGTTGTGTCTTGGCTGGTTGGCTGTGGCGTGAATATGGTGTCGTGACAAAATGGCAATTTAAATGCTGTTGGAGGTTGCTAAATGAAGGTTAAGGATGCGGAAAGTAGAAACAGGGTAAGAGACAAAGTCCTGGCCCTTTCTTTGCTTGCTTACTCTTGACAAAACTCAGAACATTCTTGTGGGCTGGTTCTTGTTTCTTGTTGTCAAACCGAGGGCCCATACTGTAGACACTGAAGCCAATGCTTACACTGGGTCATTTGATTGTTTTGCCTCATCAGTGCAGAGTTGCCCTTTGCCTAGGATGGGAAGATAAATTCCAAAATTATATATTAATTATTGGATTAGATCAGAACAGAATGGGTAATGTCAATGTAACGAATTTTTACAATAAATAGTTAGTGATTGTAACATCACCTTTGTTTTGATGTTATAGTTCCATGATGTGAAGGATCTGTCTTGCACAACAAAACGTGAATCATATTCTTTCGTACAAGAAATATGATTTATTATAATATAAAATTAATTATTCAACTTTTTAAATATAATTCCTTTTTTAGGTGAAAATTTGAAATAACCCAAATTAAGGGGCATGTTGCCAAAATAACCCAAACATGAAAAATTTTCATACCATGGACCTTTTGACGTGGAAATTACCTCATTGCACTTTATACAAAAAATAAGACAATAACTTCAAATAACCCACACATTCCTTCTGCAATCTTGTGCAAAACTCCTCCACACTACGGTTTTATTATCGAAAACCCACTGTCTCTATCATTTGTCGTGAGCAATCTTCGAGATCTGAGTCAGAAAAGGTAAGACATCTCTCTAAACATGGACTTCTCTTTATTTCTTTCAAGCTTTTAATGTTGTTGAAATATTTGCTATCTAAATAATCAATATTAGCTTAGAAAATAGTTTAGTGAGCTCAAGAAAATTGTCCTTAGTACTTTAGTTGCAAAGAAAACAAATAAAACAAGAATTTATGAAGAAAAATCCAGTATACTGGACGAGGAAGACGACCACTCAATAGCCAATTGACACACTCGACAATTGTTGATGCAATATGTCGAGCCGAGGTGCACAATGTCGAGCCTGTCTCTTTGTCCTATGTCTAGGTGCAATTTTGTCAAGCAATGTCGAGTTTTGAGAGCATTTGTCGAGTTGTCAAGTGTAGATGTCAAGTTGTCGAGTGTTGTTGTTGAGTTGCAGAGTGTCAAGTGATTTTTGTCAAGGCTTGTCAAGCATAATTGCAGAATTCCATTTTTCTAGATTCTTATGCAATGTTTTAATGATATTTTGATTCAATGATGAATTTTGACATGTCTTTTACATGCAGGATGGAAACTTTGCGCATTTTGATGTTGTATAATGGTTCATGAAAGATGCAACAAAATGGAGGTTGAATGTACAAGGGCGGGAGGTCTAAGCCGTTGATAATTCCTACATGTACTGCTTATAGTGAGTTGGTTGAACGTTTAAGTTCGAAAATGGGTTGGGATTTGAGTAAAAAAACCATAAATTTAGCAATTCAATTCTCTTCCAGGGGTCCTCCACCATTGCCAACTCGTATTGAGACTGACAAAAATATTTGTTTTTTTATACAACATAGTCTGGAGGACCAACTACCATATATACCACTCATCATCACACTTGAAGATAGAGACCAACAAGGAACAAGGTCACGATCTGATCCATTAACGAAAATACAGAGTTCTTCTCATTCGTCTTTGTCTCACTCTACAAGTGGAATCAACCAATTAATATTTCACTCCTATTTGTGCGCAATCACATCATAATGAAGAATTTAGCTATGAGTTTTAGTAGTTTGCTGGGCATACAAAGGAGTAATCAGTTAGTGTTGCAGAAGAATTTGGATTGAACCAATCATTGCCATTGAGGTTAGTTCAACAGCTTGATAACTTTAGAGAATTTGAGAGCTTAGCCAATGTCCAAAAGAGATGGTGATAATGGGGTTGGCGATGATGGGGATGACCATGGTGATGACGACGACGACGACGATCATGATGACGACAATGCCTATTGTGGTTTTGAATCTTGCCATCAATTGGGTGACAACTTAGATGTCTATGATCATGATGAAAATGATAATGTAGATGCTGAGAATGTAAATGAAGCATTGGTTGACAGTTTACATGACCGTGTAAATGATCGCACAGATTTGAACCAGGAGGTGCCTTTGAACTTTCATACTCCTATTCAATGTACCCTTCCTCCAACATCCACAGGACAAGAGGTAGATCCAAGGGCAAATTTTGTGACAGATGACGTTAACATGGGTCTGCCAACCGATGATAATCGAACAAACACATTCAAGTGGATGCCTTCTATTATGCATTCGACATCAACAGTTCATCATAAGAATCCCACGTCTTTTATAGTTGACAAAATTCAAGTTGTGATTGAGGGAAATTTTAGAAGCAAATTTGAGCTTCGTGAGAAGTTATCCAATTTGTCATTGCGACGAAACTTTCAGTTTAAGGTGAAAAAGTCCAACTCAACAAGGTTTGAAGCTGTATGTTGTGCTAAAAATTGTAAGTGACGGATAAGGGCAACCAAGGTAGCAGATTCCAATTTCTTATAGGTGTGGAAGTTCAACAACCAGTAAACATGTTCAGGCTCTGGGCTCCACCTAAATCACAAACAAGCAACTCCTGCTATTATTGGGAAATACATCAAGACCAAATTCATTTAGGCATCGAGGATTTATCGGTCGAGGACCATTATGTCTAATGTTCAAGAATCATTGGGTGTTACAATCATATACCACAAGGCATGGTGGACAAAAAAAGTAGCATTAGAGGAACTGCATGGATCTCATGAGGAATCATTTACACTTTTCCCTCAGTATATACACATGGTTGAGAAAACAAACCCTGGGACAAGAGCCACTTTAGAAACTGATGCTACTAATCACTTCAAGTACTTTTTCATGAGTTTGGGGCCCTTTATTATAGGATTTGCAAATTCTATGCAATTGATGGGTCTCACCTAAAGGAGAAATATAAAGGAACCATGTTTTTGGCATCATGCATGGATAGAAATAAACAAATTTATCCATTGGCATTTGGAGTTGGTCATTCAGAAAACGATGAATCCTAGGATTGGTTCATGACATAGCTACATGATCAGGTAGTCCGTAATGTACAAGATTTAGTGATCATTTCTGACCGCCACACTAGTATTGAAAGAGTTGTTTCTGCTGTTTTTCCTAGGGTACTTCATGGGCTGTACACATATCACCTAAAGGAAAACTTGAAGGTAAGGTTTAAAGTAGGGTTTTGCCCAACCCAACACGACCCGATACATAGTCGGGTTCGACATTTTATACCTGTAATAGGGTTTCTAAAGTATAAAACCCTAGATATAACCCGAATGGTCAGGTTGGTCGAGTCCGTTGAGTTAAGGAGGAAAAAACTATTCACATATAAATGACTATGTTGCATTTCTAAGAACATAGGTTCGAAAATTTTTTAAATCCATAGCATATGACCGTTGCAAGGTGTATGATAGAAAGTAGAAACCCGTCAAACCCATTGTCTTAAATCATCATTCATCAATAAAAACTAGCAAACCAACAAACCAATCTAGAAACCCAGAAAACACATTCTTTTCAAGCTACATTCACTTGATAAAAACCCACAAAACAACAAACCAACAAAACCAATATAGAAACCCAGCAAAACACATTCATCAAAAACTACATTCAGTAGGAAAAAAACCCATAACTCTATTCTTTCTCACATTCAAACCCATATCCAGGATTCATAACCAAGCCAAGAAGCGAATAAAAATCATGTTTTTTATTAAACAAAAAAACAAACCTGGAGGACTAGTTGTGGAGGAAGCCATGACAGAACACTCTGTGTGTGAGCACTAGCAGTGGCAGCCTGGCAGGTAGAGCCGCGGAGGACTGACTATCATCGCTGGAAATGGACTGAAAGCAGTGGCTACAGAGGCGTGGAGGAGTTGTGATAGAGGAGAGAGGCGTCAGCATGAGCAGGTACAGTCGTGGAAGAGGAAGAGTAGCTATCATTGGTTGCTAGAAGTCATCGAGCTCAAAGCGAAAGGTGACAGCTACGGAGGCGTGGAATGAGCCGTGAGACACGACAGACTGCTGGAGACGTCCGTGCTTGAGGGCTGGCAGCCGTGGAAGAGCACGATTGTTGCCGGAGGAGGTTAGTTCTCTTAATTCTCAAATTCAATTTTCAATTTCAATTTTGATTGCATAATAGGGTTCCTGGGTTAGAATTTGGGAAATTTTTCCTTTTATATCAGTGACTCGGTAAGGTAACATCTACGATAATAAGATGCATAAAACTAATAATAGACTGCCACATGGCAAATTTGATTTCCAAAAAAAAAATTCCTAATCGGGTCGGGTTTTGTCGGGTTACATGGATTAAACCCGATCTCAAACCCGATTGCAGAAAACCTGAATTAAAAAACCCGATATCGGTAATTTACAATATTAACCCGCCTTTAACCCGACAAACCCCGATCGGGTCGAGTCGGGTCAGGTAATTTTGAACACCCCTAGTTTAAAGATAAGACTTTGTTAGGCGTGTTCACCCAAACTGCGAGGACATATCATAATATTGATTTCAACTACCATATACGCATAATAGAATCATAGATGCCCTTGGCTGGGGCCTTTCTTCGAGAGATAGGTGTGAAGAAATGGGCACATTCACAGTTTCCCGGGCGATGTTATAACATAATGACAACCAATATTGCTGAGTCAATGAACAGTTGCTTGAGATACGCCTTTTTCCTTCCCATTACACTATTAACAGATTATTACCGAACCAATCTTCAAAAATGGTTTTATGCATGAAGAGAAATATTTGCTAACTCATAATTCCATCTCACTCCATAGGCTGACAAGTTGATGGAGGACCATTTGAAAGAAGGAGATCGGATAAGAGTTAGCGGCATCTCTCTAACCATGTATGATGTGTATGGTAACGAACGTGTCAATGTTGTAGACATGCATGCCCGGACCTTCACGTGTAGGGTGTTTGATATTGACCAATTGTCTTGTGCACATGTATTAGCTGTTTGTAAGCATATGAGCTTACTGACGTACCATGATTATTGTATTCCTTGGTACACAGGCGAATGCAACCTCCATACATATGCCTTGCCTGCTGTACCAGTTTAGGTTAGTAAGGATTGGGTGGTTCTAGATAAGGTAAGTAGCATAGTCGTCCTACCACTTGTAATGAGGAGGCCAGCTGGAAGACCTAGAAGAAATCAGATCCTATCCCAAGGTGAGTCAAGCTCCTTATGAAGCTGCGATCGTTGTGAGGGCTCAACTCATAACCGTCAGACATGTCACAATCTGGTACTGGTTGACCATGTTGTTAGTGCACAATGTAATAATTAATGAGTTAGAGGCTTGGAAACCATGTACGGACGTTCTTCAACATTTTGTTACATTTTTTTTAGTTAATGTTGGATTTGTAAAGCATGTAATCGGGTAATTTTGTTTTGTATTTAGCAAACCCTTTACTCAATTTATATATCAATGTATGTAAAAGTGTATTACTTTTCTTTATAATTTATTTCATTATTATAATAGTATGTGTTGCACCTCTTTCTTTAATATAATAATTTATAATATGTGTACTATAAATTTGCATTTCGAATTTATGAATTTATGTCGAAGAATCAATGGAGCATATATAAAAAATATATACATTTTAACTTGTCCTAACACTAAATATGTCCAACCCAATCTATAGAAGTGATCATGAATCTTGAGGATCGGGAGCTGTGGGTGTAATGGGAGTACCCACTGTAGGTGCAAGATTTGATGTGGGGACAGTTAAAGCGGTAATGTTTGTAGTGGCCCGAACATGTACCTGATGACTTCAACAGTGAATAACTATCCTACGCCATAGTGTCTCTTTTGTGAAGGCCTGACCATTCGCTAATAAAACACCACTGGCAAGGTACTTTATGAACAACAGATGGTAAACTCCACAGACCCCTCCTCCGATATCCTGTTGAGGTACCTCAGTGATATCCTCCACACGCTCAATGTCAAAAGGTTCAATGGAGAAGTCTGTATCATCGAAAGCACCGTATGAAATGACACATGGCTGTATGTGTGTCAAGCCACGACAAAGCTCTTTCATCGTGTCAAATAAGGTGTTTGCAATGTATGAGTCGTAAATCACTACAAGGCGGCGATTTAAGTCCACATATGCCACGATCCATGCTTACCATCAACATTAACCAGAACATACAACTACGAGGGCAATAAACGAAGCCATGTTAGTTTAAAGCTAAGCACAGGGAAGTGATCATTTAATAACAATTAATTATCCAGTCAAGATCCTCACATGATCGGCCAATGAGCGGACTCTCTCTGTGGACGTAGTGAACAACCTCGGGCTCGTTACTCCAATTGATGTCATCCAGTGCACTCTCATACCGCTGCCACAGCCTTGAACCTTTAATTGAGTCATTTCTATTAGCATTAGCATAATAAATGTTTCAAAATTAATCGTCTGAATTCATAAACCAAAGAAGAAACGTTACCAAAACATAGTGTCCAAGAAGGTCGATTTCTTAACCATATCCAGGCCCAGATCCACTGCTTTACGCCGTAATGTCCAGAAGTAAACGTCGATGTGCTGCATTGTGAGAGAACATTAGCGTAATATATAAATAAGAAAAAGAAAGAACTATGTGGGGATTTAGTCAAACCTCGAGGCAAGCCATTCTGTCATCGTCGTTAAAATTCGGAAGAAGTCGTTATCCGTATAAAACACCCCCAGGTTAACAAGACTTGAACCTTTGGACATCCAGTGGTCGAATGAGTCAGCCTCAATGTCTAAAATAGGAGCAAGTGGATCAAACAATGGTCGACGAATCTGGACAACAATGCTTGGTAAAAATGAAGCATAATTTTAAACGACGGAATGTGGAGGCATCAGCACATCGGTGCCCGTCAAAACGGAAGGTATGTCAGCCTGAGTCTTAGCCTATATCGTAACCTTAAATCTCTTTCTTCTCAAAGGGTTGACAAATGGGCTCTGCTTATGCTTAGCTGGGAACAATCGACGACCTCATCGGGAGATGAAATGTGGAGTGATAGGTGTCTATTTATGTATTAATTTCATATCAATTTGTCCATGTTTCTTTGCTATATTCCTTGGTATTTTTATGTTTTTGTGTGTTTTTGATGTTTGTAGGAGTTTTGGAGCAACTTGCACAAAAATGAAGTAAAACCCTTCATTTTCACCTCTGCTAATCAGCCAATTTCTCGGAGTTGATTGTATCGATATACAATTAACCCGGATACATGCTATATACCATTGAAAAGCTCTCGAAGTCTTTTTTCTGGAGAAATTTACGGTTCACGAATTTATGTAGTGTACCAAAAGTTATGATAAAAATGGTGTGAGAAGTGTATATTTATAATTCCACATATCACTGTAGCATGTTATTAAATACGGGGGCACTGTAGCAAGTTACTGTAGCAGAGTATATAAACATATTTGAGGATTTTATTTTCATAACTTGAAGAGGGGGAACGACTTGAAGGCTGCAGCTCTGGAATTCTCTCATCTTTTGGAGTTCTTAAAGGAGAAAGAAAGTTTGGAAAGAGGAAGAACTACAAATCTAAGGAGATTTGCAAAGGATTTGCTAAGTTTCTTCCTTTCCCTTTTATTTTCTGGAATGTTTGTTGTATTGTATTTACTATGTTTTTGAACATGTGTAACTGAATCTGAATTGGTTGAGGGTGATTTCAAAGCCCTTGATATGGATTTTGTGAGTTGATTGTGTAAGAAATTGTTATCCAATTCTCTAATTGAAGTTGCTTGTATTTTCCCATATCTAATGCTTATGATTGCTTACTGATTGTATTTGGAATGGCCAACTGAATATAATCTGATTGTTGTCTATTGCTAGATTAGAAATCTTGATCCGTAATTGTCATGAATTTCGAATCATTAGTAGCAAAATTGTGATCAGAGATTGCAATTGGAAAATACAACCTAGGTTAAATAATCTGAACTTGTGTGATTATTGCTTAGATCAACCTATCTTTCTTATCGTAATGCTTCCATTGAATTAAACTTAGAGAGCTTGTTCTAGGTTGTTTAATGGATAGAGATTAAATAAAGAGCTTGTTTTATTTAACAACAAAGTAAGGAAAGATTGGGATAACAGAGCTTGTTGTTATCTACGGTTGATAACTTCAATGCTGTAATTGGATGACAATTCTACGATTAATTCGCAAATCCATATCTTGTGGTAGAGAAAGATCCCTTAACCAGATTTTTCTCATTGATCTTTCATTCAAATTAACTTCTGTTTTGTTATTCTTAATTTGCATTCTTATTTCATTTAGTTAATCATTCAACAAAACCCCCCTTGTTTAGTTTATTGTTGCTGAAAAATAACAAATTCAATTAGAATCAATCCTCGTGGGAACGATATCTACTTATCACTTTATTACTTGTGCGACTAGTATACTTGCTAGATTTGAACGCATCATGGAGGGGCAGCCTCAAAGACCCAGACACTCTGCTACAACGAATTACCCTCAGGCTCATCCTGCTCTAGAACTTATTCATGCTCCTCGGCATCCCCATCCTATAGAAGACAAAAAAAAAAAAAAAAAACCAAACATCTAATTCAGTTAGTCGTATTTGACAATGTTTCTTCGTAAGTTAATACAAACACACAAACAACGGATGGAAAGATGCAATACCATGTCCGCATAGTCAAAGTGACCTCCTAATAATGTCACTACATGCCGAAGTAGTTTAATCTCCTCCCGCATCAACATGTTCTCCTCCCGGACTAATTTGACCTCCTCTCAGAGACAAACCAGTTCGCGGGTGACAGTGGTCTTAAAATCATCCTCTGGGTGTTGTTTCTTTTACCAATCTCAAATGTCAGTATTTGAAAAGACAATTCATTTAGATTTATGTAAATAAAGTGGAGACATTTACCTGCTTGGAGTGTACTGGATGACGACTAGTGGGAGACCAATGGAAATTGGTCGGAGTAAGCCCCACCATCGGATAAAGCCTCGAAGTCAGAGATGACCCAGCCATCAGCAGTGATCAACCTGTATGACGGGATAATGGAACAGTGCCCTCAACATGGGGCAAAACTTTGATGTAAGGTCTGGATGCTGCAACTGTCAAAGGCATACTGGATCCCCCCTCATCTGGTCGAGAGGGTATTGATCCCTCTGAGTCAACCTGAAGCGGAACATGTCCTCGTCCCTACTGGATCTCCTCAACCTGCTCTTTTGCATGTAAAAGAGCATCCTCAGTCAATGCCCATTAAACATGTGCACTCTACCATTTCCTAAGCACCTGCTCCAATATAGGTAACCAGTCGATAGCGACCTCAGCTTTTGTCAACTCCAATACCACAAGTGGATGTGTCTTGACGAATTCAGATATGTTAGGTCCTCACATTCACTAATAATTGGCTTTTGTGAAATAATAGGTTTAGGACTTACCACTCTCCTAATGTATAAACAATCCTGCTCTAAGACTTCTTTGTTGGGGGACCTTCATGCTATGCCACTTCAACAGCTGAGAAATCCTACTAGCTAACGCCTCACCGAGAATACCATATGTTGACCCAACATATGACACTGCCTCATACAACCAAGTCTGTCAAGAGAAAATCAAGATTTAGTGCAATGTTTTTGTAATTACTCAGCAATAAAATGTTTAAATATTAAAGCAAACCGTAATTCAATTTACCTGAATAGCGTAAGGGCAACCTCCTAAGTTATACCTTTCTACCTCGTGCGCCTCATTCTCTTCCTTGCCCTATACTTTGCTAACCTTCCAGGTAGAGCTTTTTTCATGTCACAGATGGTCATTTTGTAAGACAAGACTCAGTGTCGCATGGATATTCATTAAATCTATCCAATGTGTCCACAAAGTTCAACCACTTCACGAAAATGAATCGACATCTATCCCCTATGAGCAAAAAATGCTCAAGCACATAGTACAAGGTCAGCTTCATCACATCTTTCGTCTGCAATTGGAGAAAGATTTAATTTCTCCAACTTCTAATAGAATAGCTTTAATGAAATTTGCTTCGGCCTAAAATAATTGTCTCGCAATCTACACTTGCCATGGTTGTCGGAAGTGCTCGACAAATTTGAAGCAAACTTCAAACCAGTCATAATACCAAACTCGTACCCTGAAAAGCATATTACCCTCCTTATATTGAACAAACGTATGAATGCTTAGAAAAATTGTGGGATGATAACATTTTTTATGATTTTTTTTTTTAAATACACAAGTATATGAGTGATACTTTGTATCAAAAACCATATTTCATCATCGAACGTATGAGTCTCCACCTCTTGTAATAGCATATGTCAAACCAATTGCGATAGGAAGGTAAGAGTACGGATGTCTAATAAACGTCCGAAACATGTGCTCCTAAACATATCCTTCTGTCAATCATTGAACTTTTCTCGAACCCATTGTATATATTCTAATCTAGCCAAATTTGTTATTATCGCATGGTAGTGATCGTCGTTTGGAGTTTTAAGGTTGAACGTAAGCAGCATTTGCCATATTGACCTTCAAAAAACAAAACAAAACAACTTTTATTCAACCAAAAATACCACAAAATGGGACAAAAAACATAAAACTGGAAACAAGCTCGACAAAAACACAAAACTGGAAAAACGCTCGACAAAAACACAAAACTAAAAAAATGCTTGATAACGCTCGACTGTCCGACGACAGCTGTCTATCTGTTCATCCAGATATCGAGTATCGAGCTCCATCTCAATGTCAGTTTCCTTCAAACGTCTGAAGCTCAACACTAGACAAAATAATCCGACATGTAGCTCTTATTGATTTTTATTTTGTCGAGTGTCGAGCTACATATCTTGTCAAATCGACACTTAGGACGAAGCTCAAACAAGACGAAGCTCAAACAAAACGAAGCGATTTCGAGTGTCGGATTTTATTTGTAAAGACCCAAGTTCGACACTAGACAAGATAATCCGACATGCAGCTGTTGTCAGTTTATGATGTCTGCTGTCAACCTACAAGCAAACCGACACTAAAATGAAGCTCGACACTTGACTCCAGCTACTCGACAGAAGGCCAAGAGACATTGAGAGTGGGATTTAGTCAATCCGACACTCAACGTTGCTTCATCGTCGTGTCGAGCGACTCGAGTCGAGTGTCAAACTTCGTCTTCAACCTCACGTCGTCGACCTCTAAACTCCATTTTTTCCCATAACAGGTTCAAATCATCCGTCAAAACAATATATTAACACAAATTATACCATTTATAACTCATTCAACGTACGAATCATCCCACAAACATATCTAAATCCCTAGAAATTCAAGTTTAAATTTTGAAATTTTAAAATGCAAAAAACGGTTTGAATAACCGTCGACAATCCATTCACACTAGAAGAACTCCATACGGTTAAACTTAGCATTAAAAAATATACACAAAATCGAAACTAAAAACGAAGGGCAAGGAACTTACCGGTTCGGGTTTAATCTCCTTCTCTCAACGTGAACTGCCTCTCTCCCTGTGACAACTTGTCGAATCTCTCTCTCTCTCTCTTCTTTTTATAAGACTTTGCATTTTCGGTTTGTAAATACCAGTTTGGAGGCTCAATGCCAGTATGAACTATTTGTCAACTTTCGGCAGTGGACGGTTAAGCAGGGAGGAAAATGGGGATATGCAAATAAGACAGGTTTCATTAATTAGATTGTCGAGGGCAATGAGGTAATTTTGATATTCAAAGGTCCTGGGCATAAAAATTTTGCATGAGTGGATTATCTAAATTGGGCTTTTTTCTTTTTCTTTTTTTGAATTTTCACAAAATTTTACTGCAAGAACAGTTGAAAGAAGGGTCAAGCATTTCCCAGTTTCCAAGCAGGTTTGAGTCAAAGATTGGAGTGATAACTGAGCCAGAGAGACAGAGTTGGGTTGACAAAACACAAAAGCCGAAAGCTAAATGGAAGAAAGCAAGCCAATCCGTTGCATCGTCAAACTCGGTCCCTTTCTGTCTTTGCTATTCTCCACGTTTGCCTGATCTTGGGAGCAGTCTCTTATTTATTTATTTATATGTAATTAACAAATAAATGCATATGTAATTTACTTGATATAGGAGGAGCAGCAATTACATGCAAAAATGAATTAGAGAAAATAAACCAAGAGAATCTTGAGATTGTTTCTTCACAGCTGAGGAAAATCATGATTGGTTCTGGGAAGGTTGTTGGGATGGATTGGAGCAAGAGACCTGGAATTTCTGAGGTGTCGTGTAACGTAGATGCTCTTGAAGATCAGCCAAGTGCGGACTCCGACAGATTTATTGTTGTTCATGGAGCAGGTTTGTTAATTAAGATTCTTTATTGAGTTTAATCTTTTACTTGAAGTTTCTTGCTAGCGTTTCGTGGATTTCTGAAGATGTGTGAGTGAGTTTGATTTACAATCTTAATGATGTTATGTTGGTTTCAGGCTCTTTTGGGCACTTTCAGGCTAGCAAGTCTGGGGTTCATAAAGGAGGATTGGATCAGCCCCTTGTCAAAGCTGGTTTTGTTGCCACGCGTATTTCAGTATGTTTATAAACGTTTTGTTATTTATTTTCTTTTGAGCTTGTTTGCAACTGTGATTATTTTCTCCTCTCATTTTTTATCTTTTTGTTTTGGTTTGTTCTATTTCAGGTTACAACTCTCAATCTTGAAATTGTTAGAGCTCTAGCCAGAGGTAGTAATCTAGTATTTTTTATACCAATTCTATTGTAATATCCTGAGTTCTCTTATACTTTGTAACTACTTCACTGAGCTAGCGTGCTCTACTTGCCTGCCTATCGTGTTGCTGACAAAAAAAGTTGAATCATTCGTTTTTCATTTATCTTATATTCTGCATTAATATACACCGAAACGTATACTGCCAGGAAATAAGAATGGGTATTCTCCAATAAAATTTTCATTTTAGTTTTTAAAGCTTGGTAGATTCAGTGTTAGCAGCGCGCATTGGTGCATGAAGTTACATAATCTTATAAGAGTACCGTAGTTGACTGGCATGTTCTATTGTTATGTGTTTCTTGGCCCAATCATGGAGACTTTGGAAATGTTACTACACCTGAGTGAAATTTGAATCAGATGTGGCCTTTGATCCACTAGTCTCTAGATTTTCTTCCTCTGCTTGAAATTTCCTGCCCTGCCCTACATTTACTTATACCTTGTATACAGCAGTGGAACACATTGATCTAACAAAGTATGTTGCTTTTCTTGCAGAGGGGATTCCTTCTATTGGGCTGGCTCCATTTTCATGTGGATGGTCATCCTCTAGGAGAAATGTTAGAAGCATCCAGAAAGACTGCATTTGTTAGGATTTTGTGCTTCAATTACAGAACTTATTCTATTTTCCTTTTAAGTTCCTGTCTAAGATTAGATTCTTTTATTTCTCCAGATAGCCTCAGCTGATTTGTCAGTGGTGGACAAGGCAATCAAATCTGGCTTTATACCTGTACGTTTCATTTCTATAATTTTACCTGATCATGCTTTTTTTTACATTTTTTTTTTAATGTGGGGGCCGGAGGTTGGGGGGCAGTAGAGGGTGTCTTCAGGAGTTGAATTCTTAATGTGTATATATACATACCAATGTTACATGGTTGTTGGGTAGCTTTGTGCTTGGCAAATTAAACCTTTTGTAGTTGGATAACAATGCACTAGGACATGTTCTATCACGAACATCTAGACTTCCCATTTACCTGTGTCTTAAGCAAATGATTGGCACCCCATTATCATACATTTCATTATAATGACATACATTTCCCTCATATTTTCATTATTGTGACATAAATTTCCACTGAAATAGTAAACTGTGATATTGACTGTGATCTGCTTTCTAGGTTCTACACGGAGATGCAGTACTCGATGACTTACAGGTTCGGTCTGTTTCAGAATAGTAGTCTGCTTGCTTCTTGGTTTTTGTTCACTGAAATTGACTTTTTTAGTTATTTGTATCAGGGATGCACCATATTGAGTGGAGATGTTATTATACGTCATCTTGCAGCACATTTGATGCCTGAATATGTCGTATTTCTTGTATCCTTTGTCCACAAAGGAAAATTTTCTTATGCATTCTTATCTTTGACAAAGCCATTTGATTGTAGAAACAAACTTTTTAATTTATCTATGAACAATCAGACCCAGATGATACACGATGGTTAAACTCTTAGTTTGTATGCTTGTTCACAAATGTCATTGAAATTGAACCGTTTCATTAATCTAATGGCTAGAAACATTTACTTTTACTTCTTTTGTTTATATTCTGTGCTTGTTTTCTTTGTCTTTGGTTTACCTTTGTGTGCGAGTGTTTTTGAAAGTTCAGATACTCTTTGTTTAATTGTGCATAACTCATTTTTCTTGATTAAATAAATGAAACTTGCCTATGCTGCCTGATACATATGACACTTCACTCCATGAATGTTGTCCATTTAATATACATTAAAGACAGATGTTTTGGGCGTTTATGACCGTCCACCGACAGAACCTAATGCTGTACTCTTGAGAGAGATTGGTGAGGATTTATTCAAGGCCCTAGATCATTTATATGTTAGCTATTATTACTTTTACGTAGATGGAAATGACAGAATTTTCATTTTTCACAGCGGTTAGTGAAGATGGGAGTTGGTCTGTAATCAAACCAGCACTTGAGGACATGAATAAGCAAGGTTAGTGAGTGATAGGGATTTTATACCAGAATGAGGTCATTGCATCTAATAAGTATGTATAGAAAATGTGGGAAAACTACATAAACTGTGGGAAAATGTGAGTGATAGGGACATGTAATAAGCTACATAGACTGGTAAGATGACTATTAAAATGTGGGAAAACTGTGGATACGTTTTTTTCTAACTTATAATAATGCTCCATTCGTGCTGATGGTGGTGTCTTGGAGGATCAATTGTTTTCTGTAAATTTTAGCAGAAGAGAGAACAATACTGACTGTCCTTGGCATCCCCTTAGTTCTACAAAACTTTGGTTTCTTGTAGTATCTGTTGTTCATTACGTTTGCATACCATCCAGTCCACCACCTCCACTCCTTCAGATATGTTCCCAAACATAGCTTAGGAGTAAGGAGGCTGACAATGGTAGACTCTCCCTCTCAGTGAAACTGTAGCTTAAGATTACTGAAGATTTGAAATGGATCAGAATAGCAGATTACTTGTGAATCATATGATTATATTGTTATTCTATGTCTACAGTCACTTTAACGAGACCATATATATTTATAGATTCAGCTATTTTAGCATGTTTTAGTCTTGAAGAAAATGTCTTAGTTGTATCTTCTGCATATTATTATTAATGTTGCTGTGAATACAACTCATCCTTGGGAAGATAAGAGTTTTTTTTTTTTTTTTGGTCATTTTATTTTGAGAGGTAGTAGACTTCATCCCTTGTTTTACAATAAGAGCAAGCTGAGTTTTTTTATTATTATTATTTGACAACAGTGGAAATAACGGTGGCATCCCATGATACAACTGGGGGAATGTTGACCAAGATATCAGAAGCTGCAATGATTGCCAAACTTGGAATTGATGTCTACATTGTGAAGGTAGTAAAAATTGGCCAAGCTCTCTAGTCCCTGTTGCCTCATATATCAAGTTTAGTATTAAGATTTTCATATCTTTACAGGCAGCTTCAAGCCACTCGTTCCGGGCCCTTAATGGAGATCTCAGAGGCAGTATCCCTGATGACTGGCTCGGAACAGTTATCCGTTGTCCGAGATAGAAGGACCAAGATCAATATTTCGAACTTATTTTTGATTCCCATTTTAGAAATAAATCACATACAGCTTGTGTTAACCATTCAAAAACATTGAAACAGTTGTCATATGTTTTCCTCGCAGCATCCTATTTCGGAATCGCTTAAAACACTTGTCTAGACAGCACTTGCATTTCCTCGAGTCTGATGTTTTTTTTTTTTTTTGACCTTTTTATTTTTGATATGTTAAACATGTGTTTTTATTTTCATATCAAATGGTGCTTGTCACTCGATACTCCCCACTCCCTTTGGCTGAGCAATCACTGTCATTACAATCAAATGTTATTTTAGCATGGAAATAAATTAAAATTATGTCGCTCAGATAACTCTATTGAAACGCTTTGATGAAAGAATGATTGGAACTAAATCAGAATAGGAAACTGTAAATTGCAGGATCGAAACAACTAAAACGGTGCTTAGAAGTGTATATACAGTCTTGCTAGCGGATATAACTTCTCCACACCAACAACCATTGTTTAACTTTCAAGCAGTAATCAAACAGAACGAAAATAGTCTATATAAGTGCCCGTTAATAACAGCAAAGTCATCTTATAGGAGGCCACAGCTGGTCAAGAATGTTCTTCAGAAGTCACCCCTAGAATCCCCAACCCACAAACCCCAGAAAGCTACACTATTGCCCATATCTGGTTCTAAAAAGCATTTACCATTCCCGATCAAACAAGAATAGGGTTTATTTATTTAGGGCCAATGTCCTTCAGGGCGCAGATCTGCTCCTCCCCCATAGCAGACATCACACTCACAACCAGATCTTTCCCTTCAGCGAATCCATCCTTGATCTGCAAGGAATTTCATGAAACATGATATGAAAAGTTTTTTCTTTTGCAAATGAAAGAGAAACCAAAATTGATAGTAAACAAAAGGAAAAACCATATAATTATTCATAAACTCTATTACAACTATTCATGCTACGTTTATGTCATTAAAGGGCAGAAAGACTGCAGATGCAACTACCAAGTCAATCACTCATCTTTCCAAAAGACATTTGATAAATATATAAAGGGAGAACACGGTTATTATTATGGATACCAAAATACATTTGATAAATATATGAAGGGGCAACTTGGTGTCCCAACGCTCAAGTTAACTAACCTGTTTGAGCAGATTTTCATCAGTTGGGAGCCTCAGGTCATCCTTAGTGTTACCAGTCTCAGTCAGCAGACTCACCTGAAATTTAACATATAACGGTTAACAAGGTGCATCTAAACCACAAAAAGCAATTACAAATAAGATAGAGGATAACAAAATCATACAAAGCCATCCTCAGAGATATCAATCAGCTGGTAGTCGGTACGATTGACATGGGGAACCTATAATCCAAAAGAGAGCAGACTACTCATTAGGGCTAAAAAAAAAAACAAAAACAAAACTAAGAATAGTGTGAAGTGATTACATCACAATTGTGGGAAGAGGGAACAATATCTTCAAGCTTCTTGCCATTGAATATATCAATTCCAACAAAATGACACTTGGCATGACCGTGCTTCCCGGTTTTGGAAGTTGAAACTTCAACAACCTGGCACCAAATAAATCCAATGATGAACATAACAGGCAAGGCATATCCACAACAAGAAATTTAATTACAAAACTTAAAAGAAAAAAAAAAACAAAAACCCAATCTCGAAAAAACGACAGCAAGACTAGAAGTAACAAAATTTAGGCATCCCCATCGCATCAACCCGTGAGTTATTTTTATTTTTGCAATAAATAACCATGGACCGAAATTAACCTCTTTTTCCCTCAAAATCTAGATATTGAAATTGAATTCCTTTTCTTTAAGAATTGCCTGATTTCACTAACGAATGCTGCTTTCTTGAAACTAAATATGCCTTCAAATAATTTTTCAGTTCTTACTTCTACACAACTAACCGCATATAATAATATACAGCTGACACAAGAGAAAAAAATTTAGTTTCCAAGCCTCAATTTAATGAATTTACAATAAAAAATAATTGGAATTGATTCACAAGTTAAATCTTTTTTATTAACCTGACGCAGCATGTATTTACGATGAAATATTCAATCTTAGCAAAAATACATCAACGTCAAGTCATCAATACCAAATTGAGTTAAAGCCAATAAACCAGAACAGATCTCAATGATATACAAAAATAGCAAACCTATAGAAACACACAAAAGTAGCCAATCGATAGAAACACACAGCAGATACAGATCCAAAGAAAACAAGATGAATCCAGATCTGAGCAATAAATTCCATAAAAAGGAAAGAAAAAAAAAGACCTTGCAGGGACGGTTCTTGATGACGATATAACCGTTCTTACGGACGGTACCGGCCTGCTGTGGGTAAGTCTTGGAGGCGCCGGCGTCGGCCTTCGACTCGAAGTGGTGCTCCTCGTCCGACATGATGATGATGATTCAGCAGCGCTTCGACGAGTGACTTGAAATTAAACTAAACAAATTAATAATAAATAAATAAATAAAGGGTACGAAGGGAGGAGTGTAAAATCGTGTTTGCTTTTGGAGTATTTATAGTAAACTTTAAAGTGTGGAACTTGTTCCTGTCTATCGATTGTAGGGTTTGGAAAGTCAGCCTCGTAAAAGTTTGAGCTTGTCCTCTGTTGGATTGTATTATTAATGTACGGTGTAGATCGTTCTAGATAAATATCTCGTTGCGTTTTGTTGACGCTGCCTAGAGTCGGGGATTGGAACGTGCGTCTTGAGCTTCAATCATCTTTCCTTTCTTAACTATTTTTTTTAATTAAAACCTAAAATAGATTTTTTTTTAATTATATCATCATAGTTGTGGTGAGATAAAATTTTTAAAATTAAAATATAATTTTAAGATTTGAAAGAGTAATAAATTAGGGTACTTCGTATTTCCTCGTTCGATTCACCTCGATCTTATTAATATTCATTTATACCTTAATTTTAAACTTTTAAAAGAAATTTTAAAAGAAAAAATTTAATCAACTCAATTTTATACATAGTGCTATTTTATCTTTTCTATACATAGAGTTTTTATAGACACATCCAAGATTTGATTTAACAAACAAACAACCTAGAGGTTTTGTAAACTAACAGCAACTCCCTTAGGTTTAACCAATCCTATCATTATTCAAATGAATAATACTGAAAAAACACCATAGGTTATCATCTCATGACACATAGTAGATATTAAAATAAAAGTCAAAATTCAATTTTTTTTAAATAATTTAATTGAAATACATCTATCATTATAATTAAATGGTATTTTCTTCATATAATCAAAGAAATCAAGTAGATTTATTTTAAAAGTTATAAAATCAAAGAATATATGTGAAACCTAAGATTAAAAAAAAAAAAAAAATCATTCGTCACGTTCATTTGATAGGAACAGCCCTCGATCCACTTTGATGGACTTCAAACATCAACATACAACCTTGTTTTTCCGCTTGCCCTTTCACCAACAATAACATATCGTTTCAGTTTTCGCTCTTTAATCAGTGAGAACTTGCAAATGCGAACAGTCTAAGTTAATAATATACCAAACATTGTTACACTGAATTGTTTCTATCTTGTTGAAATATGGAACTGACCGCATGACCCAGTGTTAGCTGAAGCTAGACAATTTGGATATGAAAATTAGATCAATCAACAAGGAAATTATGGATATCCTCCTCATGAATTGGTCATTACCTTATTTACCAACACTTACCCATTCTATTCCTTCTTGAACTCCCCGCAGAATCTGATCTCAAGTGATCGACATCCACTTTGTGAATAAATATTTGAGGGGGCTTTTCTCTGTAACAAGCAAAGGGGATATCAATAACTCTTCAATGTAGCCACTACCACTCTATTATTTTAATTGATCTTCACTCTGGACACAACATGCTATGTAACAATTGAAACTTGAAAAAAGTGAAGCGAAGCATATTATCCGGCCTCATAAAGATTAGATAATCCACAAATAGGTGGAGTAGACAGGAAGGAGGTTGGAATAAATGAGTAAAAAAGAGAGTAGAAATAAGCAAACATTTGGCAAATACACACACATATACACACGCGCACACATTTGTATATGTAGACCGACCAATGATTGAGATCATTCAAAGTTGTAAGGTGAAAGCATGCAATCAAAGTGCAGGATTAAGTGCTACAAAAGACATAGAAAGATCAAACCACATAGGGAAATAAATGCTAATAGTGATGCTTTCTTCAAAAACATCGTAGTTAAAAATGCAGGAACTTAAGTTCTTCTCCAGTTATGAACACAAATGACCGGGACATAGGCATGGTATCAGACCAGATAGAACTTCTTAAATCAAATAGCTGATTCTGTATAATAGCACATGCATCTACATCAAAAGCCACCAGAAACTTAAGCCTCCATCCCAAGCAAAGGACAGAACTGAGATTAAAAGTGAAGAAAATTTTGAGAACTGCATGATATATTTATGCTTCTCTTGCATCCGATATTCTTACAGTCCTATGATTTTCAACTTTTTTGTTCTGTAAGAGCAGTGTGTTTTCTTAAAGATATATCAGAGAAAGCATACTCATCTAAATTTTGAGCAACATATGGTGGACACCCAGCAAAAATATGACTAGTGTATAACAGTAATGTGTAGCGAATTTCTCAGAGTGAAAAAGGATAGAATGACCAGAAAGAAAACAAAATAAAATAAAAATAAGGTAAAATAGCCAACTTTTCAATAGCTTCATGATATGTATGACTTGATGCAACAGCCAGAAGTTCTCCTCCATGATTGTATGATAATGATGCCACACTATTTGGAAATTCTGGCAGCTGAAAATGAGAGAAGGTTAGAGCATTACAAGAATAAACATATGTATAATATCGTTGCAATATGTTGTTAAAGTACATTGAGATGAGAGATAGACAATAAAGCTTGTTCAAACTTCTACATGATTTTGAAACCAGACAAGCAAACATAGATATATGAACTCAAACATGCTAAAGCAATACAAAACAGTTTCCAAATTGAAGCACCAGATAATTTAATATCTCAATCACTTATAATAAAAATATGCACAAAGGTGATTGGAACAAAGAAGTCTTGTTTTTTATAATTTTAAGTTTAATATAATTGCTCAAATATACAAGTTAACTATGGTTTGATAAAGTAGCTGAGCTTGATATGCTTAAAAAGGGCTGCACTGGTTGCTATAAGGTGGAGTTAAGGGTATCAGTGATTATAAACTAAACTTGAGGTGGGGCCATGGGGTCAAGTAAAGCTTACTGGGTGTTTTCAAGGACCACAATCCCATCCTCATCTAACTTCTACCTACGCTTTGTGGGATCTATTGAAATATGACATCAAATAATTGAATGGTTAGGATTTTATTTTTAATAATTTTCATCACCAACATCCAAAACGACAGAGATTTTGTTTAATTTTAACTTCTAAGCGAAAGTTCTGTTACGTAAAATCTGAAACCACCATAGATCCTCACCAAACTGATAATCAACCAAACTATGCCAGGAATAACACTATTAATTTAGTCAAACTCTAATTCTTATTCAATTTCACAGTATGTATGATTCAATGGCCCAATTATACCAATGCTGTACATTCTCTTAATATTTTTTCTCTGCTCACTACCATCATCCTATCTACAGCCCTTAGAACAAATTAATCCATCACTAATTCAATTCGGGTTAACACAAAACCACTATCACGTTTTTGTGTAAAGAACTAATGCCCTCTCCAAGCAAAAAGGATATAGCACATCTGAAAAAAATACATAAATTTTGATTGGTTGATGGTTTGATTATAAAGAAAAGATTTGAGAAGAAGATCAAGAGGCTGTGATTTGAATTTATTCCTCCAGATTGCTCGTCTGAATTTCTTCCTCAGGATTGCATCTTGTTGATATGAGCGAAGAAGAAAAGTGAAGTTAAAAGGGAGAAAGCTACTTGTTCTTTTTTTTAAGGTAAAATGCATCACTTTGAATGCTGACAATTTAAAAAGGGATGCAATAAATACTTCGGTAAAACTAAGTTTTGACAAATAAATTATCTACCATTGTTACATAATAACAATGATATATATTTTATCTCTTAACATATATTTGTCAAAAGTTTATTGTATCACATTTCAAATCTGAGATTCAGCCAAGCGTATGGCTAAGATTTCACAATGTGGTACGATAAACTTTTGACAAATATATTGTAAATGATAAAATAATTACCACTGTTATATATTCGTCAAAAACTTAGTTTATCACATCTCATAAATCAAAGTGTCTATTTAACTCAATCCTATTAACTTTTTGTGAGATATTTTGTATAAAGGACTCTATGAACAAAGCCACCTAATTGTAAACAGTAAATGCTAAAATGGGTCAATAAAATCACTTTCTTTCTTATTTACTCTTGCATTTTCACTACTTACTTCTTTACTTTGCACAGCCCAACCACTTCCACTTTCACTTTGCAAATTCAAACAGCACCCACTCTCTTTTATAAAGAATTGTTTGAATCCAGTAACATTCACATGCCCTCTAACTCCTACATACAACTTCCAGCCTTTGAACAACTATTACAATTAAATTATAAAAGAAGGATGGAGATTTAAATTTCAGAACATCATATTGTCAGTAAATTATGTTGTGAGGAATTTCAGGATTGTTGCTTATTTGGGTTAGATTTACTGGTTTTCCTATTCAAGTAGGATTCTTTTACCCTTTCAGACTTTATTCTAAATTCTGTCCTATTATTTTCTTTTATCCCTTTAATCTTCTCCTATCCTTCCTTTGTGTTTATTATCCTACGTCAGTGGTGGCATTATAACTTGATTGAACGTATATAGATATGTAGAAGAACCAAATATTAAATTCACTGCAAGAACCATCATGAAGTTAGTCCTCTAAATCTGATGAATATACCTCAAACAGTCTTCTTTTACTTCCAGCATCCCATGCAATGACATAACCCTCATCGTCACCGGTAAGAAAAGTATCTTGAACGCTAAAGCAGAAGCAACCAATTATTAGTATAACTTTCACCAATCTATGAGAGGAAGCAGCAGATTGAAATACACATACAGTGGATTGAATACAATGTCATTCACGGAGACAAGATGATTTCTTCCATCCTTGGACTTTGGATGACACCGGAAGGCATATCTGTATAAAGTATTAAGATGTATAAAATAACATATCCTATGATGATTTTCAATTCACATGAATATATGCTACATCCTTAAATAGCTTTTAGGTCCCCACGAAAACAAAATAAATAGCATGATAAAAGACCTAGGTAAACTGTTTCAAATCTCTGAAAGCAAAATGCACAATGCAACAATTTACATGAAAATTATATGTTATGCATAGCATCGATGCAGCTCAGAGATTGTGCAAATTATTATAGTTACACTACATTGGACTCCCAGGCATGCATACAAACTGAAAACGCGGAACTTAAGCCATGGTAGGGCTTTAGAAACTATATAAAGGAGATTCTGTTGTTGAAAATTAACCACAAAAAAAAAAAAGAAGAAGAATCATTTTAATTTCAAGTCAAACTAGGACATGATCAACAAAAAGAATCCACAAAATAAACAGAATTAATAAGTTCATTCTTCTGATCAACTTTTAGCTAGAGTTCCTCGGCTGACCATGTTAGTTTCTCATCATCTACATAAGTAACAATAACACCTGTTAGTGTTAAAAGATACTAGGAGAAAATAGAAGAGAAAAGAAATTAACAAACAGAAGCATATCATGTTCAAAGTTTCAGACGGTCAGCTAGTGAAGCATACCCTGAAGCACTATAATATAAAAAACTGACCCCTTTTTATTTGAATTGGATGGAGAAGAGAACCCCACAGCTACCCGTCCATCTATTGACCCAACAACATATCCTGCATCCACATGAATTCTTCTTCAAACGGCTATGGAATAGGTTACGAAGATATGGTGAGGTTGTAACATTAGATTACAACACTGATCTAAAAATCAGTACTCTTGAAAGTTCAAGTCTATGGCACAAAATTATGCTTAAAATATGAAATTATACCTATATAGCAGATATAAGGTGGTAAAACAGATCAAGCAAACTGAACTCATTGCCCAGTATATGGACTTTTCTACGTAATCAGCCACTGCCTTCAAATGAGGTGCTCCTCATCCATCAATTACCACAAATTTTTATGACATGCATAGCCGACAAATCTATATTAATATTACCTCCAGAATTAGGAATTGAACTGACACATCTTATTTGGACGTCCAAAAGCAACTGACTTGATTGAACTGATCTGTCTAAGTTACGTAAATCATACATATTTACTGATGCTCCACTTGCTACTATCAAATCAAGCCCGGACAGTGACATGGAATCCACCTCTACAGCCAGATTTCTCAAGTAAGCCTGAACCTTCCCCATGCGCATGTCCCACGAGATTATCTTCCTGTCTAAACCAGCACTAAGCACCTGGCCTACAGCAATGCAATAGAAGGAATTATATAATACTTGTTTGTTGGTAAAAATAATAGGACAAGGCACTCAGTCTGAACAGAGAGGACAAAATAAGAGCTTTCACATGTCTACAATATATATTGGCAATTGGAGAGCAAGTCATTAAGCATGAAGTAATAATAACAGACACAATGCACTTACACAATAACCTTAAAAACTTTTTCGCCATTGAGATTTTATCTGGAAAGAAAAAAAAATTAAAAAAGGTCCCTCTCCGCCAGGACATCGATTTCACGCCCTTTACCCATTATATTTCTGGATTGGAGATGATAGTTCAACAATTAGATCATTACCTCGCGTAGAATAGTATGGCATTAAGTTCTTGGGTTATTTTGAAACATCTTCAGATCAGTGGTGCCTATCATATCATCAGCTAGAACATTTGTTGGAAAAAGGGGTTAACCAGAAATTTATCCAAGTATTTGAATGAGTTAAAAAGATTTTTTTTTTTTTTTTAAAAAAAGCCAACAAGAAACTGTGCTAAATTTGCCTCCATTGACGATTTTTTTCTGCAATCCAGATCGCAGGAGAAACTGACATGAAGTCTACACAGAGGTTTTGAATATTTGACACATGATTTAGATAACACCTGTTATTTTCTACATCCAATGTAAAAATTAAGAATTCCAATATTCCTCAAAAACAGTACATTCCAAGTATTAATGCTTCTCATTTTTTGAACACGATTCTTAGAAGTCATAAAACAAGCGGTTACTTTCTACAACCCAATTAATGCATGTAGACTTTTATTATTTTCTTAATTTTTTGGCAAGTGGAAGGTTTACCAAACATGGTTAGCTATCCAGATCAAACTAATTATACGTGCAAGTTTCAGGTGTAATATATGACAGGATTCAACACATTTCCAACTTTCATCTATTGGTGATCAGGAATGGTATCTTGACATACCCTTAGTAAAGATGTGGTTTATTGCTATCATCTTCTTGTATACAAAACTCCAAAGTCCCTTGCAAATGCATAAACTCTACTTCTTCCAATCCATGGATTTGTTTTTAAGATTCAATCCCAGAGACACTGCTTAAGTCTTGTCTTAAAATCTCATACCCCATCACAAGTCTTTAGCACTATAACTTTCATGGATGACTACCCACTAATATAAGAAAAAATTAAAAAGGCCCGAAGTAATACATTGTCAAAAACAAACCCTAACCTAACTTCCATAATTTTCTGCAGAAATTATTTTTGACCATTCAAATTAACTGACCGCTAATTTAGATCTTTTCTTCAGAACATTTTCCCAGAATTTTTCATCTAGAGCAAACTATGAAATTGACCTGTTTGTTGTTGGATACGTGAGTTAGGAAAAACATGTGGAAAGCTTTTCAGAGATACTTAACCATGTAAAGATTCACAAATAAAATTGAATAGCAGAAGTATCAAAATGAGTATTAGTAGCTGACCTGTTTCATCTGAATATTGAAGACAAGTTGCAATATCCTCATGCTTTCCAATTAAATCATTACTTCCCGCATGTAAATCGTACCTATACAAGTGCAAGGAGTCAACACATATTTGCTTAATTTTCAAACCTGCACTCCAACAATTTTTCTTTCTTTTTTAATTCTTTTTTTTTTCCCTTTAAATGTATTTCATAAGGAGCAACCTCTTACACTTACAAAATCAAGTACAAAAATACATAATAATGCAAACTAGATGCAGATATCCAAAGTAAAACATATATTAGCGACAACACTCAAAAATTAAAATAAATAAATACCATCCTTTTCAGTATCATAAAAATAAACAACAAATGCAAAATAAAATAAACCCAACTATGGTTTAAGTTTCAAAAAGTAATGAAACAAACCTTCTAATGAAACCGTCAGAGCCAGCGCTTAACGCAACGGAGTCGTTTTGGAAGAAACAATCGAGAAGTGCAGCGTCAGAGGAAGCTTCTAATCTCAGCAGCGAACTATCCACATCGTAAAGTCGAAGACTCTGAAAATAAAAAAATAAAAATGAAATTACTATTTATAATTTTTAAAACCGAAATTAAATGTAAACTGGAATGAATGACACTGACGGAGTCCCAAGAAGAAATTAATAAATGATTCGATTTGGGAGCGAATCGGACGGCAGAAATTGCGTCTCCGATCCGCTTCTCGAACTCCAAACAAACTCCGTTGGTTTCCATAATTATCTTCCCGTCTATTGGCGTCTGTAAACGATAAACCCTAGCTATCTCCCTCAATGCGATACTGCTCGAGACATTTGGACTTGGGTTCAACAATTGTTTGCTTCTCAATCCTCAGCCAAGGTCAAATTTCAATTACAAACACAGAAAATGGAGCAATAGTATATTATCTCTAAGAAAGATTAGAACTTTATGTGATCTCTTGGCGTAAAACTCGTCTCTTACACTCAGTGAGCCGAACAATTCAGAACTGAAGAAAAGTTTTGGATGTTCCCGCCTGGAGTAGGCCAATTTTTATCAAATAACCTTCCTCCTTTTAACTATATCTAACCTTTTTTTCATTTCAATTATTTTTAATCCCTTTTTTTATTTTAATAATTTTAAAAGTAATAAAATTAAATTATATACATAATTTTTTATATGATATATTTATACAATTACAAAAAAAAAATCGTACAAAACATTAAAAAATAAATAGTAGATATTTTATATAATTACATCATACAATTTATATAATCATCTCATAAAATAATTATCAACAATATTATAAATATAGTTATTATATTATATAATTAAGTTGTACAACTTCGTAACCTCATCATATAAAAAATAATGTTAGAAATTTCGTATAACTTTATCGTGCAAGTTTATGATAGGATTATACAAAATTACAGCTCTCGAAAATTTTACACGATTTCATTATATAATTTATATAACTATGTAAAACATTATATAAAAATAGTGTACTATATTTTAATAATAAAAAAAGATATTCACGTCTTTTTTATATAAAAAATAGATCACAAATAATTAAAATTAAAAGGAAGTTAGATCTAGTTAAGATACCCATTTTTTGTTTAATAAAAAAATATGCCCCCGTAGTAAGTGCAATTAAATGAAATTGATGGGTGTGTTTCCTAGTTTCAATTTTCCAAACTCCAGTTCCCTCTCAAAATGTTTGCCTTAATTTCGGTTTCGATTGGGCAACAGATATTTTCTTGGGTTGGGATGTAGTGCATCAGCCCACTTTTCCATTATTGCATGCTTGGCTTTCAATTTTTTTAATATTTTACCAATTTTATCCTTAAATAAAATTAATAAATATAAAATTTTATGATTTAATGTATTATATTTTTATATATAATTAGAGATAAAACCAAAAAATTAAAATGGAGTATCTCAAATGTCTATTTCCGGTAAAATTGTCAAATTATTAAAAAAAACGGGTTGAATAGAACTACTCATTTAACAATTGAATAATCCTAGATACATAACTAACTTATACAACAAAATCCATACAACCTAACTTAACATAAAGTCATTGGTCCTACTTTATTTATTTAAAATCCTTTAATTTTCTTTTCATTTTCACCTACTCAATAAATTTGTACCATGTAAGTTTGCATAAATTTGATTATTCGGGTTGGTTGAATACTTAAAACTATCATTTAAAGATAACCCTATTAAAAATAAGGTGGTAATATTCAAGTCTTACCTCTAAGCTAAAGGATCACGTATCTTAATTTAACAAGCAAAATTGTAAAATAGCAAGACTTATTACATTTTTAAGGATAAGTCATCTTCTACTTTTATTGTGAGATTGAATCATTGAAATTACTTTAATGGGATTAAGAGCGTGTTTGCTTATGCTTCTTTATTGACTAAAAGAGTTTTTTTTATAATGTTAAAAGCTTTTTTAATTTTATTTTGTGTCATTTGGTTGCCATCTAAAAGAGTTTATAGAGGATTAAAAAGTTATATTATGTCTTGCAGGATAAGCACAATATTGAGGCTTTTAGAAAAAGCACTTTTTGAGTTTTTTGAAAGTTTTGAAATACCAAATATATCCTTATTTAATTTAAATATTTTACTTTACTATTTCCTTATAATAAAACTTTACTTTGGTAATTTAATTATAATAAATGCTTCTATATCTATCTCATCAAACAATCAATAACTTTTGTAAAAGCTTTACTTTTATAAGCTTTAATTAAAAAAACTACTTCAATAAGCTCTATTTGAATAAGCTGAAACAAATAGACTCTAAATCATTTAGTCATATAATTCAACCAATGTATTTGGTCTCTTAGGGCTTATTGTTTTTACATATGAAGAATGAATATGATTTATTCTCAGTCATTTAGATATTTTGAGTTAATTGATTTTCTAACTTAAGTATGAGAATAAGATAAAATCATTTAAATAAAAATGCTAAAATCTTTAGCTTTTATATGTAAAAAAATCTGGATGTCTATTTTTTTATTTATTTTCTAAATTATCCTTATTATTTGTATCATTTCCTATTTTGTGAAACTTTTTTTTATTGTAATTCACTCATCTAGTCTATTACTTATACTATTCATATTTCTCTAATTTCGTGATTATTAATATATTGTTACAATTATCTCATTCATATTATAAAATTACATGGTTATTTTTATATATTTTTTTATTTTCAAAATTTTCACATCATTTATAAGAAAATAAATTAAAAATATATTACTTTTACCTACCACTTAATAATTCAATTTTGACTTTATTAAATTTTATATGCATATGTTTATATAACTTGGAAATATAAAATATATGTATTACATATCATACTTAATAAAGGAATATATATCAACTCAACAATTTTAAGACATTTTTAGTTTAGAAAAACAAACAACTTAAGACTTAGAATATGACATTAGTAAATGAAAAACAAATATATAATTCAGATTTTTATATTCAAACCTATTCAGATTTAAGTTAAATTCAAATCTATTCAGATTTCAAATAAAAAAACAATCTGATATTACTAAAAGAAAAATAAACATATCATTTAGATTTTTATATTTAAACCTATTCAAATTTAAGTTAAATTCATATCTGTTTAGATTTTAGATAAAAAGACAATCGGCCCTTACTCTTGCCAAAACACAAAAGTCATTGAAGCTCAAATCTATGTCAAAGACATCTCTAATCCTTTCATAGTATATCTACAGCGAGGGCCTAAAACTTTATCATCTTTCTATATTCTACTTTAAGTCCTTTGCTAACACCTCTCTATCTTTGTTAAATCTGTATCAACTGGTACCATTTAGACCATTTGTGCTTTCTTTCTATTAAAGAAAAAAAAAGTAACCCTCACTTAACGTTCGAATAGGGTTTGTTTAGTTCATGAATAATTATATATCTACAATCAAGTTATACAATTTGACATGTTACAAAGCTATTAAATGTGTGATTTCCACTTCATTTATTAAAAAATTTTAATTTGTTTGTTATTTTTACCCACCTAGTGAATTTATGACGTTTCAAGTTGTATGTATTTGATTATATATGCAGTATTACTATAAGAGCGTGTTTGTTTTGGGTTTTTCTACTAGTCAAATAACTAACGACTTTTTTTTTTAAATAAAAGTTCTATTTTTACAAGCTTTACTCCAATAAGATATACTTCAATAAGCTTTACTTGGAGAAATCAAAACAAACAGACCTGTCTGTCTTAGTTCAAATAATCACAAGTGGGATTACAATAGCATCACTCAAAAATTACAAATTTAGATTTTTTAAAATTAATAGTATGTAGATAATTATCATTAGTAAATTAAGATAATAATACACAACAATATTTTTATAATTACAAACTTATTCTTGTTTTAAATTAAGGTAATATTAAATAAGAAGTAAAAAATCCCACATTTTATTTATTTACTCCTAAACACTTTTTACACCTCATATAGATAAGACCAGATTTTTAATCTTCAATTCTTATTTAAATCCTAATTACTTTGATACAATTTAAAGATTTTTCACAAAGAAAAAGTAATATTTCAATTTTAAGAAAATGTAGTTCTTATTTTCTCTTTGATGTAGCATGGCTTATTTTATTGACAGGGTTATTATAGTCTTTTAGTCTTTATTTAATTAGAATTTCATTTAATTTGGGAAATCATTAGTTTAGGGATTTTGACGTATCCTAATTTGACTTAAATTATCAAAATGTCTTCGTTAGTATAAATATAGTTTTTCATTATTATTTTGTTAGACTTGATACAGACATCATTCAGATATTGATAATTTCATATTGGATAGATTATTCAGACAAATTGTTAAGTTGATTGTTGTGTGAGTGTTAGTTTATTGGTGTTCGAATTTTGCTTTATTTTTATTGTACGAGTTCCCTATCAAATTGGTATCAGAGCCTCGTACATTCCAACTTTGATCTTCGACAAATCACTTCCACATACCCATAACACCTTTCCCAAAAAAAAAAAAAAAAGAATCCCATAAAACAGTACGCTAATGCATCCAAAACACAACATTCTTATTGTTCATCAGCAAGCTACTGTTCATCGTCAGTGTTAAAGTTCATCATCAAAGTTACTGTTCACTTCCGAAAATCATTGTTCATCACAAAAAATCACTGTTCATGCTGGAAAATCAGACTTAAAGTTGCTGTGGAAGTATCAATTGGCTCCTTGAATTTTTGAAAAGTTTGTCAAGTCCCTCACTTTCTAGAAGTTGCAGGTTAGTTTTAATGGCGTACTGGAAACATCCGCCTTGATCAATTCGTCAACAGTCGAGTCTTTTAAGGGGGGGGGGAAGGGAATTGATTTAGGATAGGAATATTTCAATTTAGGACTATTGAGGTTATTTTTGTTATATGTTTATTTTAGGGTTTAATTGAATTAGGGTTTTAATATCTAGGGATTTTCACTCAATCATGAATTCTAACTTCTCTTAATTTGACTCAAATTCTAATATGTTTCGACTAGTATAAATTAAGTGTCGAAGTTATTTGAATTCTTAGGCTTATTATGAATTGATTATTGAAAATAAAGAATTGTTTTCCCTTAGTTGGTGTTTGGTTTCTTGTTGAGAGATTGATGATTGAGTGTTGAGTGGAAGAGTGAATTGATTGTTTGTGCGAGTGTGTTTTGGCTTTGGTTTGCTTGTTTTATTTTTGGTTATGGGTTCCCCGAAAAATTTGAGACTAAAAGAATCAAAATTCAAACAATTGTCAAGGTAGGTTTTCAAGGTAGAGGTCATACTGCTGCTCATTGTCCTAGTCGTGCCATGATCATAGGGTATGACCCTAGTGAACCAACACATGAGTATCTTGAAGGAGAGATCTTGGAACCATTAGAGGAGAATAAAAATTTAGGATTATGAGACATTCATGAAGAGGAGTTTGGTGAACAATTGTTAGTCATGCGTTGTATCTTGTCCACTCTAGTGGTTTCTGATTCTTGGAAGAGAATTAGTATTTTTCATACTTTAGTCCCTCATAAGAATCAGTTACGCAAACTAGTGATTGATATGGGTAGTACCTTGAATGTCATCTCTAAGGCTACAATTGATAGGTTTAAACTCACTCCAGGGCCTTACCCTAATCCTTTCCAAGTAGCTTGGGTTAATAAAACAACTCTACCTGTCACTCATAGATGCCTTGTTCCTCTTAAGTTTTGTTCTTACAATGAAAACATCTATTGTGACGTGTTACCCATGAATGTAGCTCATATCCTCTTAGGTAGACCTTGACTTTATGACTATAATATTATAAACTATGGGAAAGAGAATACCTCTATGTTTAATCATTATGGTAAACCTATTACTTTGAAACTAGCGAAACCTACTGATAATTATAAGGCTTTAACTAGGGTTCAAAAAGATAAGCTAACTCCAAAGCCTAGATCCAATACTTTAGAACCTAAGAAACATAACTTGAATATCCTGGCCCCAACTCATTTTATGAAAAAAAGCCAAGAGATTAATGTTGTATACACTTTCGTTCTAAAAGAGCAATTACCAGAGTCTAGTTTAGACTTTTCCCTTAAGATAGGCATGCAGCCCCTGAGGACTTACCAAACGAGCTACTACCCACGAGAGACATTCAACATGTCGCCGCCTTAGTTCCAGGTTCACAACTTCCTAACCTTCCAAATTATAGAGGGTCTGTTAGAAGAAGGTTTCATTCGTCATAGTCTTAGTCCTTGGGTAATCCCAGTGTTACTCACCCTTAAGAAAGATGGATATCAGAGAATGTGTGTAGATAATAAAGCCATAAACAAAATCACCATTAAGTATAGGTTCCCCATACCTAGACTTGAGGATATGTTGGATGAACTAGCTGGTTCTAGTTGGTTCTTTGCGATAAATTTAAGAAGTGGTTATCATCAAATTGGGATTAGACCAGGTAATGAGTGGAAACCGCTTCTAAATCCCTTGGTGGATTGTATGAGTTGTTAGTTATGCCATTTGGTTTGTCTAATGCTTCTAGTACTTTTATGAGAGTCATGACCCATATGCTACGACCCTTTATAGCAAAGTTCCTTGTAGTTTATTTTGATGACATTCTCATATATAGTAAGAGTGAGGAAGAACATTTAGACCACATTAAGAGCATTTTTTATACCCTTAAGAATGAGAAGATGTAAATCAATCTTAAGAAATGTTCTTTCATGCAGTCTTCAGTCCTTTTCTTAGGATTTCTAGTTTCTTCTGAGGGTATTAAAGCTGATACTAGTAAGGTAAAAGCTATTACAACTTGGCCTACACCTAGGACCCTATCTAAAACTCGTAGTTTTCATGGATTAGCTTCTTTTTATAAGAGATTCAGTAGAGAATTTAGCACCATCATGGCACCTATAACTGGTTGCATACAAAATGGTGAATTTTAACGGACCCTTGCAGCCACTAGAGCATTTGAGCTTATTAAGCAACGAATGACTCAAGCCCCTGTCCTTAGGCACCTAGATTTTTCAAAAGTCTTTAAAGTAGCTTGTGATACTTCAGGGTTAGGTATAGGAGGAGTCTTAAGTCAAGAGGGTTACCCTATTGCTTTCTTTAGTAAGAAACTCAATGAGGCTAAAAAAAGATATTCTACCTATAATAAATAGTTCTATGCTATTGTTAGATCTCTACAACATTGACAGTATTGTCTTTTGCCTAATGAATTTGTTATCTATTCTGACAATCAAGCATTAAAATATCTTCAATCCCAAAAGTGATTGAATTAGAGACATATCAAGTGGTCTGAGTTCCTTCAAATGTTCACTTTTATACTTAGTCATAGGCCTGGAGAGGATAATAAGGTAGCTGATGCCCTTAGTAGCGTCATGTACACCCTTCAAACAATGTAAGTTGAGATTGTAGGTTTTGATAGGATGAAATTTGAGTATCCTTCTTGTCCTGATTTTGGCATCATTCATAAGGAACTCTTAATAACCATAGAGATCATGTAGATTTTATTATTCGTAATGGTTATCTTTTTAAGGGTTCTCGTTTATGCATTTCATGTACTTCTATGAGAGAGATTTTCTAGTTTGGGAAATGCATGTTGGATGATTAACTGGTCACTTAAGGAGAGATAAAATTGTTGCCTCAGTTGAGAATATGTTTTATTGGCCTTCATTAAAGAGGGATATTACTAGGATTGTATCCTAGTGTTGTACTTGTCAACTAGCTAAGGCTAGGAAACTTAATCAAGGGTTATACACTCCCTTCCCTACTCCTTACCCCCTGGAGAGACATTAGTATGGACTTCCTTTAAGATTACCTAAAACCGCTAGGAAACATGATTCTATTTTTGTTGTGGTTGATAGGTTCTCTAAAATGGCTCATTTCATCCCTTGCTCTAAGACTAGTGATGCTTTACATATAGCTCAACGATTCTTTACAGAGATTGTCTGTCTCCATAGACTTCTTGTGTCAATAGTGTCTGATAGAGATGTTAAATTTGTTAGTTAATTTTTTAAGACACTTTGGAAACTGTTTGGTTCATCTCTCAAGTTTTCTTCAGCTTATTATCCTCAAATCGATGGCCAAACTTAAGTGGTTAATCGTAGCTTAGGGAACTTATTTCATTGTCTGGTAGGAGAAAAGTTAGGTAATTGGGATTTAGTGTTGTTTATGACTGAGTTTGCTTATAATAATGTTGTTCATAGGTCCAATGGCAAGAGTCCATTCATGATTGTTTATGGTACTGTGCCCTGTCGACCCATTGACCTTGTTCGCTTACCCTATCACTACCCTTCTTCAAACTTTGCAACTGATTTTGCCACCCATATGCGTGATTTGCGTGCTGAGGTTAGACAAATGATTTCTTTGAGAAACGATAAACATAGGTCATCTGCTAATCTACATTGTAGAGTAAGGGTTTTTAAGGAAGGTGATTATGTCATGATTCGCCTTGATCCTTCTTGCTTCCCTAAATAAGCTAACAAGAAATTGCATGCCCGTGCCCATGGCCCATTTAAAGTTAATCATAGGCTTGGTTCTAATGCTTATTCACTTGATTTGCCTTCTGATTAGAGTATCAGTCCAATTTTTAATGTGGCAGACTTGTTTTCTTACCGATGACATTTCCAACCTCCAGCTGTGTTTGATGTTTTTGCAAGTTCTCCTACTGTTGTCGTACTTTGTTTGCCTCCGTTCAATCCTCTACCGAATGATAAGGTTGATCGCATTTTGGATAACCACTATGTTGCTTCTACTACTAGTGGTTTTGTCATTTCCTTGTTCATTGGAAAGGTCGACCAGCAGATGATGATACTTGGCTTCCTGAGGATGAACTCTATCGCATCAATTCCCATGCTTTGGATTTTTACTTGCAGTCACACTCGTCTAGAGACGAGTCTTTGTAAGTCGGGGGGAATTGATGTAGCATAGCTTTTTTTTATTATTAAGGTTATTATTTGGTTTTTACCTTGATTCTTTTAGTCTTTATTTAATTAGGGTTTCATTTAATTTGAAAAATCATTAGTCTAGGGATTTTGACTCAAATAAGGATTTTGACGTATCCTAATTTGACTCAAATTCCCAAAATACCTTAGTTAGTATAAGTATAGGTTTTCATTATTATTTTGTTAAACTTGATACAGACATCATTCAGATATTAATTATTTCATATATGAGAGATTATTCAGACAAATGTTTGAGTTGATTGTTGTGTGAGTGTTAATTAGTTGGTGTTCAAATTTTGGTTTATTCTTGTTGTACGGGTTCCCGTCACTCACTCTCTCTCTCTCTCTCTCTCTCAGGGATGGCAATTTTTCCTGCATGGTCCGGGTACCTGGATTTTCCCTGGTCAATCCGAGTGAAAAAAACCCGAATTTTGCGGGAAGAAAATCCGAGTGCGGGGATTTTCAAGAAGAAATAGTTCGGGTGCGATGCAGGTGTGGTATTGCCAATAAACCCTGCACCCGGCCCCCATCCGCATAATTCAAGCCATTTATAAAATATATATATACACACCAAGACTTGAACCCATGACTTAAAATGTGAATTTTAACTATTAACCACCAAACCACATACCTTTTTACTATTAAAATTGGTAGACACATTTATTATTTTTTATATAATTTAATTAAAACTAATTAATCAAGTAATATGTTGTGTTTGAACTTAGGTGTTGAAAAACACATCATACAAGCTTTTCCACAATTACGAAGCACATCTTTGTAGCATATTAAGCAACCTTATTTTTTTTATTCATTTCAAAGAGTTAAAAAAAAAAGTAAGAAAAAAGCGGGGAAAATTCGGGTTTTTTTTCTGGGTGCGGTGTGGGTGCAGTATGTACAATCTCAAAAACCGTAAATACTCGCACCAGAAAAAACCCAGAAAAATCTGGAGATTTTACGGGGACCGGGGGGAATTTTTTTGTCCGATGCGGGTGCGAAAACGACAAACCCGCATTCGCACCCGGATTTTGCCATCCTCTCTCTCTCTCTCTCTCTCTCTCTCTCTCTCTCTCTCTCTCTCTCTCTCTCTCTCTCTCTCTCTCTCTCTCTCTCTCTCTCTCTCTCTCTAATCTTATAAAGAAAATGAAATCATTAATAAACAGGATCAATTTTTGTGTTTAAAAATAAAAGCTCAAAATCTAAGAGGAATGAAATAATAATGGAAAGGTAGTCTCAACATAGGCCTGAAGCGCAAATGTCAAGACCTCAAAACTTGCGTATTTTTATTTATTTAGATTATTAATATTAAGTTTTAGCTATTTATTTTTTACAATAGGCATAAAAGCGCTTATTTAATTACTCATGGGACACAATGGCCAAATACGCTAAAAAATTTGTGTAAAATATTTTACAGTTAAAGCATTAATTCCTAAATACTCCGGATATTAAGATACCGTAAATACCAATTACCATCCTGATAGATATCTATAAACAGAGAATCAATATTATGATTACATCAAATTTTTTTCCGAAACATTATCCATTGTAACCATTAAAAAAAAGGATGAGAATGAGATTTAGAAAATTAACCTAATTACAATAAAAAATAAATTACCTCCATATAAAATAAAATGACGCACATAAACACCATTTGATCCAGAAAAGGAGCAGATACACAGAATGCCGGGCGCGGGTTTGGGTGTGTTGGGGTTTGGGTGGTGTTGTTGTAGTGGTGGCGGTGGAGGTGGGGAAAAGAGGAAAAAAAGACCACATTAAAAATTCAAGAAGCAAAATTTCCAATTATCTTACAGGAAGTTTCATTTATATACAAAAGTGTGAGGTTATCACACTGTCTAAACATCCCAGCATCTAAAAAACAAACTTTTGAAACTAGGCAAACACATTGTCTTTGTCCTTGGAGCTCGGAAATTATGTGCTCATTCATCAGGAACAAAGAAATCAAATCTGACATCTACAGAACCAGACATTTCTCCAGTATCCTTGTACTCAACGTTTGCTATCGTTCCGTTGTCATAAACATCTTGATATTCTGGCTTCACCCGGCGTACAGGCACAGTGACAGAGTAAATGGTACCAAGATCTGTATCAGTCGAGACACTCAGCTGAACTTTATCTTGTGATTCTATTTCCACAAAGTCCGATAGAGCATGCACAATGTTGGTCACGATCTTCTGTTTTGCCTCATCACTAACAGCACATCGGTCAGAGAATAGAATCATCTTTAACCGCTGCTTTGCAATCCTGGCATTAGAGCTCCTCCTTGTTGTTGGAGATGGGAATACTATCTTCCAAGCCAAGTTTAGACGTTCAAAGAAACTCATGTTTATGGCATTGAGCAGGAAGCTCTCAACATCTTGGCTAATGGGACTTGGAGACAGCTTATAATCTCCCGAGATCCCAGAAAATCGTTTAGATCGCAACACGCTACGATTACGGATAAAAATGCGAGGCCATTTGGGTGTAATTCCAGAAATGCTTGATCCTCCATTTACAAAACCAGAGAAATCTACCTATGAAACATTAAAAATTTAAGACACTTAGGTGTTGTCAGGCATTTATTTCTTTTTCTGAACTCTAACAAAGCAAGCACAAAAAAATAAAAATAAAAAATTAAATATTTGAACCTGCCTAATCCTACAAATATCATGCAACAATTATCAGTCTAAAATGGCTAAAAGCGCCATTGCGCTTTTGCAATATTTGATGAGATGTTATCTATTAGAAAAACTTTAAAAATCACGAGAAATTAGTCAGTTGGAATTGCTAACTGAGTAAGAAGCAATCCAAATCTGCAATAATATACTTGTCCAAAGCATAAAAATTCTCAGCATCAGATGATTCATCTCAAAACCAGAATGGTGTTTTAAAAATTCATAGATATTTGGAAAAAAAAATAAAAACCAACAACCAACAACACAACACTAATAGAAAGGAAACTATTTCAAATAATCTGAATCAGAATGCGATGACTCCTACTCCTGACCTGAGCTATCTTATAATCTTGTACCAAATACTTGCCTAATATAGTTCAATTTTCAAGCGGGTTCAGCAGATATAGGAGGAAATAGAAATAATAAAAAAAAGGCAATTCACAATTATAACCCTCAATTCAATTCTACAAGCCTGAACAAACCTAAGCAGACTGCTAATTACAAACATTGCGGAGGTTCCATCCACAAAATTTAAAGTGACAAGCAAGCTCAAAGTGCATCAGATCTTACTCATCTTCATAAAGTTTGTAACTTGAACTAACAACCACAATACCCAGAAAACATAAACCAGAACAAACAGTTGCCACTCCAACCCTAAATCATTCAATCAGAAAAAACCCATTTTGTTTTCTTAGCAAGCACACAAAGAATTAAGCTTGTATAGAGCAATTTTTACGAAAACCCAGATGAAAAGAGAGAGAAACTAAGTTGAGTATATCAAGAAGTACAACCTTTGAAGAAGATATGGAACTTAGAAGAGGGGGTTGATGATAGGAGGCCAGAGTTGCAGCTACCCGCAAATCCCCTGATATCGCCATTCTCGATATTCTCAATTTGTTCGCTCACTGGCTCTCGCTCAAGTATCACACTTTTGCTCTTGGCTGCTTCCTTGGCGTGGGGGCTCCGAAACAAACAGCACTATAATTTGACGACATTCGCGCATGAAACGACAACGTTTCAAGATTTAATTTTATTAGGGCTAATCCCAGAGACCCCCCTAGTTAGTTTCGGCTTAGATTTTCCATATTCACTTTTTATCATTTTTCATCGAAATCTATCCCAGACTTATTTTTTCAAAATTCATCGTGAAGACCCCTTTTATTCTGATTTTTCATTAAGTTCTTATAATTATGTTAAGTATTGAACGGCATAATAATCATTTAATAATGCACAATTAATTATATATGAGTTTACAAGATGTTTTTGTTTAAAGTCAACAACAATATATATTTAAGCTATAGATTATGCAAAATCAATTATATATGAAATAAGCTAAATTTTACATACATTGGGCGTGTTTGATGCATTGTATAGCGCTGCATTGTATAACATTAAGAAATTATATTGTGTTTGGTACGGGACTGTATAGTATAACGCGGATACTGTAGCGGGTACTATAGCGGGTACTGTTTGCATAAAAGTTAAGCGTTTTTATACCAAGCCTACCCATGGTATTACACCGTATAAGCTTATTTTTGTCTCAATTTTCACTAATAAATACAAAAAATTATATAAATTAAATATTTATATATTTATATATTTAATAAATAGTTTATTAAATATTTAAATAAAAATTAATTATTTTTTATTTATTTAAATAAATAAAAAATTTAATAATTAAATTTTTATTTTAAAAATAATTTTAATTATTATTGAAATTTATTTTATATTTAAATTAAATGTTTCACATATAATTTTTTTGGGTTTTATGTAATACAACAATATTCTATCAAACATAGTATAGTATTATGTTTTATCTAATCTTATCCTATACTATTCAATCCAATCCAATCCAATCCAAGTAAATTTATGCTATCCTATACAATGTTATACAGTGTATCAAACATGCCCATTGTATGCTCACAACCAGGCTACAACATATTTATGTATATAATTAATAACAAGGGGAAACTATAAATTAAGTCAAAAGTTGGGGGTATTCAACTATGACAATTCTTTAAAAAATAAGTATTATAATAAATAATAAAAATTGTGCTTAATCAATTATTCAATTTATAATCGATTAAAATTAATTATACATTTATATATTTTAATTAATTTATTAAAATAAATTAATAAATTTATTAATATGAATTAATAAATTAAAATAGATTCAAATAAAATTTAATAAAATAAATTAATAAATATATAGTTGCTCTTATTCAATTTATAATTGATTAAAATTAATTATAAATTTTAATTAATTTATTAAAATAAATTAATAAATTTATTAATAAGAATTAAAAAATAAAAATATATTAAAATAAATATCAACCAAAAATAAATTAATAAATTAAAATTAAAATAGAAATTAAACAAAAATAAATTAATAAATTTAGATTAAAAATTAAACAAAAATAAATTGATAAATTTATGGTTCGTCTTATTCAATTTATAATTGATTAAAATTAATTATAAATTTTAATTAATTTATTAAAATAAATTAATAAATTTATTAATAAGAATTAAAAAATAAAAACAAAAATATATTAAAATAAATATCAACCAAAAATAAATTAATAAATTTAGATTAAAATATAAATTAAACAAAAATAAATTAATAAATTTAGATTAAAATTAAACAAAAATAAATTGATAAATTTATGCTTCGTCTTATTCAATTTATAATTGATTAAAATTAATTATAAGTTTTAATCAATTTTTTAAAATAAACTAATAAATTTATTAGTAAGAATTAATAACTTAAAGTAAAAATAAAAATAGATTAAAATAAATATTAAACAAAAATAAATTAATACATTCAGATTAAATAAAAATTAAACAAAAATAAATTAATATATTTATGGTTCCTCTACTCACCATAAATGAGATATGAGATAGGCATGTCTGGTTATTACAATAACAAGCTCTATTATTTAAATATATTTTTGTTCCTTTAGCTATAAAAAAATTATTTGATCCAGTGGTTGGGAGTACCTTTGTGATAGCTTGGAGTCTTGGGTTTGAGTCTCTTCATTGCAATTTCTTTCAACTAATTTCCAACAACAAAAATTTTCATATTGGATATGAACGAAATTAAGCCAAAACTTAGGTAATCTTAAAGTTGTCGGGCAACATTGCATTGGTTTATATTAAACCTAAAATTCAACAATTTGATTAATGGATCATAGGTCAAAATAATATTTGATTAATGACCATAAGGTTAAATTATTTAATGAGATTTTTATTTTAAAAAAAATTACAACTTATGCATGAGTAAAGCCAAAGTAAGTGCTAACATAAATAAATTGCCTTGTCTTGAAGGTAAAAACAATTAGGATGGGTTATAAATATGCGCTCTTAAATATACTTTAGATATCTCAATTTTAATTCACAAAATCAATTATTAAATCAGCATGACATGAGGTATAAAATAGTTAAAAAAATTACAGTTTCACTAAAATATTATCACTCTTCATAGTATTCCCACTAAATCATATTTTTTTCATCATTGAATCAAATTATTATATCCATTATTTGTGTTCCCATTTCTGTATTATGAGTCTTTAAACTTTTAAAATTGATTGGCTACAACCTGGCTAGAGAGAGAATCCTTTTCTTACAAAATTCTACCTTAATTGAAATTTGCAAAGATAAAGATTAGGTTATGAACTCAGACAGAAGATTTCAATTAAAATAGCTTTCTGTGGAATGGACGTGTTGAAAAATCATATAGAATTTTTTAAAACAATAATATCACGCATTTTATTTAATTATATTTAACATAAAAATTTTAAATTAAAATAATTAAATAAAATATTATCAAAATGTTATTAAAAGAGATATATTAAGCCTTTTTAACCTTTTCTCCCGGGCAATTACATTACAAGGCAAGGAAGAATGCATGGTGGACAGATCTTACGGTAGCGCCACAAAAGGTGGACCAAAACCAAAACCAACACAAAGTGCTTGAATTGAGCAGAACAGAAGAGCCTTTCCTTGTACAACTCAAACTGTTTGATCAATTACACACAACACAACACAACTGCCGAGAACCCATTGGTAGTGAATGGGTAGATGGCGCTCTACTTCTTTTTTTCTCGACTGTGTAAATAGAATTCATAAATTTCATTACTTGAACCCTTCGCTTCCTTCAAAACATCTCCTTTATCAACAGCCTGAGACCTTTGTGCGTACTTTTAATGGTCTAAGATGCTTTTCTGCAATCCCATCTCGTGTTTCTGTTTATTCCAATGAATTGGATTCCGGGTTCCATGATTTCGATGATCACTGGAGATTCGAAGCCAAAGAAGATGAAGAGACTGGAAAAATACCCGTCAAAGCCTACTTTATTTCTACCAGGTTAGCCTCTTTGGCCTTTGCTTGCTCCTCTATGATTCCTCCATGTTTTGTGGCGATATGGATGTTTAAGTATGAAAATATTTTGTCAATGAATTGTCTTACCCCAGCGCTTTAGGCACTTGTTGCTTACTGGGTTATTTTATAATTTGTTTTTTTTTTAAAGTGCGATATGGAAAGCTTTGTGATTTCCTTGTACATCAGTTGAGTCAGTCTTGTTTTCAATTCATGTAAAGTAAAACCTTATATTGAGCATGGTAGTGTACAGCTTATCGTTTTCTTTTTACTTTTCTGAATTCATAGAAGGAAAAATTTATAGTTACTAAATTTAAATTACAATATGGTCAAAATTCGTCAGCCTTTTCAGTTTGGTTCAGTTTTTGAGGGCAACCTGAACCAAGCATATCCAGGTTGCAAACGGCTGCAAAACCCTTATTATTACTCAGACTCTGGCATTGTGAGTGTCTCAACTAGGCCAACTTTCGTGAAATTGGAAATTATTAGTCAACTAGTGGAATATTTCATAATGAGCTAAAACACGGTGATGTTTGGGATCAACCTCTTAGTTTGAGTATTTCTTCTATTCCCTTGGATACATGATTGATTGTTAATGCCCTACTCCAACTTGGAACCCTCATGAACAACATCTTGGATTGCAATTCCTTAGAAGGTGGCAATTTTATACCTTTTATGCTTTTTTCTCGTTAAAATTAGATTCTTGATATTAAAGTCTTTTTTAGGCATTTTTCCTTCTCATGTATGTGCTTCTCTAATTGGCTTTGTTGGTTCTCGCTTACCTTTATCTATTGCTCTATTTTTCGTAATGATTTGGCTTCTCAGATTCATGGTTTTGGCAGTATCAATTTGAAGAGCATGCAAGCTGAGAATTTGAGTTATGTTGTTCCCCCTTCCTCCCGCTCATCAAACTCTATTGCCCTCAGATATTGTGATTTTCCTTTGGAAATTACTGTAAGATGATCAAGAAATTGACGTCATTTTTCTACGTGATTAAAGTTCTCACATGTTTGTTCTATTTAAGTTTTTGGTGTTTCAATTATTCTGCCTTGTGACACATATACATTGCCTCTTTGGGACATTTTGGTTTTGGTAGTATAGTTTATCTTTTCACTAGTCCACGATCCTTTTTTCTGATCTAAAAGTCATAAATGGTTAATAATATATTTAAATACTTCTGTCTTATTGTGACTTGAAGCTTTTGTAGTTTCAGCTTAAGGGAAAAATGGCTAAACTTTAAAATTTCGCCACCAGTGGTTATTTATGGAGATCATAACTGTGTTTTAAATCAAGCAGTTCAAAATATTTTGCGAGGATTGCACAAAGTTGGTTTATGTAATATGTTGAGATTAGTGTGTTTAGTATTTATTCTTCTTCTTGTTCATTGCAAAGAAGTTATATAGTTGATTAAACCAACCCAGAATCTCAGTCCTAATTGTTATAAAGGCTATCACTGTTACTTTTCTGAGTGTTAAAAATTTTAAATTGATAAAATAATAAAGATATTTCCATTGCTTCTTTTTTTGTCTATCCTACAGTCAAAAGCTTGTCTCTTATTGTTCTGTAAATATGCTAGTTTATCATATGCGGTAGTGGCGTCTGATGTTGTAATTAGATTTATAGCACTCAGTCGATGCTGGTTTTAGGGACAAAATCTTCCATGAATCTGAATTTGGCTTTTGATATTTATCTTGAAGCACTGTATATCTGCATACGATAACCTGTAAATTCTCTTTTAGGCACTTGGAGTGAAGGAGAATGTGAGCCACTGCCGTTACATGGTTGTGTTCCAATATGGATCTGCTGTTCTGTTTAATATTGAGGACCATGAAGTTGAAAATTACCTGCAAATAATTCGAAGACATGCTTCTGGATTGCTTCCTGAGATGAGGAGAGATGGTTAGTGTTTTTCCCCATTTTTAGTTTTATTTTTGTTTTGAGTCGGGGGGAGGGGAGAATAAGACAAATTGTTTAGAAAAATAAAATTTAAAAAGAGAAAAAGTTGGTCCCTCTTACTCTTGTCAACAATTAGACATACAAATATGAAAAGGTTGTACGGTCAGTGATGGCAATAATATAGGAAAGCAGTTGGGATGTACTGATTTGTGATATATGAAATCCAGTTAACAGTAAAGTAATGAGGAGTTGAATTGGGTTGTATATTTTTGTGCATTCTCACTTATCAAGTTCTGAAATAAGCAACCATTTTAGTGATGAATTTAAAAGTTGTTCTGAATTGTTTAGCGTTCTTATTTTAACCCTGCATGCAAAATTAATATGCAATCTGCCTTGATACCTTTAAACATGCACACACATGCACACCTGCAATGCATGCAAAAAAAGAAAAGAACTCACAAAAGCAAAAGTTAACTATCTGCATTTTTATACGCCATGTTTAATTTAGCCTGAAGTTCAAACCATCCCTCGGACAGTTTTTATTGAGTGTTATATTTATTACAAAAGAAAAGGTGATGCATCCATTTTCTACTTTCATAATACTATTTGATAGTTTTGTTAACTGTAGATACTATTGTTGCAGTAGGTATTCTAAGTTATCAAATCAGTGTGCTGATATAATTTTTGGTGTCCGTCAACTCTAATGTTTCTAATTCTGTTGTGTTAGGTCAAGAGCTTATGTCATTACCTGTCTCATTTTTCCTAGCTTCTGTAAATAGGTTCCAAGTGAACATGAAACTAATTTTCTCCTTGGCTCTTGATCCTTTGTATTAGATTATGCCATAAAAGAGATGCCACTATTGGTTGAGGACATGCAAGGTGGCCCAGATTACATTGTTCTTAAAACATTAGATACAGATAGTATCCGCATCATTGGGAGTGTACTTGGCCAGAGCATTGCTTTGGATTATTTTGTTTCTCAGGTAATTTCTTTGTGGAATTCTCTTCTTATTTTTTATTTTTTGGTAAGGCTATTCTATCATCCATATTGTGGAGACTGTTATTGTTTTTTTGTACTGTTCTGTGTATTTCAAAATTTTAATGCTGAATTTGTTTTAAATTAAGCATTGATATTGGTCAGTGCATTGATATTGGTCAGTTGTTATTTTGCCCTTGAAATGTTTCTTAAACTGCCAGCCCTGCATAACCCAGCTTGCATTCTACAAGAATTACAAGTTTATTTTCTTGCAAATTGAACTTCAGACTTACAGTAATCTCTCTCTCTCTCAGGTTGATGGTATGGTTCAAGAGTTTGCAGGTATAAATCGTGCAATGGAGAAAACTGGAACTTTTACAATGGATAGGACAAAGCTCCTTAAACTTGTTGGGAAGGCTAATTCAAATCTAGCTGATGTAATTCTCAAAGTTGGACTTTTCGAAAGGTAACTTCTAATCCTTTTATGTGGCTGGACAATGATGTATTATTTGTGGCTGTACCAAAATCAGAATATCCTTGAAATTTATTTCTGTTCTAGTTGGTTGTCACAAGTACATTAGCCATTGAATTAAAATGCAGTTGTTACATCATAAGCATGAATCTGATTGCCTCTCAAATTTGTCCTGCTCTTCTACTTTACAGGTCAGAAATAGCTTGGAGGGATGCAAAATATGCTCAAATATATGAGTATCTTCGGGAGGAGTATGAGGTTGCTCAACGGTTTGGAAATCTGGATTTCAAATTGAAATTCGTGGAGGTACATCTGCTCTCATCTGTCTTTGGAAATGATCATTTCCACTTTTGTTTCTTTCAGATTTTAAGGAGTCGTATACATCATCTTTAGACGGGTGTATGATTGAGAGATTGGCTTAAATCAAAACTTGAACTCATTAATAGACTTGAAGAAATCTGATTATAGAATAAGCTCAAGTTCATGTCCAATTGACCAGCAATAATATGAATCTCTCTCATACAACGATTACTTCTAAGTTCAAGTGATTTATAGGCTCATTTTCATAGTAGTTGATCTTCTTGTAGTTTATTTTAATAAACTCTTGTGATTCTAAGAGCCACACCTTCATATTGCAGCACAATATTCATTTTCTCCAAGAAGTTATCCAGAACAGAAGATCGGACCTTCTGGAATGGTGCATCATTTTCCTTTTAACTATGGAGAATGTTATATCCGTATATGAGATTGTTCATAGTACAACCGGAGTTTCTCTATGATTTGGCAAGAAGAGTAACAAAACTTAGGATGGATAATGAAATGACCACGCTAAATTTCTTCAATTTTAAAGGGAATCCATTTGTCATTATTTACTTTTTGTAACTAGGGCCAAGTCAATTAATTTACAGAGCAAAACCAATTTGTCATCTTTCAAAGGAGGATACTATTCTAATTAAAAATTTTGATTAACTGCCCATGGCAATCTATATTTACTGTTGTACTTCATATCATTGGATCTGAAATTTATAGAAATCGTTTGTTCTAATTCAAGTGGAGGCTGGCGCATCTGTGTTTTCAGCAACACATTAGAAAGCTTGGGATGGCTGAAAATGCCAAAAAAGCAAAGTATATACACAGGTAATTTAATTTATTGGTTAAGAATTGATCAGTTATTATAGTATTTTATTTCAGGTGTCAATTTGACACTGTTGCAAATCGAATCAATTAAAAATGAAGAATTTGAATTAATATTGCAATAAAGTGAATGATCAAATCCTACATGCATTATGTAAGCAACTAGATGATGAAATTTTGAATATTGAAAATACATGCAACTGTCAATTAAGTAACAGATCATGTTACCATCTAATCTACCAAAAACTATGAAACATTTAGACCCTCCTTACAGACCACCCAGCAGAGATGATGAATGTTCTGTTTGAACCTTAAAATTCATCAACTCTAACAGCATTCTGGGGCAATAAGTAAGCATCTTTAGGCCTTGATTTCTTCACTCCAGCAGTAAACCACATCTTATCAGACTTGTAGCTCTCCACTGCCACACTTGTGACCTTAACCCATACAATGACCTTTGTCTTCATCCCTTCTATACCTGTGAGCTTTCCCTTTGATAGAATTGCTTTCACTCGTGTGGCATACCTTAAAACAGAGGAGTCCTTGAAGCTGACTTCACATGCCGAGGGCAAATACACTGTCAACTTGGAATTCGATTCGTCAAATTCATAACAGATATTGTTCTGAGGGAAGAGGCCTGGTGGTAGGTTGTACTCTCGAAGGAGATCAGGCAAGCTTTTCAGAGGCTTTCCTATGGGGGCAAAACAAATGCATAAGCATCTTTCGATTACAGGCCTTCATTGATTACTCAAAAGTAATTGAAAAATGTCACTTGGACGAGTGTAATTCTAAAAGGTTATCCCTCTAGTCATACTACGGAAGCCTAGTGATGAAATAATCGATTTATCATACATTAGTTTCTCATCAAATGAGAACAAGAAAGACCAAAAGATGACTAATAAGTCACATGCCTTCAGATTTAAATAAGTGGAAATACTCCTAACTTTGAGGAAGCTGTGGCACCTTAGAAGAGCTTCTTAATTAAATCAGAAGTAAATGACAGAAACAAAAAAGACAAGGATGTAAAATCAAAATAAAAGATGTCACGGTTAACCTATTTGATAGAAGATTGTAGTGGCTATCCAATTAATTACAGTAATTCAGTTGTATTCCGGTTTATTAGATCTCTGGCTTAGGTTTAATGGTGGCACAGTCACAGAATCTCCCTCTAGGTGCTCTGGGTTATGTTGGATAGATGATAAGGACTATCAACCACGCTAAAAACTACAAACCTTAGTGAGAGGAGTAGAAAATGCAGTATCCAAGACACAAAGTGAGTTTGTATTATGGCAATTCACAGCAAGTAGCATGCACAAAATAATTTCCGGAGTATGCATAAGGGCTTGGTCAATAATTAGTGATTCCTAGACCATACTTAGTTGCTTTGATTGACATGAGCACATTAAAGAAAAAATTTAGATCTGCACCTTTCAGCTTGTTGAAAATCCATTTTGCCTTCTCTTCAACAGTACTTGAGATAGTCTGCAACACGAAGGAAGCTTTAAAAAACCACAAAATTACTCTACCTAAGAATACTCCATGATGAGCCCAGATTTTATATACAAGAATAAATTTATTCCTCTTTGTTGCAATGCTCTCAGGGTAACATAGGTTACACGGTAGAAAAGATGACACCCTTAAGAAGAGGAGATTTTAATTAATTGTTTTTCTGAGGCCAGCACTTGCAGTGTTTGTCAATTACCTTGCTTACACCTAGTTCATTAAAATATTAAATTACAAAAGTCTTGTCATTCTACTTAAGAGACTCATCAACAGATACAGAAAACTGTTTCCGAACCTGACATCTCCAGTTCACAAGATCAAAGATCACTGTTACAAGAAAACATCATTGGACCTTCTATAACCCATCTCAACTCAACCCAAAGATAACATACTTCGTTACTTTGCAGTAGCCAGTAAGTGGAGCTGTTTTGGGATTCACAACCACCAAAAATCATTTAGAAAAAGGGGAAAGTTTTAGAATCATCAACCTGAAATGGATTTAGAATTACCAACATGAAGTAAAAAAAAACCGAGACCAGGCATTCCTTGAGCTTTTTACAGCTAGGTTTATCATGTTGATGGTAGTTTCTACTCAGAGCTCAACACTTCTACATAACCTATAATAGATCCGGACACTATTACTTATCCAAACAAAAATCTAAACTTTTGTTGCCCCTTATGGTTGTCACCAACAACATTGGACTGTATGGGGAAAGAATGAGAGGAAAGAAAGGAAATTTCTTAAAAATCAATATTCAGACAATTTAATGAGGAAATTTGAGACTGATAAAAACAACACCTGCTAAACACCAAATGGAGAAGCTAAACCAAATTTAGACTTTTATTTCATACATTCCACTTGTTACTTCCATGATATCACAAAATAAACTCGTCCAGTGTCATTTCCTCAAAAACCCGTCTCCCAAAACATTCCATTCCAATAAAAATCTACAGATCTCACACAAAACAAATAACTTCACACAACTTGTGAAAGATTGCCGCAAAACAATCAAATGCACATCAATAAAAATAAAATCTTTCCAACCAAAATAAAAAAGTGAAAAAAAAAAACTCACATTGATGTCTTGAGAGATGTTAGAGAGCTCCTCCTTGGCTTTCTTAGAGATCCACAAACTCCCAACCTTTAAACTATTGACTTTAGTAAGTGCTTTCTCCATTTCCTCGTCTGCTCAGATCTCTTTCCAACACTCTTTAACAGCTGGGTTGAGGGAGGCCGGTACAACTACTGCAAGTACTGACTATCATTCCACTTTCACTGCATATAGAGGCAAAAAGACAATTGAACTGTGCAGTGAAAAAAGCGGCGCTCACGGTTCTCGAGGCATTATTATTGTTTTAAACTCAATTTTTCCACTCAATTAAATTAAATTATATGATTGCATTTGGATTTACAGCTAATGTGTCATATCATGGACGTAATCTTTTAATTTAAATTTCATTCGTTCATTTTATTTAATCTAGCAACATGAATTGATAACATTGAATGGGGTTATTTGATTTTTAAATTTAAGATATGCATTGGAATAAAGTTAGCTATGGTGGGAAATTAAGGAAATATAATAAAGATATAGTAAATGGGTCGAAATAAGATTAATAAAGTGTTTTTTTTTTTTTTTTGTGTATCTTTGCGGGCAAATGCTTTACATTTACGCTTCTATGATTCCATAATCAATGATACATAAAATTCCACATGGTGGGGTAAAGGTCCAGGTGTTTTCCAGCTCAAAAGTTGAGAATGAAGATCACTCTCTGGTTGAAGAAATTAATTTTCATAATATTGTTAGTCTATTAATGTTCGGTCGTAGTCATTACGTATTATTATTTTTATTATTATTATAGATGTTTATAAAACTTATACAAAAAGGAAAATATGCACAATCTTTTATCATATAAAATAACATGTTAGTAGTAAAGTTTAGATGTTTCATTTATAAGAAATAGCTACCACTTATATTTGATAATCTTATCACAAACATAGGGAGGAATGGCGCCCTTGGACAAAACAAATTGTCGCGCATATTGTATATAATATATCTAGATTTTATATATATATATATATATATATATAGACAGATAGAGAGAGAGAGTGTGTGTATGTGCGCACGCGTGTGTGTTACGGTTAAATTCAAATACTTAAAATTTTTTTATCATAAATATGTATTGTTGAGTCCACGTTAAATAATTAGAAAAAACCTAAAAAGTTTATAGTCCACAATTTTATCTAATAAATTAGTTTTTTAAGTTAAAGGTTTAAAATCTCTACATCATTATATATCATGTAATTTATGGACAAGAATGCATTTTCTTTCTTTTCGTACTTTTAGTATGGAATAACATCCATGGCATGGCCTAGCTGTGGAAATAGACTAGGATAAATAATATACATTTATTATTCTTTGGAAATGAATGACAACAAATTATATATCAATAGAAAGATATTCAATATGGGCTCCCCTGAAATCAAACGAGAAATGAATATATATAGAATTAATTCCTATGTGTATAATTTCTTTGACTTTTCATGTATGTGTGAACTCCCGTTCCGCATTTGAAAGAAGAATACTAGCACGATGTTATCTTTCAGGTTAACTCCTTCAAGCGTTGTCTAGCCATATAATTTTTTTTACTATTATTCTCATTAATCTGCCACTAATCTTTCTTCAAATATTTAACGTTTATTGCACTATATGTATATTAATATGTAATAAATTACACGCATAGAAGAAGTCCCACAGCATCCTCTCTTTGTTTAAGTTCCATTTATATGTGAATTTTCTGACAGGAAAACGAAGTTAGGATTAATAATGACTTGCATGCAATCTCGGGGAATCTGCATGGTAATTTATTCTGGAAATTACAAGATCATCAAGAGTCATCTATCATCTCCAGAAGATTATTTAATCTAGCACTACGATGAAATATTTTGACAGTAATTCATGAAAAAAAAAAGGAAGATAAAAAATGATATTGAGTGGTTAATGTGTTATGAACAATTATAGTGATCAATCGATCAATCCTATCAAACAACCGATAATTGAAATCTTATTTCCTATAATTGACGTTAAAAAATACAGATGAAAAATAATATTTTAACAAACAATTAGTTTTACACGAATACCAAATATTATTTTAAGATATCAAATAAAATATTTAATAGAATGAAAGAGATAAAGCTCATTAAAATATCAGTTAAAGCACGTAAGAAAGTACTGTTCTTAAGGTCGATTTCACCTCTCGGGATACATAATCCACTGCAACAAGATTGGCAGCGTTAGCCTCCAGGATACGACAATTGATTTGACCACTATTAAGGGTGTATTCCCAAATAAGAGGTAGCTGCGGAATCTCCTTAGGCACCAACTAGAGCTTCTCTATTTTTTAAATAAGCACAAAGGGGGGAAAGTTTTTTAGAGAACTTCTTCTTGCTTGATTGTTGCTTGCATCTACAACTCCAAGGTAAGTTATTTGTAAAGCACAAAAAAAGATTTAAGTAAATGAAGTAATAAAATTTAATAGGTTTTAATTAAAGCATAATGCATGTATCTCATTACTTGCATTAGAAAAAAAAATTTAATCGAAATTAAAAGTAAATACATGAAGAAATAAATTAAAAATGAGTTAATGAAGAAATTAAAAATTTGAATTATAACAAATATCTAATAGTCCCCCACGTAATTCAAAATTTTCACTTTCCCCCACAACAAGTAAAATTACAAAAAGCTCTAGTCGATTAAAGAAACTGAAATGTATCAGTACCGATGTCTCTCGACTTGAATTAAAATTTGAATTAGGCGTATATGCCTACTCTTGCCATTATAAACTTTGCTCCTTGCTTGAGCAATTGTAGCTTGGCAATCATAGTGCATTACCACTGAGGGAACTAGCTTTTCACAAAGAGGTATCTCAGTCAAAAGGTTCCTCAACCATTCTGCTTCTCCTCAAGTTAGATCTAGAGCAATAAATTCTGACTCCATTGTTGACCTAGCTTTACAAGTCTACTTTCAAGACTTCCAAGAAACAGTTCCTCCTGCCAAAGTAAACATATAACCACTGGTCAAATTTATTTGGTCAATAGTAAATATCCAATTAGCATCATAATAACCTTCTGATACAGAACGAAAGCCAAAAACATGTAAAGAATAATTGCAAGTTCCCTTCAAATATCTCATCACCGTAGAGATTATAGTCCAATACTCACAGTTTGGATAATGAGTATACCTACTGAACTTGTAAACTGCATAAGCAATGTTAGGTCTAGTGCAATTCATTAAATATATGAGTATACCTACTCTCGTTGGGCAACATTTTCATTTTTATTTTTAACTAGTTGTATGTTATGTCATAGGGAATACTCACCGGAATATAATTTTCATACCCAAACTTTTGCAAAAATTTTTCAACAAAATGAGTTTGAGAAAGAGCCAAACCATTTTCAGTTTTGAGTATTCTTACTCCTAAGATGACATCAGCTTCTCCAAGGTCTTTCATATCAAACTTTAAGGTTAAAAAATCTTTAGTGGGTTTCACAATATTTAAATATATGCCTAAAATTAGCATATCATCCATATAAAGACAAATGATAACACCATGACCGTGAGCAAACCAAAAAAAAAAAAAACAAGAGAAAGTAGAACATTGTTAAATTTCTCATTCCATTGTTTTGGTGCTTTTTTTAAAACTATACAATGATTTTACAAGCCAACACACTTTACGCTGTTGCCCTGGGACCACAAATCCCTCAAGTTGGTCCATGTAAATTTCCTCCTCTAGGTCACGATTCAAAAATGCTATTTTGACCATTTGATGAATAACAAGTTTATAAATAGATGCCAAAGCAAACAAGACTCTAATAGTGGCAATCCTAGCCACATGGGAGTATGTATCGAAATAATTACTGCCTTCCTTTTGTATAAATCCTTTGGCTATCAACCTAGTCTTGAATTTGTCAATTGAACCATCAGGTTTCAATTTCTTCATAAACACCCATTTACACCTTACAGTTTTTGAACCAAGAGGTAGATCAACTAACTCCCATGTATGATTTGCCATAATAAAATCTAACTTGCTATTAATGGCATCTCTCCAAAAGCCGGCATTAATAAATGTCAGCGCTTCTTGAAAAGATTTAGGGTCATTTTCCACAAGGAATGCAGTGATAAAGTCATCTCCAAAAGAATTTTCTACCCTCACTTTTTTACTTCGCCTTAATTCAGGTTCCTCATCATTACTATTAGTAAAGACTTGACAATCATGCTTTTCAAAATATTCTCTATAAACAAGCTTTTTCAAAAAAAAAAATATTTGCAAAAAATTCTACATGTCGAGCCTCTATAATAGTGTTTGATTCTAAAACTTTGTATTTGAAAATCAAAAATCTATAAGCAGCACTATTTAAAGCATATTCAATAAAAACACAGGCAGAAGTTTCATAACCAATTTTCTTTATTATCAAGTAATGGAACCTTAGCCAAACACCCCCAGATTCTAAGGTTTTAAGATTTGGTTGAAAACCTTTCCATAACTCATAGGGTGTTTTCTCATATATGATGCTAGAAATTCTATTGAGAATATGACATGTTGTAAGTAAAGCTTCCCCCCACATGTTAGTAGGTAACCCAGAATTACACTAAAAAGCATTGACCATTTCTTTTAAAGTTCTATTTTTTATTTCAGCAATTCCATTTTGCTTCAGGGTATAAGGGGTAGTAAGTTCATGAATAATACCATATTTACTACATAACTCACTAAAAGATGAGAATTCATACTCATGCCCCCTATCAGATCTCAGTTTCTTAATTCTTCTGTTCAATTGATTTTCTACCTCATTTTTATATTTTATAAAAATTATAAGGCTTCATCTTTTGTTTTTAATAAAGACATCTTGGTATATCTTAAGTAATCGTCCACAAAGGTAATATAGTACCTTTTTCCACCACGTGTGAGATGATTATCAAACATACCCTAGTCAAAATGAACTAAACTTAGTAAGTATGATTCTCTGAAAATAATTTTGAAAGGTTTCTTCTTTGTTTTTGCTTCAACACAAATTTCACACTTGTTGTGTTCAGTATTTGAAAAATCATGAATAAGCTCTAGGTTTTTCATTTTTTTGATGGACTCAAAATTTACATGACCTGACCTTTCATCCCAAACATTTAAAGGATTAGTCAAGTAAGCAGATGATAAGTGTCTATTTATATATCATTTTCATATCAATTCGTCCATGTTTCTTTGCTATATTCCTTGGTATTTTTATGTTTTTGTGTGTTTTTGATATTTGTAGGAGTTTTGGAGCAACTTGCACAAAAATGGAGTAAAACCCTTCATTTTCACCTCTGCTAGTCAACCATCTTCTCGGATTTAATTGTATTGATATACAATGAACCCGATGACATATTATATATCGTTGGAAAGCTCTCGAAGTCTATTTTCTGGAGAAATTTACGGTTTATAAATCCATTCAGTGTACCAAAAGTTGTAATCAAAACAGTGTGAGAAGTATAGAAATGTAATTCCACAAATCACTGTAGCATGTATAATACGGGACACTGTAGCAGGTTACTGTAGCAGAGTATTTAAACACATTTTAGGGTTTTATTTTGAGGACTTGAAGAGGGGAGAACGTGGTGGAGGCTGCAGCTCTGGAATTCTTTCATCTCCTTGGAGTTCTTGAAGGAGAAAGGAAGCTTGGAATGAGGAAGAACTACAATCCAAAGAGAATTACATCAAATTTGCTAAGTTTTTCCCTTCCCTTTCATTTTCTGGAATGTCTCCATGTTGTATTATATTTACCACGTTCTTAAACATGTGTAACTGAATCTGAATTGGTTGAGGGTGATTTCAAAGCCCCTGATATGGTTTTTGTAAGTTGATTGTGCAAGAAGTTGTTATCCAATTCTCTAATTGAATTTGCTTGTATTTTCCTATATCTAATGCTTATGATTGCTTGCTGGATTGTATTTCGAAGGGCCAACTGAATATAATCTGGTTGTTGTCTATTGCTAGACTAGAAATCTTGATCCGTAATTGTCTTGAATTTCTAATCTTTAGTAGCAAAATTGTGATCAGAGATTGCAATTGGAGAATACAACCTAAGTTAAATAATCCGAGCTTGTGTGTTTATTGCTTAGATCAACCTGTCTTTCTTTTCATAATGCATCCATTGAATTAAATTTGGAGAGCTTGTTCTAGGTTGTTTAATGGATAGAGATTAAGTAAAGAGCCTATTTTATTTAACAACAAAGTAAGGGAAGATTGGGATAACAGAGCTTGTTGTTATCTACGGTTGATAACTTCAATGCTGTAATTGGATGACAATTCTACGATTAATTCGCAAATCCATATCTTGTGGTAGAGAATGATCCCTTAACCAAGTTTCTCTCATTGATTTTTCACTCAAATTAACTTTCTGTTTTGTTATTCTTCATTTACATTCTTAGTTCATTTAGTTAATCATTCAACAAAACCCTCCTTATTTAATTTATTGTTGCTGGAAAATAACAAATTCAATTAGAATCAATCCTCGTGGGAACGATATCTTACTCATCACTTTATTACTTGTGCGACTAGTATACTTGCTAGTTTTGAACGCATCAGCAGATATAGATGTAGATGCGTTATTATTAATGATAGAAGAAATATTCAAAACAAAGAGATTCTCATTACAATACCCCTTATCCACAAACTCCTCTTTCTTGGAATTATAAAAGTATTAGACTAAAAAACAATTTTAAGTCCCACCTTGTTTAAAAGACTCACTAATACTAAGTTTCTTCTGAAGTTAAACACATGATAAACATCATTGAGTTGAAAAGTCTTATCAGTGGTGAGCTTTAAGTATACAGTACCTTTATCGACCACTCGAGATGTTTGTGAGTTACCCATGAAAATCTTTTCTCCTTCTTGTAGAGTCATGTAAGAACTGAACATGCTACGATCAAAACATACATGCTTGGCTCCAGAATCAAGTAACCATCCCCTATCGTTGGAAACAAAGTTTTGCTTTTGTTACCACATCTGCAATAACATCTTCTTTCTCCATGACGTTTGCCTCTTACTTCATATTTTACATCATTCTAAACTTGCATTGACTTGCATAAATGAACAGTTTTATTGCATATAAAACAATTACCTTTCTTCTTTTTGAAGTCCTTGCTTAGAGATTTTTTGACTTCGTCATCTACACCTTTAAGCTTCTTATTGGATCTTCTTTTGTTTCTAGTTGCTTTGTTGTCGATAAAATGAGAAGTACTACTTGCCTCCTTTGCATTATTTTTGGCCTGACGAGCATGGTTGGTTTCTTCAATGCGGATATGCACAATAAATTCTTACAAAGACATCCTTTTCCTTCTATGCTTGATGGACTCTTTGTAATCCTTCCATAAGAGAGGCAAACTCTTAAGGAGTATAGCACTTTGAAAATTCTCATAGATTTTGAATCCATCTTTTATGATTTCATTGACAAGATCTTGAAAGAAATAAATTTGGGACGAAATCTCCTTATCTTTAGGCATTTGAAACTCCAAAAGATTGTCAGCAACAAAATGTTTCACATTGGCATCTTCGACCGCATATTTTTGCTTCATAACATCCCAAATCTCACTTGCAGTTTCATAATCTGCATACACATCATAGAAATAATTAGCCAACCTATTTTAAATATGTCCCCTGCAAAGAAATTTTGAACTCCATCTTTTATAGTTAAAACCATCCAAACATCCAAGTTTTAAAATACCCGGTAATTGCGTAAAGATTTCATCCACTTTAGTAGAAAGATCGGTCTTAAGATTGTTAGAAAACATGGATGAAAAATAATAATTTAATGAAAAAGTTAGTTTTACACAAATACCAAATGTTATTTTAAAATATCAAATAAAATATTTAATAAAATGAAAGAGATACAACTCACAAAAGTATCAGTCGAAGAACGTAAGAAAGCGATGTCCTTAAGACTGATTTTGCCCCATCGAGATATGTAATCTGGTGCAACAGGGTTGGTAGCGTCGACCTCGAGGATATGACAATCGGTTAGATCGTTGCCAAGGGTGCACTCCCAAATAGTAGGTCCCGGTGAACTCTCCTTAGGCACCAACTAGAGCTTTTATGTTTTTTAAATAAATAAATAAATAACTTTACAAGAAAGCACAAAGGGAGGAAAGTGTTTGAGAGAACTTCTTCTTGATTGCTTGATTATTGCTTGCATCCACAACTCCAAAGTAAGCTATTTATATTGCACAAAAAAGAGTTAAATAAATGAAGTAACAAAACCCATTTAATAGGTCTTAATTAAAGCATAATGTATGTATCTCATTACTTGCATTAGAACGTAAATCACTTTACAAAAATTTAATCGAAATTAAAAGTAATTACCTGAAGAAATAAATTAAAATGAGTTAATGAAGAAATTAAAATTTTGATTTATAATGAATATTTCTAACAATTTACTTTATGATGACAATAGAGAGACTCTAATTTTTATAAGAGGTTCAAGAATTCTTTTATTTATTTATAAATTTACAACTTCAATTATTATTTCATCCATAAACGTAAAGATCTTTACAATAACATTGTGGACGGGGCTTCAATCCTGCCAGAGTCATGACGACCTCAGCACTGCTTTTCTAAGTTCTATGAGGAAGCTTAGAGGGTCATAAGATCAAGTCATAGGGATAGGATTCAAAGAATTTAATGGAGTTGCCACTTGGATAATTAACCAAAAAAAAAATGAGTGACGGCAATCGATCCTTTTCTGGACCTAATTACCCATCACCCCTTTAGAGCTGAGTTCGAAAAGTTAGGTACAAATTTTTCCGTTTGCCCGGACAATGTCCAGCCTCTACTATGGTTAACCGAGTTGTTTATTTCTAGGCTATTAATTTTATCTATCTTAATCCTAAATCCAATTTTGCATACAACCAAATTTTATCTTTTTAATTACATATGGGTGAAGCAGTTTATATACATTTATAGAAAGAGGAAGAAGAATGAAATTACATTTGCCTTCAAACATGAGGGAATTGGGAAGAGGATTACAACCATTTCCAAAAATAATGCGTAAAAGTAAATAATCATAAAATGATAAGTATGGAGGGTGAGAATTATAAAGAAGTGCTAACTAATACTTCAAAAGACAAGCAAATAAGATGTAAAACGCGAATAAAACATGGAATCACAAGGCAATAAAAGCTAATAGACTAACTAGAGACTTAAAACGTACGTCAAAGCGATCATCTAACCAACATGCATAACAAAATCAAGCTAACGTTAACAATGGAATGAACAAATTATAAGAGAATTATCATGAGGAATCATGCATTTAACAAATTGTATTAAGAGAGAGCACTTCAAATGCATAAATCAATTAATGAGGATAAAAGCGATCAGAGCATGGTTTTAATAAAACAGAAGTAGCTTGGAAGTTTAGATAGGTCAACAAGGATAAATTGAATAAAAAAAATCCTAGAACTCAGTACGAAACAGGTGTGTGCCTTTGCTCAATCATCCAGAATAGGCGCACACCTGTTTATGCTTAGAAAGAACATAAATCGTTTTAAACTAAAGAGAATTAAAGCAGAACAGAGGCTATCTTAGAACAAGACAAGTCAGAGATAGTATTAGGCTAAAAGAAAAAAAAATGATTTTAAGATTAGAAATTTGAAGACAGAAAGGTTGGAACCTAGATTTTGATGAACATGTGTGTGGCCACATGGAACCAGAGCATGCCCACTCTTATCCATCTTTAGAAATATTGCAAATTGAAATCATTTAAGAGGAAGAGTTCTAGATTGAGATAAGGAAGTGTGTGCCACTGTTCATTAATTAAGAATAGGTGCACGTTTGTTCATGACCAAAACCTAAACTTAGGAAGAAAAAGAGAGCGATAAGAAAATTAATTCGTATTTTGAAAAATAGATTAGAATATTTAAAACAATAATTAGAGAAAGGGGATAAAAGGATATAACATTTATATCACATAAGGTGGTTTTAAAACTATAAAAAGATAGAATATCATTTTAATGCATGCATAATCTTTATTAAACAGAGGGCAATCAAATCATATTAGGGCATTTATCTAATCGATGTCATCATAAACTAACCCAATCATGGCATTTCTAACTTAAACATGCATTACTTAACTAATCATGGCAATCCTAATCTAATCATACTTATCTTAACTAACTATTTAACTAACAAGGCAATAAACTAAACAAACATGGCAATAACACAATTAAAATCCTAAACTAAACATTACTCCTAAGCATGCTTCTAATCATGACATTAATCCTAAGCATATTTCTAACATGGCAAAATGTTAAAAACTAAAAATTAATTAAGGATTTTGGCCCTCAATTCTTTACCTTTTTCAAGGGTGATTACCTCTTCTCCAAAGCTTAGACTTCATGAAAACTAGTGTATCAAGGTTTTTTAGAGAAAACCTCAATTAAGAGAAACGTGTTTAGAATTTTAAGTATTCTCTACCAATTCCACGCATGTCTTCTGTGATTTTTTATTGTAAATAATACATGTTTATATAGGTGGAATGTGGAAGTAAGCTAGTCACTTTTTCTCAACATAGGATCTAAAGTACAGGTGTGCGTCTTCTCATGATATAAGCATGCGCCTTCAAATGTAGGCGCTGCACCTACTTCTTAGGTTTTCTTAGGGTTTTTAGAACCTTCTTAGGTGCATATCCTCAGGGAATGTAGGTGTACACCTATTTCATTGATTCCTGCACTTGTTTGGCTCATTCTGGGGTTTTTTTAAAATTTTTTTTGGGTTATTACTTTTTTTTTTGTTTTAGGCTATTTTTTGGAAGTCTGAGAGCCTTGTTTCGGAGAAATCACCCTTCATGACTGCTAAAAGTCCTATTAGGCCTCAAATCATAAGCAAAGATTCGAATGCTTACAAACATTCTAAGAATTACTGTGTAATTCGATTTATTATTCAAGAACAACACCCCATACACGTACACGAAAATATCCTTCCTTGTCCATGAACGATTTGGCCTTCCAATACACTTCTTTTATATATTTCTTAAATCTAACCAAGTCAAATTTGATATTTTCCTCCTATATTCATAAAAACATTTGACGAATTTTCCCTTGATATTACGGGTGTCAATTCTATTTTTGTCGTGTCCAGTTATGACACAAAAAAGACTGACATAACATGAATACGGCACGTTTATTATGCATGAGAGCTAAACACGAACACAATATGATTGTTAAATAGGTAACATGACATGACACGCTAACATGAATAATAAACTGTTTATTTCCGTGTTAGACACGAACATGACCCGTTTGATATGATTATGATATATTACACGATCAACCCAATTTATATATTTAACATTATTACAATACATTTAGATATTTGACACGATTATGATACATTTACAGGCATGTTTATCACATGGTTTACATGTTTGACGCGATTTCATATTTCAACCTTTTTTAAATGAAAAATTAATAATACAAAATTCATCCATAACACAATAAAAAGTCCACTAAATAATAAATTTCAAGTCTCATACAAGCTTCAAATACAATATAAATACAATAAAGAGTTCACTTCAACAATTCTATCATAATAAAATTATTAAAAATAAAGTCCACAACACTAATTCATCCAAATAAGCATGCATAACAATTTTAAATTCTTGATGACCTGGAAATCAACAAGTTATAGCCTCGAAAAACAAACTTCATCCATAATACTCAAACATGAAATATCCTTTAACAAACAAACAAGTGAACAACCATCACAAATTACAATTGACAACAACTTATAGCCATTACATATTCATCTCCCTTTTAACTCCTAAGCAACCTACAAAAAACAAGTAATATGTAAAAGATTAATGTTAGTTTAAGATGGTATAAAATTTAAAATTCTAATAACTTACAAAATTAGTTTGTCACTTACACAATTAAGACTTTCATGAAATGGTAGAACTGCCAGCTGATTATCTAACTTGTTAGTTGGTATTCAAGTTCATCACATTTTCAGTCAACTCATCTAACATAAGATTTACATTTCATAGAAAATCTAATTATTTATACAATGATTAGAATAGTATTTATAAACATAATAAAACAACTTATAGAAAAAAAAAATGCCAATTACTTACCTTGTTCTCCAAATATCCAATCTCTGGTGCAAATCAAAGCCTTTATTGTATCAAGCGTAAGTGCACTTCTAAATTGATCAAGAACTCGTCCATCAACACTAAAAGCTAACAAGGATGCAACCATAGAAATAATAATGCTTAAATATCACGAGTTGTACAAGCAAGTTCAAGATAACGAAACTCGTTTCCTTTCCAAAATAGGAGAATATCCAAATTGATTGTCAATTCTATCCTTGGTTCATCCACATATAACTCTAATTTTATCTTTTGAGTTGAAGTCGTTAGTCTAGGCTGTCTAAAGTATCAAATTCCTATACACATCACAAGAAATAAGAATCAGTAATGAAATGAATAAGCATATAACAAAAAATATATTCTTTTAAAAAGTCTTGTATTTTGTACCTTCAATAGAACATCTTCCATAACTTTTCTACTTGACATGTCTTAACAAGTTAAATCATCATGAAAACTTGATGAAGAACATGCACCAATAGTTTATTTTTTCTACACCCATTATACAAAGAAAATAACTTCTCTCTAGCTTTAGAAAATTGAAGATCAAAATCATCCCATACAACTTTTTATATGCAAAACTCAGCAAATTGCATTTTGTACTATGGATCCAAGATAACTATGATGGCCAAAAAAATAGAATAATTTGACTAATACTTCTAAAACTTGGATAACATGCGTTTGGCCATATCCTTCAAGTAGCTATATTCACTTTTCAAGTGTTGCTTCAAAGTCAAATAAGCCACGAACACTTTATGAAAGTACAACGATGAAGTTGGGGACTTTACGCCAGAAAAAATACATGTTGTGTCTAAAAAAGCACTAAAAAAGTTGCTAATTTTCTCCATTTTCAACCACTCATCTAGAGAAGGGCAATGAATGTAATTAGAATCGTTTAACTGCTTGTGACAAAAAGCTGGACTGTAATACATAATACTTTCAAGCATGAGAAAAGTAGAATTCTATCTTGTTGAACATTTTTCCTCAAACCCTTTTACAATCTAGAGGCAGATTGTTTTTTTTTCTTCCTTGTGACCCTTTCACATATTAATACTTTCATGAATTTATAGATTGCTTCATCTATTTCTTTCGATCCCTCTTGAACAATCAAATTAAGGATAGAGCACAACAACAAATATGAAAGAATTCTCCTTTGGCTAATAAGCTTTCTTTAAATTTAATTGGGATTTTAGAAGCTCAACACAAATATTTTAGATGGAGTATTATCAAAGTGATAGAGAATGTCCTTTTTTCAATTCCTCACTCATATAGCAACTTATGTATTTTATTATACTAAAAAACATCAGAATATGGAGGTAACAAAGCACTAAAGTTTAACAACCTCTTTTGTAAAACCCAATCTTTGTCAAGAAAATGAGTTGTAACCCATCCGTAGTTATGGAATTCCACAAATCAGAGGTTAAACTAATGTTACCCTTTTTCCCTATTATATATCTTCATAACATCAGTCTTTGTAATGTTCTAGAAATGAAATTCATCGCATCATTCAAATAAGTGAAAAGCCTTCTAATACCACCATACTCAACAAATTGAAAAGGCAAATCATGCATAAAAAGTTCATCGACAACAATTCATGAAAGACAATAGGATGAAATTTAGGACTATGCATTCCCACATTGCCATCAATTTGGTTTATCATATACTGACTTACATCACGTGAATCTTTTCTCGGGCATGAATCCAAATTCTACTTTGAAGAAGACCCATTCCATTCCTAAATTCAGAGCTGTAGGCCGCTTCACATAATTTGCATTTGGACGTTTGCTTCTTATCTGGATACCCTTCCCTTGGTAGTAATTCAAAAAACTTCTGTGTTGTTGAAGTTAATTTTCTTTTACGTGTCCCATTTTAACTCATTTCTTGTTGTGCAATACCTTTAGTCTTACTACCCAAAGGAAATATGTCATCCTTACTTTATAAATTTGTTTTCACTCTAATGGGTGAATTAGTTTCCAAATAGTCCACATTTAAGAACTAAACCTGCATAAAATCAAAAACAAAATTAGAGTTATTCATAAATGAAAAAGAGAATACCTGAAAAGACTATTAAAAGCACTATGTTGATAGGAACATGCATTCAAAGAAACCTACTTGGCTATGATTTAGCCACGACTTTTTCTCCAAAATTTTATACAAAATTTAAAAATTAAATAATAGTTGAGATGATGATGAAGAACTTAATTGGAAATTCTACATCGTGAGAAGGTAATAATGACACAAATATATTAGATAGTTAAAAGCTTTCATTAAGAACATAGTGGTATAAATTAACATCATCATATGCTAGAAAACAAATCATCATGTATTCATTTTAATTTTATATAAATTTTCTTTTAACGGCTTTGCTTTCCTCAAGTGAGGATTGGGAATGGTATCTAATGATAGTATGACCTTTATTCCAGTGGACTAATGCCTAATGGGCCTATTTCAGTCATTTAAGTAATGACTATACACCCATTCAATTACGGATCATCAACTATGTTAGTGTCAGTAATTGTTCAAATAATCACACAATTTTATCATGGAGAGGAACAAATTAATAACATAGAACTTGAAGACTTCATTGAATCTAACTAATGAAGACTTCAAATATAGACACTAATTAATATGACAAGAAATTAAAAAAAATAACAACCACTATAATTTGTTCTAGTTTATTCCATTACTTAATGTGACAACTAAGAAACATAACAAGAATTACTTGTTAAACATCAAAATTAACATATGAAAAGCACATCAAAATAGAAGAGTGAACATAACAAGATTATAGAAGAAGTGAAAAGAAAGCAAGAAAGTTTATTCAATAGCACAAATCGGTTGAAAATAGAAAAGTGAGAAGAATAACTAACAAAATGAAATGACAATCAGCAATCTAGTCGAAACAACTCAAATGTTAGTTAGGTTTTTATTGATTTTGTTCAAATACAATGAATAAATCGTAATTCAAGCATATAAGCACACTAAAAACCAAAAATAAAAAACTGACAACTTAAAGAGCTTTGACAAAAACAAGAATAAACAATTAGTTCAGCAATGTTTGAAATAGAAAAAGGAAAAGGTAAATCTGACCTTTTTTATAGTGAAGTGTTGGTTTAGCATGCCTTTCTTCACTAAGACTATTTCTCAGTAGCTAATCTATAAATCCAGTAAACCGAAAACACAAAAAATTAACAAAATTAAATGATCTATTCAAACAAAATGCAGATAAAGTTAGTTAAACTGGAGAAAAAGTAGCGAAAGTACCAAAGTAAGGATAGGAGAGGACTTCTTCACGAGGATAGGACAGGACTGAGGAGGTGATTCAAAAGGAGAGGAGAGGAGAGGAGGTGAGCCGTGAGAGCAACGGCAATGGTCGTGAGAGCGAGGGCTTGAGTTGAGCAGCGTGAGACTTGAGATGAGAAAGGGCTGGGTTTCTTTGAGACTTTTTTGAATTTTGAATTATGAATTTAGGTATTTTTGTATTCTAATTTAGCCTTAGCTTTAGACTTATTCTTTAATTTGTTTTAATTATTAATATTTTATATCTGGTTTAGGGGTCCACGTTTCACCACTCTCCTTATATTAATATACAACATATAAATTTTTATTTCTTAATATATGTAAAATTAAAAATTATAAAATTATTCATGTTAATAATCGTATTTATATGAGTCACCTCCTCTACCAACCTCGAGTAACCAAAGAAACATTAAAAAGGAATAAATAAATTAAAAATAAATTAACACTAACAAAAAAATAAAACTTTTTCTTAGAAAAAAAACACTTACATCAATTTTAATTGTGCTATATTTATCCTAATTCGTGTTAACTTGTTTATGCTTAATTTCAGCTTATCTATACTATTTTTGTGCTAGATTTGGGTTCTATGAAAAGATAATCAGGCCCTTCAATAGTCCTTTCATTTTAACTATTCTATCAGCTAACGGTGGTCATTGATTAATTTTTGGAAACATAGGTTTGACAAAAAAAAAATAAGAGCAAAAGTTGTCTACGCTTGAAGTTTACCGAAAACCTAGGGGTAGTGAATGATATAACCTCATTGCACTCGCCAAATTAATCATGAATGGATCAAAAAATGTAACCTCCCAAGTCCATTCACCAACTCAAAGCCATAACTATCGATCTCTACAATAACAACTGGTTTGTTTGGGTGACTTGGAGTTCCTTTTGCACATCATTTGTTTATCTTCATAATGCATTCTTCACCACGAAATCCACACCAAAGAAAGAAGACGAAAACTGAAAAAAAAAACATTTAAAGATAATTTAATATAAAACAGGAAAACTAGAACAGAAAAACCAGAATATCTCATCACGAATATGAACAGGGCTACCAAGTAATCTTTTTTATTGTCCTGGTAAATAATTAGATTAGCTAGAAACTCATACTCACCTCTACCACCAACACAGGCTAACGAAAGAAACATTAAAAAAACAACTTAAAAATCACTAACACTAAAAAAATTTAACTTTTTCTTAGTGAAAAAAACACTCACAGCAATTTGACTTGCGATACATTTATCCCAATTCATGTTAGGAACAATCTCCCACCTTGTTTAGAATTAATTTTAGTTTGTTTATTTTTGTGCCATTTTCGTATTACATTTAGGTTTTATTTGGGCTACTTTGTTTTTGGGTGATTTTTTTATTATTGTATTATTGGGTACTATGAATTAATATTTTAAACCTTCTATGGTATTTAGGTCTTTTTATTTAATTTAAACCTTATGCTTGTCATTCAATCTTTTTCACCAATACAATTTGATAGTATTTTATCTTTTCAAGAAAGCTACTATTTGTCATTTATATGGTAATTTATTATGAAAATTACAAGATCATCGTCAAGAGTCATCCAATCATCCCCATAAGATAGTTTAATTTAGCACTATGATGCAATATTTTACAGTAATTCTTGAAAAAAAAAAGGACAAAAAGTGACGTTGAGTGGTTAATGTATTATGGACAATTATAGTGATCAATCAATCAATCCTATCAAATAACTGATAAAAAAGAAACTGAGATTATATTTCCTATAATTTACTTTATGATAATAACAGAGAGGCCCTAATTTTTATCAGTGGTTCAACAATTCTCTTTTACATGTATAAAACATTAATTGTTATTTCATCCATAAAATGTAACGATCTTTGCAATAACATTCCAAGAATTACTGTGTAATTCGACTTTATTGTTCAAGAACAAGACCCCATACACATATGGGAAACTATCTTCCCCTATCCATGAAATGCTTGGCCATCCTATACACTTCCTTTAAAAATTTCTTAAATCTAACCAAGTTAAATTTGACATTTTGCTCATTCATATATATATTCATAATAACATCTGACCAATTTTCCATTTGATATGCAATTTCATCCTTTATCAACAACTCATTTATATCACATTTTTCCACCAAGCTACTTTCATCTGCATTTATCCTATATTCCATGTAATCTAATCCGATAGCCTTAGCTGAATTTCCAAAGCACATCTTTGTTGTCCATTCAAGCCCCAACGGCACCACCTGCACAAACATCGATCCAGGTAAAAGAAATAATGAGTGTGTAAGAGCTGCACCATGTACCTCAACCATTGCATGACTCAAATAAATAGGATTATAAGCTTGGTGCAAGAAGGTGTTTAGAGTTGGCTCATATATAGTAACATCAAAAATTTACTTTTTTCGTAATGCATTTAACTTAAGCTTAATTTAAGATGACACATCCAACGCCACTATTATGACTAGCTAAGATGAGTCGTGGCTGTCAAACTATTTGAGAATTGTGGAGGGGTGATTTCAGCCATGGCCATAGGCTTTGTGTAAAAAGGCGCAAAAATGGGTGAAAGTTCTTGAATTTGGTATTATTAAGGTCAATCGTCATATATCCATGTGAGATGAGGCCTAAATTGGCATAATTAAAGCAATGAGTGGTGTCATCATTATCAGGGTTTATTGCTTGAAAGCCTGTAACAAATCTTCATACTTAGTGATTCACCAATCAACGCCTTGACTGATGACAAGAATAAAATCTTGATTGAGAAAGATCGAATTGATGGTGATAAAGAGAGGAATGAACTCATTATTGAATTTGTGCCATAAGTTTCCAAGGTACATACCTGCCATGAATACCAGAGCAGGAACATTGCGATGGGCTTGATATTTTGGGCTAGTTGGGCCAAGGTTGAGGTTATGGTGAGCTCTTTGATCTTAGTCATCAAGGAATTTTCCCATTTTCGAGGCTAAGGCCTAATCGTCTACACCAAGTATAGTGGGGTCGACGTAGAGGGATCCACAAGGAAGAAAGTAGATCATTTAGGGTAAAAAATAGTTAGATCATTGATTGTACATAGATCATAATTTTGGTGAAAGCAGTCACATTCAATTTGTTTGCTTTGACCTTTTGCCTATTGTGGTAGGGATTTCAAAGGTGGTAGAGGGATATCATCTGCAATGTAAAAATTCTGTTTAATTTTAGACAAACATATTAAAAATTCTAGGGTTACTCAACTACGTAAAAATCCTAGTTTCTAGTTCTATAATAGGAATTAAATAGACCATTAGATCAAGTAAGAGTGTTTAGTATATGATTGCTTCAAAGAAATCTTCTATTTATTAGTTTATACACAAATTTTTATTTTTTTCTTTTATTTTAGTATTTCGTTATGTTGAATCATTAGAATCCTTTGTATAATTGGGAAAAAAATATATCAATTTAGATATGAATAACTTATATGTAATCTAATTAGGTATAAGTTAACATATTACTACTAAGAGTGAGAATTTTTGACATCACCAGCGAACTCGACATGACAAGACACGCAAATTAGCGGGTTTGGGTTTGTCTTAATCCTGTTTGGGTCGTGTTTAGGTTGAAATTTTCAACCTGTTTAATAATCGAGTCGTGTTCGGGTTAAAGGTCTAAACCCATAGGTGACACGAACCCGTATAATGACACGAACTCGTTTAGTGACCCATATAACCCGAATAAAACATAATATCATAAAGTCACGAATTAAAAATTTGACACAATTAAATTTTGAATCGGTAAAATTACAAAAACAAGTCAAATATTAATTTGAATTTTAAACTACTAAAGAAAGGTAAAAAAAAAAAAAAAAGTAGAGAACGAAAACCTAAATCAAATTTCGTATTGAATACCAAAGCCAGCCTCCTCCTCACCTCACAAGCCTCTCCTCGCCAGACAGCCTCTCCCTGCCTCTAGGGGTGGAAATTCGTGTTCACAGGTCGTGTTCATCTCATGTCGATCTGTGACACGATAAAGATTGATCCAATATGAACACGACCTGTTTATTATTCGTGTCACTAAGACTTAACACGAACATAACATGATTATTAAATGGGTAACACGACATGACACGCTAACACGAATAATAAATGGACCCGTCTAACACGATTTAGACACGTTTACATGATTGACACGATTCGATTGATATGATTATCACTTGTTAACACGATTATGACACATTATACATTTACAACACGATTATGACATGATTATATATTAAAACATATTTTTAAATGAAAAAGATATAACAAAAAATACAAAATTACACAAGATTAAATACCAAGAAATCATACAAACTTCAAATGCAATATAACTACCATAAGAAAACAACTTTAACAATTCAAATACAACAAAATTAATAAAAATAAAGTCCATCAAATCTCAAATAAACATGCATCACATTCTCAAATTATGGATAACTTAGAACAAGTTCATCATAAACAAGTTCATCACAAACAAACACTATAAAGTTATAGTCATCTATCACAAATCACAATTAAGTGCTCACAAACAAATACAAAAAAGTTTTTCAACTCTTATCCATCTCCTCTTCAACTCTTAAGCAACCTACAAAAAGAAAAAGCATACTCATGAAAAAATCAAATTATAAAATTATATAAGTCATATTATAAATTAATCAAGAAAATTTACAATTTGTTGATGATCTGATAAACCATAACAATGAAAACTACAATATACTTCAATTACCAAATCAGATTTCACATGTAAATGAATCATGCACTTACACAATTAAGACCTTCATGTCATGGAAGAACTACTAGCCGATTCTCCAGCTTTTTGGTTGATACTCAAGTTCATTACATCTTCAGTCAACTCATTTATCTTTGGACTTCTAATTTCTATAAAATTCAATCATTTATAGAATGAATAAAGAAGCATTTATAAACATAAGATAACAAATTATAGAGGAAGAAAACAAAAATAAATTGTTGAAAGAGTTACCTTGTTGTCCAAACAACCAATCTCTAGTGCAAATCAAAGCCTCTACGGTATCTGGCGTAAGTGCACTTCTATGTTGATCAAGAACTCGTCCACCAACACTAAAAGCTGACTCGAATACAACCGTAGAAACTGGAATACTTAAAATATCACGAGCCATACAAGCAAGTTCAGGACAACGAAACTCATTTCCTTTTCAAAAAAGAAGAATATCCATATTGGCTGACAATTCTGTCCTTGGTTCATCCAAATATAACTCCAATTGTGACTTTTGATTTGAAATTGTTTGTCTAAAGCTGTCAGCTTGATCAAATTCCTATACATATCATAAGAAATAAGAATCATTAATAAAATGAACAAGTAAATAACATAAATATTAGACAAATATATAGATTTGGATGAAAAGTTTAGTGTTTTTTATCTCTAATAGAACAACTTCTACAGCTTTTCGAGCAGTCATGTCTTGACTAATCATATCATCAAGATCTCTGGATGAAGAAGGTATACTAGAAGTTGAATTTTTTTTTGTACTCATTGTACAAAGAAAACATCTTCTCTCTAACTTTAGACAACTTAATCTCAAAATCATCCCCATAAAGTTTTTTATATGCAAACTCTACAAATTGCATTTTGTATCTTGGTTCCAAGACAACTCCTATAGCCAAAATAATGCAATAATTTGACCAATACTTCTCAAACTTAGACAACATGCGCTTAGCCATATCCTTCAAGTAGTCATATTCAATTTCAAAGTGTTGCTTCAAAGTCAAATGAGCCACAAACACTTTAAGAAAGTACAAGTTTGAAGTTGGGTACTTTGAGCCAGAAAATATACATGTAGTCTCATAAAAAACATTCAAAAAGTTGTTAATTTTCTCCACTTTCAACCACTCACTCGGAGAAGGGCAATGAATGTCATTAGAATCAGTCAACTGCATGTGACAAAACGCTTCAAGCATGAGAAAAGTAGAATTCCATCTTGTAGGAACATCTTGCCTTAAAACCCATTTTACATTCTAGAGACACTTGTTTCACACATTCAAGAAAGGTCCTTTTTCTTCCTTGTGACCCTTTGACATACTTAATGCTCTCACGAATTTTATAGATTGCTTCATCTATTTCTTTCAATCCCTCTTGAACAATCAAATTAAGGATATGAGCATAACAACGAATATGCAAGAAATCTCCTTTGGATAATAGTACTTTCTCAATATTTAATTGAGATCTTAGAATCTCAACACAAGTATCATTAGATGAAACATTATCCAAAATTATTGAAAATATCTTTTTTTCAATGCCCCACTTACTTAGCAACTTGCATATTTTATTAGACAAATTAACACTAGAAGGTGGAGGTAGCAAAGCACAAAAGTTTAACACCCTCTTCGGTAGAACCCAATTTTTATCAAGAAAATGAGCAGTAAGGCACAAATACCCATCCGTAGTTATGGAAGTCCACAAATCAAAGGTTAAACTAATTTTACCAGGTGCTCTATCTAACATGGCTTTTATTCTTGCCCTTTCCCTATTATATATCTTTAATATATTAGCCTTTGTAGTGTTTCTAGAAATAGGAGTCACCTCATCATTCAAATATGTGAAAAGCCTCCTAAGGCCAGTATACTCAACAAATTGAAATGGTAAATCATGCATAACAAGTGCAGCAGACAATATTTCATGAAAGACAACAAGATCAAATTTAGGACTACATATTCCCAAATTGCCATCAGTTTGGTTTATCATATACTGACCTATATCACGAGAATTTCTTCTCAGGCAAGACTCCAAATGACGCTTCAAATTACCCATTCCATTCCTTGATTCAGAAATATAAATCGCTCCACATAATTTGCATTTGGATCTTTGCTTCTTATCTGGATACCCTTCCCTTGGTATTATATCAAAAAAACTTTCACACTTCTGAGGTTAACTTTCTTTTTCGTGTCCCACTTTGAATCATGTCTTGTTGTGTAGTGCCTTCAGACTCACTACCTATATTGAATATGTAATCCTCACTTGGCAAATTAGTTTCCATTTGAGTTGCTAAATTTGTTTCTAAAGAATCCATTTTTGAAGGAAAAAACCTGCATAAAATTAAATTAAAAATCATTAGAAGAAACAAACTAGAAAGGAAATAGCAAAAATTAATTATGCTAATGTACTTAAGTAAAACAAAATTAATAGATGAAAAAATACTACTACATTTACAAACTTGTTAAGAGTCCTACAAGTCTACAAGCCCAACAAAAATAAATGGTTCTTTTTTTCTATTTAATAATTTTTAAGAGTATAATTAGATTTTGTTAAGAAATTGATCAAAAAAGTACTAATACATTTACAAAATTAGTATACCAAAATTTGTGCCAAAAATAATAATATATTATATTTAACTTTTGGACTATCAAATAAAGACCGACCGACAAACCGATTATGAAACCAAGCACGAGTCCACAACCCAATACCATATCAATACAAGTATACGAGGCAATCTTTATAAGAAGCTGCCATATGGTTACCAAATAGCTTATAAGTTTCATGCCCACAGCCAGCCATAATGTTGTTTGCTAGCCTTCTAATTTTGTGACCTTGATGCGCCTGATCAGCAAAGCAAAGCAGGTCCCTCTACAAGTCAACATCTGAACCTTAATTATCGAGCTTAACTGAATTTGAGTTGATTATTGAAGTAGATGACATGAATGCCTCTCGCTCTTACTTTCTTTAAAAGGAAAACACTAAAAAAGAGCTTCTCATCCAGCAATGCCAGGTAAGGCATACATATTTATGTAAATAAAGTAATATTTATTCCTCATTACAGTTGCATGTTTTAGTTAGAATGCAAATGGCACTTTCCTTTTCCTATGACTATGTATTTGTAAATCATAAACCTTATTATAATTACAAAATAACTAAAACATCACAATACCTACTTCTACTAAGAGTGGAAGAGAAAAAGACTATACCATCTCGCATTAAAACACTGAATATTTCATAAATTATTAATGTTTTTCAATAATATTTTAACACTTTAATTTAGTTTCTCACAAGTTCTACATTTATATATGAAGATATATTAAAAACCAAATTGCAGACATTAAGAAAACTTAGTTAAAATAAATCTCATATCAAGTTTCTACTATTCCAATTCTGCATACTAGAAATCTCAGAATCATTTTCTCAGCACATCTATTCATAGGATAACTAAAAATAACATTGCTACTAATCCTAAAATCACTACAGAATGATGAACATCCAATATTCTCAATAAGCATTCAAAGGGAAACAAAATGCATCTAATAGTTTGATGGCTATGGTAGAAAGATCAAATGCAAAAATAAGGAATCACTAACTGTATTATTATGCGAAAAGTGCCCTTATACGGCATCCACTGGCCTCCACCAGAAACTCACTCAAATGGGAGATGGTATACAATTTATATGATTACAATGATTAAAAAACCAATATCATTTTCATCTCTTGTGCTTGGGAACAATTTGTCAATGCAATTATACTCTCTTCTCTTTGAACTTCATTGGCGAACATGTCAATCTTTCAACTTCATTGGTGGAAAAGTCAATAGCAAGCACACATTTAATGTGAAAAAGAACATATGGACATACAGATATAGATCGAGCTTTAACTCCATAACCACAACAAAGCCAGACCATTTTTATTTGTTGAACTTATAGCGTGATCGTGACGAGCGGGACTGGACGATTAGAGGGCTGTGGTCACAGCTTGAGGACAGGGGGAGGACTGGACGGTGAAGGGTGGTGAAGCTGCGACGGCTGGCAGCAGTGAGGATAGGAGTTGGAGAAAGGCTGGAGGCAGCTTCCCTTGGTTGTGACCATGACAAGGACTCGAAGACTAGAGGGTGTGGTCATTGAAAGGGGAGGACTGGACGGTGGAGCTATGGTGCTAAAGCCGTGACAATTAGCGACAGTGAGGATAGCAGATGGCTAGCAGCGATGAGGAGAGAAGGGTTTCAATTCAAGCATTATTCTGATTTTTATCATATTAGGTTTCCTGTTTCCAATTTTCAGTGAATTAGGTTCCAATTTTTGTTAAAAGACAAAAATATCATGAGCTTTAAAATTTATTAGGTTTTAAAATTATATTCTTATTTTAAAATTTGGATACATGTAGGGACTAAAATGTTTAAAACTATAATATTAACTTTAGTATTTTTAAATTTAATATTATTTTGTAATCGTGTCAATATTCATGTTATCGTGTCAATCGTGTATAATATGTATTCGTGTTACTCGTGTCATAAACGTGCTCCTGTCATAATCATGTCGTGTCATAATCGTGTTTACATGTTTAAGACTCTGAACCCGAACACGACACAATTATTAAACGGGTTGACATCTTCGACACAAACACGAATAAGCTAAAATCTAAACCCTCTTAAACCCGTGTCGTGTCAAGTCGTGTTCGCGTGTCGTGTCGAAAATTGCCACCCCTAATTATAACTATAATTTACAAAATATAAGGACAAGTTGAGTTCATATACCAAGTTGGAGTAGAAGTTGATATAATATCTAACAAACAAAATAATGACAGGGGCCCAACCTAAAAAATTATAATTTATAGGACTTTAACTATAAAGTATAACAAGCGATCGTATATATGCCTATACTGTCAATAAATATCATCCAACAATAAGCTTATGCTAGTAAAAAATATATTATTCTATCGAATTTAATATATATCGTGGAAACATATTAACATATGCAATAAGCATTGGACTAGAGTTGTTAATGCAAAAAATCGGCACGAATGGCAGTGTCTAAAGAACCAATGGACTGCTGTACTAAGGTAGGAACTCGAATCCCATGAACAACTATTGGATTCTTTAACTCCAGGTGGCCAACTTGCTTTGCAAACGTATTCTAACCAAACAAAGACCTGCAAGATAGAAAAGAACGTTAGGAGGAGCCACGGTTCCCCAGGCTCTTGGACGCTCAAGTTAGCATGATTCATGGTGATGACCAGTTGAAATATAGGGGAGGGCAAGGTGTACTTAGGGAATGGAATAGTAGAGAAGTGTACAGTAGAGGAATACTATTTGGACAGCAAGGACAATGTAGATGAATCTTTGTCTTTGAGGTAACCCATAATTTCCCAGAGAGATTCATAGTATCAAAACAAAGATGATGGCTGCCTAGGGTTGTGTGTAAGGTCCTCTCTTATCCAAATCGTAATTATTCTTTTTATATCTCTTATCTTCACATGTGTGAGCAATCTAGGCCGCTCATCACATGCTAGATAAGAGGTTGGATGGGTTTCTTCTTGCTCAAGTTGTACTTGTTATGTGATGAAATTTTGAGCAGACACGTGGATGAGGGGACCATTCTGCTGACATTTGTAGATTTCGTGTTCCTCGGATAGGTATGTGGTCAGAAGGGATCACACTCTTTTCTCATAGGCGTGTTTGCTGGTACAATGTCGTACTCTTTTGGCATTTTGCACCTAGTCAATTATATGAAGCTTGGAATGCAAGTTGTTCGACCAACTTTGTAGTATTTGTGTTGCTTAGATTTTAGAAGGGAAGGAGAATGTAAAGGCAAATTACTAGGGTGAGGTGATCCATGCAGCCTCTCAAGGGCATTTTTGTCTTTTCCTTGGACATGTAATATTTTCTCTCTATAAGAGCTATCTTTGTGGTAGACATGGCATAGTGTTTAGGCATTATTGTAATTACATGTGATGAGAATTTAGATCTCAAGTTGGAAGCTTTGACCATTAAAATATCGAGGCGCATGCATAGGCGAACCTACCTTGAGACTCGGGGCCCAACCCTCCTAAAATCTGAAAATGTATTAAACACTCCCTTATTTTACATACTTAAATTAATATCCTTATTTAGAAAAATAACCTAATTTCAAGTTTTACCATTCTTTTTTTCCAAAATGTTGAGCCATCGGCCTCTTAGTTTTAGACTACGCACGCAGCCACATAAAAGTTTCATACATACAACAATATAAATCTATACTATATGTTAATTGATTTTATTATTTTATTCATAGATAGAATTTTATATTTTTTAATCTTTATTTATTTAATTTGATATACATTATATGATTTGTTTTTATCTTTTAGGGTTTTAAAAAAAATCAATCAATTATTATTATAAGAGTACAAATTCAAAAAATTTCTTATAAACATTAATATCTAACTCTTTTATGAGGTTTAATAGTATTGTATATTAATTTTCTTTTTCTTTTTTATTGATTAATTTGTATTAATTAGATTAAAGATAGGATATATCATTAAAAAATTATGTTTGAAAAACTTTTTTAAATGGTAAGGTTAATTATAACCCTTAGGTTTTTTTTTCCTCATATAATCAATGTTTACCAAATAAATTGTAAATATAAAAAGTGTACGGTGGGATAAAATCTTGGGTTGGCCACCGGGCGCATGCATGCACATTTCTCAGTTAATCCCTAAGTATTCCATTGGTCTTGGGTAGTATTATATTAATTAATGAGTAATACTACTCTTACAAACTACTTATACAAACTCATCAATACAAATTGATGTGACATAATGTAATTTGATAAATATATATTAATAATAAATATTATTAATTAATATAGGTGATGTGACGATCATATAAGGATACCACATCAGTTTGTATGTGTAAGTTTATATAAATAGTTTGTATGAGTAGAATTACTCTTAATTAATAAATGCATAGCCATCTCTGAAGGAGCTTTTATGCAGTCCTTAAAGATTCCAGAATTTTTCATGATAATTGTTATAAAGTTAAAGAGTATGCACAAGATTGTTTTAAAGTAATTAAATAGTATATATATATATATGTAGAAAACATTAATTCATGGTTAGAAAATTACAGCATGTTATGATAAAACAAAACAATAAAAGGGTTCTGTAGTGCGCATGCAGACCGAGTTATGGTTGAATGTGATCCGTATAATTTCGATCTAATTAAGAGATTGCTTTCCAACACGAACAAGAACACCAATAACACGAAACATGCAACCGGATATTGTTTCTACATTGATATTCCATATTGGTTTCTTCTTGTGTGATTTCAGGTACACAAAATCTGGCGTTTTGGGCTGCCAGTTTCAAGCTTACCTATCAGCTTGTGCAATATGTATGCATGTCAGGGTTATAAAACTTAATAGAGGAGAAGAAATAGAGATTTTAAAGAAGCAATCATATTTATAGAAGAAGTAAAAAAAGAGAGAAGAGAGAGAGATTCAATCAATACAGCAGATTGGTATTTTTGGGCCGAGCCGAAAACAGTCATCAGCTCTGAAGGCTTTGCAGGTTGGTCAAGATTGTAATGTTGAAACTTGAAAGAAGTAGTTATCAGACTGGTTAATATATAGAAATTAAGTAAGATATGCATGCAGCGAAATCATTTGCTTGTAATTAATTAGACCATATTATGTAAGATATACCTTGGAATACGAAATAATTAGATTTTAAATATTGGAGTCATGGCTGAAGGAAACTAGCAATTATATATTGTACACCACAGCCGCGCATATGGAACTAGGGTTAATTCTTATTGCACGCATGTCAGTTTTGAGTTGACTTGCGTAGATGTTTGACTATGGCGGATCCAGAATATAAAGACTTGGAGGGGCCAACATGAGAAAATTAGAAATTCACCGGTCACTTTTTTGGGTTAAAATTAGTCATAACTTATTATAATATTTAATTTTTTTTTTTCTTAACATTTGCAAGCCCTGGCCACAACGTGGATCCGTCCGGAGGGAAACGGCTACGGTACTACCGATTTTTTAATTAAAAAAATTTTCACTCATCAACAAAATTTCTAATTAAAAAAAAAAAAAACACTGCTGCATGGGTACGAGACGATCAATCGTTTTGGGAACTATGAAATAAGATAATTGAGTTGCAAATTAAGCTATTTTCTCTTAGCCTTATCTGTTGGCTGTTGCTTCAGACTGATGGTGCCTTGATATATGATCATGTGTTGCGACAAGAAGCCCATATATAAGACTAAAGAATCCCATCCTAAATTAACTCCACTGGCACAACAATCCTCCCCCTTTTTCATAAATCAATGCCACTTTGTTTCAAATAATAATCTCATCCGCAACTTTATTTTCAACTTAAATGAATACAACACCATTATTTTTAGGCAAAAAAAGGGAGGTTAATATATAATTTGAATTTCTTGATTATTCTAAATTCGCAACTAGGCATGAAATTAGTACTTGCGAGACCAAAAAACTAGATGATATGACAAAACAAAAATTATAAGGCTCTGAAACACAAGTGGGATGATTAATTGCAGTTAGATTATTGTGAAAAAGATTAATAATAAGATAAATTTATCAAAAAGCGAAATGATAAAAAAAGATAATTACGCATTTAAATTGTCAATATGTTCTTTTCACCCTTTTTTTACATTGTTTTCCTTACATAATTAATATGGACCATGGAACATATCATCCAATCATCCAAAGAAGATTGTTAATTAGTACGTCAAAGTTAAGAACATGGTCGAATATTTTGCACTAATTGCTAAAAAAATGACACAAAATTTATATTCAGCGAATGTTATCGGTCTCTCAAAGAGAGTATTTTTATATAATTTATATATTAATTAAAACGACAAATTAAGAAGCCTAATTGATAAGACATGTAGACGTGGTTCAAGAATTCACTTCTACGTAAGTAAATTTACAAGATTTAATTGATTCATTCACAAAAAGTATAACGATCACTACAATGTCATTCCAAGAATTACTGTGCAATTATCGATTTATTGTTTAAAAACAACATCCCTGCACACATGCGAAACTATCCCTCCTTATCCATGAATTGCTTGGCCTTCCTATACACTTCTTGTAAATATTTCTTAAATCTAACCAAGTCAAATTTGACATTTTGCTCCTTCAAATATATATTCATAATACCATCTGACCAATTTCCTCCTTGATATGCAACTGGGTCCTTTATCACCAATTCATTTCTATCATATTTTTCCACCAAGCTACTTTCATCTGCACTTATCTTGTATTCCATGTATGCCAACCCCATAGCCTTAGCTGAATTTGCAAAGCACATTTTCGCCACCCATTCAAGCCCTAACGGCACCGCCTGCACAAACACCGAACCAGGTCGGAGAAACAATGAATGTGTAAGAGCTGCACCGTGTACCCCAACCATTGCATGACTTGAATTTACAAGTTCATATGCTTGGTGCAATGGGGTCCTAGGAGTTGGCTCAAATATGGTAACATCAAAACCTACTTCTTCTGCAACGCGTTTAACTTCAGCTTGATTTAAGATGACACGTCCAACACCACTTTCACGACTTGCCAATACCAGCTGCGGTCGCCGAGCCACCGGAGAATTGCGCTTGGAGGGTTGGTTTCGGCCATGGCCATAGGCTTCGTGTAACAAGGCGCGAAAATGAGTGAAAGTCTTTGAATTTGGTATTAATGTAGGGTCTATAGTCATAAATCCATGTGAAATGAGGCCAAAAGTGGCAGAAGTAAAACAATGAGTGGTGTTATTATTATCGAGGTTTATAATAGGGTACTTGCTAAAAGCTTTTAACAAATCTACATACTTACTGAGCCACCAATCACGAGCTTCACTGATGACCAGAACAAAATCTTGATCAGGCAAGATTGAATTGACGGTGATAAAGAGGGGAATGAACCCATCATTGAATTCATGCCAAAAGTTTCCAGTGTATCCACCTAAACTGAATACTAGAGCGGGAACATTATGATGGGCTTGGCATTTTGGGCCTAATGGGTGTACAGTTGAGGTTATGGTGAGCTCTTTGATTCTCCTCATTGTGAAATTTTCCCACTTTCGGGGATAAGGCCTAATCTTCTCCACCAATGAAAATGATGGTGGTGTCGACGTGGAGGAAGAGGGATCCAAAACATAGAAGGTAGAACTTGTGGGGTCAAGAACAGTAGGACCGTTGATTGTGCATAGATCGTAATTGCGGTGAGAGCGGTCGCACGTGATTTGCCTTCTTTGAGCTTGTGCTTCTGCTTCTGGCTGTGGGGATTTCAAAGGTGGCGGAGGGAGCTGGTCTCGATTGCTTGTTGACTTTAGCTCTGAGAACTTTTTGTCTGCAATCGTAGAAATAGACGCAAAGTTAAAAATTCTTAATTGGATATGTTATTGACAGATCGTTTTGCTTGAAAAATAAGTCATTTTTATTACTAAGACTTTACAGGACCACTTTGTTCCTAACGCAAGCAAAGAAATGCCCGGGGCTTATAAATAAATATACAAGGACTGGATGAGTTCATAACATAATTAAAGTTGTTATATATGGTATCTAAAAAATATAAATAATGAGATCGGTCCAAAAATAATAAAAGTTAATTTGTTACTTTAATTATAACAACTAACAAGCAATCATATATATGCTTATATTATACCGTGAATAAATATTATTCCGCAGAGTTTATTATTGTAGAAACGTACAAAAAGGTGTTGAAATGTAGCTATCTTTATGGTAGATATTCTGTAATGTACATATTAACAATACTTGAGATCAGAATTTAGATTCCAATGTGGGGTTTTGACCATTACAATATTCAGTACTTGAGGCATATGCATTATTATTCTTCAATAGCTAAGCAACACCTTCGTCTTGGTCTATAGGGGAAGAGATACCGGTACAGGCACGATCGGTGGACTTCAAGCCAAGATAACATTATTAATTTCTTTGGCTAATACAAAAGTTTCTCTGCAGTCCTTAGATTCCATATATATGTATATAAAAAGATTGTTATGCATAGAAAAGTAAATATAAACGTCCAATGAGAATTTAGATTATTACATGTTCATTCATAGTAAGAAATTAACATACAACTTGGTGACAGCTAGTGCATGTTAATAAAACAAAACAAGAAAAAATTAAGGAGTCTGCAATAATGCGCATACCTTGATTTCGGCTTGAATGTGATACGTAATTTAATTTCGATATGATTGAGAGGTTGCTCTCCAAAACGATGAACACCAAAATCACGAAACATGCAGCAGCCGGCTTCTGTTTCTTCATTGATATACCCTATACCTTCTTGTGCTACTTCAAATAGTAGAAATTTGCAAAAGCATTTATATTTAATTTATAGAAAATGTAGATATATACACATATATATATAGACACACACACATATATATAAGAGAGAGAGAGAGAGAGAGAGAGAGAGAGAGAAATATTCAATCAATATTACCTCTAAATATGAATGAATATTGAGAGATCAACTAATATCTGCTCAAGACAAACGCAGGGTGGTCAGTTCTGGTGGCTTACAAGTCGGGCCAGAGAGAGAACAGATGAATGATGATCAGGATTCAAGGGGCAAGGAGTAATATGAAAGACGTTCTGAGACCAAATATATATAGAATAGGAAATGGAATGTACAGCTATATCATTCGCTTTTAATTATGGAGATCATTAAGATATATACCTACCAAATGCGAAATAATAAGATTATTGAAGTCAAAGCTGAAGGGAGCCAATATGGCATACCACATGCACAGCCGCTCTTGTGGAACTGGGGTTAATACGTGCAAGTTTTGAGTTGAATTGTCTAGATGTTTGAGCAATCGTTTTTCGAAATGTGTCATGAGATAGTGAGTTACAAAGCGATTCGGTTACGTCGACATCTTGCCTCCCACTGATGCTGCCTTGATAAATGGTCGTGAGTTGTGACAAGAAACATGCATAGCATGTGCAGTCACAGAGCCAAAAACAGTCAAAATGTTAATGAAATTCTCTAAATGATGCTGCAACCCAGCCCAACACTGTATAACCTCTGTTTAACTGGCTCACCACAACAATTGGTTGATACTGATATTGCAGTATGCGACCAAATTCATTTTATGCTCAAATTATTTTTAATATGTTGAATACTTTTACTCGACAATGTTTATTTGAGTCAGGCATATCATCTTACAATATTGAGATGATATGTCGACTTATATTTAATTATGTGTTGAAGGTGTATAAATTTTCATTTTTTTAATACATATATATATAGTTTTTTCAACTGTCTTATGACCTTGTGTTATCATTTTATTGAATAAGCTTATTGAATTATCCCTTCTTCTTTCATTTTTTCAACCCATTTATGAATTTGTGTCATCAGTTCATCGAATGGATTCACCGCCAAATCAACAAAACTAAATGACCCGGTGAACTTATTTCCTATATGTTAAAATTCAAATCCTATTATCCTGTTGCACTTCAGGAGATAAGGATAGAATCAGGTTATCAATAGCAGTTGTTATTCCATTTTAAATTTATATTTGAATTTGTAAATTAGTTGTAGATAGGAAGTGATTTTAGTAAGATAGATAGTATAAATAGAACCCCTTGTAATCAACTTGGAGTGTGGAAGAGTTTCTTTTGTTATTCAAGAACCTTCAAAACCAGAACTTTGTTTATTTTTTTCAGCATAAGCCTTTAATGCAAGTTTATGCAACTGATAAACATTCTAATCCTAAATACCATTTCTTGACATATCTTATGAACCCTTGTCAAGAACAAATCAAATACAAATTAAAATCGGAGAATAACCAAACTGGTGGTAAAGATCAGGGAGCATTGCGAGCTAACGTATAGCCTTGGGAAACGAAGAGAATAGTCTTTACAATGAACACAGGTCAACCTCCAGAACATCCGAGAGTAGTGTATTGTGATTATCCAAAAGTAGTGCGTAATCGTCATAAATATGGGCTCAGATTGTATCCGAAGGTGAAGAATTGCTGGAGTATTATCTTCTGCCACGTATTACCAATCAGCCAGAGCTTTGCCCTTGTGTGATTACTGATTGCGATTGCCAAATGGCAAGAAAGATTTGATACACTCGGTGTAACTTCTCCCTTTATTCATCACAAAGAAGTCGGAGGACAGGGGTGGCTTGTTGTGTCCAAAAGGTGGAGTTGAAGGTGTACTTAGCTCACGTAATGAAGAACTTATTGGCTCAACGAGAAGATTTGACTACATTGGACCTGGCCTAGGGGATGTATCGACCATGACAGAGTACAGCCTCGATGATGCCCTCTGCATGAACATCGAGGTACTTAGTATATTGTGTCAAGAACTTATATCAAAGTTCCGAGCATTACATAAAATATATATATTTCTTTGATTTATGTAATATCGGTATCTCTAAATTCTTCTTGTTGATATGCTGGATAAATTTAAGGAATTAAATTTTTTCTTTCATTATTGCTAAATTTAAATAATATTTGTTTTGCAGGACAATGATTGTATGGGTTGCTGGATCAGACAACTGAGAGTGGGTAGATTCCACCAGAATAGATTCTGGATCTATCTTCAATAAATATGAAGAACAAGCTTTTGGATATTTGTTTTTGTTGATTAGCAATACTTTTTTTGTTATCATTTTCATATCAATGTCTTGTTATTTTCCTTTTATTATTTTGTTTAGTAGAAGTAATATATATGTAACGCTTTCGTCAATAAACATTGTTCTTCAATGTCGACCATGTTTCTTTTGATAATCCGTCTATATTTGTCACGAATACTTCCTTTTCCTCAACTAATCATTATAAATTAAAATTAACAAGTGCTTTTTGACTAATTAGACACCATTTATTAATTAATCTCATTAGAAAATTTCAATTAATTAAATATTATTTCTCAATAAAAGAATCCCATTTAAATAAGATATAATTCCTCTACATCACTTTTCTTTCAATCTCAACTTGGGTTTCCAAACATTCAAAACCTCCTTGGCACTAAAAGTCAAAATGTTACTACAATTCTCCACATAATTTGGAACGGGCCTGGGCTTCATCATATAATCCAAGCTTCGGTTAGGCCCGAAATTTGTTGGGGTAATGGGAAACCTTCTGGTGCAACCCCCAGCCCAACACATTTACAGAACAACCAGTCCACCCAGCACTTGTTTCTGCCAAAAGTCATCAATGTAGCATGTGACCAAATCATTTTATGCTCAAACTATTTCCAAAAGTGTTTGATGTGTTTATTATGTATAACAACTTTATTATGCAACTAATCACACTCAGCAAACACAGCTCAAATTGATGATATATTTTAATCAAATCCTAGCAATATTATTGAATGAATAGCAATAACCCAACAACTAACATAATATTATAGAAAGAGTATTAACAAGGTGTGATGTGTAGGTTAACTTTAGGATTATTTGGCCCACATTATGATATGACTTAAATAGTAATACATAGTACCAACCACACAACTTCAAATGACTGTGCCACGAAGAGAGAATAAAATCGTATGCTTTACCTACTTTTTTTTTTTTGGTAAGAGAATAATTTAAAAAAAAAAGGAAAAAAGAAGAACATGACCATCTACGTACCTTTGATGTTATAATGACAAACATGAACCGTGGACCCTATATCATATCACGTCATTTTTATCATACAAATATAATGTAGGCCACGTCAACCTTCAGTTACTTTCATTTCAATTATTATTATTATTATTTTATAAATAACATTATACCTACAACCAATCTATAACTACCAATTTATATAGTTATAGAATCTAATATGTATACAATTATTACAGACTGTATAATTATTGTAACCTGTTTCGTTTATTGTGAATTTTTATAGTACAATAATATTATTTCACATCAGATCTTGTATGAAAATAGTTGTATAATTAAATCATATACGCATTAAATTGTATACATCGACGTACGGTGTTTCCTTTAAATATCATTCAGGGGTAACATGTGAATTGGATGTATTATATAATAGTAAAAGGGGAGTTATTGTAATTTTGAGAAAATTCAGATGAGCCATGTGAGTTAGGAAACTTGAAGCATATAAATGTAATTTACCATAGAATGAATGAAAGAATGATTGAACAGTACAGACGCTAATGCTGATGATGATGATGATGGATGCCCTCTGATATGAGTATGAGATCAGCTCTTGCGGAGTCGTGTGATGAGGTAAGACGAAGTGACAAATCAAGTGGGGTCCATGTTCATTCCATTCGATTCCAAAGGGTAATATGGTCAGAGCGGATACTAGAAAGGGTGATTTTGTTATTTTGTGCAAAATTGGAGGGCGATTGTTGTTCTGTGTGAAGCGAAGCGAAGGGAAGGATGTTGTTTAGAAGCCCAAGATTCATGGACACAGATCTACATAGGGATTTGAGAGAGAGAGTGAGGGAGTGAGGTGGAAGTGGGAATTTTACGCAAATTGTTTTAAAGTTGTTTTTCGTGTACGGACAATCTTGAATCTCAGTCTTCTCCTTTTTTTTTTAAGGGAATGGCTACGAGATATCCGATATATCATGTATTAATTTTTAAATATTATATAAAAATTATAAATAAATATATAAAAATTATAAATAAATTTTATTTATTGATTTATAATTTGTATATAATTATAATTTATAATTTTTATTCATCAATTTATAATTTTTATTCAAAAATTTACTGTATCGTTACAGCTACTATACTGTAGTCGTAGCTAGTATCATTCTTAGCCGTTGAATTTTTATTTACTTTTTCTTAATCTTCACACACTTAAATTGAATTTGTTGATAATATTTCTACATTTCCAATTTTTTATTGTAAAACTAATCTTAATATATACCCTCTCAAGATATATATGAACTTTAAAAATTGTATAATATTCTTCAAATACTTTACAGTTTCATTTCATACTTTAAAAATTAAATTTTGATAAAAACCTAATTTGATACTACATACATTTGATGATTCTTATTTATAAATTTTTCTTTTAAGAAATTTCCAATAATTTTATGGCATTTATATAATCTTCAAGATGCTAACTATTTTAATACTATCTTTGTTAAATGTAATATATTTTGTTTTTAAGATTTAAAGATGTTATTAACAACAAGATTTTAAAATATTTTTTATATAATTAAAAGAATAAAAGTGTGTTTGATACTATAGTAGAAATGGACTTTACAAATTTGAACAAATGGAATTCAATAATGTTTAGTAAACTCTAATAGAGGTTTTCTGCGAAGAAAAAAAAAAGAAAGGAAATGGAGAGTATTTGGAAATAATTTCAGAAGACACAGATGCCTTCTACCTTTTTTTTTAAAATAATTCTAAACGTTTTGTCGCTTGTTTTAAATAATATAATTTAAAAAAATGTAAGAATATTTTTTTTCTTTTTTAAAGAAAAAGAAGATTGGATGGACCCTGGGAATTAGACACTTTAACTTGTTATTTGAATGAGAACATGTCAATCTTAGCTTCTGGACAAATTAGAGATCAAATACGTACTACAATTAAAAGGCTCTCTTGATTTAACAGCTACCTTCGTCACTTTTAGTCACCAGTACCACTCGCTCGATCGGTATAATTCAAGCTTTTATTCTGGTCCTGAAACAAAAATTTTAAGGGATTATCCAAGAATAAAAATGAAGTGGAAATATTCAAACGTTTTATCTATCTTATTATACATTATTATTTTGTAAAATTCAGTCAAATTTTTTATTTTACTTGAATTAATTTAAATAACAAGTAAAAGGCTCTCTTGATTCAACTACGTTTGCAAATATAAAACCAGAGATGACATCAATTTAATTTGCAAGTTATTGACATGCCTATTCTTGAGCAGTAAAGCCCACCCAGTCATTTCAAATTTTATGAGAGTAGGTAGATTTATGGACCAGCCTTGGCCTGGCTAGCTGGACAATTCTCAAATTTGGCACACGAATTGATTTTGGAGTCATTGTCTTGCCTGTAAAACACTTTCACAAAGTTTAGCATTTCTGTTTCACATCTTTTTCTGCAAATATTCCACATGCAACTTCTGGTATATACATGTGATCATGATATTGGGCAATTCAAGAATAATTGTAAATCAAAACCAGTAATAATAGCTTGAGAAATTTTTTGTTCTTTATTGAACTTACATTTTATGTTCTTCCTCAGTTACGTGTCAAATCTGATATTATAAGCAAACGATATTCTGTACTGGTTTATAAGGGTTTGAGTTAAACATGATTTAGGTAAATATAAATAGGTTAGAATGAAAAATGCATATTTTTAAAACCCAAATCTGATATTACGTTGTGGGTTGGTTTTCTATCAAAGATAATGCACTTAAAAATCAATTAAAACGATAAAAGAGATGAATGTGAAATGTTTGGAGATTTGGGTCTTCTTCTTGTTATAGCTACAGTGGTGTTATTTGAGTGGGGGAAAGCCATGTATTCCCCACCTTCTTTTAGTCAAATCAAGCATGGATGAAGTTGGTGTTTCAATCTATTTACATTGCACAAATATGCTTGCCTTGTGGTCTTCACTTCATAAACGTGTTCTTAAATTTTTGTTATATTTCCTATCAAGACAGAAATTTTAGTTCTATCTTATTATTTTGTTCTTATTCTAATCATCTTATTAATTAACATAAATCAACCTTAATGACGTTAATGAGAACCAACATCGATCTCCGAGACCTTTTCTTGATCGAAAAATTCAACTTTTCTTTTTTTTTAAAAAAAAACTCAAAACAAAATGGGATAAAAACAACTTAGGAAAGTGAGTGGCCCAACCCTCTCTAAACCAAAGTTGGACATAAGTAGGACACACTTGGATTTGCATTCCATGAATTGCATTCGCATTCGCAAAGACGATGATGCTACCACAATTCTCCCCACTATCAATTCACTTTATAACATCTAAGAACGTTTCATCATCCCCCGTTAATAGGACCACACCAAACAATTATTCGCAACCATAATTGTATTTCATCTATCAGCATATTACCGACCTTAATATCTAATTAACATTATTGGTATCCTATTTGATTTCATTTACATTCTATTCAATGTCTTATGAGTAGTGTGTTACACATTGAGTAATACTACACTAACAACTCGTTTACAATCAAATCTCTTTACAACCTGAATTAATAAAATTGAATAATTGTAAGTATATATCCAATAGAATTTTTTTTAACTCATATTGTAGAGAGAGTCGGTCATAAATAGGTTGTATGTGTAGTATTATTATTTCATATTACGATTTTAATGTGAAAAAAATAATACTATACTTATAACCCATTTGCAACAAACATTTTTTACAACTTGAGTTGGTAAAATTATACTAAATATTATAATTTCTACTATTTATTTTTGTTTTTTCTTTCTCAAATGAATTTTTGTCAACTCAGATTCTATAGAGTTGGTTGTCGATGTAACATTATTTACGTACAAATATAAAAAAAAATTATATTGAAAAAAAAGATAAATTATATGATTTGGAATATAACAAATGGGTATTCAAGGATTGGTAAGGAAATGATTGAAAAATGACTAAATTAAAATCAAAGGACTGTATAACTCTCAAGTGAAGTCAATCAACGATGTGGGACAAGGGGCCACAATAAACAAAGGTAGGACCGTTGCCATCTACTTACCCAAATCTTCTTACCAGTTGGAACTTGAGAAAGCTTCACTCATTTTCCATGACAATGACCAATTAGGGACCACATTAAGCTCTCTAATCTTCGCAAACCAAGATCTCAATTAATCTCATTCACTAATCAATGTTCTGGAAATTTTGTGATTAGGTGATGATGACATGGGCCACATTTATCAAACCCCTCAACAAGCCATCTCATGGCTACAAAATCTCTCTCTTTCTGTTTCTGTCTGTTGATATTAAATGGACCATCCAACTCCAATCGATGTTTAACTGTGCATGTCAGATAATGGGCTGCACCAGATCCGTGTTGTGGTCCGGTCAATAGCACTTGAACCTGAACCTGAGCCTCATCCAGCACCCAGATCCTGGAACAATTGAATGAATCCTTTAAGCACCATTAGTTCAACAATAGCATGTAATTGTCCAACCAGAAAAAGAAATCATTGTTCCCTGACCTGAAAGTTGCATAAAGCATAATTTACCATGTGAAGTGAAGGATGAATATATATACCAAATTCCACGTTATTATTTGGGGTTCTCTTATAGTCCATGGGTGTACCAAAACATATTAGAAAAGATCACCGAAAAAACTTATAAACACCCTTATGCAATGTTCATATACTTGTTTTCAACTTTTGCCTGAATTAAAAAATAAAAAAAGTTATATATGTGTTTTCTACTTTCATATAAAATGATATATGATCATACCTGATAAATTGTAACCATATTGTATTATATGTGATAGTTTAGAATAAATGGAACAAATGCATATAAATTTGCTTAGATTTTGATAATAAATTTTGATATATGTATTGTACCGCGTGTGACAGATGGGTATTTAATTTTCTTCATTCTTCGATTTCGGATGTAATTATGTTACTAATTCTTGATTAAAATGTTGTTAAATCTCTTAGTATTTTTAGCTAACCATCACTATACCATTATCAATTTTTCTTCTGGGTTACATTGTTAAGAAAATTCCAAAAGAGATTGGTAGAGTAAGTGGAGCAAATTTAGTTCTTGGAACTTCAATGTTGACAACTCAATCGCGATTCTTATACTTAAGAAGAGTGACAAGAGATCATTAAGCAATCCAAAAAATACACATGGCAGCATTTTAATTAATTAATTAATTAATTCCCTCAATGACAATCTTGTTGCAACGGAGACAAGAATCTAATGCGAAAAATATTTTCAAGAGATGTTGTAATTAAGAAAAATTCGGGGGAAAATCTCTCTCTTTTTAGATTCAATTAAGACAAGCATTAAACTTAAAAGGAAAGCAATTGAGTTGATATTTGGCATTTGTCACGCAAGCATTTCACATGCTTCATTATTACATTTTTTTCTTAAAATAAAAAATAATACATAATCATTATGATAGTTAATCTATGGTATTTGTTTAGCAACCGTGTCATTAACAAGATCATTAGATCTTCTCCATGGTCAAACAATAAATGATCATCCAGAAAATTTACTTAAATTATAAAATATTATTGTTTTGTTCGATAAGAGATGAATAATAAATTGGGTTATGAAAAATCATATAATATCAATAAAATATGTTATTATAGTTTATTTTCGAAGTAATATTATACATACAATTAAAAAAATATTAATAAATAAATAACTATTATATTATATAATTTAATTTTTATCATTAATTTTTTTTTATCAACGCACACTATTAGAAAAATTAATTATAAATCAGCCGTAGGTAGGTACAACGTTACTCTTATTTTTGTTAAGACGAATCAAGACTTGAATATCATTTTCAAAGCAATAATTACAAAGTTTAATCAAGTGTGAAACATCTTTAAAATTAAACCTAACGTAATAATGAAAGTATTTAAACATTCTCAAAAAAAAAAAAATTTGTAAATTGGGGGCGGTGGCGCTCACAGTAACAGCAACATTACAAGCGATCTGGACATGCAGCAAAAGGAAGCCACGTGTTCGTCTCTTCTTTCTATTACCAAATCGTACACTCCTAACAACTAGACTTTTCTCTGTTAAGTTTTGAGACACAGACACACGCAGAGAATCAACCAATCAAATTCTTCCAGAAACGCAAAGTGTATCACGTTCCTAATCTCGTAAATACTCCCAAGTCCTGATGTCATTTATTTCCCATCCTTAAGTACCTCATCCTTTCCACAGTCTCCTGGGCCCCACCCCTTGTCTGCTCCCTTGTATTAACCAATCCATCCCCACTTAATTACCCAAATCTTCCATCTTTTATACGCCAATTACCATCACACTGTAAAAATGAAACAAATATCTAACACTAATAATAATCCGTGTTAGTTACTTGAGGTGATCATTTTGTATAAGTTTTATATTTATAAAAGTTATTTAGATTAATAATAAAAAAATATCTGCAGCAGAAGCAAGAGGGGTGGAGAGAATCAAGAAGTGGACATTTTCTAATAACATCTCAAAATCCGAGAAAAACTTAAAAGAAAAAATATATAAATAGAAAAAAGGGGAGAGGAGAGAAGTGAAGAAAAAGCAGAGAATAAAAAGAGACCGGATGTTGACAAATTTCATGTCACTGTTCTTAGAAGGTCGTTTGTTTGTGTGAAGATTTCTTATCTGGGATCTCTCTCTTTCTCTCTCTCTCTAAAAACAAACATTGCATACAATAGAAATTCACTTTCTCTCTCTAAAAGAGAAAAATAATAATAAATATTAAAAATTAAAAATATATACTCTTCTTATATATGCTTTATTTTTTATTGTTTTTTAATTTTTCATTCCTGTGTGGAGAGAGAGACACAGAGAGAGAGAGAGGGAGACAGTGGCCCAGCAGATCGAAATCTCCTTCTAGATGACGATCTAAGCTTTTTCAATGGTGCTGCGAAAGTACCCACTTTGTTCTTTGTTGTGTAATTATTGTTTTTTCAGCTCTTTCTTCTGTTGATACTGTCAGTTTAAAGACTGAATTTTTTTCTTCTAGTATGTGGAGTTTCTGTTCAAATGATTAAATCTATGGTGGATTCTTGACGGAGAGGTGATAAGAGGATGTGGGTCTGAGGTAAATTTTTATTTTTATTTGTTTTTAATATTTTTTATGTATTAATTAATCCCTTTCTTTGTTTTTAGTGTACAATTAATTTAATTTATGAGTTTTTGTGTTTATTCATTTTTCTTCTGTGATGATTTCTCTAATTGGGTTTATGCATTTATTCTATCTCTACAACTTAATATACTTCGCTGTTGGTTGTTTTACACTTGTGTAATTGGTTAATTCTATTGATTTTGGTTCCTCGATTGCTCTGATGGTAACTCGATTTGATGGGTGATTTTAGTTCTTAATAAGGTAGGTTCTGTTGTTCATACTTGCTAATATGTTGTTAATTTAGATTATAATTGCTTAGGAGCTGTTGTATTAACATTTATTACCCATTTTGCATCTTCTTCATTTTGATAAAGTGGTGGTTAAATTACAGTTGATCTTCTTGATTATTGGGTTTCTCAATTCACCAGTATGTCTGGAAATTTCCATGAAATTTGGTCTGTACGGTGGGTTTTAAGACTCTTTAAGATTTATGGTGGTATAATGGTTTTCTGGTTTATAGTTTACTAGTTAAGCTCAATTTTATATGTGTGCTTGTAGTAGCAGTGGCTAAGAATGTTCTTACAGTATGACAGATGATAGGAACGATTTTGTTGTGTTTTAAATGTAGCCTTCTGTTTTAGCTAAAAATGGAGTGGATTCTGTTTCTTGAGCAGTCATAAAGTTTTCCAAGTAATGAAATGGTTCCTTGTTCTGATAACTACACATAATAGCTTGTAATTTGGTTTTCTTGTTGGGCAAATCGTTTGTTTGTAACTTCTAGGTCAATGAGTGTTATGCAGTCATCTATGTTGTTGGAGAGAGTTGGGAGACACTGATTATGGTTTTATTTGTCTCAATTAAAATGATTCGATCTATGTCTTATTATCAAATCACATTCACAACAACATAAGGTCTTGAAATAATAGTACTTGCTGTGCTATTCTAGGGTAGTTCCTTGAGTTGTCGGTGAATTCTCCAATTGACAGTAAACATTGTTCTAATTCTCGAAGTTGCATTACATGAATTCGTTTATAAGAAAGTTATAATACATTTGGCACTGTCATATAATTTAATTTCAAGCCATTTTTAACAAGTAGCGTTCATCAATTTATTCAAGATACCTTTTATAATCTACGTCAATACAAGGAACTCGTCTCCACTAGGAATTTTGTGTTGATAATTGGTCCAATATTTTTTTGTTGTACTTTATTTGAGATATTTTCTCACTTATATGTCACTTCTGTTCCTGTACTAGGTGTATAGGATCATGAAGTTTCTGGCATTCATTGTCAAAATGGTTTACCATAATCATGAGATATGTGACTCATTGATCGACTTTAGTGACACATAAACTATAAACCTCTCATACGCTTGAGTTTACCTGTAATGCCTTGCATGCTACTTTATTGGTTATGCCATATTAATTAAGTGGAAGTTGATGCATGAGTATGGCTTAATAATGGAAAATTCAGGACCTAGGAACAGTTTCGATCTGAAAATAAGATATCTTTGTGAACTAGCCCCTGCCGAAGGAGCTGCAGATCTAATTTTGTTTCATTTAGAACTAGATCCAGTTGAAGTAAGCTTTTGCATTCATGGTCTCTGTGAACTGTGAACAGAGAAGAATCTCATAAATTTGGAGTGAAATGTCAGTAAAGAATCAACTCTTGCAATAAATTTTGCTTGCATAATGTATGTGTGCACAGGTGTATGCATTGGAATAAAAAAATTTCGTAGAGGGAACTCCTCATTTTTCTGACTCTTGTTTATTGGTTTTTCAAGTTGTATTGAGAATTAGAACAAGCGGTTTTACTTGTTAGAATTCTCTCAGCGTAGCTAATCTTCTTCTTTTTTTTTTTTCTTTTTTTTTTTGGTTTTTTTGGGGGGCGGGGGGAGGGAGGGGCGGTGGGGGTGGGTATATTGGAGCTCTTTTATTATTGATTTATGTTATGTTTCACACTCTTAATGTTGCTTAATCAATTGCCAGGAATGGGAGCAAAGGTGCAGTCTAAAAGCTACTTGCCTGGATATTACTCAATGAGGGATCTTAATCAAGATTCTAATGGATATGGCTGGCCATTGTATTATGGAGATAATACCGTGACAAATGGGCAGTATTATAACAGTTTCTTTCCTAGGGCCAGTGCAGAGGCATATTCAGGATATGACAAAGATGTGGTTAAACGGACAATGCTTGAGCATGAGGCAATTTTTAAGAATCAGGTATGTGTCCTCTAACTGTCTTTCTTGATCCTATGATTTATTATATCTACAAGATTCTTATGATCTGATTTAATCTATACGGTCTTCCTCTGATAGGTTTAAAGCAAAGTCAGTTTGACCCCTTGGCTAATACTGTTTTTTATTTGTTTTCTAGATCTTGAATGTCTTTTAATTTTCTGTTATTATCCAGGTGTATGAACTTCATCGATTATACAGAATACAAAGGGACTTGATGGATGAAGTAAAAAGGAAAGAACTACATAAAAGTCGGATAGCTGCCGAGACTATATTTTCATCGAGCCCCTTGGCCTCACAAATTACATCAGAAGATGCTCGGAAATGGCATATCCCAAGCTTTCCTTTGGGAAACTCTGTTTGTCCTAGAACATCAATTTCAGTTGTTGAAGATACTCATTCTCCTCTCAGTTCCATGAAAGGAAGCTGCACTCAAGCTGGTCCCTTACCTTTCCAAAATGGTGGTAGCTCAAAGGATGTTGACTTTTTGGAGTCCAGACCCTCGAAGGTCCGGAAAAAAATGATTGATCTTCAACTTCCAGCTGATGAATACATCGACACTGAAGATGGGGAACAGTACAGGGATGAAACAGTATCTGGCTCTTCAAGTTATCTTCCCAATGGAAATCATAAAATGGCATCTAAGAGTGGTGTCAAGCTGTTTGTTGGTGAAGGGGAGAAGACTGGTTGCCATGGAGATGTTTCGAGATCTGATCCATACTTAAGGAGTAAAACCAGTTTGGCCGACTTGAATGAGCCTATTCCAATTGAAGAAACAAATACTTCTGGATACTTTGATCTTTTGGGCCGTGCCTTCTGTGATGGGGAGATTAAAAGGCATGAACTGTCTTCCAACTCAATATCACAGATTCAAGGTTTGCCTAAGGAATTTTCTATGAACTCCCAACAAGGAAGCAAGAGTGGCACTCCAAGCAATAGACATTTGGAGAGTAATGAAAATGGTAGAAGCTGGTTTTCTCATGTGATTGAAGCAGGTAATGGTTTATCATGAACTTCCAACTTAGTTCCTTTTTATTTTATTTATTTATTTTAATTCAGAGTTTCTCAGTTTCTTTGGCATTTGAATAGAATCTATACTCCAATTGCTATTTCTTATCTTGTTTCATGGGAGTGGCTGACTAATATATCGGGTGCTTTGTTCTTCTCTTACCCATAATAAATCTAATAGAGAAAATTATAGGGTCTAGCATTAATCTGGAAGATATCAGACTGCAGGGAGCTTTTTCCTTCTTGAGTTCTCTGTATTTATGTCATAAGTTTGTTTTATTTAGTTGTGTGCCTTTATGCGGTTCACAGGGCGTGGTAAAAGTAACCTGAAGTCTCTTTCTCAAGGTCTTGAATATGAAAAGGCGCCTATTTCTTCTCAATCAATGAATGTTCTGATTAATAAGGCTCATGAAACTCCTCCGTTTTTGCTCACTGATCAAAGCAAGGTGGATCCATGGAGAGAGACAACGATTTGTGGTTTAGAAATTTCTGAAAGAAACCACTCCAACAATAACCTTCCTGAATTAGGTTCAACTTCTAATATGTCCAGTTCGTATCCGGTTGCTTCATCATCTTCTGATTTGTTAAACTCCTGGCATCACTCGGTTTCATCGTGGGAAAAACCTTCTAGTAGCTTAAACCATAAGTCAATATCAGTTCAGTCACACTCATATTTGAACTCATCTGGTGCCTTGAGTAGGAGTCCTCAGACATCAGCTCAGACCTATGGTATTTTTGGAGATGGGTGGCATCGTAATGGCAAGCCTAGGCCTAACTCAAGTGTAGAAAGTGAATTGCCTAACCGGAATGGCTTTTGCCATGGTTCCTCATCAGGATCCAAGGAACATCTGGTTCATACTTCAATTGGTTATAATTATCTGAACTATGGTCATGATGGTAACCCTGCAGCTGAGCAGGTAATTAACCAAGGTTCTGCAAAGCTCTACAACGGTTCAAGTGGCATGGACATAAAGTCTGCAAAAGATGTGAACTTGAATGTATTGCTTTCTAACAGCTCAGTAGAGGCAGGTCCCATCCAAAGTATTGAAGTTGAAGATGGAGGAAAGAAGCAAGAGGACCATCTGGCAGTGCTACCTTGGCTGAGAGCTAAGCCTTGCAAGAATGAGGCCACCAGTTCTGGGAGGGATTTGAACTTTGGGGAGTTGGGTTTCTTGCAATCGTCTCTTAAACAGTCAGTAAATAAAATTGAAACTGGAAATGACCAAATATTTGAGGCCAGCAAGGTTGAAATAATGAATAGTAATAGGAAAATTCTTGGGTTTCCCTCATCTGACAAGCCTTATGCTTCAAAGAATGAGTCTTCATGTCTTACCTCCACCTCTGTGTTCATTCATCCCCCATCTGAAATCCAAGTGGAAAAGAACAGGAAGAATAGGGTACTTGATATTAATTTGCCTTGTGATGCTGCTGTTCTGAGCCAGCCAATTGAAGATGACATAGTCATCATAGAGAAGAAATCAGATCTGAAAGTTACCAGTTTAAGACATCACATTGATCTCAACTCCTGCGTAAGTGAGGATGAAGCTTCATTGATGCCTACTGTTCTAAGCACCAATGTGAAGACAGCAGGGATAGATTTAGAAGCCCCTATATTTCCTGAGACTGAGGAGGATGTTATGCATGGAGAAGAAAATACACAAAAGGCACAGGAAGCACTTCCACAATCACCACATCAAAACACTGAACAACTGCAGGATGAACTTGTCAGAGTAGCGGCAGCAGCAATAGTTGCTATCTCATCCTCTGGTCCTTGTGATCATTTGGATGCTGCTGCTTGTAATTCACCTGAAGCTTCTGTAAAGGACCCCCTTAATTGGTTTGTGGAGATAGTTGAGGTAGTTTCATCTTGTGGAGATGATCTTGAGAGCAAATTGGATGCTTTTTTGAGGAGCGAAGATGGTGAGGATAATGAAGAATCTTCTTCAGAAGAGGTTGATTACTTCGAGTCCATGACATTGCAATTGGCAGAGACCAAGGAAGAAGATTACATGCCTAAGCCTCTGGTTCCAGAAAACTTCAAAGTGGAAGAAACAGGAACCATGTTATTGCAAAATCGACCCCGAAAGGGCCAGGCAAGAAGAGGGAGGCAGCGGAGGGACTTCCAAAGGGACATCCTTCCAGGCCTGGCTTCTTTATCGAGGCATGAGGTGACAGAAGATCTTCAGACATTTGGAGGGATGATGAAAGCAACGGGTCACCCTTGGCATTCAGGATTGACAAGAAGGAACTCTACTAGAAGTGGGTGCGCAAGGGGGAGGCGGCGATCTGTAGTTAGTCCATCTCCTGTTGTGGTGGCAAGCACTTGCCCTCCCCTGATGCAACAACTTACAAATATTGAAGTGGGGCTGGATGATGGAAGCCTGACTGGCTGGGGGAAAACGACTAGACGACCTCGCCGGCAAAGGTGCCCTGCAGGTAATCCACCTCTTCCAACGACATGACAGTGGGAAGGAGGCTTTGATTTATTAATTGAGCATTTTATAGCGGGAATTAGGATGTTGTTTCTATGGCTTTGGGGAGTGAGGTTATTGTGAGTCATGGGGATTGTCCTTGTACATTTCATAGCCCTTAATTTGGGTTCCTTTAATTATCTGTCTTTGGGTGGTTACCAACTTTGTATTATTCATAAATAATGTTGCATGATTTCTTCTGGGATATATACAAAGACTCTTTTTGCAAGCAGCTGTCCATTATCACTCTTGGGACTGTAATTCGATTCTAGAGTGATTTGTTCCGACACTACCATATATGCTGTTTGTGGTTCACCTTTCAACTAAAATATCCGCTAGAAAGTTGATTATTCATAGCAAAATTCGGATTCTGCCTTTCTAAATGACGGGAACAAAAGCGATCACCTGCCGTGTTCTTATGAAGGTTTGTGAACAATGGGGAGGCGTTTGCAATTAGTAATAGTTTTCTTTCTTGTCCTCGGCTTAATGAGTCGACACTCGGTCGCTTCAAGGATTGACTAAAATCATTTATGTTAAAGAAAAAAGGGTCTGTTAACGGCATCTGATCTCCTCTTCCAATAAGAATCAATGAAGTCCACCAGGTCAAATTATTTTTATCATAATCGAGTGTATTAATTATTGTTTATCAAGTTTCAAGAAACAAGAATCATGAACAAGTTAAATAAATCCAAAAAGAAAAGAAAGTGTGCCAAACGTGAGGCGTCAAAAGCTGCATACATAGTCATACAAGTAACATTAGTGAAGCTGAAACTAAACACAGATCATTAACCTTTTATATTATATTGTTATTGATATGCCAACCAAACCAACTGGAACATGAAAGCCATTAAACATGGGTATCCAAATCTTGAAGCCATAAATGATCAAGCGGCCGAGAATTTATGATTGAGCGGGTCCAAGTGCGTGTACAAACACAGTTAACACAAGCACATTGTAACCACAAATGTGATGCTTGTTTGTTTGTTCCAGTGTTCGATTGTGATGAAGTGGTTTCATTTCATTATCTGTCTTTTTTGTCTGTCGAGAAACATGAGAAGGGTTTGGCCAAACTTGTCCCACTTGTAGTTTCCTATCTTTGCTGGAACTGACAAACCTGACACTCCAATCCAACTCACTGTAATTCTATTAATAGTATAATTACAAAGCTAAATTAAAATTAAAAAAAAATCACATTCTTCAAAGACTAAAATTACAATAATTATAATAAAAAGATATAGATTTTGTGAGTAGAATTTAGTAACACGCGCGAGGAAGGCGCGTGGGTGAAGACAAGAGGAGAGGGAGAAAATCTAAGTTTTGTACGCAGGCAGGGAAGACAGAAGTGGCAGGAGGGATTGCATAAGTGTCGGTGTCGTTGAATCTGATTGTTGTACAAACTGTTGGTCATACTCTTAGATATTAATCAGATACTCAACCAACCAATCAAATCTCAATAAAGCCCCCTCTCTTTCTTTCTATTTTTTTATCACGCAAAAAGCAAAAACCCCCACCCCCCCACCTTGGGTCTACTCCGACTTGTCTGTCCTTTTCTTCCTCCCTTTTCTAGTTTATTTTTAATATCTTTTATTATCTTATCTTCTTCTTTTATGCTTAATTAATTAATTATTTGTTTGTTTATTATTTTATTCATTGGTGTACTTTTAATGTTTGGTTTGCCACTTGTGTCCTTGCAACTTAAAATATTATGCACCTTTACCATCTTCTTCTTTCCTATTTATTTATTCAGCAAATGTTTAAGAATGATTCGCAAATGCTTGCTGACAGTGACAGCAGCCTCAAATGTATATAGTATCCGTATATGGCTCATAAAGTCCTTTTGAATATTTCATATTTTCTTCATTTAAGAAGAGTTTAAGATATATATTTTTGGGAAATTTGTAAAATCTGTTTAGTATCAAACATTGTCTAACACTGTTTAATACATCTGTCGAATACCATCGTATAATATCAGATATTGTATGACACGTTTATCGAACAAAATTATAGTATACAAATTTTGAAGGAGGAAGTCAATTTTTAAAGACCTCTCTCAATAAAGGCATTTTTACAAATTTTCCTAAATTTTTATTATTATCCACCCTAAACTCGATATAAAACTTAAAATATCATATTATATCAACTTAAATTTAAGTGGGAGTCGATTAGACTCAAATATCAATGTTGAACCTATACTTATAGATTAAATTTTTGGATCAAATAGCTACTTAACACATTTAAAAAAAACTATATAATTTCTCATAAATCATATATGTGGATAAAGTTTAAGTATTTTTATATATAAACGTAATCATATCATATCCAATTGTTATTATTTACATATAAATTCATTTTCGATGGGCAATACCCTCCAGCAAATATTTATATTGTGTTTGTTGTTTAATAATTTTATTGTGATACCATCGAAATTGAACATTGTTTTTATTACGAGATTAAAGTTCTCATTATCTAATTGTGTTATGCACAATGAGTAATGCTACTCATACAAACTACTTTTACAAACTCACATATACAAACTGATCTGGCATCCCTATATGATCTCCACATCACTCATATTAATTAATGTTATTTATTATTAATATATATTTATCAAATTAATGTATTTATTTATCAAATCATATTATGCCACGTCAGTTTGTATGAGTGAGTTTGTATAAGTAGTTTGTATGAGTAGCATTACTCATGCACAATTGCACAATTGATACTATTTCTATAAAACTTTTATAATATGTACAATTGCAAAAAAAGTTGATATATTACATTTAGGAAAAAAATCATTTTATTGTAGACAATCATAGAAGAACATACGAAACAAAGTTTCAAGTTAGAATAGTTTCATATTTAAATTTTAATAAAAAATAACACAATTGCATAATTGATTCTATTTCTATAAAACTTTTATAATATGTACAATTGCAAAAAATAGCTGATAGATTACATTTACAAAAAAATCATTTTATTGTAGACAATCATAGAAGAACATACGAAACAAAGTTTCACATTAAAATACTTTAATATTTAAATTTTAATAAAAAATAAAGAAAATGGTTTTTATGAAATTTCATAGATAATTTTGAAAATTATTTTATATCAATTTGTTTTTTATAACTAATTTTAATTCAACAAATAAAAAGTAATTTGGTTTATTTGGGAATGGCAAGGGCATGTGTCCTCTTTTGTCCCTTCATTTGTCGATCAATTATTATGCAAAATTTTGTGTAAACTAACCGATTTCTTTTTTCAAAAAAAAATCTAAAATTTAGAAATTATTTTTCAAAATAGTAGGTTTATTATTTTATTATTATTGTTATTGTTATTGTTATTGTTATTATTTTATCACTTAACCAAAATTGTTATTATTTTATTACAAATTGGTGCTACCGTAGAAAATACTTTTTTTGAAGATGGTGATGGTGCAAATACGTTCCGTGCTTTTAACCCAACTCAAGCCGAGGAAACTTATTCAATGGTTACCGCTAGCCGCTTTTGGTCCGGAGTTTGTTTTACTCGAGTTGAGTGAGCTAGGTGCTGGGGTTAGCTGGTTAGCTCGAGTGAAATACGTGGTTTATTGAGGTGAGGGTGAGGGTTCTGATATGCTCGTTTTTTTTTTTGTTATTCCATGATATCATGTAAATTTCTTGGCTTTGATTTGGTAAAAATTCAAAATAAAAGGATACTCTTCTTTTATTGCCATTATTTTAGTAGTTGCAGTGGAATCGTTGCATCATAATCGAAAAAAAAAGATTATAATGTAACAATAAATAAATAAGTAATAATTGTTAATTCATTACTAAGGTGGTGTTTGTTTAAATCACTTAACACTTTTTAGATCTAAATACTTTTTAGGGCTTAATTTACACCACTTAATACAATGTTTGTTTGCTCTTTTACATACCACTTAAAAAAAGTGGTAAGGGTGCATTTTATTTTTAATATAACATTTTTATCCTTATACTAAAAATATAAATTATTTATATTACATTTGTGTAAGTTCTTAAAATTAAATCAAAATTCTTTTTTCATTCAAATAATTAATGTTATATTTATTACAATCTTTTAAAAATAAAATATTTATTTTTGTTATGGAAATTAAAATATATAGCTTTAAATATGTGTAAAATAAATAGTTTACAAAATTATATTGAAATATTAATATAGTAATAAATTAATAAGCTTATTTATTATAAAAACCAATATATTTATATTTTGTTTGATAAAAGTTAAGATTATCAATAATTATATACTTTACTTATTTTTTAATTGATTTATTACATTAAATTTTTATTTATATTAATTTTATTAACCAATGCCTGTAAAACAAGTCAAATTTTAAAATTTAAATGCATATTTATTAAATAAATTATATTATTGTAATTATTCTTTTTATATATTTTACATCATATACATACATAATTTAATTTTTAAATTAAAATTTTAATTTCAATAAGTAATATTATATTATTTAAATATTTTATTTAAAAAAATAAAAAAATTTGAAAATTGAATCGCCGGAGCTGCCGCCGTCTGCCGTCTGCCGCCAGAGATGTAGTGCGTTTCGTACACCGGTTATACCATCATGATCGGATTTGACCAATCTATAAGGCTGTTGAAATGATTCTTGGTGGAATGGTGGCGTTTAGCCGTAAAATGCATGAAAACATTCGGCGACTGAATGTTTTTTGGCCTTTAACGATTAAACGGTGATGTGTCTTGCAAAATAAATCCGACAGCCATGTAGGGCGAGCCGAGGCGGTCATGATGGTGCAGGCGGTATCGCCGGACGCTCGATTTTGGTGGCGGTTTGCGGCGGCCGGCTGGTTTCTAGAATTTGAATAAACAATAAATTATTTAATATTAATATATTTTTATTTTTAAAATGAAATATTTTTAATTAATTATATAATTTTTATTAATTGAATATAAAGAGTATTTATGAAATAAAATTATAACAAGAGGACAGTTTAGATATTTCAAATTTTTCAGATATTTGGAAGAAAAAAGTGATAAATTTTCACTTTTTATTTTCAGACAAATGATTCATATTTAGGGCCCGTTTGATTGAGCCACTGTATGTTTGTTTATAAATTTTATATTTTATTTTTAAAATTATTTAATAATATAATTAGTATTGGATTAAAAAAATGATTCATATTAAATTTAAAATGTTTTAGAATTATGCAAAACATAAAAACAAAAATAGAATTTAACATTATCAAACGGATTATAAGCCTTAAAAATATGGGCCAGTTCTGGGTGGTCTACAGGGAGATTTGTCATAGATGGGCTTGACTCACAGTAACAAGTGACAGCATAATAATAATAATAAAATAATAATAACAACAACAATAATAATAAAAAAGATCGTCTTTCTGAATTTGCAGTTTGTCTTAGCAACAAGTGGCGGGAGTCACTCTCAATCCTTCCTACTACTCTTCTTCTGGAAAACAAACTCAAATGAAAACCCGAATCAAAACACATGGTGAAACTGATATCTCTGTTGCATAGATACACATTTTGCCCGACAAAACCCCACCTTCTACTCAAATCTCGATCTTATCTAACCCATCAATTCGATGAAAACGTTCCTCCAATTCATTCCGTTCACGCGACAACGTTTTTCTCCCTTCTGGGTATTTGCAAGAACATCATTTCACTCAAAAAAATCCATGCTTTATTTGTTGTTGACGGCTTGACTAATGACCTCTTATGTAACACCAAATTGGTTAGTATGTATGGTTCTTGCGGGCATTTGAAAGATGCGCGTTTAGTGTTTGATCAAATGCGTGACCCGGATCTTTATTCGTTTAAAGTTATGATGAGATGGTACTTTTTGAATGATTTGTACCAAGAGATAATGGATTTTTATCAGTGTTTGAGGAAATGCGTGAAAGAGCATGATAATGTCGTGTTCTCGGAAGTGTTGAAGGCATGTAGTGAATTGCGATATATTAACGAGGGGAGGAAGGTACATTGTGAAGTTGTTAAGGCAGGAAGTCCTGATAGTTTTGTGTTGACGGGTCTTGTGGATATGTATGCAAAGTGCGGAGAAATTGAGTGTTCTCGTCGTGTGTTTGATGAAACAGTTGACAGAAATGTGGTTTCTTGGACTTCGATGATTGTGGGGTATGTACAGAATGACTGTGCAGAAGAAGGATTGATTTTGTTTAATCAGATGAGGGAAGTGTTGCTTGAAGGCAATCAATTTACGTTAGGAAGCTTAGTTACTGCATGTACAAAGTTAGGAGCTTTGCATCAGGGGAAGTGGGTTCATGGTTTTATTATTAAGAGTGGAACTGAACTCAATTCTTACTTGGTGACAGCCCTTTTAGACATGTACGTCAAGTGTGGAGATATTAGTGAAGCTAGGTCAGTACTTGATGAACTTTCTACTATTGATCTTGTATCGTGGACAGCAATGATTGCTGGATATGCTCAAAATGGCTACCCTGACAAGGCTTTAAAATTGTTTACAGATAAGAAATGGGTTGGTGTTTTGCCCAATTGTGTTACCATTGCAAGTGTGCTTTCAACATGTGCACAGTTGGGCAATTTGTATTTTGGCAAAATGTTGCATTGTCTTGGGATTAAGCTTGGATTTGAGGATTCTAAGGTGATTAATGCTCTGGTAGACATGTATGCCAAGTGCCATATGATTGGAGATGCTCGTTACATATTTGAGACTGTTTCAGAGAAGGATGTAATTGCCTGGAACTCTATTATATCTGGGTATTCACACAATGGGTCTGCATATGGAGCACTTGAATTGTTTCATCGAATGAGGTCAGCCTTTATTTTACCTGATGCAGTCACATTGGTGGCTGTGTTTTCAGCTTGCACTACTCTTGGTGCTAGCCAAGTTGGTTCTTCTCTTCATGCATTCTCCATAAAAGAAGGCCTACTATCATCCAATGTCTATGTTGGCACTGCACTTTTGAACTTCTATGCCAAATGTGGAGATGCTGAATCTGCTCGTATGGTTTTTGATGTCATGCAAGAGAAAACCACTGTAACATGGAGTGCAATGATCAGTGGTTGTGGAATGCAAGGGGATGGCAGTGGGTCCCTGGCACTTTTTAGTGATATGTTGAAGCATGAAGTGCAGCCCAATGAAGTAATCTTCACAACAATTTTATCTGCCTGTAGTCATACTGGGATGATTGGGGAGGGCTGGAGATGTTTCTATTCAATGTGCAAAGACTATAACTTTGTGCCTTCAATGAAGCATTTTGCATGTTTGGTTGATCTATTTGCTCGTGCTGGCAGGCTTGAAGAAGCCTTGGAATTTATAGAAAATATGCCTGTTAAACCAGATGTAAGCGTACTTGGAGCTTTCCTACATGGATGTAGACTGTATTCAAGGTTTGATCTTGGGGAGGTGGTGATTAGGAGAATGCTACAGTTGCATCCTGATGAAGCTTGTTACTATGTGCTCATGTCTAATCTGTATGCTTCCGATGGAAGATGGAGTCAGGTAAGTCAGCTGAGAAAGTTGATGAAGCAAAGAGGCTTGAGCAAGTCCCCTGGGTGTAGCCTGGTGGATTTAGATGTTGCTAATCATTTCTCATTCTCCAAGGTGGCATCCTTTGCTTAGTTGGGTTCTGTAAATCTTTAGACATGAAGCTTGACATAATTAGGTAAAACGGTTAAGGCTGTAAAGTTATTATCAATGTGGAAGAACGTTGAAGGGAATTTTTCTTGGAAATGTTTGAGGGAGGAGTTATTATGCTATGAACTTGCATTGGAGTGGCACAGGTTCCTTGATGAAAGTGTTTTGAGAAATGGTACAGAAAAATGTCTTGAATGTTTTGAGACCTAAAAGATGGATTCATGCACAAGCACTCATATTCGAGAAAATTTACTGAAGGAATAGCAATATTGAAGATGGTTGTTGGTTAGCAACTCAGTCATAGAATTCTTTCTACAGTGAATGATAAGTATCCTACAATATTATTTTGAACTTTTTTTATTCCTTTAAACATGAGCATGAAGAACTTTGCAGCATCAATAACTCATCAAAGATGTCTCTGAATGATTATCTTGCATCACCATATCATCCCTGAGCTTGAAGGAATCTCATAAAGTGGAATGCTCACTTTGGCTGTCCAAAATGAGGCTTATTAGTTGACAATGGGTATATTACACATAGAAACTCTCTATACATCTATACGAGTTGATGTGGTATTTATTACTTTATCTGTCTAATTTGTTTCAATTTATTTTTAGTTTTCACCTTTTTAAGTAAGTCATGTTACAACAATTTGTGTGAATTAGTTTTGAGAAGAGTTTCTAAGTCTATTCTCAGTGGACGAATGGATAGGAATTTTTTTTTATTTTTTTTAATAAATTGTGAGGGCTTACAAGATGATATGTTGATTTGCCAATATGTAATTGGAGTACAGGACTCACTTCATGCGTAATGGAGTTAGCAACTATAGTTTTAGGGTGTTATTAGTGTTTTCATTCTTTCAGTCCTTTGCAATAAAGGTTGGGGTGAGTGGGTAAAGGGGAGTCATGTATATACAAGCTCTTTTAACATGTATTACACGCTGATGAATGCTGAAGTCAATACTTTGTTCCAATGAGCAACTTGGTATTATTATTATTGTCGCCTTCTTTTTTTTTTTTTTGGGATGTTATTTGTGCCTCCCACTTGAAAATGCAAGTGGATTGCCTTCGGCCCTTTTTGGGTAGATACTACAAATCCTTTTTCAACTTTTACCCCTGGAGGTATCCGACAGTTTTATCAAATTTATTTAAAAAGAGGCAGCCAGAAAGCAATTTTCAGGGATTTTATGCTTTGCTTTCTAGTGGATAAAAAGAGACAAAACTCTCGCAAGCAACGAAATGCCAAAAATCCAAGTATTCCAACCTTGTGAATATATTTTAAATTTTTTAGCATTTTAAAAAAAACAGATTTATAAAATTACATATTTTTCAATATATTTAAATGAAAATCAATTACATATAATTTTTAAAATTAAAAAATTTTAAATTAATTATATATCCTTTTAAAATTTTGAAAAAAAATTCAAAAAGCACAAAAACATTATCACAGTCTTAGGTTTTTGTAATAAAAATGGTACGACCTCCGTCCTTTCTCTGCGTTTGGAGTAACCACTAACTGGAGTGACTTCCATCACTATGCCTATGATTTTATTTATCAGAGGAAAAGTGGACATATTACGAAAATTTTCCCAAGGCAATTGCCAGCTTCTAGCTGCGAGTCTAACACTTGTTTTCCTCGGTGGCTTTGCAAGTATGAAAATTTTCCACAAAATCTGTACATTTCCTATCTTTGACAATGAGATACGTTAAATTTTATCTACACTAAATCAATAAACTCTACAATCAAGCTCAATTGTGCTGTACCCTGGTACCTTCTTTAGATCTCTCCTTTCCATTACTGATCTCACCTTCCCAAATTTATCCCAGTTCCCTTCTTCGGCGTAAATGTTAGATAATAAAGCATAGTATCCAGTATCATCTGTACTGATATCTGAAAGTTCTTTCTCGATGATTTTCATCATATCTATCCTTTTGTGAATTCGACAACCATTAAGCAGAGTCCCCCAGATGCTAGCATCGACAGGCAATGGCATAGAGTGGATCATTTCATATGCTCCATCAACGTCGCCAGTACGACTCAGGAGATCAACCATACAGGCACAGTGTTCTGAGTTTGGTTCAACTCCAAAGTTCCTCATTGCATTAAAATAAAACTTCCCTTCTTTTTTAGACCCTGAATGACTGCAAGCCCATAGAATATTCGTGAAGGTGATTTCATTTGGTTTTATTCCTGATTCTACCATTTGCTTGAAGAGTGAGATTGCAGCCCCCAGCTGACCATGCATTCCATAACCAGCGATCATGGCACTCCATGACACCACACTCTTTTCTGACATGCTATTGAAGACTCTTTGAGCTGTTTGAAGGTCTCCACACTTGGCGTACATGTCCGTTAGAGCTGTATCAATATAGATATCCTTCCTTATACCATAACTAACGAGCTTGTGATGAACCCATTTTCCCTTTTCAAGCTGACCCAAATTGGAGCAAGCTTGTATTACACTTAAGAAAGTCACTTCATTCATCTCAAGACAGCGCAAGTACATTTGACGAAAGAGATTGACTGCTTCGACTGAATTACCATTCTGCACAAGTCCACCAATCATAGAATTCCATGTTACAACATTTCTCTGTTGGATCCTATCAAAAATTGGGTATGCTATGTTCACAAACCCGCATTTGGAATACATATCAATTAGTGAATTCTGGACAAATTCATCTGAAAAATAATTTTTTATAACATAACCATGAATCTGAAGTCCAAGCTGCAACAAACCCAAATTTCCACAAGCTGAGAGTGAACTAGCCAGACTAAATGAATCCGGCATTAGACCCTGTGCCTGCATCTGCACAAAAATAGCTACTGCATCCTTCAACATTCTTCTCTTAGCATATTCTGATATGAGCATATTCCATGCTACAATATTCCTCTCTCCAATTGTACGAAGAACTTTCTTGCAATTGCTTAATTCCCCACATTCAGCATATAATTCTATCAATGCTGGCCCCAAATAATCACAGTCGGGATCCATATATTTTCTTATAATATGACATTGAACCGACTTTCCTTCTCTAAGCCAGGCTAACCCAGCACAAGAACCGAGAACAGTCAACAAAGTTATTATGTTAGGTTCCACTTTAACATTTAGCATTCTTACAAAAACATCTAAAGCTTTCTGAAAACAACCACTTCTATTGTAGCAAGAAATCATTGCCGTCCATGATGTAGTACAATGCCAATGCTTGTTAACCTTCAAAAAAATCCTTTCAGCACTTGACAAGTCACCACATTTACTATACATTGAAACGAAAGAATTCCCAAGTGGTCCATCAATGTTAATCTTGCTCCTCAATGCATGACCGTGAACCGATTTCGCTAGTCTCAAAGAAAATAATTCACCGCAAGCTTCACCAACAGTAAGCATCGTCACAAAATCCGGTGAAACACCTTCGAGAACCATCAAACGAAATATTTTCAACCCTTCATCAGTCTCTCCATTATCAACACAACTCGTAATAATGGAGCTCCACGAAACCACATCTCTCGTAGACATTTTATCGAACATTTTCCTAGCCTCATTTAAACAGCCCATTTCACCATACATACAAACAAGTGAAGTTTGGATAACATCATCATCATCAAACCCACATTTGATAATCCTTGCATGGACTTCTTCACCAGCACCCAGGTCACCAAAACCGGAGCAGGCTCTTAAAACAGATGGAAATATAAAGTTAGTGATCCGGGTTCGCTTGTATATCATGTTACGGTAGAGTGAAATGGCTTCTTCAAGGAAGTTCTTCCACACATAGCACTTGATGAGTACACCCCACATGAAAGTATCAGGTTTTCTGAAGGTTTGAAAGACAAGTCTTGAAGATTGGAGTGTACCTATTTGGGCATAGGACTCGATAAGCCTGGTAGAGGCTGGTGGGTCATTGTGGAGGCCAGTAACCAAGAGATGGGCATGCAGTTGTGTTAGAGTCCTTAAGGTGGTGCATGACCTGAACAAGGGCATGTAAAGGGTCATTGAGGTCTAGCCTTTTCTCGAATTGAGAGTCTTCAATCACGCACACGATTATGATACCACCTATTCGTGATATGAATAACACGATATTGACTCGAAATTGTAAATTACTAAACTAATTCAAAAACTTAATCCCTAAAATCAATAAGAGTAAAATTAAAAAAAAAATCAAAACCCTATTTTCAACTCTCTCTCCTCACGCCTCTCCTCTCTTCTCCTCTAAACATTTCCTCTCCTTTTGTAGCCGCCTCCTCCTCCTCTCCCTTCATGCCTTGACGACTGCTGCCTCCAGCCTCTCAAGCCATCGACCTCACAGCCACGCCTTCACCACCGCTAGCTCTCCAGCTCCCTTTTTTTTGTCTCTGTTCATCTGATCGAATAGGAGGTATGTCTACTGCACTTTATATGTTATTTGTAATTGCTTTGTTGATCTGTCATTCTCTTTGAATTTTTGTCTTTGATTTTGATTTCGTGATCTTAAAATTTGATCTTCTAAAGGTTGTTTTGTGCCTTAGAAACGTCAACGGACTAGCTCTCTCTCTTCTCTTCTAGTCTTCATCTCAGTACTCCTTTATTCTGCTTCAACTTTCATTCTCAGGATAGCTTCAAACTCTTAGCAGATCTCACAATTGCTTATTTTATTATTTTTAAGAAAATATTGCTATATATACTTATTGCTTTTAATTTGCAATGTCTACAAGTGAGATTGTAGCGCTTCACATGTGTGCAAACTAAACACTTCTAGAGATATAAGAAACATTCATTTGTTAACTTGGGTAAAAGCAAATGCTTCTTTCTCAATAACTTTTTCTCCTTGCATGTGTGATTAAACATAACATAATAATAATATTTGTAATAAAATATCTGCTTTTAACTAATTGAATGACTACTAGTATCTACATTTGTATGCCTGATTATTATAATAATTAAGCATGTTATTACTTATAATTGATTTGTATTGTTTCCTTCCCAGTTTATTTCTTCTACTAATTTTCTGTTTAATTTTATGCAGTTTTTTTAAATGGATTTTTTTTGGAAACTAATTCGTCAAATCAAATGAAAACTAGTTGAAGAGGAGATGCAGATGCAACTTTTTGTGTCAATTGGAAGCTATAACTTAGATTTCATGAACTTTATTTCTACTATTTTTGATATATTTGAATTGTTGAAATGGACTTCTTATTGTATTTATATTGCATTTGAAGTTTGCATGATCTCTTGCTATTTAGTTTTTGTTTAATTTTGTAAAAGTTTTTTCATTTAAAAGTAGGTTTTAATTTATAATCGTGTCGTAACTGTAATTGTGTCATAATTGTAAACGGATCGTGTCAATAGTATAAATGTGTCTTAATCGTGTTAGACGAGTCGTGTTCGTGTCGACCTGATCATTATTCGTGTTTGCATGTCGTATCATATTACCTGCTTAATAATCATATTGTATTTGTGTTGAACATTCATGACACAAATAATAAATGGGAGTCAATCTTTGTTGTGTTCAATTATGACACGAATGCGAACGAAGAGCTTTGAATAATTTTAGGATCATATATATATATATATATATATATATATATATATATATGTGTGTGTGTGTGTGTGTGAAGGATTATTCTTGGAGCACCATTATTTCACGGAATCTACGCCCCGAGTTTTCAGTAATATAAGTAAACCCCCTGCCGTTACCCTCCGTCCCGTTAAATTGTCTGGATTATTTTAATAATGAATAAAATTACCTATTTACCCTTGACAGCATATTTTCCAATATTAATATTCTGCCAGGTCTGAATACAGTGCGACTTTTTAAAATTTTTTAATTATTATAATCATTTTGTAAAGTAACTAAATTACCTATGCTATGCTATCATTTTTGTCTTTTGTCTTTTTTTCTTTTTCCTTCGTTCTTGCCAAAGAAACACTTCCTCCAGTCAACTTCTTTCTTTTTTCGTTTTTTTTTTTTCTCTTCTTTCTCTCTCTCTCTCTTTTGTTTTTGTTTTTGTTTTTTTGTCTGTTCTTTCTTTTTGTATTTCTTTCTGTCTCTCCTCCTTTTATCCCTTCTTTGTCCGGCTTCGAGAGTCAGTGTCGCTGTCGCCATTGCCTTCCTCAACAACCTAGAAACACAGCAAACTTTAAAAACCCTGAAATAGAGCAAAGTTTCAATGTCTTTGTAAGATTTTCAGTTTCTGATTGAGGTTCTAAACAACAAATACGCATGGCAAAACCACCACTATTCTTCACAAATATCCGTAAATTTCATCTTCCCCCTTCGAAATCAAACACCCCAACCACAAATCCAAATCACATCCACCCCTAAAATTGAGAATTTTTTTTTTATTTTGATGCTAGATTCAATCAGACACAAATAAAAACGAAAAAAAAGCCTTGATTTCGCCAAAGTTTAGATTTGTGCTGAAAAACCAGTGTACCCAATCAAAACCCATTTGTTTCATGTAAAGATTTATATTAAAGGCGGTAACTTTGATCTAAAAGTTTAATTTTTTAAGTTTTTGATTCAAGCGTGAAGTGCTACTTGTATCTTGAAGTTACATTTTATTGGATTTGACTTCTGAGTTCATTGGTTTGTTTTAAAGAGTAAAAGGAGCAGAGAAAGTTGAGTTTGTTTTTTTTTTTTTTATTTTTAAGCTGTTTGAAGTGTTGAAGAGGTTTTGGTGCATGGTGAAGTGGGTTTTAAATAGTTTGAGCAACTGGATTGGTTTTGGATGAGTTTGTTAAGTTTTCAGTTGGTGAGTTTGAGAATTTTGTTGTGAATGAGACTGAGATAAGTGTATGCGGGTTTCTGGGGAATGACTGGAGGGTCCCTGGGTATTCGCTCTGGGAGTTTTGGATCCTTGGATAAACAACAGTTACAGAACGACGAAAGCTTCTTTCCTCTTCAACAAACTGCAACTCGTTGTCCTTCTCATGCAAGAGATTGAACGGCTCAGCTATGAATTCTTTAGTGCTATCAGAAGCTTCTCAGAAAATGCTCACCATTAAAGTCAAAAACTGGTTCGACTCAGCCCACCGTTTCTTGAAGCTCTGCGCGGATGTAAGCAACGTAGAAAGCTTGTCACACTCTGGGCAGGGTAAGAGCTTTATTGTCCAAATAAAATAAAATATTTTTATATTTTTTTTAACCACTGAAAATTCTATTTTTACTTGGCAAGTTATGCAAGTTATGAACATTCTTCAAACGAGATGCTTTACATGGAATCCAATTACCCAAGCGATGAAACCAGTTATCCAAATGAAGAAAAACTTTTTGACTTCACAAATAATATACATAACAAATCCCCAGTTTCAATTTTTAAAATCATTTGAATCAATCAATACGCACGGTCACCGACTGGTCAATGCACATTTTTTAACCAAGTTAATAATCCTTCATGCCAAATGGCCCTATTGCCCTTGCTGCTCAAACTCCAACGAAATGGAAGGTAACGGCAGGGGGTTTTACGATGGTTTTTCAAAACTCTGGATTTCGCCTATGTTTTCCGAAAATAATAGGGGTTCAACTGATAAGACCTCTATATGCATACACACACATTAACATAATTATTAATATAAATTTACGATCTTTGTCTAGTCAAATAAAAAAAATTACATTTTTAATGTTGTCACCTCGATACTTATATCAAATATTAAATTTTATAAATAAATAACTATAAATTTACGTCTAATTTTGTGTCAAAAAATTTATTCCTGTAAGAGTTTTCTTTTGGCTCCTTCAAAATCTGGATCTCATCAAATATCATTTACAAAAACAAAAATTGTGGCATTGTTACAACAAACTGCATCTATTATTTATTTTCTTTCAACGGCACAAATAAATACAGAATCTCTTCGAATCATGGGATATACAAGAATCAGAATCACATACACAGTACATGAACATTCCATTTGAGAACTACTGTGTATATATAATCTTTAATCCAAAGATTGAAACAAAATTTTAGTACCATAAGTATTTGAGATCTCGTTCCATTTAAAGCTCACACAGATAGGAAGCCAGACACTCTCTCAAGCCTCATCATTGCAACTCTCCATCTTCTGGATCTGTGGGCACTTCATGACGAGGCCTGTTGTACTTCTCACGCAACTGTTTGATTGGGATGAAATCTCCTGCTGTATCAATCCCGTAGAACAAAAAAGAAACATAGGGATGGTCGAACCGTCCCTGTACATGATAAATACAGCAAAGTGTAATAAAAAAGATAGCCGGGAGAATGTTTCATGATAAAAAGACACGTAGGGATGATCGAACTGTCCCTGTACATGATAAATACAGCACAGTGTAATAAAAAGATAGCTGGGAGAATGTTTCACGATTTGAAATGCTAATTCTACTCACCTTGTCTGGCTGGTCAGGAGCTAACAAATTATCTTCAGGAACTGCAACCCAGGAAAAATACTCCACAAATCACCAGACAGTTGGCAAAGAGAAATAGCAATAACTTTCAATTCCCAAGAGCCTATTCTATATCTCTATGTCGGGTTTTCTGTAGTTTCAAACTTTTTAATCATAAGGATTGTTTTTGATATAAGGATAAATATCCTTCTGTACAAACAGAAAATGTACTTAGATTGGTGAAAAGTTGGATCAAAAGCTGCAATTACCATATGCCACTAAGAGATTGGGGTCTTCATGTACATCAACCAGTACCTAATAAGAAACATAAAAAGAACTCATTTAAAATGCTATCTGGAAAATGATTCAAATTATTATTAGTTGTCCACATTCCTCTTCAGGAATCTACAATTCTTGTAGAGACGGGCAAGGCCAATGCTCCACTTTGACCCCATAATACAGTGAAAGCCAAACTTGTGCTAAAAGTTTTACAAGAAACTAGCTCTTAAGTCAAGCATGTGATGCGAGGAAGCACAAATTAGAGTTTTGGACAGAGGAGCCACCCCGATATACTTCCATGTGGTTTATCATATTAAAGAAATATTTGCGCATGAACTTTTCTGAAAATGATGTCCAGCCTCTTAAAGCTAAATCAACCAGTGGTGGCATTAATTAAACCTGATAGAATGGCTGATTAGAACCTCGAGGCAACTTCTCAACTCGTGCGGTATCCATCCATGAACTAGATTCGCAGCAAACTGGATCCATTCCGCAAATCACAGCTCGATAGCCTAAAATCATAGATTGGTTTTCAGCAATGTAAAAGAGCAAGAAAAAATAAAAAGAAAGAAGAGAAAGGCAAATAAAAGACAAAAACCTCCCACTCAAACTAGTCCTATGCTTTTTTTTTTTGATAGGATGCCCTATGCATCTTCATTCCACTGTCTTTCATAAATATTATTACTTCGGCAATGGGGGAGGGAGGGAACGGTACTCAGCAGTAATCTATATATAGTTTGAGAGAAAGACAGAACAAGGTTAGCACAGGGTGGGCTAACACTGCAGCACTTCATGAAGACCACAAGCAAACCCATAAAACTTTAGAATGAAATCAAGTACAAACTGTCGGATTATGAGAAAGGGAAGGGTCAACTCATAGATCTAGTTATTGCATATAATTCTTTCAGACTTCAAAAAAGACCATAATTCTATGAGGCATTTGACATGCAGCTCAGAATAAATGATTATAACTAAAATGGATTCTATCTACTATGTGGTCATGTTTGTTTGAATTAAAGTTAGGAGCATAAAAATAAGTAAACAAGCAAAAATTGAATTAATGCAGTGAAAGCATACTAGTTAAGTACCAAAAATTTTATGCTTTACTTTCTGCCCTAAACGAAATGCATATTGTGCATTTTCAAAGACCAGTGCTTTTGCCGATGCAGCCAAAGACTCTGCCTCCAGTTTGGAAATTTGATCTCGTAATTCAGCTGCCAAAGCATAATTTTCACTCTCAATTGCACTCTGCAGGTCTGCACTGCAAGGAGAGAAGGAGAACGGGTCCAGTTAAATTTCAAGCTAAAATAACCCCAAAAAAGGGAAAATGATAACATGATTTTGGACTTACCGGAGACGTATAATACCGATAGCCTTATCTTGAGCTTCATTCTTTGAGGAAAATCCTCTTTTTGCCTCTTTTTGCCTGTTTAATTCTTCCTCAACCTTAGAAGAATGCTTATTAAGCACACTGAACAGTCTATATGCAAGGAAGCTAATTCAAATGCACATGAATGTGCATTAATGCAGGCAAGCATTCAGAATTTAAGATGTAACACATTGATACTCCGTAAAGTTACATGACAAAAATCCCATTTAAGTGAATTTTCCTAAAACAGGACACAAAAGCTGTATTAAATACACAAACACATGCACATGACTTTTGAAGGAAAACTGAAATCCCCAATAAGTGAGCAACATGCCTCTTAACAAGTCCTCTAGTGAGGAATCTGCAGAAATGATCTCTTCATGAGTCTCATCTTACAAAAACAGGATAAGAGATCTAACCTCAGTAAGCTTGTTCCTCAATTGTTGTGCAATTTCATACTGCTCCATGTTTAAAGCGCACTGCATTTAACCGTCATAGCTCATGAGCAACATCTTCAAACTGGGAGAGCTATTAAACAATTTTCACTACCCATGAACATAAAAGAGCCAGTCAAACCTGTACTCGAGTTGCCAAGTCTAGCTGAAAAAAGAAAATCAGTATGTCCTCATTAGCACTCTCACTACGCTCTGAGCTTGCATCCAACTCCTGGTCACCACCTTTGAAGAGCCAACCAGCTTCAACCCTCACATTTCTTTGTCTTAATGTATTGGGGTTACCTCTCAAGTACAAGCTTTGAACACAATGATGCCAAAGATACTGCCTATCGATTCCCAAATGGGTTTTCTTCCCTAGCTTGAAATGCCTTCTCCACGACGAGGTTGAACCACAAAACCCGCCATTTCCAGAGGTTGTTAGTGTGCCTAATGACAGGCCTTGCGCCATTCTTTCCAGGAAATGAATCTTTATTTCTACACTATAAAACTATGAGTGCAACAGTCTTTGTAACTGTAGTCACACAAAACCTATTGTCAATTCAAGTTCCTAGCTGATTATTGGCAAATACAATCAAAATAGAAATAAAAAAAAATTATTTTCAATTTTTCCCTCTTTCCGCCACCAAGATTAGCAAATTTGGGATTACTTGTGGCCATCTTATAATCAAATAACAATAATGTATAATGTCCACAAAAGAAAGCAATATCTACTCACTTAGTTCAACTTTCAAGTTTATATAATACTTTAATTTCAAACAAAAATTGATTTTTTTGACAGAATTAAATTCCAGCAAAATATGATTCCAAGAAAATTAACAAACTACACAGATAGCAAGATTACTAGTGAAAAAAAAAAGGCTTCACTTAAAAGTAGAAGAGTGGATTAGAGAAAGAGAGTCCGGCAGAGTTTATTTATCGGAAAACTAACCGGAAAGCCGCGACCGCTGCCGCAAATGAGGAGGGGTAGACCCACTGAACGAACCCGGATTTTGTCCTCAAAAATTATTTTATTTACTTTTTTTTTTCTTGGTTAAAAATAGATATGGGTGACGTGTCTCTACTTCCATTAACATGCTGCGGGGATTAGAATATGGACGGTGTTATCGGTGGTATTTCCTGACACGTCACCATCCTACAAATCCCTTCGCACAAGATATTTTATTGTGGGTCGTTGAATATCTCGAGCCGTCCATGTCAGAAAATGAAAACCTTTCTAATTTTATTTCCACTTTTATCGCTTATATTTCCTTTTAATATATTCTATTAAATAAACTAAGGGCTCAAGTATAGACAGAAGAAAATTTATTGGTATGTTTACTCTATAGACGCTTTATCAATATCATCATACAAGTTGTTGATACTCTTTGAAAATAATTTAGTATACATCTTTTTAATGTGGTTTAATAAACAAATTGCTGATTTAATATTTTTTAAATGTTATTTTATTATTTTATTTATTTTGAGTTTCAATATAAATAAATTATAATTTTAAACGACCAAAAAGCCGAATCCATTTACAAACACATAATTACATGACAATATCACGTCATCACAATAAATATTCTCTAAATTTTCTCCCCTACAGAGGAGATGAGATTTTCTTGACTATAAATATTATTCCTTAAAAAAAGGAAAAGAATCCCGAATTTCATCATAAATTATGTGAATTCATTAAATAAATAATGAATTATATTGTGAATTATATTGTAAATGATATAATAAAAGAAATATACACTTTCATATCCGGCAACAGATTGTGTTCACAGAGTCCAGCTATTGACAAAGCTCAAATCACCTTGAATTATTATTGAAAATCATCCAACATGATACAAAAATGAACAAGCTTTATTTCCATCACCAGAACAAACAGATCATTGCTCAACAAATAACATAATAAATGAAGACACTATTTGTACATAATTAACAACCAAATACAAACCCCTTTCTCTACCAAAGATAATAAAAATTGAAATAAAATGAGAATCACTGCTTTTAATCACCCGGTGGAACAGGTGCCTATGGTCGTTGATATACATATTTTGTTCTAGGGTCCACAATGAGACCCTTTCCTCCATTCACTTCTAAATCATGCCTGCATCAACCAGATAACAGAACTGACAGAAAATTAGAATCAATCTTTTTATTCATATTTCCACCATCACAATTGAGGAATAGAAACATACTACCGTGCAAAAGTAAATAAAATTTTCTCCCATGATGACTACTGAAGAGCCAAGTGGCTTTCTGCCTATTCTTGGTTAATTAGAAAAAAAAAAATTATCAAAAAGGAAAGATCCAGAAAACTCAACTGAAACACAAAATCAGGGATGGTCAACTGCTCACGAGGAACATATCGAAACAACTGCAGAAGCCGATCAACATATACCACTTTCTTCCACACCTAAAGAATAGCAATTAGCTACCAAACGTTTGAAAGAAAAAGTAAAATTTTAAAGTAGAAAGAGATTCCAACTACAGGTCAATGAGAAACAATTTCAGACATACCACACTATCTACGAACATTTGCAGAGCAAAAACAGCAGCCTTCAAGTGGAAAGTAGGGTGAAGAACATAAATTGCCTACATATAGCAGATGATGCAATCAGAACTAAGAATGCCTATGTGCTCTATAAAAATAGCCGGAATTATTAGTACGACATACATGCAGGTTACGTTGGTGTTTACGGCCAAGAATTTGTTGTAATCTTCTCATCCATCCCAAGTCTGGTTGGCTGTTTACAACAGAAACAGATACAAATAGAGTGAGCAGATCTTGACTAGTTATAAAAGAAATATCCAATTACATATGTACAGCTCCAATCAGAAGCCCAATTGCAATGGTACAAAGAGGTTTATTATTCCTATTCAAATTTTCAGAATTCGCAACACCCCACGGCACAGAGAGATGCAATGGATAATGCTAGCAAAGGAGCTCAAAGAGGAGGTTCTTCAGAAGCTGGGAAACCCAGCCAGCCAAGCACAAATTTCAATCAATAAAATTTGCCCACTGTTTAAAGTGAAATGAAATTCTTATTTAGTAATAAAATTCATGACACTTATTAAACTATTCTTCATCATAGAAAGTGTTTTCTTTCCTACCTGATTCATTGAGCGAAAATGAAACAGAAAACAGAGAAAAGCTCAAGTATTCAAAGAGTACAAGAACATTTGACAGTTACATGAGAGCATTGGATGGGCATGGAAATGGTTGCCTTAATGTTTCTGTATCCATTACTATCACTGATATAAATTGAAGCCCAGATGTGGAAATATAAGGGATATCCCCCTCTCAGATATGCACAAAAGGTTATGCATGTTACTCGACACATGTAAAACTAACATTTCTCCCTTGTCCCCTTTGTTGTTTTGACAGAAAGAACAAAGGAACAACAGCTGTTGGAAGGGTTATCACAACCAATTTATATTGGCCTGGTTTCAAATAAGAAAATAATATGGTAGAACGAGTGAGTCATATAATATATAATGGCAAATAAATTACCCTTGATACAATTTAATACTTTAAAAAATTGCCAAATAGGCAACAAATCTCAATCAACATGAATGATTTTATGTAAACTGTTGATCTGTTTCATTGGCAAAAGAATAAAATATTGCAGGCATATATATTTGCAAGTCCACCACAAAATTCTTACAGCTGTAAAGATGCTGCAGAATGAAAGTATACAATAGTGTAAGGCTTCTGTATCAAAGGCTCGAATTCCTGAAATTACAAATCAAGACACTTAGTTCCAACAGTCTGTTGCCGACAATGATATGAGAAATCAAAAAGCTAAAGAGCATCAGAAAAAGAAGCATTTTCCAACACAAAATTCTTAAAGGTTTGTAGTTACTAATAAATGCAAAATTGAACCAAGTTGTAAATAGATTACTTTCACTATATAAAGCACAAAACGCTCAAGATCAAGACACCGCAGCAAAAAATGTGCTCCCACAACCACCATTACAGGACGTCCTTCACTGTCTACCCCACCACGGTAACTGAAACAGAAACAGAAAAACAAACTTAATGCTATATATGCTACAGGACCATCCAACCAAATGCACATTAAAGCCACCTTTACAACAACCATTTAATCTACCTTAGTAAACATATTATGGAGGAGCAATAATGCAATGAGAAAGTAGATTAATATGCAAAATCCATGAAAATGTGATGTAGGTATGTAAACCAAATGATGTTTGAATGCTTACACAATTTTCATCTCTGCAATTTCAGAAAGATTAAGAGAATTTGCTTTAGAAAGGTATCTTGAATGAAGTGAGTATTCTTCAGCAGCAGACAATGGTGGTCCACCAAGATCACCAAATCCAAGTAGTTTAGCACAATTGAACCCACTTTGTGCTTGAGCAGTTTTTTCCCATTGTTCCTTGCGTCTCTGATCTGGATCTTTAATTAAGGACATAAAGGCAGGATCCAAATATGAATCCAAATATGACGAGTTCCTAAAATAACAAAATTCATCCATTAAATTATTTGACAATTTTAACACAACATAGTCGGTTATAGTTTCATAGCAGCTTGTGGAAAACAATAAGTTAGCTAAAAGCAAGAAAAAAAAATGGATGTGAAAATTTCTCTAAAACCGGACATATCTTCAGACTGATCCAAATACCACACAACCGATCGCTAAATGGAAAAATTACCTACGCATAAAAATACTCATTTTTTATTAAGTAATTAACTGACCTTCGTACTAAGCCAACATCACTGATTGGAAGTTCAACTGGATCTTGGGGAGGCTTTGGGACAGTCTTTTTGGGCAATGGCTTTATTCTAATTTTACGTTCATCTATAATTGTCTCACCATTCTCATCCCCTACATCAGCAGGAAGCTTTGAAATGGCAACCTCCTCCTCATGCTTATCTCGAGGAAAGTAAAGGGGAAGCAATCTGCAATATGAATATAACACCAAGATGAGATAAAACCTCAAGCAGAGTAGAATCATCATATACAGATTAATAACAAAAAAATAGCAAGTGCCACATGACAAACAAACAAATGCATTATATAAATTTAGCTAAAAAACGAACATAGTATGCACCCACACGGTAATAAAAATTAACTGTAATATGACAATACCTTTTATATATTTCTGTATCAGATGATGTAGTAGTACAAAAGACAACAGCAGTAATCTTATCTTTCTGCTTCTCGAGAAAACGCCGTACAGTTCCTGAATATTAAGCAAACAAGATGACTTGGAGATAATGTCTGAAAGGAAGAACACTTGACCTTCCAAATGCACATATCATCAGATCATTACATAAATATGGAATAGAATTACAAGTACTTTTGCATTCATACGAACAAATATGTGAACACATTCACTAATGGATGCTAAAAACCCCCATGCCATTTGATAAAGATATTGGCTTCTTCGTCTTTGGTATAGCATTTTAAGTTACACACCCATTAACTAATGGATGCTAAAAACCCACATGCCATTTGATAATAACTACTTTTGTCACTTGCTAAAGATATTGGCTTCTTTGTCTTTGGTATAACATTTTAAGTTACACACCCATTCACTAATGGATGCTAAAAACCAACATGCCATTTTAATAACTATTTTTGTCACTTGCTAAAGTTATTGGCTTCTTTGTCTTTGGTATAGCATTTTAAGTTACACACCCATATGGCAAGGTCGGCTTTGGAGAAGTCGGAGTCATGACCATTACTGGTATATGATTAGTTTTAGAACTTCAAATGAAACCAATTTTAAAACATTGCTTTCCTTCTTTTTTTTTTTTTTCCCCTACCAGATAAGAAAAGCATTGGAATGCAGCATTGATACGATTATTTTATAACTTCTTCAGAGACACCAATTTTGAGGCGACATTTTTCCTTCTCTATAGATAAGAAAAGCAATTCACACTTGTGCCAATTTGCATATTGCAGTTGCATTTCTTCAGTATTCGTAAATCTAGAATAGATAATTCAATTTCGGGAATGTCCAACTATTCCCCAAGATCGAAGAGATCAACAGAATCAACCAAAGAACAGTAACATGTAGGAGAAGTCCTTACTTATAGCCACATGTGCAGCTGGTTCACGGGGATAGTTTTTAGCCTCCGTGTATATACATCCCATAGCAATACTGCATTCACATATAAAAAAACACAAATAAATGTTAGACTTACAAACTATAGGCAAAATACAAATAGATTGCCAAAACTGCAAGAAAGAAAACATTGTAGCATTTGCTACCAAACAACCTCTTAAGCCCATTTTCAATCAGAAGTTCAAGGCAAGATCGATAGCAATGACTCAGAGCATTCTCTGCAGCAGTATGATATTTTACTGCATATTTGGGACCAACCGTATGGATAACCCTCCTATTAATATCATCAAAAGAAAAAGAATCAAGTTCCAGCTGATATAGAATTTCATGAATCTAAAACTTCACAAACAGAAACTGCCATACTCACTATGGGTTCTTGAAAATGAAGTTCATCAGACAGCAAATTATGAACAAGATTGATAAAATGCAAAATTTACATTATTACAGACAGCCTAAACATGAGATATGAAGCAAAAGTAGAATGGGAAAAAATGAGTGATTGCAGGTTCTCAATCTGGAGTTTTCAGCAAAATGCTCTTAATACACAGACTACCTGACCAATTATATAAGCTCATAAGCATACAGGTGACTTGATTAACAATGGATGAATGTCATATACTGGTAAAGATACAACATTACATGTCTCAATAGAAAGAGTGAACTAAGAAGAACAAATGCATGCAGAATGGTAGGTACATTCATTCTACAGTTATCACAAGTCCTTTGGTGTCATTTTGCATATTACATATAATGATGTGATACAAATGTCACCGATCTTCTAAGTATATCAGTGGGATTGTAAATACTTCCACAGGTTTTCTGTTATTCTACTCTTCAGTTATCAAAAATGCACCAGTACACGCACCTAGCAGGAAGATCATATGCATTAGTTACTTTTGCCATCCCTGTCCGGCATCCACCCTGTCAAGAACAATAAGTACATAAAGTCAGTTCCGCTGACTTCCTATCTCCTCACAATGTTCCTTAACAATTAGACACAATAAAAAGCTGCAAATGGAACTTGATTCCTCTCTTATTATGCGCTTGCATATGAAAACTACTTTAGATCCTATGTTCTAACATCTCAAACTTCACATAGAATTTAACAGATTATCAGGGACTCACAAGTCTAATATCTCATGACATAATACATGATATGAAATTTATTTTTTAAATTATAGAATCCAGAGAATCAATCATTTTCAGTTAAAATACCAGTGTAGCACATTCTTCTGCAAGACCAGGCCCAGCTGCTGCATGCAAACCAGGGCTGCTGTGTGCTTCATCCAAGTTCTGTCAACAACACGTAATAAAGACTTTAAGATAAAATATATATAACTAGTTGCTATCACCTTACTAGTTATCCATTTTGTGCAAACTCTCTGTCTCCAGGCCCAGACATTGTAGTACAATTCGATAAGACTTAGATCAACTTCAGAATAAGCGCACATCTCAATTAAGTGCGAGAATCAAGTTATAAGCACTTGGCCAATATAATCGATCATCAAGCTTCTTGGCAGCAGACACAGATTGGCAACAAATGCCTCATTTATTAGGTAATGAGCCAGCTAGAACTTCCTTACACTTTAGTGAGTCAAGAAGCTTTTGTAATAATTCCTTATGAAAGAAACTTCACAAACATAATTATCACACATACATGGGATAAACATTGAAGCTATGAACTCAAGACAACTGTGTGAATTGGATTCTGTGCGTTGGCAAAATGAATAAACAGACCATTTTCCCTATAGATGGTGATTAAGAAAAAGAAAGTTCCAATAGAAGTGCACAGAGTCCATCACACAAGTGAAAAAAACAAAAAAACCTTAAAAAATTTTTGGTCCTCAACTTTGAATATAGTGATGAAGCTTGTGACTCTAATAGCACTTATCTTTTAATCCTATTTAATGGTACACCAACTCAACCCTCCAATCACACAACTATCCAGGAGCACTGACGGTGCCAAAATCACATTACTGAAAGACATGACCTTTTGTCACAAGGACACAGAGAAGGAAGAAAGTAAAAATTTTCCCACGACATCACCATACCTATAGAGCAAAGAAGACAAAATAAAGTATTTAGTGCTCACCTCATTTGTAGAATTCACAACAGCATCAACCTCGAGATTCCAAGGGTTTCCCCTCCACAAATATATCTTCAAGTTGATCTCATGATCCACAGGAAACCTTGAAACCATAACACTACTAGTACTTTCTGCCCCAGAAGAAGACGTTAAAGGATCAGGAAAATACGAATTAGAAAACGAAGGATCTTCGGTCTCAAACACCGAAGAAGACCGGTGCTCTGCATCGCTCCACCGAGGAACTTGATCCAAAGTCACAACAGAATCCCCACTATCACTTGGCAACCCACCCCTAGGCGTGGCTGTAGCCACAGTCCGGTACATTTTCTACTTTACAATCAGAACGTTACTTCCTAACTTCTAAATCCTCTCTCAAAGTCTCAAACTTTCAACAAACCACGTAAATTTCAGAATGTGAAACCAAACTAGTCCCACAAATCACTCTGCAATTAAAACAGATAAGGCCGATATCATAATCAAAATCATCACATACACAGAAACAAGATCATGATTTCTTTCAAAAAAAAAAAAATCAACCAGATGAAAAGGTTCTTCGTACCCAACCACAAATGACGAAATCAAAACAAGTCAAATTCTAGCCAAAACAGTCAATTAATTACATTAACTCAAACCCTAACATGAAAATTCTCATGAACATATAACAATTGAGCATCGAAACATAACTCAAAAAAACCCTTAGTAAGCTAAAATTGAGAGAGACGTACCTTGGATTGAGAATCTGGATGCTCGAAAAATCGCTTTTTTTTTCAATTTAAATCTTTTAAGCGTGAAAATTGAAAAAATACAACTTTTGTTGCTGGTCGATGAGCTTGCATATGCAAAAGCTCATAATGATTTCAAGGTAAAATTGGAATTTGTCTTTTGCGAAGTTTGACTGGGAATCACAAAACCACCCCTAAAATTTCCCGTAAATAATTGGAGGCCCCTCCGTGCTCGTTCCCTTGCCAGCCAAATAATTATGTCCGTGCTTGTCCATGTCCAACTCCAATCCTAATGATTGGTTGGGAGCTTGAAAATTACGATTTTTAAATTAATTAATTTTTTTTATATTTTTAATCAAAAATCAAACCCCATTGACAAACCATATATTAAGAAAATATATTCATTTATCTTAAACCAAGTATTGGGAGAATTTAATTAACTTACCTAGAAATTTATCACAAATATTATTAGGTTGAAATGGGCATGTGATTTTTTTTTTTGAAAAGCAAACTGTGGGTTGTCCTGTGGTAAAGCTTTAAGCTTTTGCCAAACGATGAGAAAGCTTTGCAAAGATATGTTCTATCTGAGCAGCATGTCGTTCACTCAATTTTATTTTATTTTATTTTATCGCCTAACTGTAAATTTAAGTCAACGTCATGTCGCCCACCACTCCTTTGACGGTGCACAATTGATTGTTGTAATCCCACGTTGTCGTTGATGATATCTTTTCGTGTGCAGATTTTACATAAGAATAATTCAGAATCATCGAAGCGCACGACTTGTCGTCTAAAGAATTTTTAAGTGGAAAAACTTTATTGGTTACTACCTCTGAATGCACAAAAGAATGGTAGTAAGATTTGGGGCTTAACCTTCTACTTCATGTTCATCGTTATCTTCTCTGGTGTCCATTGAAAGTGGGGCTGCAACCCTTTCTTAATTTAACATATTTTACTTGAAGTAGAAACCAAGTTCAGTTTTATGTCACTTTTGCATTTTACAAGAAAGAAAAAACAGGCTTAGATGTTCAAGAATAGAGTTCCTATAAGGTATCGTCTGTGATTTTCTTAATCTTTCTAAGATTGGATTTTCAGAATACTTTTAAGATTGGAAATACCAAAATCCTTGCTTCAAAATTTATAACAAAGTTTCCTTTAATTGCTAGTAAAGATAGTTGAGTATATTGTTCTTGTCAAGAAGTTCCACTGCACTCCCTCTCATCTCATGCCTTTCATCAATGGTTACGTTCCTCATTCCCCTGCAATTGATGGACATTTCAGCTGCTGGGTACTTCCCTTCCTTTGGCCTTTATTCATCATGTTGCTGCTGCTGTGAAAGCTGCTATATTTTAAGATATGGGTTGAGTAGCATTTGTAATCATGCTAACCTAAACTAGTCTAACCATTCCATTGTATTTGACAATAAAGCAATAAATATAAAATCCATACAAAAAATTCTCATTGTTATATATACACATAAAGGAATAATGAACTGGAAGTCGCCTCACAGAAGTTGGACACATAAAAAAGGAATTTATACTTCAGGAAAATATTGATGTAGTCACCTCTAATGAGCCTTCACAAAAAGGTGGGCAGATCATAAAGAACAACTGGGTATAACAACCTATGGCTATCAATTATCATACACTAGTCACCAGATATCATCTCATCCATACTAAATAGATAATAATTGATTAACAAATACATAAGTACTCTTGCAGGCTTGCGACAGGGAAAAGACAATTGCAGAAGTGATCTTCCACAGCAGATTCTTAAACTACAAATCTCGTAAAGCATATTATTCATTCATTTACTCCAGCCTTTTGCTTCAACATTGCAATGAACTTCTCTCTGTCCTCTGGTGACATTCCCTCAGCTGAACAATCCCCTACACCCCACTCTGCCCCTCGCAAGCAGTACTTATTTTCAATTTCTTGACGGTTCCTGAAATTTTCCATGACATAGTAACATTACCAACGCGAAAGTGACCTATATGATTCTTAGTTACTAAGAAGAAGAGATCTCTTTACTCTGCAACATAATTAGCCTTCTATGTGAGCATTGTCAAGATGTTTGGCAAAACCTAATTCTAAAAGTTTATCAATTAGCCAAAGTACATAATAGCAATGCAAAGTTCATAAGCTTCAGTTCATATGTAGTCCATTTGAGCCTTAAAAAATTGTTCCAACATTAAAAATAGAACATTAAGTACAAGAATTTACTTCTCTTTATTCAATTTGGATTTCTCTAGCAGCTTCTTCAGCAAGGGAGATTCTTTAAATCTTGCATCGTTTTCTGCATATTTCTTTTGGTTTTCTTCTGCAAAATAAGTCCTAGTCTCAAATCAGTCTATTACATCGGGCACGATTGCAGAATGTAAAATTAATCCACACAAGATGGGATCAGACCAAACCATTAAAGCGATTAAGAAAGTCGATTTGAGGCAACTCAGGGCCAGGAACTGATTCAATTCCAGAGAATCCAGACAAAAATCCAGCTTTAGCTGAACACAGAAAGCTCAAAGAGATCAGTTATATTCTAAATTTGCACATTAGTCCTTCACAAATTACTCACATACAGCATCTATAAACACAAATGTAGTCTGTTAGTGATTTAACAACAAGGGAGAAAATCACTTCCAACATCCCGTCAGGAGACCATAGTACTTGTCAGTTTTCAGACTTTTAGCTTTGAGCAATTCCACTAATCAAGGGAAATAAAATGCTTAATAATTGAATGTAATCCGAGAATTCTGTCTAAATTAAAGTTGATAATACAATATAATAAAAGGGGCAATACCAAGTCCACGATCACATTAATTATCATCAAAACTTGTTAAATATAAAGTGGTTGATATGCTTGTCATTCAAGGGGAGAATATAAAGTCAAAACCTAACATTGTCTAATCACAGAACCTGTAAATGGAAAAGGAATGGTTGGTTCCTCGAACTTATACTCTTCTAGTTCTAGTTTGGTAAGAAGAAAATTAATTAATAGTTAAACATGAACGCAAAGTCCCTGACAGAACCACTTGTGCATTATATAAAAATAATTTACCTGGGTTAGGTGAGAGAAGAATGGCAGCTGCAGCAGCCAAGGGAAAAAGAGACCTGCATAATGGTATAAAAGATGGTGAAGACCTGCAAGAAGAATCAGAAAGACTAATAGGTTTCTTGGAAGAACCCAACTGGATCTTCTTCTTGGGAAGACTATTGGGTTTTGCACAGACTATGAAGTTGGTATATGGATGAGGAGAATACGTGGAGAAAACCATGGCCGACTCCTCTCTCGGCTTCTGCACAGAGAGAGAGAGAGAGAGAGAGAGAGAGGGAGACAATGAGGAGGGAAAAATAAACGGTTGATATTAATCAACCGAGATTCGATAAAATGGCAGTCGTGGCATCAACTGGGCTCCATCTCCCATGCTTTTTTTTTTTTTTAATTTTTGCGTTTAGATAAAACCAATATTATTATTATAAACAGGGATGTATTATTAGGAAATTTTAGTTAATATAAATAAGGCATATTTAATTATCTGTATTAAGATTTAAAATATGATTATTACATAATTATTAAATGTGTTATTTGTTTAATAAATATATTTTAATTATGTCATATTTAACCTTTCTAATCTACTTAATTTAACTCGTTTTATCCATTTGAGCATTGTTTAATTAACATATTTATATTGATTAAACTTTTCTTACAATAATATAAATAATTATTAAAAAATAATTGTAATAATTTTAATTGGTTATTATATAATTTGATCTATTTGATAGTATATTAATTTTAAATTGATTAATAAAATATTTCTGCTATAAGTTGTTAATTATGTCATGATGGTAAAATAGTTAAAAAATACAATTTTTTTTTTGTTATTACATAGATTTACCTTAGCTGGTTGATATCACACTTTCGATTATTTATATTATGGAATGGGTTGAAAGGTTGATTACTTTCAACATAATTGTTAAATGTATCGAGTATACTAACTATGAACAATTAATTAAACCTTTAAATTAATTCTAACTTTGTTAATTTACTTTTATTATTACACAAAACATTATACGCGCGTGCGAGCGCTCACACACACACACACACACATATATATATAGAGTATAAATCAAATTAATTAATCCATTATCTATATCAAATTTAATTTGTTGAATGCATAATTTGACAATCTTTGCTGCAATTATTTGAAAGAAACAGTAAATTAAAGAATTTAACCTCCTCATTTTATTTATGTGTTTATAGTTATTGTTGATAGTTTTAAATGTTGTTGATATATCTTTTAACAATCATATAATATTAAACTATCATTATTAATACAGTAGATAAACAGCATAAGCGTTTGGATTTGGAATCCTACTATACTAGACTATTCATCCAATATTGATCTTCACATCAATTGATGCTCATGTAAGTTTATTACACATCAAGCGGTTTCCTGAAACAAAAGAGACTACAAGAGAAGGAAAAAAAACCAGAAAGCCCATGACCATGAACCATATATATATATCAGATCGTTCTACTGTTCTTCCACTCCTCTATGAGCTCCTTCAAAGTCTTTGTGGAGTTTCCGTCAACTCCAACAGCTTTTCTTGCCTCTTCTCTAATCTTTTTTGCCTGAATTCTCAACAGGTCGTTTCCCATAATACCTTGTATGCTCTCTTCGATGTCCTCTTCTTTCACCAGTTTCTGTATACCCCAGCCCCAGTTCTTCATCCAAATTCCCAACCCATTTTTCTCCACTACCTCTGCATTGATCTTCTGATCCCCATTCTGTGGCCACACCAGCACGCGAACTCCATGCCATGCAGCCTCTACCAATGAGTTCCACCCACCATGAGTAACGAACCCACCAACAGACCTGTGACCTAGTATTTGAGCCTGATCCACCCAATCATTGACAATTAGCCCATGATTCTGAATCTTCTCCATCAGCTTAGGCCCAAGCAACTCATTCAAACTTGCTTTGTCCTCCCTGTCAATTTTGTGACCTTTCACCACCCACAGAAATCTACACCCACTCCTTACTAATCCATTGCCAAGCTCCTTCATTTGCTCGCTTGACAAGGTTTGCCTACTGCCGAAACTAGCATACACCACTGACCCTTCTGCTTGATCATCAAGCCACTTAACATACCACTCCTTATCGACTTTTTTCTCAAATTCACATGGTAAAAGAGGTCCAATTGGATAGAAGGGTGGTTTCCCATCTTCGATTCGCTTGTCACTGACCCCAGGGATGATTTCTGCTTCTAGTGCTTCAAATGTGTTGATCAATACCCCATTCGATTTTTCGAAATTCCGACCATAGTGTAAAAAGAGAGTTGCAAAGGGACTGTTTAAATTTAGCAATGGGGGAGGGATTGATGAGTTGGGTATTGAAGAAAGGCCTGGAATTTCAAGAATGTCGTCGTCGTCGAATTGAACAGGAGTACCATATAAGCTGGTTTTGGATGCAACAAAAGTTGGGAAATACTCAACAAAACAACACATTCTTGCCGATGAAGTGAAGAGTATGTAGTTCGGGAGACCTAAGTTTGTGGTAACTGGAACAACCGATGAAAACAAGCTCACATCTGAGACGAGGGCAGAAAGGGGAGGGGACATTGAAGAGAGGAGAGGAGTGAGAAGGTGAGCTGAGCGACGAATGGCTTCCCACTGGAGGAAAAAAGGGTCATCAGAGTTGACCCGAGCGTGGTCAAGAGGGAGGATATGAAACTGCTTCTGAGTGACTTGAGGAAAAGCAGAGAGGAAGCGAGAGATAAGCTGAGACTCTGAAAGTGAGACAGTAGTGTCGGAGGTGATTAAGGTGACACGGCAGTGGTGAAGAACAAGTGATGCAGCCAGTCGAAGAAAGGGTGTGAGATGCCCCATACCAGCACTTGGGAAGAGAGCTACATTCGTATAGGAGTTGAAATTCCCGTAATCTGACATTTTTCAAGCGCCTGAAAATGATTCTGAAGCCTGGAAGGATAAGCGAAGATGTAAATTAGGGAGAGCACTTTGCTCACTTCAAGTGTAACTGCGAGTTAGGGTTAGGCATTTCTGAACTTTAAAGAACATTAATTAATAATTAATGGGGTAATTACTTTACCTATACTTGGTCACATTGGACCTATCAAAATTTATTAGGGATATTATTATAATTTTAGAAGATTTATCTTTTTGAATATCATGATTTGTGCTGTATGAGTTGAAACAATATTTGAAGATATATAATATAAATTTTAAAATATTATTTAATATTTATATATATATATAATGAATTAGCTTATTTGCTTTTTACTTAAAATTTTAACCCATTAGTTAAAATGTTGAGTTGGAATCAAAATTAATTACCTTTTAACTTTTCTTTTATAACTATGGGATTTGGTAGATCTTATGAATGGATTGTGGATAGATTAATGTTTATAGATAAATGTAAAATCTTGAATTAAAAAATTAAGCAATAATAGCTTCACCCTGTAAATAATAACCTAAACTAAATTATCAATATATTTTAATAATGGTGTTTATTATTATTACTACTTTTTTCATATTTTTTAGTGCTACAATTCTTAAGTTTAAACAATATTGACATCAATAATTTAAAACTTTACAATGGTGTTAAAATCAACCATCGTTTTTCTAATATTATTGAATAAATAGCCTAACTTTACATCCACCAAAAAGAAAAAATCGTTGTTTTCTTGGTTTGTGTTTGAAAGGGAAAGGAAAAATAGGTTTAGATTTAGAAACATAAATGTAAAAATACGAATCTTACATAATTATTAGCTAGGTGATTAGTTCTCTATTAGATGAATTGATATGGTACTGGAAATGGTAAGAAAGAAAAATAAATAGAATTTGATTAGTTAGATAGAAAAAATAAGGATACCGGGAAAGAACCAAGAAAGAGAAAAGAGTTTGAGATAGAAAATGAAATGAAAGAAGATAAAGGCTAAAGAGGATTGCAAAATTATTCTTGGAAAATAAATTTTTCTTAAGTGCATTCGTCGAGGTTTTTTTTTTTTTTAATTGAAAGTGGGATCCAATGAGATACAAGTGGAGACTAAAATATACTATTTTAATTAATAATTATTTTTTCTCCAACATGCAAGGTTGTTTTCGAGAATGGAGAAGTATATACTATTCATCTAATTCTTTGCCAAATTCTTTAATTTAACTTTTACCTAATTTTGACCTCACCTTTTAAAGATGTCATGCAAATTGCAAATGGTATATTGGTATTAAAATATCGGAGGTCAAGACTTATTTACATAAAAATTTTTCCCTTATAAAAGACAAAAGAAATGTTGTTTTTGTTTCCTTAATATTAATATCTTCTAACTTCACGTATCTTTTCTACAATTAAGAGACATACCTAGGAGTTTGACATTTGAAGAATTCTAACATGTATATTGAAATCAATCATTTTTTAATCACGTTTTATATATATATAATTGGAATTTAGTTGGAAATTGAATCTACGATCGGTAATGTTGAGCAATTAATCAACCAAACAACAAGAACATCTAAATATGTTAATTCACTGATAAGCTTACATTAACATTTACCATCAAGAGATTTTAGTTTAAAATAAATACAAATTTATGGCATAAAGGCTAAAAACCAGTATTGTGTGAATGTACATTATATATATATATATATATATATATATATATATTTCTTTTCTCGAACTTTCTTAAATTTTTAAAATTATTTTTCATTGAATTAATATGAATCCGGTGATGATAAAATTGAAATGTAGTGAAGGGGGTGTTTAGGCGAAACTGTGAAGAAGAATATGACGATGAAAGATAATTACTTATTATGAGCTTATTTTTATGGGATTCATTAGAGGAAAGGAAAGTAAACTAATGAAGGATTTAATAAACTCTTTTTATTTAGAAGAAAATAAATGATTAAATTATGACATGTAAGTGACACATAGCATTAGATTATAAAATACAATAGTTAAACATTAATTAGATGAGAAAAAGATATTTGTTTATTTTTAAAATCATATTCCTATTCCTGATATGTTCTAAGAGAAGTTTATGGTACATATGTTGTACCATATCATCATGCTAACATAGTATATCTATATAATCATTATTAGTTGAACACATGGATTTCACTCTTTTAAGAATTTAAATATTTTCAATTCTAAATATTATAATTTAGACTCTGCGCCAAATTTCAAAATAATACAAATTAAAATATTTTAATTTCAAGAAAAAGAAATCCACTTGTCAAGAGAATAATTGCATAGATATTGTAATAAATTTGATATGCCATGGGCACTAGGCAGTCACCGAGAGAGGCGATGGAACCGATTGGGTTATTATGGTCAACAAAGTATGATTTTTGTTGTTAGGGGCCTTTGATTTTGGTGCACAACAGCATTGAAGATTTTGTAGGTTTGGCGGGAGGCAGGGAGGGTGGCTAGGGGGGCTTGGGTGGAAGGGAACCACTAACGAGTTTGGAGGAGGATGTTGTATCTATTGACGGATTAATTGAAGAGAAAGGACTAGACAAGACATTAGGACGATATGGATCCGATTTGATCACATTAGATTTAGGGTTTGGGATATGTAAGTAATTAATGAGAGAATAAGGTGAAGAAATTGAATTATTAGAGATAAGGAGTGAATGATTTACTAGTTGTTCATTATTGTAGTAGCTGCTCAAATGTTTGTTACACAGGGAATTATAGAGAGGGGGGCGAAGAGTTTGGTTGGGATTTAATTTTGTTGGTGTTAAACTCAAATATTAATGTTTAGGCCTTACTTAATAGCTTAAACTTTTGGATCAAGTGGTTACCTAATATCGTATCAGAGTTAAAGGTTCTAGCTTCAAATCAAGCTTTTGGATCGAGTGGTTACTTAATAGGTGATGGGATACGTCTTCTTTTTTAATTTAGAAGATGTTTATAATATTTTATAGGAGACTTGTCTAACAGATTTTAAAATTATTAGTTGAGTTTAATTGTATTTTTTTTTAAATTTTATGGACAAAGTATTTTAAATTTTGTCAATAGTTTGTGGTTGTGTGTTTCTATGAAAGCACTAAAAGAGCTGAGTTTTTCTAGCAACTTTTTGTTTTGTTTTTAATTTTCTAATTTAATTTACGTAAGAAAATTTCTCTCTATTTGAGGAAGGAGACTAGACTGAGTTCTATGTAAAAGATGAAAATGATGGAGCATTTGATCATCGGAGATCTGATCTTGTCAGCAACAAGTTATAAACTTATTTTATTATTTATTATTGTTAGGGGTAAATATTATATTATTTTTTTCATTAATTCGTCTGACCTGACTTCATGAATGGTAAAACAATCGTTTACACCATCTAAAAGTCATATACACTATATAAAAGACGCGTTACTATTAGCATTCCGGTGGAGCTCTTTCTACTTGCATCCACCTTTCTTATTAACAAACCATGAAGTCACAAGGGACCGTAATAATTATTAAGCCGCCTTTAAACGAGGTGAAGTCACGAAAGAGAACATAATTAATTGAAAGAAAAATAAGAAAGCTGCGGTTGGAAATTAACAGATTACCACAAAGGCCGTCAACCCTCAGATCCTCTTCCACTCCTCTAGGAGCTGCTTCAAAGTCTTTTTGGAGATTCCATCAACTCCAACAGCTTTTATTGCATCTTCTCTAATCTCTTTTTTGCTTGAACTCTGAAAAGGTCGTTCCCCATCATATCTTTTATGCCTTCTCCAATTTCCTCTTCTTTCACCGCCACATCCCAGGCCCAGGTCTCCATCCATATACCCAACCCGCTGCTCTCCACTGTCTCTCTGCATTAATCTTCTGATCCCCAAGGGTTGGCCACATCAGCAGACGCACTCCATGCCATGCAGCCTCCGCCAATGAGTTCCACCCAGCATGAGTAAGGAATCCACCAACAGCCTGTGACCTGTTATTTAGGCTTGATCCACCCAATCCCTGATTATAAACCCGTGATTCTATCTTCTCCAACAGCTCATGCCCAAGCAACTTATTCAAACTTTCGTCTTCCTCCCTCAACTATGTTACCTTTCACCGCCCACAGAAATCTAAACCCACTGCTCACTAATCCTTTCCCAGGCTCCCTCAATTGCTCACTTGACAAGGCATGCCTACTTCCGAAACTAACAAAAACCACTGACCCTTCTGCTTGATCATCAAGCCAATTAACATATATACTCCTTATTGTCAACTTTTTCCTCAAACGACTCGCAAGGTAAAATAGGTCCAATGGGATAGAAGGGTGGTTTCCCATCTGCGATTCGTTTGTCACTGACTCCTGGGAGGATCTCTGATTCTAGTGCTTCAAATGTGTTAATCAATATCGCATTTGATTTATCCGAGTTCTGACCACTTTGTATGAAGATAGTCGCAAAGAGACTATATAAATTTAGAAGTGGCCGTGGGATTGATGATATGGGTATTGACGAAAGGCCTGGAATTTCAAGAATGTCATCGAGTTGAAAAGAACAAGAGCTGGTTTTGAATTTGGATGCAAAAAAAGTTGGGAAATACTCACCAAAACAGCACATTCTCGCCAATGAAATGAAGAGGATGCAATTCGGGATACCTAACTTTGTGGCAAGTGGGACAACCGATGAAAACAAGCTCACATCTAAGAGGAAAGCAGAGAGGGGAGGGGACATTGAAGAGAGGAGAGGAGCGAGAAGGTGAGCTGAGCGACGAATAGCTTCCCACTGGAGTACGAACTTCAGAGTTGGGTGAATTATTGGCGTCAAGCGGGAGAACATGAAACTGCTTATGAGTGACTTGAGGAAAAGCAGAGAGGAAGCGAGAGATAAGGTGGGACTCTGAAAGTAAGACAGTAGTTTTGGCGGTGATTAAGGTGACATGGCAGTGTTGGTGAACAAGTGATGCAGCGACTCGAAGAAAGGGCGCAAGATGCCCCATACCAGCACTTGGGAGGAGAGCTACATGAGGATAGGAGTTGAGATCACTAGAATTTGACATTTTTTCAGCTGCCTGAAAATGTTTCTGATCAAGCCTGGATGAGCGCAGATGGAAATGAGGAAGGGTGCATTTTTCTCACTTTAAATTCAATAGAGCACGCCTAGGCTTTGTTAAAAGATAATTTGTAATTAATTGATGAGTCTAGATACATCTAGATACATGGCTTTTGATATACTCTTTGAGTGAAGATTTCTGATATGTTCATTGATGTTTGAGTGGAGACTTAAGGTTGGTGTAAATTGCTTCTATGATTTATGAAGCAGCCAAATTGTTATTAATATGGTTTATGAAGAGTCATGTAATAGAGTAGTATAAATATGTACTCATGCTTTGTTTTGAGAGAACAAAAATGAAATGAAAAACAATTCCTTCTGTCCACAAATTGTGTCCTCTTTATAAAAAATTGTTTCTCTTTCTTTTTATCTTTTTGGCTCAAAACCAAAACTCCAACAAATTTGGTATCAGAGCCATACATTTTCCAGCCTTGTTTTTATCTTGCTCACACAAAATTGTCCTCATGGCAGCAGCTAGCTCAAATCCTTTTGGCCTAAATTATTCTTAGAATCTTATTCCCATTTTTGATGGAGAAAACACTACAACATGAAGGACCATTTGCGGCGGGCAAAAACTGCCGCAAAAGCCCTTTTACGGCAGTTTACAACCGCAGTAAAAGCAACCGCAGTAAAAGCTTTAACGACGATTTTAGCCTGCTGCAAAAAAGTTTTTACGGCGGTTATTGTACGCAAAAACGGACAATGAAACGTAATTGGCATAAACCACACCCTTTTGCGGCGGTTTAGAACCACCGTATATGCTTGTCTTTTTATGTCGAGCAAGAAACCGACATAACAAGTATGGAAACCACCATAAAAATTTTTCACATAACCGCCATAAAAGGTCTAGAAACCGCCGTAAATAGGTTAACAAAAATGGCCAATGCCTCGTCGCAAATAGTTGCCCGAATTTTTTTTCGACGACCAAGAAACCGCTGTAAATGGTTTTTTGTAATTTTTTTTGCTGTTTAATATTATTTACTATCTAAATATTTAATAACCTGTCTCACAAAAATATTTTGATATGTTTCTTCAATCATTCGATGAATATGATGAAATCAAATCAAATATCAAGATATGTCACATAAATAGTTCAAGATATGTCACATAAATAGTTTAACCATAACCTAAACAAACCAAACATAACTCAATCATCATCCACATAGTTCAATATCATATAATCAAATAGTAGTTAAACAACATCTGATCAGTTATATAGTTCAACAACCTCCACAAAACTCAATCATCTGATAAGTAAGCCGTAAAACTTGGCAAACAACCTGCAAGAATAAATTTGTAACCAAGATTATAATAATTAAGAAACATTATGTATTTTAAAACAAATTGTTTAATTTCATTTATATATCTATTCGTTCTCGTGGTTTGAATCACGATCTGGAAGGTTGTTTGTTCCATGACTATCATATTGAAAACGACTATGATGTCCACTTGAAGTATCTGGGACCTATTTATAAAAAAAATGAAACATAAGTTAAAAATATGAGTCAACTAAAACTACATTTTTAACTTTAAAAATAAGTAAATATCGGTCTTGTAGAACGCCACTCTGCAAATTCTGGAAACTTCTCCTGTAGGAAGGAAATGACTTCATCATACATCATTTTCATGTTGTTGTGATCTTGCTTCAAGTTGTTGTGTGCTTCATTCAAGTTTTTGTGTGCTTCCTTCAAGTTGTGGTGTTCTTGCTACAAAGTACCCAACTCTTCCCTCAAGTGAATATCCGATGAGCTGCTGTCTTGCACGTCAGTCAGAGATGGACCAAAACCATATGTCCGGCCAAAATCGCGATGATCAGTTCCCATTACATTGCCAAATACTTCTTCTCTCACTTGTTAAGTTTGCTGGTCTTGTGGAAATTGAGACAAACCTTCATTAAATTGACTCTACAACATAATGAAAAGAAATAACAACTTAATAAAGATAATGTATTATGCAAAAATTAATTTACAGATAGTGGATGAATAAATAAGTTCAAAAGATTAAAGAACTTACAATTATTTCTGCACTTTCATCATCACCTATTTCCCCATTGCTTTTTGTTCTTGTCTTGACGAAGACACTAATGCGATCAGTTTGTTGTCCATTCCTTATCATCTAAACAAAAAAATAATAGAACTAAAATAATACAACTACTAAAGAGATACAAGTAAATCTTGATAACCAACAAGTAAAGAGCGTATAAACAAACAAATGTAACTTACCTCTTCTCGTTTCTGGGCAAATAACGTGCGGCCTGTTCGATGAAGTGCAACTTGTTGTGCTCGATTTATCTTATTCTTCTGTGCAGTTTCCTATAATATAAACAATGTTAACAACAATTATATTATATGACTTACAATATAAATACAAAAAAATATGAAATCTACACTTTTTTAATTATGTTAGGCATATACTTTAGCCTGTTCTGTTCCCCAATAAGCTACAAGAATAGGCCACTGATCTGGTTGAACTCTGGGAGGAGTGAATTGTAACCGGTCCTCATCCATATCATATTTTTTGTAGTAATCCCTCTTTACATGAGCTTTCCAATCCCGCCAAAGGTTCCAAATATGTTGTAAACAGTGAGGTCTATACTTATCAGGAACATTTGTATTATCCTACAAAAGTAAATTGCAATAGATTAATGGAGGTACAAATACATATGCATGTTATCTTATGAATTTGTTAAACATAAATTACCTTCACTTCTTTCCAGATGGCATCCAAAAGATGTGATGACATATTTTGCCATCGAGGATAAGTCAATGGAGCCATGTTGCCATTTTTGGCTATGATTCCAAGTTGGGAGGTTAATTTGTCTTTGTTTGTGTTTATTGGTTGCCATTAAGAGTTAAACTGAATATGCAACCCTTGGCCTGTACCCTACTCACGAACAGTACAAGCTGCTCCATTTCCTTTAACAACACTTAATGTACCACCCGTATCTATAAAAAAATAACAACAAATGTTTAAACAACCTTAAATTTTAAAAAATAAAAATAAACATGTATATACCTTCATTCTTCGTTTGAGTTTGAGAGGATGTTGTCGATTGTCGTCGAGCTTCTACTTCTCGTTGTATTATACTTTCCATAGAGGCGTCTCTCGGTCTCTTTGGCGGCATAGTTATCTATTCAAAAAACATTCACAGTCAAAGAATGCTAATGTATTTTTTTAAGTTCCATGATAATTAACATATGCATATAATAAAAAATTACAATCCATAGAAGTTCAATTGAACAAATTATATATTTCATTCATAAAAAATAATGGTTACACATAGTCGAAGGGAAATCGCATAATTGGAAAAAAGAAGAATGCCTCTAAAATAAAAGCCATATAAAAAAATCACGTAATCAATAAAAACATGTCGAACAAAGTACTGTCAATCAATATCATCCATATCATCATCATTGTCTTCTCGATTGATGATCACTGTTGTTCCTTCAACTCCTTACCTAACCCATTGAACATCTTCCTCACGAAAATAACCCCTTTCATCTAGTTCTTGCTGTGTATATAGCTCAACTTGTGGCACCATGTTCCCAATAGATGAATTTTTGGAAGTAAGATCAAATATATCTCTTGTTGACATTTTAAGAACAGCATGCTAATATTCATCTATAGGATCTTGAACATAACAAACTTGTTCTGCTTGCTCGGCTAAAATGAAAGGTTCATCATCAACACTGTTATCTTTGTATAACAAATGATTAAAATTAACCATTGTGAAGTCAAACTCATCACACTTCTTTCTAGTCCGATTATCAACCCAATCACACTTGAACAACATGAAAGTCATGTCATTGATGTATCGAATTTGAATTATATCTGTTAACACTCCAAGAAATGTTACACTGCCTGAAAGAGAATTTTGATCTCTTGCACTAGTATAACTCATGGTATCAGCCTTCAAAATAACACCAGATTGTTGTGTGCTTTTGTGCTTATCAGTCTCCTTGGTGCGAAATTTGAAGCCGTTAACAACATAAGATTTATAGCGACGTGCACCACATTTAGGGCCATTGGCTAAATTGATAATTTTCTCAGACAATGATACATTTGAGGTCTCTTGTAAGAAGTGAACCTACGGAAACACATATAGTTAGGAACAAAATTCCCTATAAGCAAAAATATCAACTAAATTTCTACCACTTACATGGTCACGAAACCATTTATGAAATTTTTTGTTATGCTCTTTTTGAATTTCATGAATAAAAGAATGAGGCATTTCATTTCGAAGTTCGTTGAGATGCTTTTTGTGATAGAAGACATTATAAGATATTAAAAAGTGAACTAAGTACCATTACTTAGTTGTATAAGAAAAAGAACTGATGTAACGAAAGAAAATTATACATATCTTACTCTCTATATGGATCAATAGAAGATGTATTGACTAGCACATATCCATGTGCTTAAACCCACGAGACATGATCAAGTTCAAATTGATCTCCTTCATCAGAGGTACCATCTTTATTCCGAGGTCCTCGATCAAGTTTAGTTTCCACTTCATCAAGATATCTTGATGAAAAATTTGTGCACTCATCCATGGTATCTTTTAGCAATAGAAGCCTCAGGATGTGCACGATTACGCACATATCTCTTTAAAGTTAGTAAATACCTATAGAACCCATGAAATTTATAAATACTAATTAATTTATTAAAATATAATGGAAATTAAAAGACATTAAGATGGTGGTTTGTAGTACCTTTCAATTGGATACATCTATCGAAATTACATCGGCCCCGCTAACGATGCCTCTTGAGCAAGATTAACAGGCAAATGCTCCATTATATCAAAGAATAAAGGTGGGAAGATTTTCTCAAGATGACATAGTGTAAGCATAACTCGATCTTGAATAGTATTTAAATCTTCCTGAGTGTTCACTTTTGAGCACAATTGCTTAAAAAAGTTTGCCAACTCAATCAAAGTGGCAACGACATTTTTTGGTAATGCCCTACGAGTAGCAAGAGGAAGCAGTTGTTGTATCAGTACATGATTGTCATGACTTTTCAAGCCTAAAATGCTCCGCTCTTTCATGTGAGCACGTCGAGAAATATTTGATACATAATCATCTGGTAGCTTGACTCTTTTCAACTCACTAAGAAAGACGTCTTTATTTTCTTTGGTTATTGAGAAGCATGCAGGAGGTAAATATAATTTGTTAGCCCCTCGTTCTTGGGGATGCAATGCTTTTCTAATTTTCATATCCCTCAAATCAGAGCGAGCCTTCAAATTATCTTTTGATTTCCTAGGATCCCCCAACAATGTCTATAGTATATTGTCACAGACATTCTTCTCAATATACATGACATCAAGATTATGTCTAATCAAGTTATGCTCCCAATATAGTAGTTCAAAAAAAATATTTTTCTTCTTGCAGATGTTTGCTTGATTTCTTATTTGGGAATTATTCATTCTCCTTTGAAGATCTTCTATCTTATATTCAGTTAGTACATCTTGTACTTGTTGTTTTATATCAAAACCAGACAACCGAGATCGAGCTGGTCCCATATCCGCTTTGCCATTGAAGGAAAGCCGATCCTTTCGAAATCTATGAGTAGTAGGTAAGTATCATCGATGACCCATATAACAAAATTTCCTACTATGAGATAACCATTTTGAAACTGTATTTCCTAAACAACAAGGACATGCTTTCTCCCCTTTTGTACTCCAACCAGATAGATTTACATATGCTGGAAAGTCATTGATAGTCCATAACAATGCTGCATGTAGCTTGAACATTTGTTTACATGATGCATAATAGGTTAGTACACCTTCACTCCATAATTTTTTCAATTCCTCAATCAATGATTGCATATAGACATCAATTTTATTCCCAGGACCTTTGGGACCATCAATAAGTACAGACAATATGAAAAAACTTTCTTTCATACACAACCAAGGAGGCAAGTTGTATGGCATTAACACAATAGGCCATGTACTATGTGCTATAAACATTGTCCTAAAAGGATTAAATCCATCAGCTGCCAAGCCAAGTCTCACGTTACGACAATCAGCAGCGAAATCTGGATTTTTTTAATCGAAAGTTCTCCAACAAAGACTATCAGTCGGATGCCTAAGAACACCATCTTTAATGCGATCTTCTGCATGCCATCGCATAAGAGAAGCAGTTTTTTAGGACATAAATAATCTTTGTAACCGAGAAATTAATGGAAAGTATCTAACTTGCTTTGCTGCTATCTTCCCCTGTGAATTCGATGCATCATTTAACTCATCAAAGTTCTTATAGCGAGACATTTGGCATATGCAACATCTATCCAAATTTGCAAACTCGCCTCTAAATAATATACAATTGTTAAGACAAGCATCCTAAGTCTTGTATGTAAACCCCAAGTCAGTAGCTAACTTTTGTGCTTCATAATATGAAGAAGAAATTTTGACTTGGTCAAGAAAGACCTTCTTTAAAAGTTCTAGTAACTTTGTCACTGGTTTGTCGGTCCATCCGTGCAATATTTTAAGTTGCAAAAGTTGAAAAATAAATGAAATTGATGTATATTTTTCACAACCTGGATGTAAGGGGTACTCTACTTGTTCAAGTAGTTTTAAATATGTTTGAGTTTCACCATCTAATGGACAACTACTACCTTCACCAAAATCATTATTCGGAATCCCCATGGCCTCATGTATCATTCCAACCATACCATCACCCCCTGTAGATTCACCATCAACCACAAAATGTTCGTTAGGTTGGTCAGACTCTATAGGTGTATATTGTTCACTATGTAAGGTCCACCTTTTGTACGTTCTCAAAAACTCATTACAACTAAATGCTCCCTTGCTGTGTATCTATCCATAAGATATCGATTGTGACATTTCTTACATGGACATAATATTCTAGTGTCATTCACTAAATTTCCAAAGGCAAAGTTCAGAAATCCCTCCACCCCAGTGAAATATGCTCGACAGCATCGATTTGGTAAGTCAAGCCAACTCTTATCCATGAAAATTTCCTTTAAAAGTAATAAATACAATTCATATCAATATAAATTTATTCATGCACAAGTGAGTACATGTAATATGAAACCTAATTGTAAACATTTATCTAAAAGGTTGGTGGTCCTATCCCATTCAAGAATGAATAAGTTTGGACTGTAAACTAGTAGTTATGTGTTGCTCCATCTTAATGAAAAATTCTGCAGCATCCCCCCATAGTTCTCCAATTACACACATATATAGTTGATTGAATATATGTGTTATTTTGAAGTTCGAAAATTAACACAAAACACATAATCATCTATTATGTACTTAGAGAACATGAGAAAATGTAACCAAATTTTTTGTTAAGATGGAACAAAAAATACGTACTAATTTATAATAAAAACTTATGCATTCTTAGGCATACACTCTTCATTGGCATCTATCGATGAAAATGAAAAAAAGATATATGTCAAATAATAATTATTGAACGAGGTCTAAGCTTATATGCATAAATAACAATTGAATATGACAACTACAATTCATGTTAATAAACTTTTCAAAAAATACATGAAAACATAACATTTATAACAAAGCATAGAAGCAGTTTCCGTACATGTTAATGAAACAACCAATGTAAACCTTCTTCTTTTGGCTCTAGTGGTTTATAGTATCTACAATGCTCACCTACAAGGAAACAAATTAATTTCAAATAACGAAAAATCCATTAGTTTAGAATTCGTCCGGTTCGTTTAGGCTTTGTTCGTTTTTCTTCTGCACCCAACGTTTTCGGTTTTCATTTTATTGGAATTTGAGGGATTTGTGTTCGTTTCTGTATTTCATTTCCGTTCCCATAAAACAAAGAAAATACCATTTTTGTCCCTAAATTTAGCCTGGATATATATACAGTGCAGTGCTTGAATACCGTAATTCCACTTCTCTCTCTCCATTTTCCAACCCAGAAATCGTCTTTCCTCTTCCCCTCTCCACTGGACCAGATCTCATTCTTCCCCTCTCCCGCTGATTACTCTCCCTCGCTTGTAAGGTAAATAACTGTAATTCCACAAACAACTTCAACTTCATCCACCATTGTGATAACCTATCTACCGCAACCATAAAACAAGAGCTCAACTAGTTGAATTGAGAGAGAAAGAATCAAAATCAGGTTACTGGGTTGAGAGAGAGAATCAAAATTGGGTTGCTGGCTTGATTTTTTTTTGTTTATTTTGTATAAAATAATAAAATATATATCTTATTATCGCACTCCAGCCACTGATTTCACCTGTACACATGAATCTACAACTCTTTAAAAACCCAAAATAAACCAGAAATGCCAACTAATTCAAACCAAAGAGAAAGATAATTGCAACTCATCGAAACCTAAAAACAAACCCAGAAACGCCCAATTCATCCAAACCCAAAAAGAACACCCATTTGAATCAAAAGCTTCCATGCATGTGCAAATTGGAGATCAATGTTCTAAAAGCTTGATTGATTTCAATTGAGCTTATTGATTCGATTTGGAAGGGTTTTTTGCCAGAAGATGGGTTATGACAGTGTTGGATTGAGAGAGAAAGTTTCAAAATCGGCTGCTGGGTTGAGAGAGATAATGAAAAGATCTGGTTTGCTAGATTGAGAAAGAGAAATGAAATCGGGTTTTTGGGTTGAGAGAGAGTTACAAAGTCGGGTTGCTGGCTTGAATTTTTTTTATTTCGTATAAATATTAATTTTATTATTTTAATTAATAATAATAATTAAATGATCATTATAATCCTCTATAATCAATATAATCAATTGATTTATATTCATCTAACAATATATGTAACAGAGGAGAGGAGAGACTCGTGATGTATTTTAAAAAATATAAGGATCGAAATTATATAAAAGTATTAAAATGATGTGTTTTTAAAAATATACGAAGCGAATTATACAAAAGTATCAAAAATTTATTTGAGTGGTAATTTTTGAAAAGGAAAGGGAGAACCATAATATTAATGCAATATTTATGGATGATTCATTTCCAAACACATATCTTATTTTTGTTTTCAAAATTTCAACTTCAGGATTCATTTTCAAACACATATTCTTAAAATCATTTTCAAATTTCATTTTCAGAATTCATTTCCAAACACATATTCTTAATATCATTTTCAAATTTCATTTTCAGAATTCATTTCCAAACACATATTCTTAAAATCATTTTCAAATTTCATTTTCAGAATTCATTTTCAAACGCATATCCTGCAGTTAAACTATTTTTTCTCAATTATGAAAAATCATTTTCCAAATCATTTTAGAAATAAAAATACATAATTAAAAAACGAACACAACCTTATATTTTCATTTAGTGGGCTGGTTCATTTTTTTGTTTTCGGGGTTAAGTGGGTTGGTTTGATTCAATTAATTTTTCTTAGAGTGGGTTGGTTTGGTACTTCTTTGTTTAGTAGGCTGGTTCCCTATTCTTTTTTTTTGGGCATTAGTGGGCTTGTTTGCCTTAATCTCTTTTCTTAGTATGGGCTGGTTTGGTACTTCTTTGTTTAATGGGCTAGTTTTTTTTCTTTGCTTGGAGTGGGCTAGTTTAGTTAATATAGGTGCAGTGGGTTGGTTTGTTTTTTTTTTTTTTGTTTTTTTTGGGTTTAGTGAGCTGGTGTGAGGTTTGTTTAGCTGGGTTACTTTGTCTTCTTTGGGCTAAGTATGGGCTGGTTGGATTGGTTGAGATTGACTTTAATGTAAGGATTATTAAATGTTAAAATTAAATCAAAGAGATAATCCTTAGTAAGTTAAATTTTGAAAAAGGAAAAAGTTTTGAAATTTAATTATATCCTTATTTTTCTTTATGGAAGGCTTAGTGGGCTGCATGGTTTTCATTTTGGTTTAATGGGCTACAGCAGTTTTAGTGTATGATTCAATTTTTTTGGTTGGTAGGCTACTTTGCTTTCGCTTTTTGGATATCGTTTAGTGGGTTGGAGGCCTGGAGCAGCTTTTTTTTTGTGGTTAAGTGGGCTGATTTCGTTAATTTTGTTTTTAGTTAAGTGGGCTGGATTGGTTTTGTTCATGGTAAAGTGGGCTGGTATAGTTAATTTTGTTTTTGGATAAGTGGGCTAGATCGGTTTTGTTCATGGTAAAGTAGGCTGGTATAGTTAATTTTGTTTTTGGATAAATGGGCTGATTTCCACTTTACACACCAACACAAACAACCTTTCTATTTTTTTGGAATTAGTTGGCCCTTTTGTTTTTTTTTGGGTTTATTGGGTTGTTTATTTTGCTCATGTTTGGGCATTACTAGGCTTTTTATTTTTTGGGTTTAATGGGTTGTCGGCCTTTTTTGGGTTTATTGGCCTGGTGCCTTATTTTTTGGTTTACTGGGCCATCCACTTTGCTTATGTTAATGGGATGGGTTGGATTATATTATAAGTGAATGGGCTAGGTTAGTTTAATTAATTGGTGGTTTAATGGGCATTATTAGGCTTCATATTTTTTGGGTTTAATGGGCTGTCAGCCTTTTTTGGATTTATTGGCCTGGTGCCTTATTTTTTGGTTTACTGGGTTGCCCACTTTGCTTATGCTAGTGGGATAGGTTGGTTTAGTTTATAAGTGAATGAGCTAGGTTAGTTTAATTAATTGTTGGTTTAATGGGCATTATTAGGCATTTTTTTTGCTTTAATGGGCTGTCGGCCTTTTTTAGATTTATTGGCCTGGTGTCTTATTGTTTGGTTTACTGGGTTGCCCACTTTGCTTATGTTAGTGGGATAGGTTGGTTTAGTTTATAAGTGAATGGGCTAGGTTAGTTTAATTAATTGTTGGTTTAATGGGCATTATTAGGCTTCTTATTTTTTGGGTTTAATGGACTGTCGGCCTTTTTTGGGTTTATTGGCCTAATACCTTATTTTTTGGTTTACTGGGCTGCCCACTTTGCTTATGTTAGTGGGATGGGTTGGTTTAGTTTATAAGTGAAGGGCTAGGTTAGTTTATAAGTGAAAAAGAAGGGATCTAAATGAATATCATGCCAACATAAAAGTGATTGATAGGTGCAGGCCCTCAGAATTTAGAACCTGGGAATAAACAAAAAAGAAGTCTGACTTAATCACTATTTGACAAGGGGTCGTGTGTTGTTTCAAAGCCACTCCCGAGTAGGACCATCCAGCAATGGCCAAACCTGAGGTGCAGATTAAGAATTGTTATCACTAAATTACAAAAAAATACAAGTTTTGAGTTAAAACTAAAATATAAGATGATCATAGGTTATAAATGCTACTGATCCAGCTGAAAATATTTATAGACATGCTATTACCTTCTCCCAAACTTGAGAATGGTAATCATTAAGCAAATCAACCTCCGCAGCAGAGAGCAAAGATAAGTCGACCAATTTAGTCTGCAAGTAAAAAAGCAAAATAAAAGATCAGAAAATTCAGACTGTTGAACCATAACACAGTTCGAATGAAAGATTCATTGGATGAATAACAAAACTAAGTTCTAAAAAATAGCTAACAGGCTGACACAGACTTGACGAATTTGATTATCAAGTCATGAAAGCAAAATTTGAACATACTATATTGCATGGGAAACCATGGCTTTGGATGATTCCAAATTTAGAACTATAAGGCTTCGAAATTTTGCCGATTTTGTTTGCTTCCAAGTTAATGTTATGTTATTAGGGCAAACAAAATATAATTTTAATTATGTTTTGCTTGGTTTATTTTAACAACTTCAATAGAATCAGCAAACGGAATTACCTGAATAGGGACAAATGTGAGTTTATCAAATCCCAAATATGCAATTCCCCCAAATCGATTAAGTGTGTTAACCTCTTTTATAATAAGGAGATTCTGCATAAGAAAAGAACACATAAATTACAATGTACAGAAGGATGCTAGAATAGTGAGTGACAGAGATGTCAAATGTTGAGCATTTCAAAGCATCAACATGTAACTTAGAAAAAATGCAGAAAACAAAACCAAAAACTGTAGAAAAAAATAGGAGAATACACTGCAGAAAACCTAAGAATTCGTAAAATTAAGAATTAAAAAAATAACATAACCAGAGAAGGAACATTGACAAACCACAACATGGAACTTAAAAAAAAAATCATAAAAACTGCAAAAAATATACCACAACCACAACCCACGTCACTGCCACCACTCTACCATCACTACCACACCACTCCATCACCTCCACCAACAGCCCACAACAACATCAATAACACTCCACCCATCACAACCACACCTCCATCGCCCCAGTACTGATAGAATGTAAAGACAAACAACAACCTGAACAAACATATATGTCAGATTATTATTTTGATATTTAGAGTGATAATGAACACTCAAGCTAGACTACAAAGGAAAGAGAGACAAAAAAGCAAACAAGAAGAAATAGAAAAATTATGGACCAGGTAAAATCTGTTTTAGCAACTATACCCTGGCAACAAGTCTTCCCTTGGGCAGGGCTTTTATATAAACAAACAATTGTCTGACATGAGATTGGCCCAGTTTAGGGTTTAAACATCCAAATTATAGAATATACTTGCTAGGCATGGCTTATCACAATCTTAATCCCTCATTTTGAATGTAAATCACATACTCTCACATTTTACAGAATGATTTCAGCATTACAATTTAATAAGATCCAAAATGACAGATGCTTTCAATTAGCAATGAACAAAAGCCTACTTTCTTTTAATAATCTCTGGTAGACTATTAATAAAGAATTAAGCCTTGAGTTTATTTTCATGTTCTCTGTGCCTCATTGCAAGAAATTTGTCAAATAATCATCAAATCTATGAATCTCCAACTCCAGAGGGAAAGGATCACTGCAACCACTTGAAACATTTGTAAAATATGAACCTACTATAAAAACTGATAATTTGGAACAGAGAGCTATTTATTTTTTGAACTTCATTTGTTTAGCCAAAACAAATTCAACAAAAACATCTTGTAATATTTTACTTTGAAAAAATAAACTTTAATATTTTCTGTACATAAGTGTAATAATGTTGGAGCTCAAATACTCGAGATTTTTAAATCTCTTAACTTCAGGCCCCTTATATAGCGCGGTAAAAATGACAAGGACATCCCATTGAAAACCCAAAAACTTATGATATAATAATTTTCTGAGCTTCTAGAAGAATTATAAATCAACTTTTCAAGATAACTATTCAAAGTAACCAATCTAAAAAACAGTCAACCTTTAGCTGTTGAAGGCTGCAAATAACACTTCGGACAGCAATGGCCAAAAACACAAACGGCTGCCTCACAAACATAAAGAATAACCGAAAAAAAGCAAAAAGAAGTAATCGTCCAAGAATTTAACTTTGCGGCAGTCATGCCAATTTTATTTTCACTTTGTCAAAGTTACTAATATTTCAAGATATCAATTTCAGTACCTTAAAGAATAGCCTCTTGTCATGCCCGATTGCAGCAACCCTCAAAACAGACTTAGCTGCGACTACATATTAGCTAACCATGCAACTATGCTATTAGTAGTGTCTTAAGAGATCTGCCATTCAAGAGGGTCCACGGGTACCCTACAAAACAGGTTTGTCTAGAAGGTCATTGTCAAAATGGAATAAGTATATGTCAGATACTACATAAATCAAAAGTAATAAATACACATGCAAATATAAGAAGCTCTATTCTTATAAATCATTTGAAAAAATTTACATACAAGAGAAACTTAAGATCATATAAGATAACAAAAAATATAGAATGCCTAACTTCTTTTAGAAGTATTTTTAGCATTTAATATATATATTAAACTTATGCAAGAGCCTTTGGGTCAATACACAATCAACAGAAACTAGAATATAGAGATATTTTAGAAAGTTTCAACTTGCAATATCTTGAAATAAAATAAACCATTAAAAGCCAATCAAATTTTTTCATTCCCTTATAATTTCATACATTTCCTTCTTCAAACCAAACAAAAACTATATATACTAATCAATCAAAATGACATAGAGTTTTTGGAGCAACTTACCTACCAATTCATAATTCCACATTACTAAAATAGTAAAATTCTACCATAATAATACTATTAATAAGTATGCATGAACTGTTTATCGGGGACGAACAATTACAAATAAAACTATTATATCCTCATGCAATGGTCATGATAGAGTAGTAAGTATCCGAAGATGACCCAATAATATAATATTACTTCATAATCAAAATTTCATCTCCAAATTATCCTCTAATGCCATAAATATTAAGCCATATTTAATTTGTATCATTGTGTACTAAAACCTTTGATCCCTATAATAGGTACTGCGATTTTCATCCCAGACATACCATTCTGTTATTAATAATTAGGGGTAACACTTCATATCCCAAAATTCTATCTTAAATCATGACCCCAAATGATATGGAATTAATTAAAGTTATCACACCATTCATTTGTCAATCATCAATGAATTCCGTATCACTTATAAAAGTTTAGGATAAGTAGCCCTATCCAATAATTAGACACCCAAAAAGAAAAAAATTGGAAACAGAGGACAATTCATCTAAATTCTCAAAAGACATAAACTACAGCAAGTTTTCTTTTCTTTTCCTTGTTTCTCGGAAATACACAAAGCTGAAAGATAAAATCCCATGTACCCATCAAACCTAAAATTGACCTAGATAACTATAGAAGGGAAAACTTACAAAACCCAAAGCAAAAAAATGTAAGAAGCTTGGTGGAGAAAGAGGGACAAAGAGAAATATTTACCAGTGAAGAGGCTTGACAGCGAGAATGCAAATGAAAGCTTGGCGTGACAATCACTTGTTCTGTCCTTTCAATTGAGCCGTAACCTAGCTTTCCTTTTTGTTCAATTGTTTTGTGACCTATCTATTTTTTTTTTTCATAATCTTGACAAATTCAATTGACAAATTGAAGCTAAACGGAAGTTGAGAAGCAATGAAGCTAAAATTGAAGCAAGCAGTGTAACGATAAAAGAAGGGAATGTGAAATTGAAGGCAATGGCAAAAGAAGGGAAGAAAGCAACAATGGAAGGGAAATTAAGGACAATTAAAGGGAAGAAAGCAGGCAATAGGAGGGAAATTGAGGACAAGGGGAAGGCAGAAAAAAGGCGTGAGATAATTGAGGACAAGGGAAATTCATGGTAGTCGCTAGAAAGGGGAAGGAGAAGCCGTGAGAGATAAGAGGGAAAATGTTAGGAAGATAATAGGGAAAATGTTAGAAAGAAATTGGTGGGAGCCTTATACAGCAGTTTTAATAACCGCCTCATAAGGGTCCGAGTGCAATTATATACAGCTATTTTTAAAAACCGTCGCAAATACCCGCCATGTAAGCCTGGATCTCTTGTGGTGAATTTATGAATATTGGAGTATACAAATGAATACACTTTTCATGTCTTAAGATCTGTGGGATCTTGTAGAAGAATCTTATGAAGAACCAAAGTCTGCAGAAGTCTTTATGACATGGACAAGAAAAAGGATGCAAAAACATTGCTCTTTATCCAAAAAGGGGTAAACAAATCCATTTTTCCTAGGATTTCATTTGCTACAAAAGCAAAACAAGTCTGGGATATTCTCAAGGTTGAATTTCAAGGTTCTGAAAAGGTAATCTCCATCAAACTTCAACCATTGTGGTGTGAGTTTGAAATTTGCTTATGAAGGAAATGAATCAATTAATGCTTACATTACTAGAGTTTCTAGAATTAATATTGTTAATCAAATTAGAAGTTATGGAGATACCATTGAAAATAAAAAAATAGTTGAAAAGGTCTTGAGAAGCTTATTGCCTAAATTTGATCATATTGTTGCTGCAATTGAGGAATCTAAAATTTGTCACAACTTACGATTGAAGAGTTGATGGGTTCACTTGAGACACATGAGCAGAGAATAAACAGGTATACAGAACGACCACTAAAGTAAGCTTTTCAATCAAAGGTGAAATTTACAAAAGATACAGATGCTGGACAAAAAGGTTCAACTGAGAAATTCTCATCATGAAAAATCAGTTTAGAAGAGGTTCAAGTTCAAATCAATCTACAAACTCTTCTAATAATGTTTGTGGAGAAGGACGAGGAAAGAATCATAGGGGTAACAAAAAAATCAAACTTTGTAGTGTTTTGTTTCCAAGAAATATGGTCATTTAGGCAAAAAATGCATGTTTAAATGCACTGGGTGCAATATTCTCAATCATATGGATAAAGATTGCTGGTACAAAAATAATAACACATCAAATGTTTCAAAAGAAAATAATTCTACAGAGAAATTGTTTTACACATGTTTCAATTCACATCAAGATTCTTAAGATTTGGTATGTCAATAGCAGTTGCAGCAATCACATGACAGGGAACAAAAATCAGTTTGTGAGCTTGGATGAATCAGTTACTTTGTAAATGAGACTTGGAGATGGCAAGCAATATAAAGTGAAAGGCAGAGGAGTTATTTCCATTCAAACAAAGGGAGGTAACTCTAAACTTATGAATGATATGCTTTATGTTCTTGGCCTTACTCAAGATTTATAAGTGTTGGTTAGCTCATGACAAGAGGTTATAAAGTAATTTTTAATGAAGATGAATGTCTGATTTTTGATAAAGGAAAAAGGCAGTTAGTCACCAAAGTAAAAATGACTAACAAAGTTTTCCCTCTTGTTTTGCCATCAAATTCTAATAATACTTTGAAGGTTGAAAATGATGGCTCTCGATTATGACACTTAAGATATGGCCATCTTAGTTTCAAATTTCTGAAGGTTTTGAAAACTAAGAAAACGATGATTGGTCTTCCATCTATTCATCTTGAGAATCAAATTTATGAAGGTGTATTTACAGAAAGCAATATAGACTTCCATTTACGAAGACATTGTGGAGAGCTAAAGCTCCTATTGAGCTTATTCATGCTGACATTTGGTGGACCAACACAAACTCCCTCACTCAAAGAGAAAATATAATTTCTCTTGTTTGTTGATGATTTTGGGAGGATGATGCGGGTTTATTTTCTGCAGCAAAAATCAAAAGCATTTTCGATTTTCTCAAATTCAAGGCATTAGCTGAGAAGCAAAGTGGACACCAACTAAAAATTCTCTGAACAAATCGTGGTAGAGAATTCACTTCCAAGGAGTTTTCAAGTTATTACAATGAGGAAGGAATAAAAAAGGACCTGACAGTATGATATACTCCTCAGCATAATGGTGTTGTCAAACGCAAAAATCGTACTATTGTGGAGATGGCTTGTCGCATGCTAAAAGAGAAAAATCTTCCAAGTAAATTATAGGCGGAGGTTGTAAATATTGCTGTCTACATACTTAATAGACCTTCTATAAAAGTTTTTCTTGAGAAAACACCTTTTGAAGCATGGCACAAATAAAAACCTAAGGTAAATTCATTTAAAGTTTTTGGTTGTGTTGCTTATACTCATATTCCAATGCAGCTTATGTTAGAAAAGTTTGATGAAAAAGGAGAGAAGTTTATCTTCGTTGGCTACAATGATGAATCAAAAGGGTATCGCTTGCTGAATCCTAAAATGGAGGAGTTGGTGATATCAAGAAATGTTATTTTGGATGAATTGAAGGCTTGGAAATGGGAAAAAAAGAAGAAAATCAAATTCCCATGATGGGTGAAGATAATGAAGAATCTCCAAATGAAGAAGAATTCCATTCTTCATCATCACCAGAATCTCCTCCAAAGAAGATGTGTTCTCTTAGTAACATTTATGAGAACTGTGATATCATCACAATTGAGACCCAAAATTATGAAGAAGCGGTTAAAGAAGAAAAGTGGGTTAAAGCAATGGATGAAGAATTAAAAATGATTGAAAAAAATAGAGCATGGGTGCTTGTTGAAAAACCAAAAGAAAAGGAGATAATTGGCTTGAAATGAGTCTATAAGACTAAATACAATGAGGATGGCTCAATTCAGAAGCATAAAGCTCATTTGGTTGCGAAAGGTTATTCACAACAACCTGGAGTTGATTTCAATGAAACTTTTACACTTGTTGCTCGAGTGGAGACTATTTGGATTATTCTTGCTCTTGCAGCATAATTAAAGTTGAAAGTGTTTTAGCTGGATGTTAAATCAGCTTTTCTAAATGGAGAAATTGAGGAAGAAGTTTACGTTCAGCAACCACCTAGATATGTTGTGCAAGGGAAAGAAGAAAATGTTTATCAACTTAAAAAAGCCTTGTACGGGTTAAGGCAAGTGCTACAGGCATGGAACAACAAGATTGACAAATACCTTCAAGAAAATGTTTTTGAAATAAGTCATAGTGAGCCGTCACTCGCATCAAGAAGAAAGGTACACAAGACTTTTTTATAGTTTGTCTATATGTAGATGATCTACACCAGTTCAAATTTTAAAGATGGCTGAAGATTTCAAAAAGTCTATGATGCAGTATTTTGAGATGACTGATCTAGGACTCACGAAATTTTTTCTTGTTATTCAAGTTAAACAATCCAATGAAAGGGTTTTCATTTCACAAGAAAAATATGCAGAAAATCTTTTGAGAAGATTTAATTTGTTTAATTGCAAGCTAACAACAACACCAATGGCGTTGAATGAGAAGTTTTCCAAAAAATGGTGGTGCTGCAAAAACTAATGCATCTCTATTTAGAAGCCTTATTGCATCACTAATTTACCTCACAAATACTAGACCTGATATTGTTCATGCGGTCAGTATTGTTTCAAGATTCATGAGTGATCCTAGCCAAGTACACTTTGGAGCAACAAAAAGAATTCTTAGGTATATCAAAGGAACAATCAGTTTTGGCATCAAATACACAAAAGAAGAAGACAATAACTTAATTGGCTTTTCAGACAGAGATTGGGCTGGATCAATTGATGATAGAAAAAGCACTTCCGGTTATGTATTTTGTCTTGGAACAAAGCCAATAAAATAGAGTTAAAAGAAGCAAGCCACAATTGCACTTCATCAGCAGAGGTTGAATATATCTCAGCAACAAGTACAACTTGTAAAACGGTTTGGCTAAGGAAGGTTTTAAAAGATTTGCAGCAAGAGCAAAAGTCAGCCATAAAGATTTATTATGATAATAAGCCAGCAATTGCGATGACCAAGATTCCTATTTTTCATAGAGGTCAAAGCACATTGAACTTCGTCATCACTTCATCAGAAAATTAGTTGAGTAGAAAGAAATTGAGATGAAGTTCCGCCAGACAAATGAGCAACTAGCTGATGTTTTCACAAAGCCAGTTTCAATTCAAAAGCTCAGTCATTTCAAGAAGAATATGCAAATTACAAATTAAGAGGGGGTGTTAAAAGATAATTTATAATTAATTGATGAGTTTAGATACATCTAGATACATGACTTTTGATATACTATTTGAGTGGAGACTTTTGATATGCTCATTGATGTTTGAGTGGAGAGCTAAGGCTAAAGTAAATTGCTTTTATGATTCATGAAACAACGAAATTGTTATTTATACGGTTTATGAAGAGTCACGTAATGGAGTAGTATAAATATATATTCATGCTTTGTTTTAAGAGAACAAGAATGAAATGAAAATAAGTTCCTCCAATCCACAAATTGAGTCTTATTCATAAAAAAAATTGTTTCTCTTCATTTTTATCTCTTTGGTTCAAAACCAAAAACTCCAACGGGCTTGAGTATTAATTTGGCAACTACTTAAAAACTTAATAATTAAAGGAGGAAATATTTTAATACAAAATTTGGATATCACTTGTTGACTTAAATTTTAATATAATTTATTGACTCAAATTGGTAACCCTTATTCTCACTAAATCTAATATAATTTATTAACTCAAATTGGTAACCCTTATTCTCACTAAATCTAATAATTAATAAAATAAATCTGGATTTCATCTGTTAAGACTATCTAAAGTTTGTACAAATATAGTTATACTTTTAAAGATTTACCTTTTTCACTTGGGATATAAAATCTTAGGGTGCGTTTGCTGTATTTTATTTTTATAGGATTGTATTAGACTTTTAGTGTTGGAATGCGTTAGATGTTATTGGATAAGATTGAATAATATATAATACTATAATGTGTTTGATATAATATAGAATAAAATATTATAATCAAAATTAATTTAATAATAATTATAAAATTAAACTTTTGAAATGAGTATGTTTTTAATTTATTTTTATATAATCAATTATAATTAATTATATTTGAATTGATATAAATAAAAATTAATTAAAATAATAAATATCGATTTAAATTATACTCATATTTTTAATTTATTTATATGTAATTAATTATTTAAATATTCAATTAATTATCTTATCATATAATTAATTGTTTAAATATTTGTGAGATTTATGTTATAGATAATTGGTATAAGTTGGGTTTGTCAACCATTCATAAGCCTGAAAATATGTAATCATTATCACCATAGCATCCCTTGTCTTTAATTGCCAAACGTGAGATCAATTTAGCGATCCTATCCTGTCAAATCCCGCCTATCAAGCTAGCCCTTAGCGTTTGTAACATTAATTCTAAATATTATTTTATATATATTTAGGTTAAGTTTGGTGTATCGCATAAGATTATATAATTATTATTGTAACCACTACAAAAAAACTCTCTCATATACATCGCCCATTTACGGCGGCATTAAGAAGCAGCCTCAAATGAGTTACACCAACCACACTTGTACCCCCAAATAAGGCAGCAACCGGGCCGACCCAAATGAGTTAGTAATCCCTTATTTCGCAAATGAGTTACTTGTCAATCGATCAGTTTAATTTCTCTCTACTACTTTGTAAATGCCCCTTTATAACCCTTGACATCATCTAATCGATTGAAACAAGTCCCTTTGTAACCCTAGAAATCAATTGATTATTTTGCTTCAGCTTCAATTGAGCGATCGACTACTTTTCTTCAGCTTCAAATCAACTGATTCAGTTAGAGTTGAGTTAGAATTTTTGCTTCCCGAACCATTGGCAAGTCATTTCTGCTTCAAATAGAGTTAAATACCTAAGATTTAGAAGTGTAGAGGGAGATTCACTGCTCCCCTTCCTGCAATACTCATATTTGATTTTCATTTCTTCATTTGTAAATTTTCATGTTGCGAAATGAATCCTTGCATAGATTTGTTAGAGGACCGTTCAACTTTAGATCTACATTTTGTTATTTTTTGTGAATCTCTCTGTTCTATTGTTTGTTTTCTTCTTTAAATGATCCTGATGAATGATAAGCAATGCTTGTCACGGAGAACAAGTTGAATAAAATTAACATGCAGTGATACTTTGTTTGGTACTTGGCTTTATAGGAATTTCTATTTTAGATATGCGCTTATTTGTAGTTTGCAGCAGCTAGTGTAATTTATAATTATTTCTGTTTAGTTCTCTTGTTGTTTGCAAACTTTAGTTAACTGTGTATTTTCTCTTCCTAGCTTGAGTTAGGGCCTGCCGTTTAGTATTATTTTCAAGATTTTATCATTCACTTAGATTTGCATACCAGCTGTTTGATAAAATGCCATTGAGAGTATGAGAGAGCATTGTTTTATCTTTGCATGTGGCTCTGATCTAGTAGTAGTTTTGGGTGTAGTTTTGTTAGTTTGAGAATTCATTAGTTGATCAATGGGTTGTTATTAATGTTTGTAGGGATAGCTTGGTTTCTTTCTTTTCATGGAATTAACCAACTAATTACATTGACTCCATACAAACATAGTTTAAGTTTTTTCATTTTTCTTTTTAATCTTTGCTTTGATATTTATATTTTGTGTGAGAACACTTGTTGCCGTTCTGCATAAATAAATATTTCATCACTTTGACTAGTGTCTAAACTTTAGTTCTTTTTTCCCCATAACCAATCTGCTTCTATTCAAATTAGTTACACTATTGAATACCTTCTTGAGTTCCATATTCAAATTAGTTACACTATTGAATATGCTCCTCTTTCACTTTCAATTTTAACTTGATCACTTTCTAATATGCTTTTCCAATAAGAGTTTACTAAGAAGAATGAATACTACATAAAATTACATTGACAACAACCATTGCAAACCAGAACCAGTTGATATCATGGTAATCATCTTTGACATAATTGTTTTAGTCCAATTGATTTATATAGTTCTGTATAAATGATTGCTTCTTTATTAGCCATGCCTATGATTCTAATTGTTTCTTTGACAACTCTTTTAGTCAATTCCAATTAAATCTTTGACAGCTTTTTAACTGTTATTTCCTCGCCGGTTAAAAGACTGCCCTGCATAATGTGTATGCATTTTGATTTAGATTTAAAATCTAATTTGGCCAATGAATTTTATTATGTATATTATATGTGAAATGCACTTTGTACCAAATTTTTAATCCTTTTGTTTTTGTAGTGCGAGAGACCTGGTAACTTTGATGTTGCCTCTTCAAGTTTGGCGATCACATGCTGTTAAAACTCATTCGCATTATTTAGTATAATTGTAGTTAAGCTGAATTAGTTTTCTTTACAGATCTTGCAAATGATGAATTTGGGCAACAGCGGAACAAACCTTAGCCTCATAGGCAAGTTGATTTCTTCGTCTATTTCTGTGGGGGATGCATTGTGCTTTCTCTTTTTTTTATCTAAAAAAAAATTCTGTGGCTCTGTGTTATTTATATCATTGTGCTACGCACTGAATATCTTTTTCATTTATCTTGATGCCAATATTCAGCAATATAAGCCATGTGAGGGAAGATTTGTCAATTCAGTTAAGATAACAGTTACAAAGGCTAATTGAAAACAACTTAACTTACCATGCTTGTCATTCAAAGAGGGTGACGGATACCATGCTTATTTCCCATGTTAGAAATTTGTATATAAGATCTTTGCTTGCTAGATCACTAGAGCTGCAGTCCATCAAGGTATTTATACTTAGATTCTAGCATATGACTTTGCTTCTTTTGCTATGTGCTAAGTTGTTTTTTGATGAGATCGGTGCTCATTTCTTCCGAATTTGTAGGTTTGATCTCCAGTTTAATGCTTTCTATAAAAGGCTAATACTGGACACAGTAGAAGCTCCAACCGAAGTAGCAACCCAGGAGGATCTCCTGCGCGTTATGTTGACGAAAAAGTTCATAGCTTTAGAGTCAATATAAAGCCAGAACGGAAGTCCAGGTTATCATCGTCAATTGTTATGAGAATGCAAGGAATTGATGAGGTGGCTGTTTGTCATGTCTTCTATTGCACCTTTCTTCTTTTTTTACTTTTGTTCCTTTTTTATATAAATTTTGTTGTTCTACTTACAATATTTCTTATTATTGGTGTCCATTCATACACTCCACTCTTGGCATATATATGGGATCTTATCTTCTATTAGATATTTTATATTTGACGTAGTGGGATTTTACACCATGAACTAATATTTGAATTTTTGGATTGAGATTTGTTGATTTTATTAAAACTATTTTTTAATTAGTTATTTTTTATCTTTTGTAGTATAAATATTTTGGCTTTTTCGTCCATGGATGCAGGAAATTCGAGAAGGAAGAAAGAAGCCCTTGAAGGCCCAAGGCAAATTTGATATTCTTGAATTGTTTATTTTGTAATTTGAATATTTTTATATTGTATATTTGAAAGTAATAAATTTAATTTTTGTTTTACATAAGTCTTTTAAAATTTTTTATTTCAATTAATTATTAATTAAAATCAAACCGAATTATATTTAATAGATTTAACATAAAATAATAAATTAGTATTAATTTTTAAAATATGTTGCATAAATCATACTGAAAATCGATTAATAAGGGTAAAATGGCAATTTGTTAAAATTAAAATTAAGAGAAAAATAGAATTTTGCATAACCAAAAATTAGGGGTAAATGTATCATTATAATAAATCTATGACCAAAGTAAAATAATAAATTTTAAAGAATTTTAAGTTATGGGTAAATTGATAATTTTAACCAAATTTAAAATTAGGGTAAGTTTGTAATTTTATGTAAAATTATTTCTTTTTATATTATTTAGTCTTTTGTGGCGGCTAAAGTAGCTGCCGTAAATGAGGTAACGTAAATGACCTTTTGAGGCGGAGAGGAAGCCGCCGTAAAAGACCTGACCCCTGCCATATATGACTTTTTGGGCCGTCGTAAGAAATTTACGGCCCATTTTATTTACGTCGGCCCAATATCTGCCGTAAGACTGCCGTAAAAAGTCTTTTACGGCAGCAAAATAGCCGCCGTAAAAGACCCCTTTTTTCGTAGTGAACGGATGTCATTATATAGAATTGTATTATATAGGATTAAGTAAATTTTATACTGTGTTTGGTTTATCACTGTATTGTATAAATGCTATATAATACTGCGTTTGATAAACGATTGAATTGGACAATATTAATTTTTATAATAAATTAAAATAATTTAAAAATAATAAGATATAAATTTTAATAAAAATTTAATAAATTTTAATTAAAAAATATAAATTTATAAATTAAGGCTGAAAATTAACTTTAAAAATTACATTTTATTAAAACGGTAAAAATATAAAATATAAAAAACAAATGTATTTATTTTAATTATTTTAATTATTTAAATATAGAATTAATTATTCTAATTAAAATTTATTTATTATAAATAATATATTTAATTTTATGATATCTTTCTCTTTCTCTCCCTGCTTTCCCTTTCTTTTTCGTCTCTTCTCAATCCAAGTTGCAGTTTTCTTTCTCTTCTCTAGTTCTCCTCTCTTTCTGTCCATTCGCCTTCTTCTTCTTCTTTTTTTTTTTTCTCTTGTTTCAAATAAACTTCAATTGCTACCTGGTGTAGCGAATGTTCTCTTTTCTTCTATTTGCTTTTTTTTTTTGCCCTAAGCCATGCCCGGTCTGTTTCTTAGCAGGAGTTGGTGGCAGAGAAGGCTAACAGTGGTGGTGGGGGAGGAAGGAAGGAAATATATTACCATGGAGATTTCTTAGCTAGAGTTGGTAGCAGAGGCAGCAATAGGGAGGATAAGGGTGGCAGTGGGGGAGGTCTATTGCCACTGAATTTTTTTTTTAATCATCACAAATTGTGTGGAGATGTTTTTTTTTTGGATTTTTGCAGTGGACAAGAGTTGTGATTCGATCATGGGAGAGAGGGAGGAGATTGTGAACAGTAAAGAAAGAGTTATACGGCCTTACACTAGGGGTGAAGACGGGTTAATTTGTGTAGGAGTTATACGGCACTTATGCGACCCTTATGCGCCCTTACCCTATCCCATGCTGAGTTATTGTAATGTCAAACATAGTATATACGTGAAATGTTGTCTAATGCTATCCTAACCGGTGCACCAAACACGCCCTTAATACTTTTATAATAAATTAGGTTATTATAATTTATTTATTTTTATTAAAGAGTAGATCTATTTAACCCCATCTTGATCTTAATTAAGGATAAAAATTATAATAAATAAGATAATTAATATACAATGTGAATGGACTTAACAAAAACTTTCATTTTCCTATATCTCTAATATTTTTTCTTATTTTTTCTATAATCTCACATGAACTTCATCATCTCTATACAATTTTTGTGTATTTTTATCCTAAATTAATTATAATCTATTTTTTTCTATTTAAGAGTCATCTAATCACATAATCTTAGATGTATAGACCAAATTATCTATTTTTTCTCTCTCCTTTTCAAACACCAAAACTAAGAAATATTTGAAATTGAATATTGAGTATAATAAAGATTATCTAAATTATAATTTTATCCTTATTAAATAAAAGGAAGAGACTAATGTGATAAGAAACGAGAGTTGAATAGAAGTACTCTTATTTAAATTCTTTTATATATATATATTCATAATATTGATTTTAGATAATTTAATAATTAAAAAAATGAGATTTCACATCAAACTTTAAATTAGATGGTATGGACATTCGTCATTGATATGCAACTACTATACTTAAATTGTGAGGTCGACAACTAGCTACAGGATTTACTGTAGAATAACCTATTTTTTTGGTTAAAAAAATTGTAAATAAAGTAAAAAAAAAGTTGTAAAATTTTTTTAGCCATGTCGTGAAGATAGAGATTGAGAAAATAATTTGTCCTTGTTGTCCAATAAGACAACAACTTGTCCTGAAGATAGAGCAATGGTTGACAATTGAGAGTAAGACTGCTTTTCAAGTTGGGTTTCAACATCTGTGACGAAGATTCATGTTCATGTAATGATGCAGATAAGGACTGTTGCATGCCCTCTAAATGTTTGAGCGGAAACATGCAAGTCACAAAGTGGGTACCTGAGAATGAATACTAGCTGTAAGCATTTTTCACATGAACAACGCTTTGTAGTAGAGCTATAATGGTATTTATTTATTTAAAAGAACTTGACCAAATTCATCTCAAATTCAAATATAAGAGGAGGTTAGGCTTTCCATCTCTCAATTGCTTCCTTTTAAAGAAATCATTATTGTTTGCCCCCAGAGGGATATATATATATTTTAAAATTTTTGTTCTAAAAAATGTATACTCAAGCCATTTAATTTTTGGGAATGGCTATAGTACATCTCATTTATCAATTCGTTCTATTTAAAAAAATAAAAATAAAAGATATTTAAGGATCATGAAGTAAATAACATCTAAAATGTTAAAAAGTTAATTTGTGATATTAGGTCAACAGAACCTTTAAAGATATCTTTAGATATAGCAAATGCGTATTGACAATGCTTTTAAGAGTTCAATAGCCTTATCTAATGTAAGTGACACATAGTACTAGATCATCAAAATATTAGGTAAAAAATTAATTAGATGAGAAAGAGATATTTGTATGTTTTTAAAATCATATCCTTATTAATTCTAATTTGTCTTGATAGAAAGTTTGGGTGTATATATTGTACTATATATGCCATCCTGCTCCTATAGTATACCTATACAATCACAAGTAGATGCGTGGATTCACTCTTTTAAGAACTTAGTATTTTTAAAACATCATACATACCCTATTTCAAATTTCAAAATAATACAAATTTCTTCTTCTTAAATGGTGAAACACCATGCTCTCTCTCAAGTGCTGCACTGTAATCACTTGCTAGAGGCAGCGCAAGAATGCCTACTGTCACGAGCTTGGAGTTTAGCGCAGCTTGCTCGTGCGGCACTTAGGCAACTTGAACTCGAAGTTGCTAAGTAAGCCTTGCGGATAGCTTGCTTCACTTAAGGAAGAAGCTTGTGGACCGTTGAGTTTAAGAACTTGAAGGCAACAAAAAGAAGAGTAGGAAGAATGAAGGCAAGTATTGCTTACTCAAAGAATGCTTTATATTACACTTGAAAGCTTTACAATGCTTGAAATGCTTACAATTGCTTAGATAGCTTCGATTAGCTTGGATATGTTACAAATGAGCCTTGGAGGGGTTTTTATAGTAAGTCACCTCCTCCATAACGGCTAGTTTCTAACGGCTATATAACGGCTAGTTTCCTAACGGCTATATAACGGCTAGTTCCTAACGGCTATATAACGGCTAGTGCCCAACGGCTATATTTGACCATCTAGAATCTCTAGATATTTACATTAATGCCACTAGCTAGAATTTAAGAATATGGGCTTGGATTAGGCCAAGCCTTGTGTAATTGGGCCACCTCTAGCAAGTGATTTGGCGGGCTGTAACATTCTCCCCCACCTGATTTCGCAACGTCCCCGTTGCGTCCTTGAGGATGCATCCTCGGTTGTGGGCGAGGGGTCTTACGTTGATGCTTCCCTTTTCCGCGCTTGCGTGATCTCTTGGTTGCCTTCGCGGTCTTGGGAGGCGTCTTTCGATGAGACGCCATAGATGGAGGTTCGGTGTCGATCTCTACCTCGTTTTGATAAACCCCCTGTCTTGGCGATTGTCTCTCCGATGCACTTTGGGCCATAACATCTTTGTTTTTGTCAAGGATGGGCAAAATTTGTGGGCTCTTAGTAACAACGAGGTTCTCCCCATCGTTGAGCTCCCGAATGGGAGTAAGGAGGTTCGGCTCTTTCTTAATCCCTTGTTCAAATTGTAGTGCGGACATTATCTTCTTCTCGACCTTAGCTACACGTTCTATGCCGACCGTGCATGAATGACTTCCATCGAGGATGCTAAGGGAGTTAGAAGATGGTATAGGAAAGGCATGGGCTTGATCGAAGAATTCCATGCCGAGCACTACTTGGAAATCATCCATAGGAACAATGGAGAAATCAAGCTTACCATTCCACGTGCCAAGTTGGACGGATGTGGCTTTAGACACCCCCACAATTGCCTTGGCAGCTGAGTTTATGGCTTTGATGGCACCACCTCCCTTGGTGTATTTGAGACCTAACCGTTTGGCCTCTTCTTCGGAAATGAAATTGTGCGTGGCTCCCGTGTCGAGCATTGCACGCACATCTTTGCCGTTAATGGTGGCACTCACATACATTAAACCTTTCTTGGTAGGTGTGGTTTTCTTGAGTGCACCAATGATATGAAGGGAACCCATTTCCGCTTGCGGCTCCTCATCATGGACACCCCCATCTTGAGTGACAAGAGCATTGAGGGCCTTCCTCTTTGGGCAATCACGAACCCAATGAGGACCATCACAGATGAAGCAAGGGCTTTTAGGTTTAGGGGCATCAAACTTACCTCTATTGGGCGTGTTTCGTTTGTCCCCTCCGAATGCCTTGCGTTCACCACCTTCCTTGCGAGGATGATATTGCTCTTCTCCATCTTTCTCGTGGTTGGGCTTCCTCTCCTTGAATTGGGTAGAGTAATCCACAAGAGATTCGGCTATGGCTATAGCATCATCGAGATTTTGCACGTTGCGCCTCTCTAGTTCGATTCTTGCCCAATCTTTGAGCCCATCAAGAAAATAGAAGAGGGAGTCCTTCTCGGACATGTCCTCAATTTCAAGGATTATAGTAGTGAAGTCTTTAATGTACTCACAGATTGTGCCGCTTTGCTTCAATCGGCGGAGACGACCTCTTGCCTCCTTCTCGGCATTGCTTGGAGAGAAATGCTTCCGAAGTTCTCTCTTGAAATCCTCCCATGTGCGGAGAGAAATGATGCCTTTGCCCGCGTTGCCATGCTTTCGACGCCACCAAAGTTGGGCTGCATCACGTAGAAATGTGGGCGCAACACCGATCCTCGAAGCATCATCGTGGGCACATTTAGCTTCGAAGTATTGTTCCAAGCCAAAGAGGAAGTTTTCCACTTCCGTTGCATTGCGGGTGCCATGGTACGTGGGAGGAGTAGGCACTTGCATATTTATCAACGCATTACCGCTTGTGTAGGAAGGGCTAGCGCGCTCGCATTGATGCTTCTCCCATTCCGTGCGAGTTTCCTCTACTTCGGCACGGAGTCCTCGCAACTCATGTTCCATAAAGACCCGCAAGCTTGTGAGCTCTCTGTTAGCTCTAAGGCTACATGATAATTTTGATGATAACAATACACATTGATTAATTGTGATTTACTAACATGTTTATTTATGTGCAAGAGTAATATCATTGAAATAATTGTAAAATCAAGAAAAGGCTTATTAAAATGAAGTGTTGAAGCTAAGGAGAAGACTACATTTTAAAGGCACCAAAGTTTAAGAATAAGGTTTGATTCAAGGAATGTGACACATGAGCAATGTTCAATCAATTGGTCATATATTTCTCTACAGATGTCCAAATGATGTGATTCTTAAGCCTTTGGAAAGATTACTCCATTTATAACATTTCATATGTTTCAAAGAAATTCGAATTTCAAGTGTAAGGTTGTCCAAATCATCATGCAAGTTGAAAGACAAATGGAAGCATCTGACATGAGCACTGAATACTCCTTTGGACATATCTTGAGCTAGAAAAATCAAAATGACTTGATTCTTGCGGCATTGGAAAGATGACTTAATGAGGAACATTTCATATGTTTTGAAAAAATTCAAATTTCAAACAGAAGGGCGACATAATTGACATGCAATTCGGTGGACTGACACAAAGAAGAAAAATCAACTCACATGAGCACCGACTGGTGTTTTGGCCATATCTTAAGATAGAGATATCCAAATGCTTTGATTCTTAATGTTTTGGAAAGAGTATTAAAATATGCAGATCTTTCATGTTTTGAAGAAATTCAAATTTCAAACGGAAGGCTGACAGAATTATCATTCAATTTGGTGGACTGACACAAGAAAGAAAAATCAAGTCACATGAGCACCGAATGGTGTTTTGGCCATATCTTGAGCTACAGATATCCAAATGACTTTATTCTTGATGCGTTGGAAAGCTTATTCAAATGTACAGATCTTTTATGTTTTGCAGATTTTCAAATTTCAAACGAAACATTAACAAAAATGGCAGACAGGATTACGGTTTTTATGGTGGGCAGAAAATTTGGAGATGGTGTCTTCACTTGATTAAGTTCATCCTATTTGCCTATAAAAGGAGCCCTTCTCCCATGCATGCATTCAGAAAGATAAGGGCAAGAGAAGCATTTTATCAAGCAAAAAAGCCAAGAGAAATATCTAGTTTATAGAGCTTTTATATTCATTATCTACTCTTTGAAGAGAGTTGTACTTTTGTTGTAAAAACTTTTCTTTGTTCTTATATTGTGTGAGAGTGAGATCTTATTGTAAAGGATAAAAGATATCCTTGAGAGAACTCTTTCCTTGGTGAGGTTGTTCATCAAGAAGAACTCTTGGTGTGGTGTTATCAAGAGTTGAAGGAAGTTGCCTGGGTGAGGTTGTTCATCAAGAAGAACTCTTGGTGTGGTGTTATCAAGGGTTGAAGAAAGTTTCCGTGGTGAGGTTGTTCATCAAGAAGAACTCTTGGTGTGGTGTTATCAAGGGTTGAAGGAAGTTGCATTGGTGAGGTTGTTCATCAAGAAGAACTCTTGGTGTGGTGTTATCAAGAGTTGGAAGAAAAAGTCTTGGTGAGGTTGTTCATCAAGCAAGTTGTAAAGATTCTACAATTTAGTGGAAAGCTTAACTCGTGGAGCTAGGAGCCCGTGGACGTAGGCAAGGTTTGCAGAACCACGTAAATTGAGTTTGCACTCTCTCTATCCCTTTCCTCTTTAAATTTACTTGCACTTGTGATTGTTCATCATTATTATTCTTTTGATTGCATCTTTGATAAATTCTAATTTCATCTTCTTCACCTTTATTCTCAAAGAAAGAGTGAACTAATTTTGATATTTCAAGAAAAGTTTTCTAAATCCGTTTTGATAAATAAAAACCCAATTCACCCCCCCTCTTGGGTTGCCATACCTGGGTCAACAAGTGGTATCAGAGCAAGGTTGCTCAATTTTTTAAATATTAATCGATTTTTTAGCTATGGCAACTTTTAATTCAACTTCATATGTTGAGGGACTTTCTATCTCTAGACCTCCATTTTTTAATGGAAGTGATTACTCTTATTGGAAAACTAGAATGAGTATTTTCTTGAAATCTTTTGATTATGATTTGTGGTCTATTGTTTTGGAAGGACCTTTTGTTCCTACCAAAATTGAAAATGGGGAATGCATGCTTAAAGAACCTAAAGAGTTTAGTGAAGATGATAAAAAGAAATTGAGTTTGAATGCTAAAGCTATGAATGTGTTGTATTGTGCTCTAGATAGAAATGAGTTTAATAGAATATCTACTTGTTCTACGGCACAAGAAATATGGCACACACTTGAAGTAACTCATGAAGGAACTAGTCAAGTTAAAGAATCCAAAATTAGTATGCTGGTTCATAGTTATGAGCTTTTTAAGATGAAATCGGATGAATCAATTTCTGAAATGTTTACTAGATTTACGGATATTATTAATAGTTTGAAATCTCTTGGTAAATCTTATTCTAATGTTGAAATGGTGAGAAAGATTCTTAGGTGTCTACCAAAATCTTGGGAGCCAAAGGTGACGGCAATTCAAGAAGCAAAGGACCTCACCAAACTACCATTAGAAGAACGTATGGGTTCTCTCATTACTCATGAAATCATCTTGAAGGAGAATGAAGAAGAAGATTGCGATGTGGCAAACATGTGCTTCATGGCTTTAAGAGAAAATGAGATAAGTATTCTAAACTATGATCCTAAACTTTCATATGATGAATTACTTGAAGCATTTCAAAATTTAAATGTGCAATTTGATAAACAAAATTCAAAAATCAATGCTTTCAAAAAGAAGTCAAAAATCATGTTAACACAATTAGAAGAGTTGGTGGAAATAAATGAAGCTTTGGAAAATGAAAATGAAATTTTAAGGCAAAAAGATTTTGAAAGTTTGGAAAATCAAATACATTTATTAAAAAACTGAAAATGAGATTTTAAAACAAAAGGATTTTGATAAATTAGAGAAAGAAAATGTTATTTTGAAAAAGGAAAATAATGGCTTAAGAAATATTGTTGATAGTTTTACAAAAGCACAAAAAATTTGAATTCTATGTTACAAAACCAAAGGTGTGTTTTTGATAAAAGAGGGTTAGGATATAAAAGTGATAAAAATCAAAAGTATTTTAAAAACTATTTTGTTCATGCATCTTCTAGGAATAATCCTAATCATTCATATAATTATTGTGGAAGAAAAGGACACAAAATGCATTCTTGTTACATTAAGAGAAATCCTAATTTGAAACAAATATGGATTCCAAAAAGTATCATAACTAACCCCTAAGGACCCAAGAACATTTGGGTACCAAAAAGTCGCCTTTTGAATGTTGATTGTAGAAACAAAGGAGTGGCAAATACAAGTGGTACTTAGATAGTGGATGTTCAAGGCATATGACCGGAGATGCCTCGAAGTTCTCAAGATTAATCATCAAGAAAGGAGGATATGTGACCTTCGGTGATCAAAGGAAGGGTAATCGGACATGGTGATATTGGTAACCCTTCTTCACCTATTATTGAAAATATTTTGCTTGTTAATGGTTTGAAACATGATTTGATTAGCATTAGTTAATTGTGTGATAAGGGATATTTTGTTACTTTTGAGCATAATAGATGTATGATTAAGGATGTTAGTAACATTAAGACATTATTTGTTGGTAATAGATGTGGTAATATTTATACAATTGATATTGATGTTAATGCTTATGTAGAAAATTATTTCATTGTTAATCATGATGCTTGGTTATGGCATAGAAGATTAGGTCATGCTAGCATGGACACAATTCAAAAATTTCTAAAAATGATTTAGTTGATGGTCTTCCAAAAATAAAATTTGAAAAGGATAAGATTTGTGATGCTTGTCAATTTGGAAAACAGGTGAGAACTTCTTTTAAACAAAAGAAATTTATTTCAACAAATAAACCTCTGCAATTACTTCATTTGGATTTATATGGACCATCAAGAACTCAAAGCCTTGGTGGAAAGTATTATGTTTTTGTTATTGTGGATGATTATTCAAGATTCACTTGGGTATTATTCTTGAAACCTAAAAATGAGGCCATACAAGCTTTTTCAAAATTTGCAAAAAGAGTCCAAAATCAAAAAGGATATTCTATTGTGTCCATTAGGAGTTATCATGTTGGGAAAGTAGACAATGTTTACATTTGAAAAATCTGTGTGATGAAAAATGGTTTGCGCATAATTTCCTCACCCAGAACTCACAAACAAAATGGTGTTGTTGAAAGGAAAATAGGGGACTATCCAAGAAATGGCTAAGACCATGTTACTTAAAAATAATTTGCCAAAATATTTTTGGGCCGAAGCCGTTAATACCGCATGCTTTATAATCAATAGAGTACATATTAGAGCTTTAATAAAGAAAACTCCTTATGAACTTTAGAAAGAAAGAAAACCCAACATTAGATTTTTTAAAGTTTTTGGATGTAAATGTTTTATTTTAAACACTAAGGATAACCTTGAAAAATTTGATGCAAAAGCCGATATTGGAATTTTTGTTGCTACTCCAACCATAGTAAAGCATATAGAGTTTTTAACAAAAAGACTCTTTCACTATGAGAATTATGCCATATAATGTGATGAAACTAATTGTTTCTTCAAAGGAATTAGTGATGAATTGTTGAGGTAGAAAGGCAAACAAGGAATCAAAGCTTGATGAAAAGAGCCAAGATGAATTATAACTTCAACATGAAAAGCTTGAGGAAGTAAATGATTCTTCCCAAGAATTACCAAAGGAATGGAAGTATGCAAAAGCTCACCTTAAGATCTCATATTGGTGAACTATCACAAGTATGAAAATAGATTTCTTTTTAAGAACTTTTGTAATCATTTTGCTTTTGTCTCTCAATTCGAACCAAAATTTTTAAAGAAGCCAGGAAAATGACGAAAGTTGGATTTTGGCCTATGCAGAAGAATTGAAGCAATTTGAGAGAAATCAAGTTTGGAACTAGTCCCTAGACCTAAAAAAATCATTCTATATAGGCAACTAAATGGATTTTAGAATAAAGTAGAATGAAAATGGCACCCTTATTAGAAACAAGCTAGACTTGTGCTCAAGGATCAATCAAGAAGAAGGTATATTGATAGAGGAAACCTTTGCCACGGTGCTAGATTAGAATAATTAGAATGTGGTTTGTGCATTTGCATGTTATAAAAAATTTACATTATATCAAAATGGATGTCAAAAGTGCATTTTTAAATGGTTATATTATGGAGGAAATATATGTAGAGCAACCTCTTGGTTTTCAAAATCATGATTTTCCAAACCATGTTTTCAAACTCAAAAAGGCATTTTATGGCTTGAAACAAGCACCAAAAGCATGGTATGATAAGTTGAGCAAATTTCTCATTGACAATGGTTTTGAAATGAAAAAATTTGATACTACTCTTTTAATTAAAACCAAAAATGATGATTTATTAATTGTTCAAATCTATTTTGATGATATTATATTCAATGCTACTAATTCTCTATGTGGGAGGAATTTTTTCAAGTGCATGCAACAAGAATTTGAAATGAGCTAATGGGAGAAGATAAATTCTTTCCTTGGACTTCAAATTCAAGAAATCAAGAAATGGCATATTACATAATCAAGCTAAATACACAATAGATCTTCTCAAGAAGTTTGGCATGGATAATTCAAGGACATATAATACACCTATGGGTACATTAACCAAGCTTGACAAAGATGAGAAAGGAAAAGATGTTGAGGTAACAAAATATCGAGGTATGATTGGCTCTCTTTTGTATTTAACTGCTAGTAGTGACCGTGGTGATATTTATGTTTAGTGTGTGTATGTGTGCTAGATTTCAATCTTGTCCAAAGGAATCTCACCTTAAAGCTGTCAAAGGATATTTAGATATCTTCTTGGAACCATAAATCTAGGTCTTTGGTATCCTAAGTGTGATAATTTTGATCTAATTAGTTATTCGGATGCGGACTTTGCTGGAAGTATTCTTGATAGAAAGAGCACTAGTGGCTCTTGCCATTTTCTAGGACATGCATTAGTCTCATGGTTTAATAGAAAACAAAATTCTGTTACCTTATCAACCGCGGAAGCCGAGTATATTGCAGTAGGAAGTTGTTGTGCACAATCTCTTTGGATGTAACAAATTTTAAAAGATTATGGTGTGGTATTTGATCATATTCCCATCAAATGTGACAATACAAGTGCAATCAACATTTCAAAAAATCCCATACAACACTCTAGGACTAAGAATATAGAGATTAGAAATCATTTTATTAGAGATCATGTGCAAAAAGGTAATATTTCTTTAGAATTTGTTCCCACCGATAAACAATTAGCCGATATATTTACTAAACCCCTTAGTCAAGATAGATTTTGCATAACTAGAAGAGAATTAGGCATGTTGGATATGTCTTAATTTTGCTTTAATATGATAATCTTTGAATGGTAGCATATGTTAAGGGGGAGAATATATTTAGGGGGAGTAGTTAATTTGATTACATCTTTTTGATGATAACCAAAGGGGGAGAAATAGTTGGATTACTTATTTTCATAACAGTTGCCAGTCTTTTTGCTTATATTGAATAAAAAGCTGCCATTCTTTTGCGGATTGTTGATTTATTCATCTGATTTTAGATTATATTTTAAAGCAATCAATGGTTGAGTTCCTCAAAAAGGGGAGATGCTAGCCCAAGGATACATGATAATTTGCATGATACAATACACAGGATTATGGAGATTCTACATGTTTATTCTGTGCAAGAGTAAGATCATTGAAAACACATTTTAAAACCAAGAAGAGGCTTATTAAATGAAGTGTGCTTGAAGCTAAGGACAAGACTACATGTTAAAGCACACAAAGTTAACAATAAGGATTGACGCAAGGAACGTGACACAGGAGCAATGTTCAATCAATTGGTCATATATATCTCTACAAATATCCAAATGATGTGATTCTTAAGCTTTGGAAAGCTTACTCAATTTATAACATTTCATATGTTTTAATGAAATTCAAATTTCAAGTGCAAGGTTGTCCAAATCATCATGCAAGTTGAAAGACAAATGGAAGCAGCTGACATGAGCACCGAATACTCCTTTGGACATATCTTGAGCTAGAAAAATAAAAATGACTTGATTCTTGCGGCATTGGAAAGATGACTTAATGAAGAACATTTCATATGTTTTGAAAAAATTCAAATTTCAAACGGAAGGCTGACATAATTGACATGCAATTCGGTGGACTGACACAGAGAAGAAAATTCAACTCACATGAGCACCGAATGGTGTTTTGGCCATATCTTAAGATAGATATATCCAAATGCTTTGATTCTTAATGTTTTGGAAAATTATTTCAAATATGAAGATCGTTAATGCTTTTGAAGAAAATCACATCTTACAAATGAAGAGCTGACACAATATCATTAAATGTGGGGCGTGACTGACACAGAAAGAACAAATTAAGTACATGAGCACCCGTAAATGGCGTTTTTGCCATATCTTGGAGCAAAGATATCAAATGACTGATCTTAATGCGTTGGAAAGCTTATTCAAATTTACAAATCTTTTATGTTTTCCAAATTTTCAAATTTCAAACAGAACATTGACCAAAATGGAAGAGAAGATTACGGTTTTTATGGTAGGCAGAAAATTTGGAGTTGGTGTCTTCACTTGATTAAGTTCATCTCATTTGCCTATAAAAGGAGCCATTCTCCCATGCATTCAAGTAGTGCAAGAGAAGCATTTTATCAAGCAAAAAGCAAGAGAAATATCAGTCTAGAGAGCTTTTATATTTTTTATCTACTCTTTGAAGTGAGTTATACTTTTGTTGTAAAAATTATCTTTGTTCTTTTTTTGTGGTGAGAGTGAGATATTATTGTAAAGGATAATAGTTATCCTTGAGAGAACTCTTATTGTGTGTTATCAAGAGTTGAAGGAAGTTGCCTTGGTGAGGTTGTTCATCAAGAAGAACTCTTGGTGTGGTGTTATCAAGGGTTGAGGAAAGTTGCCTTGGTGAGGTTGTTCATCAAGAAGAACTCTTGGTGTGGTGTTATCAAGGGTTGAAGGAAGTTGCCTTTGGTGAGGTTGTTCATCAAGAAGAACTCTTGGTGTGGTGTTATCAAGAGTTGGAAGAAAAATTCTTGGTGAGTTTGTTCATCAAGCAAGTTGTAAAGATTTCTACAACTTAGTGGAAAGCTTAGCTCGTGGAGCTAGGAGCCCATGGACGTAGGCAAGGTTTGCCGAACCACGTAAATTGAGTTTGCACTCTCTCTATCCCTTACCTCTTTACATTTACTTGCACTTGTGATTGTTCATCATTATTATTCTTTTGATTGCATCTTTGATAAAATTCTAATTTCATCTTCTTCACCTTCATTCTCAAAGAAAGAGTTATATAATTTTGATCTTTCAAGAAAAGTTTTCTAAATCCGTTTTGATAAATAAAAACCCAATTCACCCCCCCTCTTGGGTTGCCATACCTGGGTCAACAAGTGGTATCAGAGCAAGGTTGCTCTTTTTTTTTTAAATCTTAACCGATTTTTGAGCTATGGTAACTTTTAATTCAATTTCATATGTTGAGGGACTTTCTATATCTAGACCTCCATTTTTTAATGGAAGTGATTACTCTTATTGGAAAACTAGAATGAGTATTTTCTTGAAATCTTTTGATTATGATTTGTGGTCTATTGTTTTGGAAGGACCTTTTGTTCCTACCAAAATTGAAAATGGGGAATGCATGCGTAAAGAACCTAAAGAGTTTAGTGAAGATGATAAAAAGAAATTGAGTTTGAATGCTAAAGCTATGAATGTGTTGTATTGTGCTCTAGATAGAAATGAGTTTAATAGAATTTCTACTTGTTCTACGGCACAAGAAATATGGCACACACTTGAAGTAACTCATGACGGAACTAGTCAAGTTAAAGAATCCAAAATTAGTATGCTAGTTCATAGTTATGAGCTTTTTAAGATGAAATCGGATGAATCAATTTCTGAAATGTTTACTAGATTTACGGATATTATTAATAGTTTGAAATCTCTTGGTAAATCTTATTCTAATGTTGAAATGGTGAGAAAGATTCTTAGGTGTCTACCAAAATCTTGGGAGCCAAAGGTGACGGCAATTCAAGAAGCAAAGACCTCACCAAACTACCATTAGAAGAACTTATGGGTTCTCTCATGACTCATGAAATCACCTTGAAGGAGAATGAAGAAGAAGATTGCGAAGTGGCAAACATGTGCTTCATGGCTTCAAGAGAAGATAAGGTAAGTATTCTAAACTATGATCCTAAGCTTTCATATGATGAATTACTTGAAGCATTTCAAATTTTAAATGTGCAATTTGATAAACAAAATTGAAAAATCAATGCTTTCAAAAAGAAGTCAAAAATCATGTTAACACAATTAGAAGAGTTGGTGGAAATAAATGAAGCTTTGGAAAATGAAAATGAAATTTTAAGGCAAAAAGATTTTGAAAGTTTGGAAAGTCAAATACATTTATTAAAAACTGAAAATGACATTTTAAAACAAAAAGATTTTGATAAATTGGAGAAACAAAATGCTATTTTGAAAAAGGAAAATAATGACTTAAAAAATATTGTTGATAGATTTACAAAAAGCACAAAAAATTTGAACTCTATGTTACAAAACCAAAGGTGTGTTTTTGATAAAAGAGGGTTAGGATATAAAAGTGATAAAAATCAAAAGTATTTTAAAAACTATTTTGTTCATGCATCTTCTAGGAATAATCCTAATCATTCATGTAATTATTGTGGAAGAAAAGGACACAAAATGTATTCTTGTTACATTAAGAGAAATCCTAATTTGAAACAAATATTGATTCCAAAAAGTATCATAACTAACCCCCAAGGACCCAAGAACATTTGGGTACCAAAAAGTCGCTTTTTGAATGTTGATTGTAGAAACAAAGGAGTGGCAAATACAAATGGTACTTAGATAGTGGATGTTCAAGGCATATGACCGGAGATGCCTCCAAATTCTCAAGATTAATCATCAAGAAAGGAGGATATGTGACCTTCGGTGATAATGCCAAAAGAAGGGTAATCGGACATGGTGATATTGGTAACCCCTTCTTCACCTATTATTAAAGATGTTTTGCTTGTTCATGGTTTAAAACATGATTTGATTAGCATTAGTCAATTGTGTGATAAGGGATATTTTGTTACTTTTGAGCCTAATAGATGTGTGATTAAGGATGTTAGTAACATTAAGACATTATTTGTTGGTAATAGATGTGGTAATATTTATACAATTGATATTGATGTTAATGATCATGTAGAAAAGTGTTTCATTGTTAATCATTATGCTTGGTTATAGCATAGAAGATTAGGTCATGCTAGCATGGACACAATTTCAAAAATTTCTAAAAATGATTTAGTTGATGGTCTTCCAAAAATAAAATTTGAAAAGGATAAGATTTGTGATGCTTGTCAATTTGGAAAACAAGTGAGAAATTCTTTTAAACAAAAGAAATTTATTTCAACAAATAAACCTCTACAATTACTTCATTTGGATTTATTTGGACCATCAAGAACTCAAAGCCTTAGTGGAAGTATTATGTTTTTGTTATTGTGGATGATTATTCAAGATTCACTTGGGTATTATTCTTGAATACTAAAAATGAGGCCATACAAGCTTTTTCAAAATTTGCAAAAAAAGTCCAAAATCAAAAAGTGTATTCTATTGTGTCCATTAGGAGTGATCATGGTGGTGAAGTAGACAATGTTGCATTTGAAAATCTTTGTGATGAAAATGGTTTTGAACATAATTTTTCCTCACCTAGAACTCCACCACAAAATGGTGTTGTTGAGAGGAAAAATAGGACTATCCAAGAATGCTAGGAACCATGTTAACTTGAAAATATTTGCCACAATATTTTTTAGGCCGAAGCCTTGTCCGCATGCTTTATAATCATAGATCCATATTAGAGCTTTAATAAAGAAAACTTCTTCTGAACTTTGGAAAGGAAGAAAACCCAACATTGGATTGTTTAAAGTTTTTAGATGTAAATGTTTTATTTTAAACATCAAGGATAACCTTGAAAAATTTGATGCATTTTTGTTGGCTACTCCAACCATAGTAAAGCATATAGAGTTTTTAACAAAAAGCCTCTTACTATTGAAGAATCTATGCATGTTGAATTTGATGAAACTAATGTTATTTCTTCAAAGAATTTAGATGATGATATTGTTGAGGTAGAAAGGCAAATCAAGGAATTAAGGCTTGATGAAACAAGCCAAGATGAATTACAACTTCAACAAGAAAAGCTTGTGGAAGTAAATGATTCTTCCCAAGAATTACCAAAGGAATGGAGGTATGCAAAAACTCACCCTAAAGATCTCATTATTGGTGAACCATCACAAGGTATGAAAACTAGATCTTCTTTTAAGAACTTTTGTAATCATTTTGCTTTGTCTCTCAATTTGAACCAAAATCTTTTAAAGAAGCCGAAAATGACGAAAGTTGGATTTTGGCTATGCAAGAAGAATTGAATCAATTTGAGAGAAATCAAGTTTGGGAATTAGTCCCTAGACCCAAAAATCATTCTATTATAGGCACTAAATGGAGTTTTAGAAATAAAGTAGATGAAAATGGCACCATTATTAGAAACAAAGCTAGACTTGTTGCTCAAAGATACAATCAAGAAGAAGGTATTGATTATGAGGAAACCTTTGCACCGGTTGCTAGATTAGAATCAATTAGAATGTTGTGTGCATTTGCATGTTATAAAAATTTTACATTATATCAAATGGATGTCAAAAGTGCATTTTTAAATGGTTACATGATGGAGGAAGTATATGTAGAGCAACCTCTTGGTTTTCAAAATCATGATTTTCCAAACCATGTTTTCAAACTCAAAAAGGCACTTTATGGCTTGAAACAATCACCAAGAGCATGGTATGATAGATTGAGCAAATTTCTCATTGATAATGGTTTCGAAATGAAAAAAAAGTTGATACTACTCTTTTTGTTAAAACAAAAAATGATGATTTATTAATTGTTCAAATCTATGTTGATGATATTATATTTGGTGCTACTAATGTCTCTATGTGTGAGGAATTTTCTAAGTGCATGCAACAAGAATTGAAATGAGCTTAATGGGAGAATTAAATTTCTTCCTTGGACTTCAAATCAAGCAATCAATAGATGGGATCTTCATTAATCAAGATAAATACACAAGAGATCTTCTCAAGAAGTTTGGCATGGATAATTCAAGGACATATAACACACCTATGGGTACATTAACCAAGCTTAACAAATATGAGAAAGGAAAAGATGTTGAGGTAACAAAGGATCGAGGTATGATTGGCTCTCTTTTGTATTTAACTGTAGTAGACAGATATCTAGGTTTAGTGTGTGTATGTGTGCTAGATTTCAATCTTGTCCAAAGGATCTCACCTTAAGCTGTCAAAAAGGATATTTAGATATCTTCTTGGAACCATAAATCTAGGTCTTTGGTATCCTAAGTGTGATAATTTTGATCTAATTAGTTATTCCGATGCGGACTTTGCTGGAAGTCTTCTTGATAGAAAGAGCACTAGTGGCTCTTGCCATTTTCTAGGACATGCATTAGTCTCATGGTTTAGTAGAAAACAAAATTCTGTTGATTATCACCGCGGAAGCCGAGTATATTGCAGTAGGAAGTTGTTGTGCACAATCTCTTTGGATGAAACAAATTTTAAAAGATTATGGTGTGGTATTTGATCATATTCCCATCAAATGTGACAATACAAGTGCCATCAACATTTCAAAAAAATCCAATACAACACTCTAGGACTAAGCATATAGAGATTAGACATCATTTTATTAGAGATCATGTGCAAAAAGGTAATATTTCTTTAGAATTTGTTCCCACCGATAAACAATTAGCCAATATATTTACTAAACCCCTTAGTCAAGATAGATTTTGCATAATTAGAAGAGAATTAGGCATGTTGGATATGTCTTAATTTTACTTTAATTTGATAATCTTTGAATGGTAGCATATGTTAAGGGGGAGAATATATTTAGGGGGAGTAGTTAATTTGATTACATCTTTTTGATGATAACAAAAGGGGGAGAAATAGTTGGATTGCTTATATTCATAACAAGTGCCATCTTTTTGCTTATTGTTGATTTTATTTTCATTCTTGATTTTAGATTATATTTTAAAGCAATCAATGGTTTGTCATCATCAAAAAGGGGGAGATTGTTAGCCCTAAGGCTACATGATAATTTTGATGATAACAATACACATTGATTAATTGAGATTTACTAACATGTTTATTTATGTGCAAGAGTAAGATCATTGAAATAATTGTAAAATCAAGAAGAGGCTTATTAAAATGAAGTGTTGAAGCTAAGGAGAAGACTACATGTTAAAGGCACCAAAGTTTAAGAACAAGGATTGACTCAAGGAATGTGACACATGAGCAATGTTCAATCAATTGGTCATATATATCTCTACAAATATCCAAATGACTTGATTCTTGAGCCTTTGGAAAGCTTACTCAATTTATAACATTTCATATGTTTTAATGAAATTCAAATTTCAAGTGCAAGGTTGTCCAAATCATCATGCAAGTTGAAAGACAAATGGAAGCAGCTGACATGAGCACCGAATACTCCTTTGGACATATCTTGAGCTAGAAAAATCAAAATGACTTGATTCTTGTGGCATTGAAAAGATGACTTAATGAGGAACATTTCATATGTTTTGAAAAAATTCAAATTTCAAACAGAAGGCCGACATAATTGACATGCAATTCGGTGGACTGACACAAAGAAGAAAAATCAACTCACATGAGCACCGAATAGTGTTTTGGCCATATCTTAAGATAGAGATATCCAAATGCTTTGATTCTTAATGTTTTGGAAATATTATTCAAATATACAGATCTTTCATGTTTTAAAGAAATTCAAATTTCAAACGGAAGGCTGACAGAATTATCATTCAATTTGGTGGACTGACACAAGAAAGAAAAATCAAGTTACATGAGCACTGAATGGTGTTTTGGCCATATCTTGAGTTACAGATATCCAAATGACTTGATTCTTAATGCGTTGGAAAGATTATTCAAATTTGAAAATCTTTTATGTTTTGCAGATTTTCAAATTTCAAACGGAACATTGATAAAAATGGAAGACAAGATTATAGTTTTTATGGTGGGCAGAAAATTTGGAGTTGGTGTCTTCACTTGATTAAGTTCATCTCATTTGCCTATAAAAGGAGCCATTCTCCCATGCATTCAAGTAGTGCAAGAGAAGCATTTTATCAAGTAAAAAGCAAGAGAAATATCAAGTCCAGAGAGCTTTTATATTATTTATCTACTCTTTGAAGAGAGTTATACTTTTATTGTAAAAATTATCTTTGTTCTTGTATTGTGGTGAGAGTGAGATATTATTGTAAAGGATAATAGTTATCCTTGAGAGAACTCTTGTTGTGTATTATCAAGAGTTGAAGAAAGTTGCCTTGGTGAGGTTGTTCATCAAGAAGAACTCTTGGTGTGGTGTTATCAAGAGTTGAAGGAAGTTGCCTGGGTGAGGTTGTTCATCAAGAAGAACTCTTGGTGTGGTGTTATCAAGAGTTGAAGGAAGTTGCCTTGGTGAGGTTGTTCATCAAGAAGAACTCTTGGTGTGGTGTTATCAAGAGTTGGAAGAAAAAGTCTTGGTGAGGTGTTCATCAAGCAAGTTGTAAAGATTCTACAACTTAGTGGAAAGCTTAGCTCGTGGAGCTAGGAGCCCGTGGACGTAGGCAAGGTTTGCCGAACCACGTAAATTGAGTTTGCACTCTCTCAATCCCTTTCCTCTTTACATTTACTTGCACTTGTGATTGTTCATCATTATTATTCTTTTGATTGCATCTTTGATAAATTTTAATTTCATCTTCTTCACCTTTATTTTCAAAGAAAGAGTGAACTAATTTTGATCTTTCAAGAAAAGTTTTCTATATTCGTTTTGATAAATAAAAACCCAATTCACCCCCCCTCTTGGGTTGCCATACCTGGTTCAACATTAATCTCAACCAAATGGCAAGTAAGACCAATGAGTTCATGGATGAGACCAAAACCAACTTCCAAAATCAAGCTGAACAAATCAGGAATTTGGAAGTTCAAGTGAGTCAGATTGCTAATTCTTTATCAGGTTGACAACAAGGTAATTTACCTAGTTCAATTGAGGTGAATCCTAAAGAACATGGCAAGGCTATCACTCTAAGAAATGGAAAAGAGTTTGAAACACCAGTGAAAACTGAGAAGCCAACAAAGGTCAAGGAAGATGATCCAATTGCAACTTCTGCACCTCAATCAGAAAAGGTGGATGACATACCTAAAGCTTAGATAGAATCATTAAAGAGCCAGCACCTAGAATTTCATTTCCTCAACATCTCCAAAAGAGCAAGCTAGACAAGCAGTTTTCCAAGTTTTTGGAAATTTTCAAGAAGTTGCACATCAATATTCCTTTTGCTAAAGCCTTGGAACAAATGCCAAGCTACGTCAAATTCATGAAGGACATACTGTCAAGAGAGAGGAAATTGGAAGACTATGAGACAGTCGCACTTACTGAAGAGTGCAGTGCAATCTTTCAGAGGAAGTTACCCCAAAAATTAAAAGATCCAGGGAATTTTTCTATTCCTTGTTCTATTGGTAACTTTACATTTGAAAAATCTTTGTGTGATTTAGGTGCAAGTATAAATTTAATGCCTTTGTCTATTTTTAGGCAGCTTGGATTGGGTGAAGCAAAGCCTACCACAGTTTCACTACAATTGGCTGACCATTCCATCAAACACCCACGAGGAGTTACTGAAGATGTTCTAGTCAAAGTGGATAAATTTGTCTTCCCAGCTGATTTAATTGTTCTTGATATGGAAGAGGATAATGAGATTCCTATCATACTTTGGAGACCATTCTTGGCAACTGGGAGAGCTTTAATTGATGTCCAAAAGGGTGAATTAAGGTTGCGCATTCAAGAAGAAGAGATGATCTTTACTGTTTTTAATGCCATGAGATATCCGAATCAAAATGAGAATTGTTTTTGCATTGATGATATAGATAACATGGTATTAAAACATGGAAATGTACATTCAGATGCTTTGGAAATTAGCTTGGTATACTCTCAATTGTGTGATGATTTTGATGATTGTGAGGTGAGGGAATATGTGAATTGGATGGAATCTTTTGGGCCCAACAATAGAAAATATTATGAACCTTTAGGTCAGGGACCTACACGGCCATTACCATCCATTGAAAAACCTCCAATTCTTGAGCTTAAACAATTACCTAGTCACCTTAGATATGCATATTTCAAGGAGTCATTTACACTTCCAGTTATTATCTCATCTAAGTTGTCTGGTGTGGGGAAGAGAAGTTATTGAGAGAATTAAGGGAGCATAAAATAGCCATAGGGTGGACATTATCTGATATTAAAGGGATTGGCCCTTTCATGTGTATGCATAGAATCTTATTGGAAGATGGTAGCAAACCAATAGTGGATGCACAAGGGAGATTGAATCCAAGCATGAAAGAGGTAGTTTGAGCTGAGGTTCTTAAACGGCTAGATGCAGGAGTGATTTACCCAATTTTTTATAACTCATGGGTAAGTCCAGGTCAAGTGGTGCCAAAGAAAGGAGGAATGACAGTTGTGAAAAATGAGAACAATGAGTTGATTCCTACTAGGACTATCATTGGGTGATGTATTTATATTGATTATAGGAAGTTGAACAAGGCCACTAGGAAAAACCATTTCCCTTTACCTTTCATTGATTTGTTGGATCGTTTGCTAGACATGAGTATTATTGCTTTTTGGATAGGTATTTTTGTTATAATCAAATTGCTATTGCTCTAGAAGATCAGAAGAAGACAACATTTACCTGTCCTTACGACACTTTTGCCTTTAAGAAGATACCTTTTGGGCTCTGCAATGCCCTAGCAACATTTCAAAGGTGTATAATGGCTATTTTCTCTGACATGGTAGAAAAAAGCATTGAGATTTTCATTGATGATTTCTCTATTTTTTGGTAAAACTTTTAGTCAATGCCTGAAAAATTTGAGGTTAGTTCTCATGAGATGTGAATACACTAACTTAGCGCTCAATTAGAAGAAGTGCCATTTCATGGTTACAGAAGGGATTGTTTTAGGACACAGGATTTCTACTATAGGTATAGAAGTTGATCATGCCAAGATTGAAACCATTGAAAAGTTTCTACCGCCAACAACAGTAAAACGTGTACGTAGTTTCCTTAGACATACAGGTTTCTACAGAAGGTTTATCAAAGATTTCTCAAAAATTTCAAAACCTCTTTCTAATTTGCTTGTGCAGAATAGCTCTTTTGTTTTTTATGCAGATTATATATAAGCCTTTACAACCTTGAAGGAGAAGCTTGTGTCAGCACCAATTGTTGTAGCACCAGATAGGGAACTACCATTTGAATTGATGTGTGATGTAAGTGATTATGCAGTGGGAGCAGTTTTAGGGTAGTGGAGGAATAAGGTATTTCATGCTATTTATTATTGCAGTAGGACCCTTAATGATGCTCAACTCAATTATGCCACCACTGAAAAAAATTGCTTGCCATTGTGTTTGCATTTGATAAAGCATATCTCATTGATAATAAGGTAATTATTTATACCAATAATTCTACCATTAAATATCTTATGACCAAGAAGGATGTTAAACCGAGAATCATTTGTTAGGTCTTACTCTTTTAAGAGTTTGATTTAGAGATCGGAGATTAAAAGGGCACTAAAAATCTGGTAGCTGATCATCTGTCAAGACTTGAAATACCAGAAGAATTAAAGTTGAACCAATCTCCCATTGATGATAACTTTCCTGATGAACAACTTTTGCTTAGTTATCTAACTATACTCTTCCATGGTATGGAGACTTTGTTAACTTTCTTGCAGCAAAAATCATCCCTCTAGATCCTTCATACCAACAAAGGAAGAAGTTCTTCTCCGATGTCAAGCATTACTATTGGGAGGAGCCAATTCTTTACCCGCATTGTGTAGATCAAGTAATCAAGAGATGTGTTCCAGAGGAGGAGATGGAAGACATATTGAGGCATTGTCATACACTTGAATTTGGAGGACAACAAACAGTTGCTAAAGTTCTTTAATCAGGTTTTTATTGGCATTCTTTATTTAAAGATGCTCACAAGTTTGTTGCTAATTGTGACAGTTGCTAAGGGATAGGAAACATATCCAGGAGAAATGAAATGCCACTGAGAAGCATCCTAGAGGTCAAGTTGTTTGATGTTTGGGGAATCGATTTCATAGACCCATTTCCATCTTCCTACAACAACAAATTCATCCTCCTTGTTGTTGATTATGTGTCCAAGTGGGTTGAAACAATTGCAACTCAAACCAATGATGGTAGAGTGGTGCTAAATAAGGAAGAACATCTTTACACGATTTGGTACTCCAAGGGCAATCATTAGTGATGAAGGCACACATTTTTGCAACAAAAAATTTGAAGCACTTTTAGCCAAATATTGAGTTAACCACAGGAAGGCCCTTACCTATCATCATAAAAAAAAAAAAAATAGGCAGGCTGAAATTTCAAATAGACAAGTAAGATGATTCTTGAGAAGACTGTGGCAAATTCACGTAAGGATTGGGCCAGGAAGTTAGATGATACTTTATGGGCTTATAGGACAGCTCTCAAAACACCTTTAGGCATGTCTCTTTATAGGTTAGTTTATGGAAAAACATGTCATCTACCAGTTAAGTTGGAGCATCGTGCATGTTAGGCCATGAAGACATTGAATATGGACTTCAGAAAGGCAGGAGAGAAAAGATCGCTGCAATTGAATGAGATAGATGAGTTTTGTAATGAAGCTTATGAGAATGCCAAGATTTAGAAGGAACGTATGAAGGCATGGCATGATAAGCACATCATTCAGAAAGAATTCTCACCTGGTCAACAAGTGCTTCTATACAACTCAAAGCTTAAGTCAAGATGGTCAGGCCCTTTCAAAGATGGGCAAGTGTTTCCTTATGGAGTTATTGAAATTAGTCATCCAGAGAAAGGCACATTCAAAGTTAATGGGTGACTTTGACAACAACACAACCACCATTCTTCTTGATGAGCCTTAGAGTGGAGAAAAAGTCCAACTGAAGACTTTAACTGAAGCGCTGCTTAGGAGGCAACCCATGAGTTTGAATATCTGCATTCCAGTTTTTATTGCGTTCTATTGCATAAAAAAAATATTTTATGTTAGTTTTGCAGGCCTAAAACAAACTTGGGAGAAATTTGCATGTGCATGCTCCAGCCCAATATAGAATGCACTTCAATCCAAACTTTCAAGCCAATAGCTGCCCACCTAGCCCAACGCATTACCGTTGCAGTGCCTCTATGTATATTCCAAGTGTTTTCATTGAAATTACAGTGAATAACGTCGATGACTTAGAAGGCAACACAGGACAGTCAAATACACATTGAGGACAATTTGTCTCTCAAGTTTGAGGGAGTCTTTTAAAGCATTTTGTTTTATTTGCTTTGCTTTTGATTATTATTATTTTTAATTATTGTTTTATACTAAGTATGATTTTAGGAATACTCCTCTGGTGGGTCCTGTGTCATTATTACTGTTTGATTTAATTTATTTTAATTATTTCTTTTTACTTTTTTCGTGTTTCAGCTTTTCATTTCATTTTTTTTTTTTTTTTTGCTTTGATTAGAATTAGCCATATTCATGTTGTGCTTTCATTGAACAAAAGTTGAGGGTAAACTCAAAAGGAAGCAGAGAAAACCTCTAAAAGGGTTGAAGCGTGCAGATAAAAAAGAAGAACGAACTCAACATATTTCTGGTAATATCTTTCCTCTTCTCTTTGTTATGGATACTGATAACATTCTACCATCCCTTCACAAACGCTTTCCTTCACTCCCTCAAAACGCTCTGGTAAAAATCTATAAAGCACGATTTAATAGACTTAGGATGTTGATGATTAAGAAAATGCCTGTGGACATCCGCTGGTTAATCGAAGCTAAGATTAGGTTAGCCGACAAATCTACAATTGATTTTACAACATACATGCCCAGTCTCAGAAAAAGCACTCTCGCCACAAAGTGACGTGCTAAAACTTTAGAAGTCTGCCATAGGAGTGCTAGATGGACTTGTAGCCAGAGTTTCTATTCTTTAGGATTTGTGTCCAAAAATAGGGAAGATAAACTGCAGTTCATCATGGATGGACTGAGTAAAGAGTAGTTAGATATTACCTTACTGACTCTTGAGAATCATTCCTGCAGATTAGTGCAAAGAGAACTGATGAAATTATGGACATAGTTCTGAAAGGAACATCAACAACATAGTCTAGGGAGTCTAAATTTAAACGACCCTGTTTGCCAGTTGGTAAGAAAATTGGATGGGAAGCAAATCTCCGACTCATGGAAGGCGTTTAAGTCGTTCCTAGACTTAAAACCTGAGGAAGATGTAAGTCACTATCACAACTACTTGTATATAATTGTTTTGTTTTTCAAAACTTTCACGTCAGTGTAATTTATTATTGTTCTCGTTGATTTTGTCATTCTTATTATTAATTTTTTAGACTGTTGTTTTTCTTTCAAGTTTTTGTCATCGCTAATATGTTTTTGTTATTGTTAATCTTTTTGTTTTTGTTTGTTGTTCATATTGTATTTTTTTCTTCTTCTTGTTTATCTTGTTATTATTATTTATTAGTCATTTTTTACTATGTATCTTTTACTTTTGTTAAACCACGCAACTATCCATAAAGTAAATGTAGGAGACAGTTGTGGGAAAAGCAAACGTGTGCATCAATTTCTGTTGATTTTAGTTGATTGATGTTTATTCCAATATTGTTGAGCAATTTAATTATATGCTTAATACTTGTGATTTTCTGACCAATTGTTGCATGAATTGAGATGTGGATTGAGACAAAAAAGTGATATTCACATTAGTCCTTAATTATCTTGCCATAAATCATGTGAGATAGAGATATGAATGTGATTTATGCAACCTTATAGGATTTAGTGTGTTTAATGGTTATTGATAGTGAATTAGATGAGGCAGAAATGTGATTCTAATCAGAGAAGTTAAATTAATTAATTCTGGTGAAATCGAACACCTAGATTTTTAATCATTAAATTCTTATATCCAAAATTTTTGTTAATCAAGTTTGATCAAGTTTAGTTTAATCAAGTTTTATTTAATCTTCTCAACAGCTCAATTCCCTTTTATAATTAGTTTGATTAATTAGAGATTAATCCAATTTCAGTATTTAGTTGCAACAGTCCTTGTGGGACGATACTTATACTCTTATTTTATTACTTGTCCCCGATATCGTAAACTTACAATTTTATGCAACACTTAGTAACGTCAAATATCCTTTTTGTGACTTTAAGTATCAGTTATTACATCAAATGACATGAAAGAATGGTTGAAAATTTAAATTACTGATATTTAAGTAAACCACTTAACTAATCCAGTACACTATTCAATTGCGAATATCAAAAGTAAGAAGTAAAATATTAGCAGTAAATTACAACTTTTTTCTTTTTTAATTTTGTTGTTGAGTTGAATCATTATTCTAAATAAATTCAAGCTTCTTGTCTGTCTCTGACTTCATTTTATCAATAATATAATGAAGAAAGACCATTTTTGACTTGACAAATAGTTTTACGTGTGGGCATGCATACCCCGACTTTTTTTTTTTTTATCAACAAGAATCAATGTTAATACGGAAAGATAAGCATCTCTAGTTTCTCTATTTCGAACTTAATTAGTTCGAAAAAATAAATTTAATTCTTTCTCCGGCGTACATGTACCAAGACTTCAGACAATTTGATGAATTGGTGTACTTTCTCCTGGTCTGCTAATTTGATGAATTGATGAATTGGCACATCTACCTCTCAGTTTAAGACTACGCACGTGGCCGCACAAACCTTTGATCCATATAACAAAATAAGTTTATAATATATGTTAATTGATTTTTTTTTTGATAAATAGAATTTTAGAATCTTTAATCCTTATTTAGATTTTTTTTTGTTTTTCTTTTAGGGTTTGGAAAAAATCAATGAATCTTTATTAGAAGGGTACAATTTGAAAAAACAAATCATGAGAAACAATAATGCCTGAGGGTTTTTTTTTTTGAAATTTGAATCAGTTTAAATTAAATAGAAATCTGAATAGGTCCGAATATAAAAATTTGAATAGGCATACATGTACCAAGACTTCAGACAATTTGATGAATTGGTGTACTTTCTCCTGGGCTGCTAATTTGAAGTCCTTTTTCGTAATTTGGACTCCAATAATAATATAATAAGTTAACAAGTACAACTTAGTAAAGATTACAAGATATATATGTTATGCACAAGCGGAAGCGATAACCAACAGAACAACCAAATGCACAACCACAACTCTGCCAGATAATTGAATATAATAGCAACAAAAGAGGCAACCAATCAACCACAATGCAAAAATAGAAAATACACCAGGATTTAACGAGGTTCGGTATTAGTACCTACATCCTCGGGCGCCGCTGAAAAAACTTTCCACTATCTTCAAAGATAATTACCAACTTTTGGGCCACAATACAAATACCACAACTATTGGGTCAAACTGCAATTACCCAAATAGTTGGACAAAACTGTAATTACCCAAACAATTGGGCAATACTACAAATACCCAAAACAAAGGGGAAAAAGCAAATATTACAAACTATAAGGTCGTTACTGAAAGGCCCTTAAACTATAAGGTCTTATATGTGAGACCTTACAAATATAAGGGGATAGAGGATATTTCACTTGGGACAATAAAATTTTCCCATATGGCTTCCTTTTATAAGGGCCATATGACACCCACATTTTGCTCTTAACCGATGTGGGATATGAGCCAACAAAACTAACAAATCTCCACCTTGGCGAATATGCCAACCCACCACAGAACTCTTCTTTTTCCCATATTCTCTATCACAACTGCAACGCCTCCAAATGCGCCCAATGGCGCGGTCAAACTCGTACAATGTTGATCAAGTCCAAACAATGACTGAACTTGATCACTGTCACAACCTTAGTCAACATATCTGTGGGATTCTCGGCAGTCTCAATCTTCTGAAGTAAGATTCTTCCTTCATCAATAATCTCCCGCACAAAATGATACCGAACATCAATATGCTTCGTACGAACATGGAACACTGGATTCTTCGCTAAATGGATAGCACTCTGACTGTCAGAATAAAGACTAATCTTCTTCTGCCCAATTCCCAATTCATCCAGCAATCCCTGTAACCAAATAGCTTCCTTCACAGACTCTGTCATTGCCATATACTCTGCCTCTGTAGTAGACAAAGCCACTGTAGACTGTAAAGTAGACTTCCAACTCACTGGTGCTCTTGCAAGAGTAAACACATAACCAGTTGTCGACCGACGTTTATCCAAATCACCAGCATAATCTGAATCAACATAACCAATAGCATACTGACCACATGTATCATCCCTCTCAAAGACTAAGCCAACATCTACGGTTTTCAGCAAATACCGTAGAATCCATTTCACTGCTTGCCAATGTCCTTTACCAGGATCATGCATGTACCTGCTCACAACTCCAACTGCATGTGAAATGTCGGGTCTCGTACACACCATAGCATACATCAGGCTACCAACTACATTAGCATATGGAACTCGAGACATATACTCCCGTTCCTCATCTGTACTAGGAGATAAAGATGCACTGAGCTTTATATGAGGAGCAAGTGGGGTACTTACAGGTTTAGACTGCTCTGTAATGCCAAACCGTTGTAATACCTTCTTCAGATACTGCTTCTGAGTCAAACAAATCTTGCTTCTCCCTCTATCTCTGCTAATCTCCATGCCAAGAATCTTCTTAGCTTCACCCAAATCTTTCATCTCAAACTCTCGATTCAACTGAGTCTTCAACTTTGCAATTTCTTCGACATTTGTCGAAGCTATCAAAATATCATCAACATACAAGAGTAGATAAATGAAAGAACCATCACGTAGCCTCCGAAAATACACATAATTATCAAATTTGCTTCTTGTGTACCTCTGACCCATCATAAACCGATCAAACGCTTATACCACTGTCTGGGAAGGATTGCTTCAACCATAAAAGCGATCTTTTCAGTTTGCAAACCAAATTTTTTTTACCAGCAACTTTGAATCCCTCTGGCTGAGTCATATAGATTTCCTCTTCCAAGTCATCATGTAAAAATACAGTTTTTACATCTAATTGAACTAGTTCCATATTCATCTGAGCTACTAAGGCCAACAAAATTCTAATGGAAGAATGTTTCACAACTGGAGAAAATACCTCATTGTAGTCAATTCCTTCCCTCTGAGCGTAGCCTTTAGCCACCAACCTTGCCTTGTAGCGGATGTCATTCTTGTCAGGAAATCCATCTTTCTTTGCATATACCCATTTGCACCCAATTACCTTTTTACCCTTCGGTAGTTGAGCTAGCTCCCAATTTCATTCTTCTGAAGAGACTGCATCTCTTCGCTCATAGCTGTCTTCCACTCATCAACTTTAGAACATCTGACTGCCTCTCTATAAGTGGAAGGAACATCAGCATCTAAAATTGGAAGTGCATAGACCACTATATCAGCAAATCGAGCAGGTCTGCGAATCTCACGTCTTGGCCTATTAACTGCAATAGATTCTTGTTGCTGTTGAGGTTCTTGAGTAGAACCCTCTCCATCATCTCCCAAATCTCCCTCTGTCATAGGAGTACCATTGTCTGTCTCAACAGATCTAACTAGGTTCAATGTCATCGTTTCAAACTCCACCTGCTGCTGAGTATGCTCCACCTGCTGTGGAGTACCATTCACCTTTGTCTGATTTTCTGATTTCTTCAACATTGAAGACTCATCAAATGTCACATCTCTGCTGGATATAATCTTCCTCGAACTAGGACACCAAAGACGATATCCTTTTACTCCAGAAGCAAATCCCAAAAAAATTGCTTTCTTGGCTCTAGGATCCAACTTAGATTCTTTCACATGATAATAGCAGTAGAACCAAAAACATGTAAAGAATCATAATCAGAAACAGGTTGTCCAGACCATACCTCTAATGGAGTTCTATCACCAATAGCAGCTGAAGTTAGACGATTAATGAGATGACACGCATAAATCACAGCCTCAGCCCAAAATTCCTTGCCTAACCCAGCATTAGACAACATACACCGAACTTTCTCCAGCAATGTCCGGTTCATGCGTTCTGCCACCCCATTTTGCTGCGGTGTACCTCTAACAGTAAAATGATGTACAATACCTTCATCTTGACACAATTTCAAAAACTGATCACTGCAATACTCACCACCATTATCTGTTCTGAGATGCTTGATCTTCTTGCCAGTCTGTGTCTCAATCATCTTTTTCCATTTAAGGAAAACACGGAGTACATCATCTTTCGATTTCAAACAGTACACCCAAGTTCTTCTGGAAAAGTCATCAACAAAAGTAACAAAGTAGTCCCTACCTCCCACAGATACGGTTTTAGTAGGTCCCCACACATCTGAGTGAACGTAATCAAGAATACCCTTGGTATTATGAATAGCGGTGCCAAATTTTACTCTCTTCTGCTTTCCCAGAACACAATGCTAACAAAAATCCAGCTTGCAGGTCTTTGCACCTTTCAATAAGCCTCGTTTCACCAAACTGAATAAGGCTTTCTCACCTGCATGTCCCAAACGTATATGCCACAGTCTCGTAATCTCTGAATCTGCAACATTATCAGAAACCGTAGCCGCTGATCCAGTAACTGTACTACCATTATAGTAATACAAGTTGTTCCTCCTAGTGCCTTTCAATACCACAAGAGCGCCTGAAGTGACCCTCAGAATACCATCTCGAATAGATATACCACAACTTTTAGATTCTAAGGCTCCCAAAGAGATGAAATTCTTCTTTAACTTCGGTACATACTGAACATCTGTCAGAACTCTAATCAGTCCATCATGATTCCTCAAACGGATCGAACCTATCCCAGCAGTATGGCAAATATCATCATTGCCCATATACACAACTCCACAATCAAGCTCTTCAAACTGAACGAACCAATCCCGATGTGGACACATATGATAAGTACAACCCGAATCCATAATCCACTCATCAGAAACAGAAGTGGATGAATGACCAACTAGACATATATCTGAATCACTATCATCCTTACGCTCAACAACACATGCATCAGAAACAGCCTTGCCCTTATCTTTCTTTTTCAACTTAGGAGAATCTTTCTTCCAATGCCCTTTCTCACGACAAAAGGCACACTCATCTTTTCCTAATCTACCCATCGACCAAGATTTTCTCCTTTTTCCTGGTTTCCTACTTTGACTATGCCCTCTCACTATCAATGTATCTACTGACTCATCCCTATGTTCCCTTTGATCTTTCTTACGAATTTCATAATTCAACAAAGCAGAACAAACTTCTTCAAAAGACAGTTTATCTTTCCCATGGATAAGAGTAATGCATAAATGATCTAATTCATCTGGAAGTGAGCCAATCAATAGCATAGCCTTAATTTCATCTTTGAAGGTTTCATCTAAGTTTAACAAATCAGCAATTAACTTATTAAACTCATCAATATGAGAAATGATGCTCGTACATGGTTTTAACTGGAGACGGAACAATCTCTTCAATAGGTACAGCCGATTCTCATTGCTTTTCTTCATTTATTTGTTCTCCAGCGCCTTCCATAATTTGCTTGCAGATGTCTCCTTAGTGAACAGATACTTTTGTTCTCTACACAAGCAAGAGCGAATCAACCCACAAGCTTTTATATTAAGCCTGTCCCAATCTCTTGCACTGATATCTTCTGGTTTTGTTTCTTCCAGAACAATATCCAAATCCTGCTGATACAACCCGTCCAACACCTCACTCTGCCATAAGCCGAAATTATTTCGACCATCAAATTTTTCAACATCTATTTTTGCATTTGTCACAGTCACTGTCTTTTCTGGTACAGTTGACGATGAAGCCATTACTACCTCTCACAAATAAGCTCGATACACAAATCACCAATAACCAAGCTCCAAACAAACTATTGTATTCACTAACTAGCAATCCAAAATCAATAGCCCAGAACAGTAGTAAGTGCTTCAATGAAATAACCACTAACTACTCAAAAACCTTCGGCTCTGATACCAATTGTTATGCACAAGCGGAAGCGATAACCAACAGAACAACCAAATGCACAACCACAACTCTGCCAGATAATTGAATATAATAGCAACAAAAGAGGCAACCAATCAACCACAATGCAGAAATAGAAAACACACCAGGATTTAACGAGGTTCGGTATTAGTACCTAAGTCCTCAGGCGCCGTTGAAGAAACCTTCCACTATCTTCAAAGAGAATTACAAACTTTTGAGCCACAATACAAATACCACAACTATTGGGTCAAACTGCAATTATCCAAATAGTTGGGCCAAACTGTAATTACTCAAACAATTGGGCAATACTACAAATACCCAAACAAAGGGGGAAAAAGCAAATATTACAAACTTTAAGGTCCTTACTGAAAGGCCCTTAAACTATGAGATCTTATATGTGAGACCTTACAAATATAAGGGGATAGAGTATATTTCACTTGGGACAATAAAATTTTCCCATATGGCTTCCTTTTATAAGGGCCACATAAAACCCACATTTTGCTCTTAACCGATGTGAGATATGAGCCAACAAAACTAACAATATAATCCATTCCAGCAGGATCTCGTCTCTAATTTTCTTTTTCGAATTAATTAGCTTTGGCATGGATTGCACAATAATTCCCTCTAGCACAGCCACGAAGCACAGCAATACAGAGTTGACTAGAAAATTTTTAATATATTATAATTTGAAAAACTAAACTAAAATTGTTAAATGTCAATATTTTATAAGTAAGGCAAATAACTTGTTATTCTCGCATTTACTCAATGATATGAATAGCCGGTTACAAAATGAGGTTACGCTAACCCGTTCCCAGCCTCGGAGGCTATTATCAAATCACACAATCTCTCACTACCATTAAAAAAAGAAAAGTCACTAAGCGCTTTTCTTTTAATCCATTTTGAAATGTTTTTATGAACATTTTTTTCACAAAAGACTGTCTTCTAGTAAAGTGTTTTCAAAACTTCATTATTTAAAAAAGTGATTAAAAATAAATTTAATATTGAAAATACTTAATAAAAATTGTTGAATAATATTATGATCTGAAGTATATCTTTCGTCACAATAAAAAAGAAGATGCTTTTCTTCTAGAAAGCATTATAAGAATGGTTTGAATTAAAATATCCTCTTTTTTTTAGTGTCTTCATTTTATAATAATTAAAAAAAAAAAAAAAAGCAGTCTATTTGATGGTTGAACTTTATTCAGTTGCGCATAGGCGGATCTACAGTTGTACTTAGGGCCCTTGGAGCCCTTCTAAAGTTTGAAAATCTCTTAAACACCCCCTGATTTTATATACTCATATTAATACCCTTCTTTAGAAGAATAAAATAATTTTCAAGTTTTATTGTTCTTCTTTCCCAAAATGTTGACACATCTACCTCTTAGTTTAAGGCTACGCACGTGGCCGCACAAACCTTTGATCCATATAACAAAATAAGTTTATAGTATATGTTAATTGATTTTTATTATTTTTTTGATAAATAGAATTTTAGAATTTTTAATCATTATTTAGAATTTTTTTTGTTTTTCTTTTAGGGTTTGAAAAAAATCAATGAATCTTTATTAGAAGGGTACAATTTGAAAAAACAAATCATGACAAACGGTAATGTCTGAGGGGTTTTTTTTTCTAAAATTTGAATCAGTTTGAATTAAATAAAAATCTGAATAGGTCCGAATATAAAAATCTGAATGATATGTTTAATTTTTTTAATATCTGAATTAAAATGTCTTAAAACAAATATTTTTACACATATATCCCTATTTATATATATTTTTTCAATTGTGATTTTATTGTACATAGTAAAAGTATTTACATACCAAAATATATTATAAATTAATTTATTTAAATGTAGTATAACTAGGTAAAGAAGCTATTTTTTTTTTTAAGAATTTGGTATACAAATAAACTAAGTGAACATAAAATAATTTTAAAAATATATAGAGAATTATAATATTAAATTAAAAATAAATAATAATGTTTCAAAATTAAAATATTAGGCTATGTATAAATTGATCATAAATAATTTTTATAAGGGCATATAAGATAATTAAAGGAGTAATAAATAATTCAAACATTTGCATTCAGATAAAAGCTAAAATTTTTAGTTTTTTTATTCAGATGAAAATGTCTTAAATTAAGTCATAAGTTAAAAAAAACAAAAGATCTAAAGTCTGAGAATAAGCTAAATTTAGACTTGAAGCTAGAAAACAATTAGCCTCTAACTCTTTTATAAGGTTTAATAATACTTTATATTATAATTTCTTTCTTTTTCTTATAGAATCTTTTTATTAATTAGATTAAAGATAGAAAACATCATTAATAAAATTATATTTGAAAAACTTTTTTAAAGAGTAAGGTTCATTATATCTCCTATTTTTTCCTCATATAATTAAGGTTTATTAAATAAATCCATAAAATCCTGAGCCCACCTCTGCAGTTGTGTGTTAATAATTGAAGAGACTAGTTGCTCAAATGAAGGAAAATGTTATAGTTGATAGGTAGCTACATGTGGTATAATAATGCATGAATAGTCACCATCTGCTTATATTAGCATTGTATTGATATTAAGGTTCAAAATTAATTGTGTATTTAAATGTTATTGAAAAATTATTGCATATCATCAAAATCACCGTTGAATGTTATCAAAACGTTATTTTACATTACTATGACATCATTTCTCAATAATGATATTATGAGTACTGTCTTTTTTTGTCGGTTATATTAACATTTTTCGTTCTTTTTATTTATCTAATTTTTCTGTCGTAAAACAAGCATAGAAAGAAGAAGTGGTTATCGTTGCTTGGGCTCGAATTCCATTACACATGCATGTTTCTGTTTGTGGATTCGCATGGACTTCTTAGTCCTTGATATCACGTTTTGGAGGGTACTACATTCGAATGAACTACAGATAAAAAACCTTGATGGCATTAATTGCATGAATTCTATTTCCAGAATTTGTTTCCATGCAAGAAACATTTTTCGTGAAGGCAACTGGGAAGCCGATGCATTGGCTACTAATTTGACGATTTGCTTGAAAATTGAGCGTCTAATTCTTAATGATTTGTGGGGATTTCGTTGTTTTTGTTTTTCTTAATTTCTTTTTAGCTTTTCGTGTGTTTCATGAGGCTTTCCCTCTTATTTTATCCGATATTTGTTTTTATTCCTTGAATACAGTCACCCGTTGATAATTTTATACTGGAACTACTCATGTATCCGATTAGTTAAATCATAAAATTCCCAAATAATATTCATGTATCTCGATAATTCACTACACCGTGTCTCTTTTTGGCCTATCAAAATGTGATTTGGATAAAGATACAGATTTATAAAATTAATATTCTATAAGAGGGAAGATTAAAAACGCATAACTCTGGCAAATGCTTTAATTATATATTTTGACACTCATCATTACTTAGATATAGAAGTCCTTGTTAATTTTCATTTGCTTCTACTGCAACAAGAGAAACATGCCTTAAGCCGAGCACAATTACATTTTTGGGTTACTATAATGGTGAAGTTGTGTGCTATATTTGAAATTTAGGAAAATAATTTTTATTATTGTTTAATCATATTACTTCTTAAAAGACAAAAATATATTAATTTATTTAAAATAGTAACTTAAAAAAGGCTAGCTGCCGCAAATGACCCTTTTTTTTGTAGTTAAGCAGTATACGTCGACTCAACATCATCTCAGCATCTCAGACAATTACCACTTATCAATCTGTAAATATTTATGCTCATTAACTTGATAAATTGGTTGAGTGTCCTAATTCTCTATCAATATGTTTAACAACTTAGTCTAATTAACAAGTTATTATCTAAAAGGTTATACTCATTACTAGATATTGAACTTGACTAAGCTATAAAAAAATTGTTTCAAAAAAAATTAAAAAACACTCCTTCAACTTGATTATTTCTCATATGTTTCTATGCATTTTCCATTTATTGATGAAACGTGCAAAGCTAGAGTATTCATTGGTACTATATAATTAAAGATTTCCTTTCTGCTTGTTCATATATATTGTTTATATTAATTACATGTCCCGCATGCAACACAGTTATGCATGCAATAAGTAGAAAATAACAGATCAAGAAGAAGTGCAGTAGATCTATAACTTTAATTTCTGAAAATAAATACAGGATTCGACGACCCAATAATTCCCTGAGAACAACGGCGATCGTTTTGTTATGCCCTTAAATCCAAGCAAGATTCTTGTCTAGTCTCAGTTTCACATAATAGGATATATCTTGTTATAGGGGAAAAAATCTTATATAATTCAATTATTAAGAGAATAATGTTAGAATTGCAAATTCTATATACAAATTCTTATATATTAATTGATGTGCATTGATTCCAAGAGAGAATATGCAAAAATCAAACTCATTTAATTAGAGTGATATCATATCCATAAATAGGTAATGTTATATCAGTTTGGATGTGAAAGTTTATATACGAAATTTGTAAGTAAATTATTACTTATAAAGTGGTCGATCCCTCCACTTAGATTGATGATAACTAATGTCAAAATTTTAAGTTAAAAATGTAACTTGCAAAAATTTGAGGCTTGGAACCGGGGCAGGGCGGGTACAGGGCAATCGATATCCATCCCCGCCCCGTTGCATTATTTTTTGCCTCACCCCGCCCCGTCCCGGCCCATCCATTTATAAATTTATAGGAAATTTTTTTTAAAGTAGACCTACCATATTTAAAATTTTTTTTTATATATACATGTAGACAAATTTTAGTGGACTGGACCCATTCTATTTAAAAACATTTTTTTTATATACTTTGTCAATTTTCGAGACAGCTATATATATTAAACTTATCAAAATCATCATTTAAAATTACATATAAGTCCCTATATTTTATAATTTTTTATATACACCCTTTTATAATGCGAGACGGGACGGGACGGGACGAGATGAGTCAGACGGGTCTAGAAGTTAAACCCAACCTCAGACCTGTCCCAATCCGGATAACATCTATTGGGATCTAGATCCGCCCCGAACGAGTAATGGGACGGGTCAAACCTTGTCCGTTCCTCACGGGTCACACCGAGGCTCCGTACCCACACGGTCAAATGCCCAAACTTAAATAATTTAATTTACTAATTTATAGAAAATATATTTCTATCTTCATGATCATTAGTTAAGAGGAAAAAAAAGGTTTCGCATGACAAATCATTTCTCTTGGCAGTACATGTCAATAAATGTTGGCAACTTGCTGATTAAAATAGTACAAGGTAATTGTATTAATGCTCGAGAGCCTATACATATTCAATGGATGCACATGATTGTCATTACAGCAATTCCTTAAATAAATAAAACGATAAGAAAGTTCGCCGCCGATCATGATCGGTCCAACTCCTGATCCGTTTTTTATTAAATCCAGAGAAAAGCTGTTATATCGGAATAGTCAATCATGTGACCTAAAAATGAATTGGTGATGTCTGACGTGTGATTGGTTGATTATATATGCAAAGATTGTAGAACAGATTTTTTGTTTTTTTAATTTAAAGTTTCTATTACTCTGTCTTGTTAGGGTATGCAGAGAAATCGGTTTCTTTGGCAAAAAACAAGATTTATGCGGAGAAAGCAGAGCAAATACTGTTTTCATATCTTATTGAATATTCTTAGACTTTGATGAATTAGATTTATTCATCTTTTCTTAACAATTCCAAAAATGATACCAACATAAATTCCATAAGCTAAATCCTTGAAATTTAAAAAAAGAAATAAGAAATTTAAAAAAATCCAAGCTAAATGAGATATTAATAAAAGCATATTTTAGATAAATCATATAATCAACTTTTGATAACTTTTTTTTAGTATATTCTTAATTAAATTGGGCGTTAATCTACTTAGTTTTATTGATTAGATAATGACGTTCAAAAAATTTTGAAGATGAATTAGATAAAAACTAATAGGTGCATTTAGAAGAATGAATATGAATAGAAATTTTTTGAGAAAGTAAACTCTATAAACAAACAATAAATGAAGATCGATTATGTAACTATGAAAGAGTTTTGATTTGTATATAAAAATTTATAGAGCATGCTATACTTCCAAACTAAATTTTGTAAATAAAAATTGGTAAATTTAGTATTATTGAAGTTCATGGTACTACCCTCATGTATTTAGAAGCATGCATGTGGGCATGCAAAAACTTACGCCACTAATCGAGGAAGAAAAACCTTAGTATCTTATGTCTTTTCAAGGTTATCTGTCACGATCAATAATATATTATCAAGTACAAAGCATGACTTTTCTTCCCATTTTTTTAATAATATTTTTATTGACTAGTCAACTAAAATCCCAGCCCCGTAGTCTACACGCAAATAGGACACAGACACCATATTCATATAATTAACTCTATAAATGTCTACCTCTCTCAACTCCATCTGCACACATCAAACAATTCTTCTTAGCTTCCAAGTCTAAACTTTATCTCAAAATGGCCCTCCTTAATTTGAAAAAAGATGTCCTAACTTTTGTTCTAGTGGGAATTATTGCCCTAGCCGTTCCCAGTAACGTAGTGTCCCAAAACTGTGGCTGTGCCCCAAACTTATGTTGCAGCAAGTGGGGTTACTGTGGTGAAGGTGATGCCTACTGTGGCGAAGGTTGCCAACAGGGTCTTTGTAAAACATCGCCTACCCCTACAACGCCTACACCTACGACGCCTACGCCTAGTGGTGATGGTTCTCTGGGCAGTATTGTGACAACTGAATTCTTTGATGGGATAAAGAATCAAGCCGATGCAAGTTGTGCTGGGAAGACCTTCTATACAAGAGATGGTTTTCTTAATGCTGCCAGTTCCTCTCCTGATTTTGGTAAAGGCTCTGCTGAGGAGTCCAAGCGTGAGGTTGCAGCATTCTTTGCTCATGTCACTCATGAAACTGGACGTAAGTTGTCTTTAATTTCTTATTGGTTACCTGTTTTTGGTGTTCTGATCTTCATCTCTGATTCAATTTTGGTTTATCCTAAAATAAAAGCTATTTAGATGTCCGTTTCACTTTGGAAGCAATACTTTTTTAATGCATTCTTATTACAGAACATATAACGAAATACTTTCATTATTATTTATTCTTCTCAAAAATAACATAAACAAATTTTCTGTTTCCTTCTATTTTGCATGCAAAGGCACAAACACATGCTTACATATTTGCTCAAGATTTTTGAAGGTTGCTATAACGAAACCAGCCTCCCAACCTCTAATTTGCTTTATTTTAAGTAACACAAAAGTTGTCTACCAATATTTATGTTCTCTCTTTAATAATTTCTTATTCAGGTTTTTAATGAGCATGAACCACTTTACCTTATAATTTAGTCTTTTTCGTCAAACACCGGGTCCTCTACCTTGGGTATAAGAGCCCAACTCATTGTTCTCAATGTTTGCTCTGAACACAAACTTGGTCTTGCAGATTTATGCTACATTGAAGAGATCAGCAAGGCAGATCGCTACTGTAATGAATCAAACACACAATATCCATGTGCCCCTGGTAAGTACTACTACGGCCGTGGCCCAATGCAACTCTCATGGAACTACAACTACGGAGCTTGCGGGCAAGCCATCGGGTCTGACTTATTGAACAATCCTGAAATCGTGGCGAACGATCCTGCTATCGCTTTTAAGACTGCCTTGTGGTTTTGGATGACCAATGTACACCCAGTGTTAAACCAAGGTTTTGGTGCAACAACCCGGAAAATCAATGGCGCTCTTGAATGCGACGGCAAGAAACCTGACTTGGTGCAGGCTCGTATTGGATACTACACTGATTATTGTAACAAGTTTGGTGTTTCTCCTGGGGAGAACTTGTCTTGTTAGTTTTCTTCTCAAAATATTTGTTGCTTAATAATGTAGTCTCATCATAAAAGAGTTGCTGCTACAACTCAGTTTCATTTTGCGTGCTTGAAATGGAATAAATGAAATAAAATAAAGTGGGAAGCTCATAATTTTTTGAGTTCTTTAAATAGAATGTTGGTTTTCGTGGCTAATCATGAAATTATAAATAATAAAAATTCCAAATGGTGATGTCAGATTAACAAGTTACATGTGCAATGGCGGCTATAAAGAGGGATTTCCTTCTTATTATTTCATCTCTATCTTTTATTTTTGTAAGCACGTGATTCATATTCAAGAAAACTCATATCATAAAAGAGATAGAACAGATACAAATTGTAACCACCTATTAGTATTAAAATTCAGGTGCCAATAGATTGTTAAAGTTTCATCTGGGAGTCTGAATTAGACTGGATTAGATTGCGATTGAGATTGAAAATAGAACTGAACTAGATTATAGATAATATTGTTTTAAATTTGGTGTATTATGATATTTAACTGTATACGTATATTACAAATTTTTAAGAAATCAATTTTTAAATATAAAATAATTTAATTTTATTGAAGTTTGATTTGAATAAAAATGAACTTATTATTTAGATTAAAAATATTTAAATACTTGTTATCGTTTTTATAAAAGTAATAATACAAAATATTTTTTACATTAAGAATTAATTGTTAATATAAATTATAAATTTAATTTAAAATTTATATTTTTGGTTATTTTTATATTATTATTAAATATTTTTATAATTAAACGATCAATATTAATTCTTCATTAAATATAATAAAATATTGTATTTCATTAAAAAATTATTAGTTTATAACTATATTATATTGTATGTTATAAGAATTTTTATATTTTATATTGTTACATTTATATTTTCTTAATAATATTTTAATTTTCTACTAAATTTTATAATTAGATTATTATTTATTTCATTTTATTTACTATTATGTTATGTTTCATAATATTATAATAATTTAATATTGTTATTCATAAATGATTTATATATTATTAATAATATAATATTTTTATTATGTTAATTTTACTAATATTATAAATTAATTAGTATAGTAATTATTAATAATATATACAATTGTTTATTATTATTATTTATAATTTATTTGAAAATATTTAATTATTATTTATTTTAAGATGGCATAATTTTTATAATAATTATAAATTAAGAGTAATGTTAGGTATATAACCAAGTTATACAACCTCACTCATACAACCTGATATGATACAAATTCACGGGGTGGGTAAAAATGAAAAATGAAATAACTAATTTTTAATAAATAAAATGGGACCTACACATCCAATGAATTTATACCATGTCAGATTGTATGGATTAAGTTATACAACTTGATTGTATACCTAGTATTATTGATAAATTAAGGTAAAATGAAAAATAATATTTATTTGTTATTTTATATTATTTATTTGAAATGCAAGGAGTCTCATGCTGATGGGTTCCATGTCCTAAAGATTTGGCACTATTGGGACTATGATTAATCCCAATCCTAATCGCTTGAAACATTGCAACAAGAGTCTAAAAGGTAAGTCCCAAAATCTTGTCCAACCCACCCTTAGCCCTGGCTCCCACAGGGGCTTAAAAAGGCTGAGATAAAATTAGTTGAGCATAAAATTCTAATTTAGCTATAATATAAAGATTTAAAAGTTAAGACAAAGACAAAATTATGTGGGTAGAAAATACTAATTCCAAGTTGCTAAATCTATTTTTAAATGTATTCATTGACTAGTCAAACTAAATCTCAGACCAGGCACCTACTCGCAAATAGAACAGATACGTGGTATAACTCTATAAATAAATAGCTCTCTCAACTCCAACCGCACATCAAACATTTTTCTAAGCTTCTCAAAATGGCTCTGCTAGCTTAATCTGCAAAAAGATATAGTAATCTTTGTTCTAGTGGGAATTCTTGCCCTAGCCATTCCCAGCAATGTATTGGTAAGACCTTTTATACAAGAGATTAGCGCAGATGACATATAGAGTGATTTTCATTTCCTGTTTTTGGGGAAGGCTCTGCTGATGAGTCTAAGCGTGAGATTGCTGCATTCTCTAATGTCACTAATGAAACTGGACGTAACTCCTCTCGCTTACATCACATACCGCAATTTTCTCAAATATTTTTAAGTGTTGACTATAATAATTTCTTGTTGAAGTCTATTTCATGTTAAATGTGCTTTCTGAACTAAAGCTTTTTCTTGCAGATTTATGCTACACTGAAGAGATTGATAAGTCAGATCCCTACTGTGATCAAGCAAACACACAGTATCCATGTGCCGCTGGTAAGTTCTACTACAGCCGCCGACCATTGCAACTCTCATGGAACTACAACTGCGGAGCTTGCGGTCAAGTTATTGGCTTTGATGGATTGAACTCTTCTGAGAAGGTGGCCAACGATCCTGTTGCCTCGTTTAAGAGTGCATTGCTGGTTTTGGATGACCAATATACACTCAGTGGTAAACCAAGGTTTTTGGGCAACGATTTGGAATAGTAATGGCGCTCTTGAATGCAACGGCAAGCAACCTCAGTTGGTGCGGGCTCGTATTGGGCACTACACTGACTATTGCTACAAATTTGGTGTTTCTCCTGTGGACAACTTTTCTTGTTGTATTTCTTCTCGACAAATTTGTTGCTTAATAATCTACTCTCATCATAAAAGGTAAATACTCAGTTTTATTTTGTATGCTTGAAATGGAATAAATAAAATAAAATAAAGTGTGAAGCTCATATAACCATATGAGTTTTCTTATAGAATATTCTGTTTGCGGCTGATCATGAAATTCTAGAAAATTAAAGTTTCACATTTGGGGCTGTCAATTGCATGCTTTACAACAGTATCATTGATAAAAAGAGATTATAATGAAAGAATTGTAAAAAAAGATCAAAATTAAAATGTCTGTTTGAAAAATAACTTAGGCGTTGATAATTTACAGGTCATGACCACAGGCAATAGACCTATTCATGTTCTTTATTATCGGTCTTTAACTTTGGACAACTGTCACGTGCTATTATTTTTATTATTATTTTCTCTTACTATTTAATGCTTGATACTTGATGCGCCTAAAAGCATTAATTGGTTGTCGATCGTCAAAGATTGAAAGTAAAAAATAGGCATTGAAACACAATTTTCTTAAAGCTGTTTTGCAAGCATGTTAATTCTCAAATATGATGATATTGACAACAAATATTTGCACCGCACACATGACAAAACAGAAGCGAAAATAAAAACATAACATAAGGACTTTTACTACTTCCGTCTTTTGCTTTTATTTACTTCACGACCAGCCTTCACCTTTTTAGAGCAACAAACAGCCACTCCAAACTCTTCTAGCTAGCTGGCTTGCTCTCTTTTTTTTTTTTTTTCATCAACTTTTCTCAAAATTTCAAAACCCCCATCTTTGTTTTCAGCAAAAGTGAAATTACCCAGATGCTGTTTTGGGTTGTTGTTGTTGACTCTTGCTCAGCCTTTTCAGAATTTAGAGGAAAAAATGTTTCAGAGGTTAGGGACGATTCGTGAGTATGGAGACCATTGAAATGTTTCGATGCATTTTGTGGTAGCGTAGCTCGGAAGTCTTGCTGAAGGGTTTTCTAGTTTGTTTTCTTTTGTGTTGAGAAGATGGTAACTCGAAAATGAATGGCTGAGTTAAATTGGGAAGCTCGTGAATCATAAGAACATATGTTAAGAAATCAACCCTATCTCATTTCATGGTTCAAGTCTAATTTACATTGAAGTTCATTGCAAAGTCTAAGTCCAAGATTTTTGTGATATGTATTAAATATATTTATTTATATTGTGTGAGTTACACTTGTGTAGTGGGTATTAAATATTTATTTTTGTTGTGTGAGTTACACTTGTACAGTGTTTAATAAAAGTTTGTTTATGCGGTGAGGGTTACACTTGTGTGGTGTAGGTTTAGTTTTTTTTTTTTTTTGTGGCTATGGTTTCTTTTTGTAAACTATAAATAGCCTTGTTGTGTTTGAGTTTTATGTATCCAAGCATTAAAGAATTCTAAAGATCCAAGGATCAAAGAATCAAAGAAAATATTAGTTCTTCCTTTTGAGTGTTTATTTTTGGTGTTTTTCTTCTTCAAATTGGGAGAATTGTTGTAGTGAGATATGGTGTGGCTACAATACAACCAATTTAATTTGTTTGTTCATTTACTTCTAAAATTAGAGTTTTGTACTCTAGTTTTTGCTCAACAACATCTGGGTCAAAATATTTCGGTGTTCTATTTTCAAAGTTTTAGAGAAATGTTTTGATGCTTAGGCGAGAAAATCCAATGTTGATTTTTGAGATTTGGCTAGGTGGAATTGGTAGCTGGTGAAAAAGAGTGAATTTTGAGTGATGAGAATTACATCGATTCATTTCGTGGATTATTTTTTTTCTTACTTTTGTTTTTGTTTTTAATTTTCACCCTTGCAACTGAGAATTCTTTTTATGGTAGTGCGAAGATGAGCGAAGGAGGTAGGTGATGGTAACTGAGATTTTAAAAAAAATCATATTTTATATTATTATTAAAAATTATTAAATGACCTTTATAACCCTCAATCTTCAAGTTATTTATCAACCTAATGAAAGGATAGCTCATGACGACTTTTTAAAAAGATAGGATTGTCATTTATATAAACTGACAAAATACATTTTTACATGATAATTTCGTAAAAGCTAAGGGTAGCCTATGATATTATCCAAAATTAAAACTCTTTCGTGGTTACATAATTGATCTTCATTTATTGTTTGTTTATACAGTTTACTTTCCCACAAAATTTCTCTTCATACTCATTCTTTTAAATGCACCTATTAGTTTTTATCTTATTCATCTCCAAAATCTTTTGAATTTCATTATATAATCAATAAAACTAAGTAGATTAATGCCCAATTTAATTAAGAATATAATAAAAAAATTTATCAAAGTCTAAGAATATTCTACAAGATATAAAACAGTAAATGCTCTGTTTTCTCCGCATAAATCTTGTTTTTTGCTAAAGTAACCGATTTCTCTGTATCCCATGACCATGTCTTGTACTTTTCGTTTGGAAAGTGGAGGAATAAAGTAACCCTAACAAGACGAAGTCGCATGTATTAATAAAATAGAAACTTTAGATTAAAAAAAAAAAAATCTTTTCTACAATCTCACGTCAATGATTCATTTTTAGGTCTGATGATTGACTTTTCCGATAGAGCCGCTTTTCTCTGGGGTTGATAAAAAAGAGACCAGGTGTTGGGAGCAGTCGTGATAGGCGTCAAACTTTCTTAGCCTTTTTTTTTTTTTTAATTTAAGGAATTGCTGTTATGATAATCATGTGCAACCATTGAATGGTTCTCGGGCCATTCATGTAATTACCTTGAATTATTTTAATCAGCAAGTTGCCAACATTTGTTGACATTTACTGCCCGGAGAAATGATATGCAAAACGTTTTTTTTTTCCCCCTTAAAAAATGATTACATAGATAGAAATATATTTTCTATAAACTAGTAGATTAAATTATTGTAAATTACATTTTTAACTTAAAATTTTGACATTGGTTACCATCAATCTAATTTGGAGGGATCAACCACCTTATAAGTAATAATATACTTACAAATTTTGTATAAAAAATTTAGCATACAAACTAATATAACATTACTTATTTATTGGTATTATGTCACTCTCGTCAAATGAGTTTGATTTTTACATATTCTCTCTAGGAATCAATATACATTAATTAATATATAAAAATTTGTATATAGAATTTTCAATTCTAGCATTATTCTCTTGATTATTGAATTATAATTTAAAAGTTTATTTGAATTCCATATACAAAATAAAAATTATTTGTATCACATAGTAACTATTATTGTTTTCAAAAAAATATTTCTCTTCTACCTTCAATTTATTTGAGACTTTAACAACATAAACTAAGGAGAATATTATAGACTTACCAAATAATTACAGGCTTCTAACAAAGTTTCATAACTCTTTTCTAAAGCTTATTAAGTTAATTTATATCAATCCCTTACCCGAAAGTCACTCATATATATCTGTATATATTCGAATATATATGGAAAGGCTAAAAAGAGAAAAAATTGACATGTAAAGTCATGATCAGCTGTATAAGATTTTTTCCCTGATGACAAGATATATCCGATTATATGAAACTGAGACTAGACAAGAGTCTCACATACATTTGAGGGCATAACAAAACCGATCGCCATTGTTCTCAGGGAATTATTGGTCGTCAAATCCTATATTTATTTCCAGAAATTTCAAAAATAGCACTCAACTTCACTATTATAGTAACCCAAAAAAATAATTGTGTTGCATGTTTATCTTGTTACAGTAGAAGCAAATGAAAATTAACCCGGACTTCCATATCTAAGTAATGATGAGTATCAAAATATATGATTAAAGCGTTTGCCACAGTTATACGTTTTTAATCTTCCCTCTCGTAGAATATTAATTTTATAAATCTGTATCTTTATCCAAATCACATTTTGAAAGGCCAAAAAGAGGCACAATGCAGTGAATTATTGAGATACATGCATATATTTGATAATTTTATGATTTAACTAATCAGATACATGAATAGTCCCTATATAAAATTATCAACGAGTGACCGTATTCAAGGAATAAAAACAAAGAACACATAAACTAAAAGGGAAAGCCTCATGAAACACACAAAAAGCTGAGAAGAAATTAAGAAAAACAAAACCAAGGAAATCCCCACAAATCATGAAGAATTAGATGCTCAAGTTTCAAGGAAATTGTCAAATTAGTAGCCAATGCACCAGCTTCCCAGTTGCCTTCACGAAAATGTTTCTTGCATGGAAACAAATTCTGAAAATAGAACTCATGTAATTAATATTATCAATGTTTTTGTTAGGTCCACTTACGAAGGAAGATCACGTGACTATCATTGTTGACATCTTAAGATAATTCAAATTTAATTTAATTACCTAAATTAAAGTAATCCTAATATTATTGATTTTTTTTTTTACTAAATTGCCTAAAACTCAACTGATTTCTATGTTGATGTTTATCGGTAAAATTTTGTATATTGGATTGCAGAGATTTGTCTGATTACATTGATCATCAGTGAAATTTTGGGAGTCTTTGGCGTGATTTTGCTGCAGATCAAGAATTTCAACACAGAAAAAGGTACCCGTGGTGAGTTTTTTAGGTTTGTTTTGCGATGCGTGATAGGTTCTTGTGCTACTCGAGTCGTAAGTATCAAGTCTTATTTTGGGCAAGGAGTTGTTGGGTTAAAAATTGAGACTTGTGAATTGAGTTAGTTAGAGATGGAAATCAGTGTTTGATTTGGTTGAGTACGTCTTTTTGGGCAATGGTAGAACATACAGACCGTTCATCAAACATTTGGCGGGCTTAGAAGACCAAGAATGTAATGTACTCAAGCTAGATATAGTGTTGCTCAATCACTAATAAACTGCATCATATTTATAATTTTGATGATTGGTTGCTTAAAGACATCTTAGATTAGTTGAGTTTATCTGAAGGATTTAGGCATTCACTTGTATAGTTGGAAGAGTTTACATTCACTAGCTCAATATTAACCTTTTTGAAAATTGCTTGTATTGAGCAACAGAAAAGTTAGACCAAAGATGACATTCTCCACCTTTGTTAAGATATTGTTGCTCGGGCTATTGGAGTGAGTCCATTACCATTAAGAGAAACTGTATTAATTCAGTACCATCGCATAATCTTCAAATATTATTTTAAGTTTTTCTAGCCATCTTAACCAAGCCATGATTACTCTTTGTGTGCAGGCCCACAATCGACCAAAACTTATTTTACACAGGCATGAAATATACCACAGCCATATTCACATCTGCCATGACCAACGTCCTTCCTGCCTTCGCATTTTTGATGGCTTGGATCTTGAGGTATGACCTTTACATATGTACAAGGACTTTCAATTTTTATAATGCAATGATTCAAGGGTTAATAGTGAAATATCCATATATATATATATATATATTGTGGGCACCGGGGAGGGCAAATGAGCATTAATGATCCCTCTGTCCATTTATAACATAGCTGCCCTGAGTGCACTCTCTATGAAGCTATGATTCCATAAATAAAGAGGTCCGCATTTTGTAAAGTGTGGACATTTTAAAAAGATAATGATTCTATACATGACAAAAAATCTAGAATTTATTACAATTATGAGTGATTTATAAACAACTTAATTTGTGGATGATTTTGGTTTGAGAAGGTTAAATATTAGGAAACTGCATAGCCAGGCAAAGATATCGGGAACCATAGTTACCGTTGCAGGAGCAATGCTCATGACTTCAATTAAAGGACCGATGCCGGACTTGCCTTGGACAAAACTAAATTACGATCAACAATCAGCTATATGAATTAGTTTTTGTACTAATTGAGAGTTTAGAACATTGTGCTCTTTACTTCTCTTCCTCCCGGGTAAGCTGCTCTGAGTTCTTTTTGTTTTAACTTGTTTTTGCTTTCAACCAAGTTTGAGTACACAATTTTGGATTGATTGCATGTGGTTAATCAATAAGTTGAAGCAAAGATGGACGAAAACATGTTTATATGGTGTTGGACCTGTCTATGCCTTTGGCGTGATTGAGCTGTTTTGTTTGGCTTCATTTCTTTGTGGGTTTGCATGTTTAATTTGGAATTTTTAATTGGGAAGCTACATAATATGTATCAACTAATTAAATTGATATAATTAGCCGTGATAAGAGTATATATTGAGGGAAAAGTAGTTTAATTTGGAATTTTTGGCAAGGTTGGGGGTTTGAGATGTTTTTGAAGAAGAGTAATTTTAAATTACTTGTAATTGATTATTTCAAAATTATTCTTTCCTTCTCCTGTGAATTCAAATAAATTATTTGAAAATTTGAGTTTTCATTGTGAACTTCTTCATTGCAGGCTAGCTGGTTGCAAGCAATCCCGTTTGCTTCATTGGAAGACTAGAACAAGATGGTGAATTATCTTTTGCTAGTTGCATTCTTTGCATCTTAAATGAAGAAATTTTTATGTATTAACATCTTAAATGTTATTTCCCTACTGGTGAAGGATGTATTATAATGTAAAAATATTTTTTCTGTGTTTGACTCTTCTCTTTTATTTGCAGGTTTTGCAAGAAGTTTTGAGGTGCTGCTCCATATCCAAAAACTTGTTTGGTAGGGTTTGCATCACCATAAACAAGGTTAGTTTGCTTTAAACTTGTTTGGTACCCATTTTTAATCTATTATCTATATGTTAAGAGTAGCTATTAATGAATTTGTAATGCTATATTCTGTAAACTTTTTGACAGTAGCCACTTTGTCTTTATTACAATGTAGCAGGAAGATATGGATTTCGTGACTGTACATTTTCAGTCCTGATTCAAGCCACGTAAGTTGCATCTTATTTTTAAGTAATTTTTGAGTTTAAATTAATTCCTTAAAAGATCTCTTTAATATACTAACATATTTAGATTCTAATTGTGTTATATAGGAATAGACTTCTTTCATGTCCCATAGCCAGCTGTCAAAATTGTGAGTACAACAGAATATAATCTTGTATTGCACTCCTGCATGAACTTCTGTTTCTAGGCACATACACATGGTTTTTGACTCAGCACTTGGAAGATTATTAGGATTGGCAATGGTACAACTGCAGTTTAATCTTGTGTACGTGTGATGTTCATCAACTGTGAGCAACGGCTTTCATTAAAACAATGCATGAATGATTATATGAGCCATTACAAGAGAAACTGAGTCAATTTTTTGAGATTTTTATCACTCACACAGTCTTAGTAGCTGAGTTCACTGCTAAGAATGAAGTAACACATTAATCTACCCACTTAATCAATTCCATAAGAGCTTTTTCATGCTGGATAAATTTGGCTTTTGATTAGCTTCTTGCTGTAAGTACTTTTTAGTTGTGCCTCTGTGAGACCAATAAATCTGCTGTTGAAGCAATATTATCTCATTTCATTATTTTGTGCTGCAGGGTTAGATCTGAATCACGCAACGCGTCTAGCTCCAAGGCATGTAGGGAGAAGTCAGGGATAGGCTTAATTTAATGACAATTATTCTCTTGTTTTCTTTGCTTCTCTTCCCTTCTGTCTCTCTATTTCTTTTCCATTGTCTTCTTTCTTTTCTAAGGCATGTAGGGAGAAGCTGAAGGACTGGAATTCAAGTCTCCAACAGAAGATTAAAGTGTTGAAGGCAAGTCTGCATTTAGTTTTCTTGAGAGCTTTTGGGGATGAAGTATTTTCTTAAAGCTTTATTTATTAACGATGTGTTTTCTTCCATTTGCATGTTCTTTTGTATAAAGGTAGCTACCTTTTTATTTTTTTTTAATTCTTGTATTAGTTGAATTTTAGGGGAATTAAAAATAAAATTCAGAATTGCAAGTGATTCTTATAGTTAGCTTTACCCTGGTTTAGATATGAACTTGATCTTCATTGCAAACAGGTATAGCTTAAGCCAACTTTTATTTTAGGTAATCAGGCAAAATAATTTATCATATAAGATTACTGTTTATGTTTTAAAATACTTTCTACTTTGCTGAAGTCTAGATTGTTGTTTCTTCCATCCTATTTTGTTAGTTTCTGTTGTAAAACACTCTCGACTTTGCCCAAGTCTAGATTATTGTTTCTTCTTTATCAGTCAACTCATTATTGTTTTGATAATTTGATATTGTTCATACTACCAATTCAGTGTTTTGTCTTTTTGTCGTTGTAATTTAAGCCAAAGCTTGATTTTTTCCATTATTAAACGGTTTTTTGGACTTCTATACTATTTGATGCGCTGTTTGGTCATTCTTCTGAGAAAATTTATAAGGCATTTTTAGGCTTTTCATTTTTTTTTCAAAAAAGATTTTGCGACTTATCATTAAAGCTTTATTTATTAATGATGTGTTTTCTTCCATTTGCATTTCCTTTTGTGTAGGCAGGGAAGAATGAGTTTCATGGTGAGAAGCATAGGCTAAAGGCAGATAAGAGAAGCTTTATTCATTAAATTGCTTGGATCTTATTAAATTTCCTTATTTATGATCATTTCTTGTTTGTGCTTTTATTCATTTTTAAATAATGGATGGATGATATGTTGGAATTTTGTAGATGGATGATATGTACGAATTTTTAAAGTTCATTAATGATGCATTTTTGTTATGTCTTTAAATTTTGGGAGTTACTTTTGTAATTAAATTTATAACGTCTAATTTGTGTTTAGGATAAAATGGTAATTTAAACTGAATCAATTAGTATGGGTAAAATCATAATTTTAGATCAATTTAAAAAATTGGGGATGAAGTGGTAATTTTATATCAATTACGGACAAGAAGTTATTCTTTTAAATTTGACAATTAGAGGTGAAATTGTAATTTTACATTAATTTTAAATTGGGAGCGAGATAGTAATTTTATGTTAATTTAAAATTGGGGCGAATTATATGAAATTTAAAAATTAGTGTTGAAATTGTGATTGTGATTTTTAATCAAAATTAGGAGGTACGATGTAATTTTTCATTAATTGAAAATGAGGGGTAAAACCATAATTTTGACCAATTAAAGTTAGAAGTAAAATGTTAATTTATCAAAAATTATTATTTTTTCAAAATAGGATGTCTTTTGCATCGGTAAGATTACCGACGGAAATGGCTAACGCAAAAGATAATCTTGCGATCTCAAGAAATTTAAGACCCTTTTTTCTTGCGTTTGCTTAGAAGGGTCATAACATCGACGCAAAGGGTCTTTTGTATTGGTAAACTAGCGAGCGTAAAAGACTTTTTTCTTGTAGTGTAGTAAATTAATATTTCATGTTTACGAGAATTGATATATTGACCTATTCTATTTTCTCCTAACTAACATTCTTTTACAAAAGGATTTCTATGCTTGCAAGGGAAAGCGGACGTGCACAAGCGAGGGTATTTATACAAGTCATACCTTCGGCTTGGAGAAAGGACGCTTCGTGACGCGCTGACGGGATCGAGCGCTAAGAGTTAAAGTGCGTGTTAGTTTGCGTCTTTTGTTGTTAAAGCTTTGCTTCTTGGCTTGTTCACATTATTTGATGCTTAAATTGAGTAAGCAATCATATGAGTCTGTAACATCAGGAATATCTGTTCTAAAAATATATTTTTAATTTATTTAATAAATAATATTGTGAATACAGTAATTGCTAGAGTGTTGGATCACTGGTGTTGTATTCTCAGTGAGAACAAATTTTATGTAAATTAGACATTAATATTGAAATGAGTTTATGAAGAGTAGGTCATTGCGTCCTGTAAACCAACAAAAAAATATAGTGAATTACAACTTTAATTATTTATAGATATAAGTTATTTATAATCAAGTCACGTAAATTGTTACACTCTATTAAACTGTTTTTTTATTATATTTTGCATAATAATCTATATTTTTTTTGGTTATATTTTGTATAGCAAAACATTAATATCGATCCCAACAGTTTTTAATCTTACAAATTTTTTTGAAAAAAGTGCAGCTAGTGTTTGAATAGTATATACAAACTTTAATAATAGTACGCGTTGATGATTAAGCAACGAAATGTACGGTAGAATGATCTCGTGAAAGAATACGGATTATTAGGTCCTTTAGCTCCTCACATTGACTTGGGCGTAATTTTAATATTTTATTCCATTTCTGAAGGCTTGGACGTTGGAAACCCCCATCAACTCTTATTTGGCCAATATATTACATGCACCTCAGTAAAATTTTATCAAGGAACTTTATTTTTGAAGCACAAATTATTTATTTTATTAATATAGATTAATAAAATAAATTATTGATCACAAACTCAAACTTTTCTATGGATAAATTGAGATTTATCTTTTGCATGCTTTTATTTGTTGAATTTTGTTGGCAATAGTATTGGTTTTCATAAATTCAAAATATAGGGGTGAAATAGTAAATTTTGTCAACTTAGAATTGGGGCTAAAATTATAATTTTTATAAATTTAAAAATCAAAGGTGAAATGTAAATTCCTATAAATTCAGAATCAATGGTAAAACTATAATTTTTACCAATTTAAAATTAGGGGTAAAATAATAATTTTACTAAGATTCTTTGAAAAAAAAGAAAGAAATAAGTGGTCTTTCGTATCAAGAAGTTTAGGGTGTGTTCTTTTTTGTTTCATGCGTTTTTGTTTCCAAAATGATTTAGGAATATGTGGTTGATTTTGAATTATTTTGAATTTTGAAAAGAATATGTGGTTGAGATTGAATATAAATTGTATTGGAAAATGTGCATCACAGAAAACATGATTTGGAAACAAGAAAGAATAGAGCCTTAATGATGCAGATGGGGGATGCAAAAGACCTTCAAAGTCAGGAGATATACTGATGCAAAAAATTATAACCCCGACACAAAAAACAATCTTTTTGTCTCAAGAAATTTACGTCCCTATTACTTGCGTCTGATCCAATAGGAAGGACCACAACTTTCGTTGGTAAACCAGCTTTGTAGTGCTTGCAAATATTGAGAAAGTTTAATATCTTGAGATCATACTTTCTTTTCATTTCTATTATTCGAACTTAGAAACAATTTTCTTGAACCATTGTATTTCAGTTGTCACTCTTAACAGAAACAACATTTCAGTAGACCTTGGATTGGTTGCACAAATATCTTCTTCAAGTAACTTGTTTAATAGGCAATATAGAAATTGTTCTATAATCTCTTGTTTACATATAAAGTAAAGAAATTTGAGTCATATAATAATGTTCTTAATTCTTGTCCTACTTTTTTAAAATTCTACAGTGCTCTCTCTCCCTTTTTTTAACCTTTTGTCAAACCCAATGATTATCCTTTAGAATTTGGTGTATAATTTCCTTAGAAACCATATGCTTAGCCAAATTAGTATAATAGTATAATCATGTTTATCATTTTTTATCTTCAAAACTCAAAGATGGTTAATTCCTTCGGATTTGAGAGAAATTCCATAGAAAAGGATTCAGGTGAAGTATAACTGCTTAAACTTCAATATAAATACTTCTATGTAACCCAATGATTTAGTAGCATAAAATCATCTTTTAGGGCAAGATATAAGTTAGAACAAGAGTGGCAAAAGCAATATGTATTCAAAGAAATGGGATCACTTTGGAGGATTGCAAAATTAAGATTGATTAAGGCAGGAATAAGTGCGAAAACTGAAGAATAAAGAATGAAGCTCAAACCTGATAATATAAGTCAATTAATGAATAGAAAGACCGTTCGAGAAAAAACAAGTGCAAGATTTAAGGTGATTACACTATTTTATTGTATTTTATGTCAATATATTTAAAGCTTATTGAAATTTTTAAGTAAACAAATATTACTCAATCGAAGAAAGATTTATATAGGACAGGCTCACCAGATCATTTTGCTGATTTGGTTAATCTATCCCAATTACAAAATGACATGCTATCATGAGAGGATGAGAAAAATGGAATAACTAACTTCAGAAAAATAAGGAAATTGAGCCAACTCAGCATTAATAATTGATTTTTTTTTTTTGAAAACAGCAGTTGCTACATATATGACACATTACAAATGGTTAGACATACCACATTAGCAAATTGACGTGGTATACCTGGCTCACAAAAGTATTTTTCAGCTATCAGTAACGTTAGATTTATAACTCAAATATAATCTAAAATCTATAACCTAACGTGATAGCCTAAAAGATAAAATTTTATTAGAAATATAACTTCTCTCATTAATTTTTTTATCCTCCAATGAATTTTTGTCATGTACACTACAAGAAAAATGATAATATTTGACGGTCTTAAAAGCGTCACCAATGACATCGTTAAATATAGTCAATTTGACTATATTTGGCGGTCAGTCAAAGTGCCAAATATGCGTCTGACTATACTTGGCGGTTTTTGACTGCCAAGTATAATAAGTTTAAAAATTAAAAAAAAATATACTTGGCGGTTTTTGACCGCCAAGTATAATAGTTTCAAAAATTAAAAAAAAATATACTTGGTAGTTTTTAACTACCAAGTATTTAAAATATATATATATATATAATAGGTATTTTAAAAAATTTAAGAAATCCATAATTTGTATCATTTGTTATATTAAACAAATTTCTCATAAAACTCCTAAGTTCCCAATGAAAGTAAAATAAGATAACAATTTTGGAATGTTAAATAAACTTTTTTGTAATCAAGTAACGTAATATTTGCCATTAAAAAGTCATGCTATCAAAAAGTAATTATTTCTTGTATATGAAGTCTCAACCATCTGCTGCTGGAGAGGTTGTCAGAGCATGTAAACTCAAAGATAAGAAAAATGACTGTAACATCCTGCACAATGGGTTTCATAAAGCTTTGAGGTCAAGGATCAATTTCCAAACCAAAAAGCAAATATCTGTCTGCTACTCACGCATACACCATGGTCCAACAACCAGGGAAACTGCTGCATGCAATTTATATTATTATTTAACCAAAAAAAAAGAACCATTACAAATACCTTTAAAGAACCCAAAATCGAATAGCCTTTCAACAAAACTGCAGACATAAATTCAGCACTCTTGAATATCGATTTTAATAAATGACCTCATCATTGTCCTAATTATTTAATTTGGATTACAAGCAATATAAATTCTAAGTGCCTTAATATGTTGCTTAACAAATGCAACAATTCTTGACTGAAAGCAGTCAACTAGTTGAATAAATATTAAATCAAACAATGCCATGGCCCCTTGAATTATGACCTAATTATGCAATCATTTTATGCATAAGAATTTTCACCTTATTTATTTGCTAAAATTTTGGATATTAAGAAATATAACCACCAAAAAAAGAACTTTAAAAAAAAATCCTTCAAAGAGAATTTATCATAAGAGTATCAACTACAATCACGAATACTGAGAATATGTCCTCATACTTCTTTGCCAGTGAGATATGGTGCATCGGTAGGTTGAGGGTATATCCCTTGGCTGTTGAATAAGCCAGGATCAACCTGCACAGCTAAAAAGATATATAGTCAATAACTGGTGATTCAGAAGTCTTGACATTTTTATGAAGGAAAACCAGATAGGAAGAGATATTTAGGAACTAGCCTTATCCTTCAATTTCGTTTGACCGGAACTCGTATGACTGTCTTTGTTAGAAAACCTCTGATTTCCGACATCCTGGACATAGTTTTTAATCTCCATCTTTGACAAAGGTGATGACTGATGTTGTTTAACATATATCACATCTTTACTACCAATAGTTACAGATGTTATGACATGAGTCCCAAAATTTTCAATAAAGCTGTCAAAAAAGTAATTGTCAGGTACAATTACAAGCTATTATAATAAGATATACCTCTTAATAATTCAAACATCCATACTTGGCCAAAGATGCTGGGTCCCAACTTGTTGGGATTGCCCGCTTTACATTTTCTTGCAATACCAATGGAGATTTAAGCTCAAATTTAACTAGTGGAATATAAAAACCATCCATAGATAATGTCCTAGTAGCTGCAGCAGCAATATGCTTTGAACCAGTGAAGCTAAATGCAGAATTGAAACTACCAAATACTTACTAATTTTGGGAATTGAAGCTAAATAGTTACCAGATTGCAGAAATAGGAAAGTGAAACAAAGTAGTTACTAATTGTGAGTTGTGTGTAAACTCAGGCTCCTGTTTTCTGCAGAACAAGATAAGCCAAATGCCACCACAAACACCCTCACAAGCAATCTCCATAAATTGAGAGGACAGAAAATGAATTAATTTTCATTATCGGCTATACTATATAAATAACTGGTTTGGAAAACACCAAATAAACAAAACCACAAGGGGCGGGGAGAGATAAAAAGAAATGAATAAAAAATGAGATATTTCTACACCTGCTCAGCTTTGACTTTCTTTTTTTTTTTTCATTTTATCTTTTACACTAATCCATTTTGTATATGCATACTTTGTAATTAGTTGAAGCTGCCTGTAGTTGTAGCCAAGCCACAAGTTAAAGATACTCTTCCAATATAAAATGGGCCTGGTATAGATTTTAATTTTCTGTAATTAATATGGAATTACAAAGTATTAAAGGGCCTGGTATAGAGCTCCCAGGCAAGGGATTCATATCATTATCATCACTCAATATGTCATAATGATGTAGCATAAGATGGAGACTATTGTATTTAACTTCATTTATGAGTTTGGCCACCATAGGTGGAGGACTTAGCTTTTATTTTTTTCAGATTGATTTTCACACTAATTTCTGTAAGATTTATCAGCCAGTACAACCTTGTCTACATTCAACTCTAATTGCTGATCAACATGAAATTTCCTTATCTATGCATGTTTACTCATTCATCACCACTTCCCACTCAAATATAAATAAAAATTTCAAAACAAGCAACAATAGTACGCTTTGTATATAAAGGAAATGAATCAATTCCAGAAACCTGTTCGATAGGAGGCAGGATGTTTCCATGAACACCATTCTCTTGTTTCATACCCATCTGACAAGTTACAAATTTCTCACACTATCTTCAAATAACTTCAAATTAACGCAGTGCAATAGTAATTCCAGCAGTTTTCCCCATAAAAATCACATAGATAAGCAACTTATTTTATATCAAGCTGCAAAACAGCAAAGCTTTAGCACAGAATATATACAGCAAAATAATAGTTTCGTAGTTCTTATAGAAAGCGGCCCCAGCCTTTGCTCCCAGCTGCCCGCCCCCGTTGTAATGGGCAGGGTTAGGGTTGGGGAATCGTAATGTTGGGAGATTGGATTAGGCAATACATCAAACACATAACGTGCATTTAAATCAAATATGAAATATCCAAATTCCACCAGAAAATTGGAAAAGACAATCGGCAATTTAATTCAAAATTCATGACTCACAAATTAAACGAGGTAGATTTCCTCGCTAAGAATTGGGGGTGGCCCTTTCTTCGAGCCGTAACCCGGCAATTACTCAAGATGCTAAGCTAAAGACAGTTATGGAGTTAGGGCTTCTGCTAATAGAAGAGAGGTTTTAGGCTTGAGCCTGAGGTGCTAGTGAAGAGTGAAAGTTCCCTCTGTGCTAGCACACGGGAATCGGAAGCCCAACGGAAGTGAACTCAAAGACAAAACTGAAATTTTTTAATTTTTTTATTTTCACTAAGCAAACAACAAAATTCAAGCTTAAACTTCAGAAGATTAAATAAAATTTTATTTGAAAAGAAAATAACTTAAAAAAAAAAAAAGCAAATGAGGATAGAGAGTGTGCCTGGTCATTAGATTTGTCACCGATGATGACAATCATGGAATCACACAACAATGATTCGGATTTGAGTAAAGAGAGAGCGGCGTGTCTTTTCCTTTTTCTTTAACCCGAATCCAATTCAGCAGCCATTACAAATTATCAGAACTCTTGCCATGGAGGAAGGTTTAGGAATTAGGGATTTAGACGGCTAGGGTTGCTTTATATTCTTTATATAGTAATGTAAAATTTCAGGGAATCCATGTCTATTAAAAATTATCAAAATCGTCCCTTTGTTCAGTCTCTATATTTCAAACTTTTTCATTTACACCATTAGACTAATTTTTTATAATTTTTAGAGCACTAAATATTTTAATTTAATTTTTAAAATAATTATAACAATTTTTTACATATTTAAAATGTTATATTATTACAAAATATTTTTTTGATATTTTTAATTGTTTAATTTTCATCACTTTGAAATTAAAAAAATAATTTTATTTATTTCATAAATTTCCACATTTAAAAATTCATTTTTCTAAAAGTTAATATTTAAAAATTTATTCTTTTCATACATATAATAATGTTATCTTTAATTTAAAGATTTTTAAAAATTATTTTTAATTTTAGATTAAAAATAAAATTATATTGTTTAATTATATTTAGATAATTTTATTGAAATTTTAAATATTATATTGACATATTTGAAAGAAAAAATGAAAAGAAAGAGGAAAATTTGAGTGGGAAAAGAAAAAGTATATTTTCACATACTTGTCAAACTTTTATAAAAATATGATATATATGTGATTGAATAAAGACAAAAAGTGACAAATAAGATAAATTGATATGTTTGACTTGTTAGACATGGTTAAATTTCTCACTTTTTTAAAAGACTGCCAAATAAAAAAATTGTGAAGTAACAAATATGTAAAAAATTCTTGTAGTGTAGACTGCCACAATAAGTTGTAGACTTTCTGTTGTATTTGAATTTTAAGTTTAGCACTATTAATATTCCTATTATATATGGATAATATTATATCCACAGCTGATCTATAAATATTTTTTATACAATTTGAGTTGGTAAGCTATAATTAAATAAGTAAAAAATAAAAATAAATAAAATATGTTAAATTAAATGATATTATAATTACTCATCTAATAATAATTTATCAACTCAGATTGTATAAAATTTTAATTATAAATAAATTAGAGATATAATATTACTCGTTTTATATCGACCGTTTGGGCTACAAGTGATAAGTTCATTGCAATCAGTAAAAAACAAATCCCGCACACGTGGTTTTAGGAGGGCATGCTCGAAGCAGAAGCACCGATGGGACGGTACTTTCACCCTTTTTCTCTACAGTTAATTGAAAGATGTCTTTAATATTTTTTACATAAACAATTCTCTCTCTCTCTCTCTTAAAGAAAAAGAAAAGTGGATAAAGCTATACACCAACAATTGATATTTGGATTCAAGCTCATAAGAAAAAGAACGGTGACCTGTTAAAAGTTATACAATCTCAAGAATTAGTGACTCTTTTGTAGTATTAATAGAAGATATAATGATTATGTGCCTTTGAATTATGAATGGTTTGGCCACATGTATTTAATCATAATTGAAAATTTCGAATAATAAGGTCATTAGATGGAGGTTTAATGTTCTCAAAATGTAATTTATTTCGAGTGTCTATATCTATTAACACTATTAAGTGTGCTGTGTCGAAATTTTTGAAAAAGAATTGTTAATTTGTAGATGATAGAATTCCAACAAGAATCCAAGAAAGAGAGGTCCAAATAAGTTTATAATTACATTGCTGTGATCTCATGTTGTTCAGGTAATGTTTTTAACGTCAATTTAAACGTGGTCATTTGGTATAACAAATCCCATCAAGGCTTATTATCTTGAGATCATTAACAAGTGTGATTCAATCATTCATTACTATGATTGATGTCTTAAGTTATAGTGAAAAGACTACAAATGAGATCAATATTTGAGCTTCAAAACTGCTTTGAGAAAAAGCTAAATCCTTCATCAACTTCTAAATTTATTATATAAAGAGGATGTGGGTTATTGTTTAATTATTATAAAATTTAAGTGTTAATATGTCATTTAATTAAAAGAAGATGTCTATTATGGGCAAGTCTGGTTTTTCTAACCATACCACATACTTTGTGACACTCCAAATTTTAAGTAAGTTTAATTTACATATATAGTAAAAAATATGTATTATTAACATTATGAGGTATTTGTATATATATGGAGTGGGATGAAATTAGATGAGAGATGGAAGGGTGTAAGTGAAAAGCTAAGAAAGTGTAAGAGTTTAATAAAATTGTTGTGTGATGTAAATCCATAAAACATGGGATAACACTAGAAAGATTCATTTTCTCTCCCATTTCTCTTTGAAACATCCAGCAACCTCTCTCCCTATCTCTCTCAATTTTTCTATGGAATCAAGAGGCCAAGAGGTAAAGATTCACTCATATCTCTCTAGCTTTAGCCATACCCATTTAAGTGATGGTTTTTTGTTATTTGTGATATTTCACGTTAGGCATATGCTGTCAATTGTTAGAAAAACATGAATTTGTGTGAGTTATGGAAGAATTTAGAGATTTGATGACTCTAAATTTTTATATGGTAAACTAGACACAAATTCATACTTTACTTCTAGCTAGGAAGCCAGAAGTAAAGTATGAATATAAATCCTGTAGAGTTGTTTTTCTGAACAGTGCTAAGTCCGAAAATTCCCATAAATTCTAAGGTTATTTGCTGACTCTGAAATTTTTATATGGTAAACTAGACATCAAGGAGTTTATATAATTTTGAAACACTCAAAAATACGTAGTGTGTGAATTGTAATGAATTTTTGAAATTCTGGTTTGAAATTGTGAATTCCCCTGTTTTAGAACAGGGAATGGGGAGTCAACTTGATTTGAGGGGGCAAATCTTTGTAAAATTCCTTGATTTTTTATATGAAAACCTTTGGATATATTTTCTGTTAGACTGTCAATTTTCATGAGTTTTGGAGTTGTGAATGCATTTTTATGAATTTCCAAAGCTGGACTTAAAGAATTGTGAATGACAATTTCCAAAATAGAGCATATAGAATAAATTTCATTTGACTAACTTAAACACCTTATAAAGTCATTATTTTTGGTAGAATGACTCTTATGTGTGTCTAGTTCTATACTGGAAAGTTTGATAAAGATTTGATTATTGTAGGATTTTATAAAATTCTTCAGATTGGCACTGTTCAGTTGAGAGGTTTGCAGTCAGATTTGCTGTGTGAATGAAATTAAGGATTTTCAAGGGGTATATGACCTTATTTTGACTCAATAAAATTCATGGAGTATAATATGTATGTCTGTTTGAGTTCCATGAAGTTTGGTGATGATTGGAAATGAATAACCTCTTATTGTAATAATCCAACCAATATGTGTGTGTGATAGAGTTTAATAAATAATGTTATTGGTTGGTTGAACTGTTGTTAACGTAAAAGGGGTTTAATGATTTCTAAATGGACATTGATCAATGTGTCATGACTATGGTAATGGTTACCAGAGAGGAAGGAGAAGAAGAAGAGGTGAATTTCAAACATCTGCGTTTCTTCTCTTGATACATATGATACCGTTGTTAAGAAATACAGGAAAAAAATTAAGAGGTAAGGCTAATCAGGTAAGTAGCTAGACTCTTCTGAGGGCACAACAGATGTTAACTCTTAATGAAATGTGTTTAATGATTGTGTTTGTGAATGTATGTGAAATGTGTTGATGGAATGTGGATGGGGCCATGAATACAAGGACGTTGATATGGGAAATGATTTGATTGGGGGTTTATAGTGATTTATGAAATGTGTGATTTCACACACTTTGATGTGTATATGCGTTACATGTTGGTATAAATTCTCTGTGTGTGAGATATAGAAATGCTAATGTGCCCTCATATATGTGAATTTGTTGTGATATGGCTTGAATAACATTACCAATGAAACGATGTGTGTATATGAAGAATGAAATACATGCCAAATATTCTAGGATACTAATTCCTCATGTGAGATGGCATGACAAATGAATGTCTATGAAATACCATGTGTATTAGAGTTCCATGAATATGTATGAGTGGAAAATGAATGAGATTAGTTATACATGGACATGGTTGTTCAACAATATGATTGAAATACATCAAAGAGTAATGAAAGGGTTGGCACGAATAAAGAAGTTAATAGGGTTCTATGTGTGTAGAAATGTGCCAATGTGTGGATTGTGCACATCCATAAGTATATATGAGATATGTAGGCTTATTGTATTTATGAATTTATATGTGATTAATGAGAAGCCTATGTAGAACCTCAATTATGATAGTGAACTGCAATATTATGATGTGTGAAAGCATGCATCACTGTGTGATGTGTTATGAATTTTAAATTACATGCCAAGCCCATGGGAATATATTGAATCTCGAATGTGAAATGTTATACTGTTAAATGCTAGTATTATGGTGAATGAATTGTGATAAGTTGTGATTAGGTTAGAAGCTTGACATAGTGCTTCATTTATGTGATTGAAATGTGAAATGTGATATGTGAGTGAAAGCTTAATATAGAGCTTCACTTATGTGATTGAATGTGAAAATTGATATGTGAGTGACATGCCACAACTTAGGATACTTAGCTCTCATAGCTTGAGGGGAGGTATGAACCATATGTTTTCCTACATGGGATTCGGTAGCATAGGTCCAGTATTCCCCGGATTGTCAGACTAGCCTTGAATTATCTGAAGTATAGGCATCTCTATGTATATGTACTGTTCCGTGTGGCAGGATAGAGTCCAACAGGACTATGTGGCTGTCACCTTCGGGTGATGGCGGATTCGTGTAATGTGAGAAATACTAATTGCGACGATGCCTTGCTGATGGATGCTGCCAATGGGTGCCTACGTGATATAGGCCTATATATGTGATTTGACTGTGATATGATAAGTCCTATCTTGATTAGAGAGCACTATTCCTAAGTATCTGTGACGGTACTGTGGAAGCTTCCAAAATTATGTGAAATGGATATCCATATGAATAATGTAGTTAGCTTGTGGATACTCATGTGTGAATGATTTATGTGTTTATGGGAGCACATGATGATGTGATAGACTTGTGGAAAGTTTATTTGTAAATGAGACATGTGTATATAAATGGGTGTTTGTATAGATATATGTGATGAGCTTTGACATGAAAAAGCCATGTTTGATTACCCATAGACAGGTATTTATAGAATTAGAAATGTGAATGGACAAATGAGGAATTGGTCTAGGAAATTGGCCAATGATGCAAGGTTGGCACAGGAGCGCCATTAAATGGCTCAGGAGCGCAGCTTTAACTGACCTAAAGAGGTATAGGAAGAGAATTGGCGTCGCTGCACCATACCTTTCGCGCTGGAGCGCCACTTGCACCGACTCAAGTAAGAGAGAACAGAGAGTTGGCACAGACGTGCCTCTCCCTTGGCGAAGGATCGCGAAACTGAAATTTTCAACAGATTAGAAATCAAAAACTTGGCGCCATCGCACCAATTCCTTCGCGCAGGGGCATGATCCTTGAATAGTGAAATCAGTTTTCTGACTTTTTTAGCAAGGCACTGGTGGCTTATATACCAAGAAATGAACAGTAATCAGTGATTTATGGAATAAGTATTGAATAGTATTCATATATATTCTGAAATGGTTATCGCCATTAATTGTTTTATTTTGAGTGTTACGCAAATCTTCATAATTCTAGCTGCTTACTGAGTTTCATACTCACTAGTCTGTTGTGGTAATTGATCAGTTAAAGATTATGGAAGGATTTCGGTATAGCGATGACTGTGTTCTCTTGGCAAGCTCTTATTTGTTGCAGTATTACTATATTAGGTGCGGGGTGTGACATACTTTAACACAACTAGTTAGAGGAGCAAGGACAGGGGAGGTCTCTTAGATTTTTCAAATATCAGAGACCTTATCGATTGTGGCTTAAACTTTGGAGAGTTTGATGACATTTTCCATCATCGTATTGACTTCAAAGGCCCATTTCCTTAGAAGTTCATAACAAACAAGCTTGTTGCATAATTTATGACTTCGACACGTGTATAATCTCATGCACTAATTCGCCATAAATATATATAAAATGGGGTTTTTGGAAACCACTGAGGTTTGGTTTAATACGTTGACAACCCACAGCTTTTGTGAAAAAAACAATAACACACTTAGGCTTAACGAAACCAAATATTAAATTACAAATATACCCCTAATTATCATCTTAGAATATATGTTGAAGTAACATTTAATAATGCAATTTGAAATCCTTTTTTATCATAGAGGGGCTAATTATTTAATGTTGGTTTTTGTATATATTTAAAAATGTTATTTTTAAATTTTACAGTAAGAGATAATTTTTATAATTTTAGTTATAAAAATTACATTCTTTAATTTTTTAAGTTCTTATTTTTTATAAATTTCTTTATATTTTTCAATCGTTTAAAGGAATTTTTTAATTTTTAAAATTTTTAAAATTTCTATAATGAAGACAACCACCTCGAGGTATTGTACTCTTTAAATAAATTTAAAGGGATGTCAATATTAATTTATAAAATATTTAAGTTGTCATTTTATTAGACAAAACCTCAAGGGTGTGGATTTAAATTTCTGTATAATAGTTAAGATTTGCAATGCAACAATTATTACTGGCCATCGGCGATGATTCATGACTAAAGTAGTGTTTGTTTCAATCACTTAACACTTTTTAGATCTAAACACTTTTAGAACTTAATTTATACCACTTAGTAGGATGTTTGTTTGTTTTTTTAGATACCACTTAAAAAAAGTGGAAAGAGAATATTTTACCTTTAATGTGACTTTTTTACCCTTATTAAAATGTAAAATGTTTATATTTATATTTATACAATCATTTAAAAATTAAATAGTTAATATCATTAAATCTAATTCTTTTTCATTTCAATAATTAATATTATATTTCTTACAACCTTTAAAAAATAATTATTAACTAAAATTAAATAAAAATTCTTTTTCATTTAAATGGTTAATATTATATTATATAAACTCATATGATATTATTGCATAACTACTATATCATTAATATTATCAATTTTTAAAATTCATTCCTTCAATTATATCAAGTTTAAACCATATCAATTTCTATAAAAAAAAATTGTAAGAGTAGTATTTTATCTATTACATTTTGAGGACTATATTTTGAATCATAGACGAATAATCCTATTAATTAAAGTGTTTTCCATTTCATAAACTTAAAAAGAAAAAAAAACTAATATGATCTTTTAACTGAAAATATTAAATATTAATTTTTTACTTTAAATTTACACTATTAAATAAAATAAAATGTCCTTAGCAATCTAATAAATAACTTTTGAAGTTTCAATAAAACTATCCCTATAATATGTAATAAAATTCTATCAAATATATTATCTATTTTAAAACTCGCTATTTATAATGATATCAAGTTTTTCAATAGTTATTATTTAACGTATTATTAGCTAATTAATTTGAAATATTAATAGAAATAAATGAAAGTTTACCAATTATAAAAAATATTTATCATATTTTAATATGGTAATTATAAATATAGTAATAAATAATATAACAATTTGATAATAAGTACTAAAACAATCACAAATATATCAAAATTATACATTTTAATAAATTAAAATAATATTCATAAATAAAAATTTGATAAAATTTATATTATTTTAATATGTAGGAATATTTATGGAATAAAATTTTTAACACCTCATTTAGACAATAATGATTGAAAAATTAGATAAACTTTATATTATTTTAATATGCAAGGATATTTATGATATAAAATTTTTAACACCTCATTTAGACAATAGTGATTAGAAAAAGTGATAAATTTTCACTTTTTCAATTAAGTGATTTATCACTTAAAATAAATACCAAATGGAAAAACAAACAAAAATTTTATGATTTAGATCTAAACACTTTAAATGTTAAGTGATAAGTGGAAGAAAACAAACACCACCTAAGTGTAAGTTGATCATGCAAATACATTCTTATCCATGGAAAGTAATGAAATGCTTATTCTTAAGGAAGAAGGAACATCCACCCTAGCTAGTAAATGTTAATAAGCATCCTAGCTAGCAATACCAACTTTATTTTTCTCAAATAAGGTCTTTTATTAATTGCAGAACAAATATCATTAAAAACATAAAATGTCAAAATGCCAAACGTCGTGAAAAAGCAAACTCATACGTATGATGGGCTAATGCCAATTTTAATTATTTACCTCAAACATGCAAGTTGTTTGACCGATCTAAGGCACATCATCTGGCCCATAGCCGGGAACTTAAGGCATAATATTGTTTAATGAAATAACAAGCAAGGATATGTCATGACCTAGCAAGAGAGATTTGGCCCAGGATCAACACCAAATTTGCTACAATACTCAGTATAGAGCGAAACACGATGCTGAACCTTATCAGGTTGTTGGCCATTACATTCAAGAGCGCCATTAATTGCCCTAATTGTTGCACCAAAACCTTGGTTCATGACCGAGTTGACATAGGTCATCCAGTACCACAATGAAGTCTTAAAAGCTAGGACAGAGTCCTGGGCCACTGCTTCGGGAGAGTCAATTAAATTGACGTTAAGAGCATCTCCAGCAAGTTTGTAATTGCCGTTTCCAGTGAGTTGAAGTGGACCACGCCCATAGTAGAACTTGCCTTCAGGACATGGATAACTTGGGGAATTACAATAGTTGTTTGACTTGTCAATATTCTCCTCTACGTAGCACATGGCTGCAGAAACAAGAAATATATTTTGACTATTAGGTTCATTTTGAATTGAAAAAGATCCAAACTTGCTTTTTACAAGGGAATAGCTGTTAAGAGGGGGAACCACTTACAGCCGGTTTCATGAGTGACATGTGCCCAAAATGCAGCAATCTCACGCTTAGAATCATCAACAGTACCAGTTTTTCCAAATTGAGAGAAAGAACCGAGAGCATTGAGAAAGGCATCTCGTGTATAGAAGCCTTTTCCGGGACAATCTCCTCCGGCTTGATTCTGAATCCCATCAAAGAACTCCTGTGTCACAATATCACCCACTGAAACACCATTAGTAGGCGCAGTAGTACAAGGTCCCCCTCGACACCCTGGGCCACAATATTGTGGACTCGTGCCACAGTAACCATACTGACTACAGCATTCATTCGGGGCACACTTACAATTTTGACTCATTACATTTGTGGGAGAGGCAGCTAAGGCCAGAATTCCCACTAGAGCAAAGGATACTACATCTATTCCGAAATTAAGCGAAGCCATTTTGATAGAAAATTTTTGAGCTAATAAGGAGAAAGGAGAGTGTGTGATGGCAAAAAGGAGTTTGGAGAACTAGTATATTTATAGTTTAACAATTGTGAGTTGAAAAGACTTTTACAGGGTGGATCGTATTGACTATGTAGTAAGTTCAGGCTTACATAATTTCTATGCGTATAGATTACGGGGGTCAGAGATTGATTTCAACTCAATGGAAACATTGGAAGAAAATCAAGAAAAACAAAGGTTATTGTGCATAATTTTCCACGAATAAAATATTTACTTTGTAAGTTAATGACATTCATGTGATTTGCTCCCTTTTGTCCACCTACTTATATATGTTTTTACACTTGGAAGGCAAGACCCAACTAGTCATTCTTATTATTATATATTATGTATCCAACACGGACAGTCTAGAAATGATATTCACTGATCTGTTTCTAAGTATTGAAAAATCGAGTGAGAAAAAAAATGATGAGAAAATTAAGTGAGAAATATTTGCTAAAAGTGCAATGCTAGTGATGAAAAAGAGAAAGCTCTCAATTAAAGCTGTCATGGGGGTGCACTGCAGGGTGTAATATTGCAAAAAACTATGGATTATAGATATTAGAATTAGAATTAATAATTCTCACAAGTTATAATCTAATTCTGATATTCATAAATCATACAAATATATTTGTTGCAATATTACACACTGTAGTGAACCTCACATGACAGCTTTTTGCAATATTACACTATTCAATATTATATGTATGAGCTATTTTAACGCGTAATTATTTAATATTGTTTAATGTAAATCAATAATCTTCTTTTTATAAAATTAAACAGCTAATTACATAATTAAAATATGATAAATCATTGTAACTGATAACAACCCTTAATTCTATTTAAAACGTAGGAAGGTATATTCGATATATAGGATGTTATAATTTTATATACACTAATGTCTGAATTATGTCTAAATTATTAATTCAATATATATGTACTTAAATTAAATGTAATACATCTTATCTTTATATATATAAGATAATTTTATCAATAGAATTCTTGAAGATATTTTGATGATCATTAATTTGGAGTCAATTAATAACAAATTATCTAAAGATCTTATCGAAGATATTTGAAGTATCCGAAAATCTATTTGACTTTATAGATTTTAAGTTAGTAGCATATCTAAAACTAAAAAGGAAATTAAAAAAAAAAGGAATTTCTACTTTTACGAAACTTCTTGCCAAACCCATTTCTTCGAACAGATAATTTTATTTTACCTGAAAAATAGTTACTTGAACGAGGATAATCATTATTGGAATGGATAACAGCCACTAATTTCATTCAACATGTAGAAAGTATATTTTTATATTATATAACATGATGATACTGTAATCTAATTAACATTTCATTCAACCACGAAAAAATAAATTAATATTTGAATTATCGTGAGATTATGAAGTCAAAGAACTATACTTAAACCGAATAATAAAGATTACATTTATTACGGATCATTATTAGGAAAAAGTAGTGAAAGCTAAAGGATTAAAATGAAAACTAGATTATAATTAGTGAATATCACTAAGTTTAAAATTAATTAAAAATCTTGTCAGGATCTATAAATTACTAATCAACCTACGTGCTTATCACAATCATTGTCAAGAAAGAAATCAAATCAAGCACAATGGTTATATAATGCTAAAAACGTTACGAACACCCTTTCAAGATAATAATGTTAGTCAAGCAAAGGTAACCACGGAAATTTTTATATATTCACATAAACAAAATTGTTAATAAAGTTAATTTTCGTGTGAGTATTTTCAATAGCTTTTGGGTAAGTTGAGGAAATATTCACCCTATTTTGAATAAGGATGGGATTATTGACGCCCATAATGATACTTTTTGAATACCCATTTTCTCAACACACCTTCTAAACAAAATTTAAAATCAATTAAATATCTTGCACACCTTTTTAAATAATAAAGACAAAAACCCTCAAATAAAAATTTACTTTTTAGAAGGATGGGTGTAAAAATTAATTTTGTGGATGCAAACAACCCCAATCTTAAATTCATCCTTTGCAACATATGTTTTATGTTTTTCTTTTTTGATTGAATTAACATCTTTTAATAATGAACGTGGCTGATATTTTCATGATAGCTAAAAAGGAGAAATATGCTTTTCATATGTAGTTGGAAACTTACTGTGGTTTTTTTTTCTTTTAAAGTTTTTTTTTTACTCACAAAATATTATTATTATTTTGGATTTTAGGACTCAATTAATTTAGCATGAAAATATATTCATGGCATTTAAAAAGACACTCACCATTAATTCTAATTCTAATCTCCATAATCCATATATATATATTGCAATATTACATCCTTTAGTTCACTCCACATGCATGATAGCTTTGTGCAACATTACCCTACTCAATATCATAATTATAAGCTATTTTAATGTGTAATTATTTACATATTTTCTAATGTAGATCAATAATCCTCTTTTTATAAATTTAAACAGTTAGTTAAAACATGATAAATCATTGTAAATGATAACAACTATTAATTCTATTCAAAACGTAGATTCGATATAGAGAAGACTATATTTTATAAGCATTAATTAATGTCTGAATAATCTCTAAACTATATATTTATTGTATATATGTTTAAATTAAATGGTTACGATTAGATTTAATCATCTTTATATAAGATAATTTTATCAATAGAATTATTGATGGTTAGTCAATTAATTAGTGATTATCTAAAGATCTTATCCAAGATATTTGAACTATTAGAAAATTTATTTGATTTTAAGTATATGATGGTAATGTAATCAAATTATATAAATTAATATTTGAATTATCTTGAGAATATAAGTCATAGAATTTAAGTATATGATCATTTTTAGGATAAAGTAGTGAAAACTAAAGGTTTAATTAAAGATGGAAACCGGAATATAATTACTGATTATCATTAAGAAGTCAAAGCAAGCACAATGGTTAGTGTACCTGCGATGAAAGCCGACAAGAAGGCCAGGGATGCAGACGAGGAATTCAAGGAGTTTAATCCAGAACTGCCTCGCGTGGAAGAGTATTTGGTAGCCTACAAAGTGTATGAGATGGCCTCCAAAGAGAAGACATGATATGAAATTCTTGCCATTTCTAATACAAGTGTTGATTATAGCATAATCAAAAAGCAGCATAAGAAATTTGTTTTATTCTACATCCCGATGAAAATGGTTTGATTGCGGCCAAGGAAGCTTTTAAGATTATCCAATCGGCCTTTGAGGTTTTACGAAACCCAAACCAAGAAAAGCTTATGATAACGGCTTTTCTTCTAAGAAGCGGACTTCCACACCAACGCCTCCGCCTTCAAGCAACGTAAACAGACGCAGCTCTAATCCGTTGCCTTCACCTTCAGGCAACGCAGCTCCTAAACCAAGCCCACCAACTTCTTCAAGCAACGCGTCTCCTAAACCACAGCCGGCTTGAAACAAGGCGGCAAAAGGAAAACAGCCTCAGATTGGTCTCAGACTCGACCTCTAGCAGATGATCATCCTACTACTTCTTCATCCGGGTTTAGAAACAACGACTCGTCAGAAAGTTGCTGTCGTCGCATCTTCAAAATTCAACATATTAAACTTTTTGGTGGCTGCCGCAGTATTGTTGATGTGGTTTCCTGCGACAGCAGTGATCGAGTAATTTACAAGTCAACATGCATCTAGAAACCTGGTGGTTTTATCCAAATTTTCTAGAGTACTACGTAGTGGACAGAAAGCCGGAAGCCTAAAGAGACGCTTGTGTTCTAATTTTTGAGAGATTTTCCTTGAAATGATTTCTAGATTCTTTTAGGTCAAAAACAAGTCGAATATTAAAAACAAGTAATTTTGCAAGCTGATCTTTACTTTGAGTATTTTGTGAATCAAAAGTGTGCTAAATATGTTATAGGCAGAGAGGGCTGCCTATGTAGATGAGTAAAAGCCATCTATGAATAGTCATCTTTTATGTATCAAAGAAATATGTTTAGGTTGGTGATTTTATATACAAAAAGCTACCTCTGCATATGTGTGAAATTCATTGCTTGTATATTTGTTGTTTTGAAAAAAAAAAAAAACAGAGAAAGAAAGAAAAGGGACAAAAAAAAAAGAATCAGCTTGCAAAAATCTTAAGTATTTCTGACTTGTTTTGCTCTATTTGGATCAATGACTGAATTTCAAATATTTGATTTTGAATATTCAATTTTATTTCATTCTCTTTGGCATTCTCCGTCTTAAAAGGGAGTATAGGTGTATGCTTTAAAGTTAAGATGCCGAAAAAGGAGATCGTATGGAATGACATTTGTCTAATACATGAATCATGTCTCCAATTAACTTTTTTTTATGAATATTTGCTCTTATTTGTTTGCATTGTCGTGCTCAGAAAAAAATAACAATAAGTTTGCAAAAATTTCAAAGTATTTTTGACTTGTTTTGCTCTAATTGAATCAAAGAATGAATTTCAATTTTTGTTTGATCTTAAATATTCAAATTTATTTCATTTTTTGGCATTCTTAGTCTTAAAAGGGGAGTATCGGTGTTTGTTTTAAACCTAAATGCCAAAAGGGTGATTTAAGGAAATGACATTTGCCAAAGATTTTGTCCTTGCTTCTAAGAAACAATTCATTAAACCAAGAACCCAAAGTTACAATCACCGGAAAAGTGGAAATTGTCTTGATTTAATTGTTGAAAATGAAGTGTTATTCCTTGCAAAATTAATGCATTCTTGTATGGGTTGTATATCCTTTCCACATTCTAGTGAAATTACAATATTGTAATTGTTTCCTGAGAGATCAGAAACCTAGAAAATTGTTATTGTAATTAACCAATTCATTAACATTAGGCTTAGTTTAGTTGATTAATCATGGGAGGTGGCGTGATGTCAAGGGAAATATAGAGACAATATTCTATCCCCGAACACAACCTATTTAGCCTACCTTGTGCTCAATATGGACAAGCATAGATGTTGGTTTGATGGAAGACATCTTCAATGCAGTGTCTATTCTGAAGGAAGAGCTGAACAGCAAATAAGCCACAAGATTTTGGAATCTCCAGAATATATGCTCTAATTAGCTGAAGACAGAGGAGGTGGATGGTGGGGGATTGAGATGGGTGAGTTCTTCAATGAAAATGGTGATGATGGATACCTGATTTGACATTATTTGATGTTCATAGATTGGGCACAAGGGTGGCCTCATAAGTGAAGGAATTGAGCTTAGGCCTAGGAATAGTAGGTAGATACATGTAGTCTGATAAACAAGTTGATTTTAAGACGTATTGAAGCTTTCTATGTGCATAAAGTGCTAACTATGAAGATCACCCAAGTTGATTAAGTGACACTTTTCTGGAATTATTAACTTTTTGTTATTTGAAAAACTAATAACCAGTCGGAAAGCTATTGGAATATTAGGTAGACACTGTTCTGTTTGCACTGAGATTCTAAGCACTGTTGGATCTATCAGCTTTTCACATGATATTATGGCTATTAGGGAACCATAAATCAGAAATTCTTCCAATGCATATAAATTTTCTGAAAGTTCCATTTGTTTATAAAGATGTGAAACTGTTGGTGTCCACATGCATGTGCCATGCACATGTTATTTTGTATAACTTATGATAAAACTAGAATATTATGTTGCACTGCAAAAAAAAGGATCATTTGCGGCGGCTATTTTGCCGCCGTAAAAGGTCTTTCGCGTCGGCCATACGGCGGGCCTTGGGCCAACGTAAATAATATGGGCCGCAAATCTTCTGCGGCGGCCCATGAGGTCATTTGAGGCGGAATCATAGTCATTTACGGCGGCTTCCTTGCAGCCGTAAAAATTCATATACGTCACCTCATTTACGGCGGTAGGAATGGCCGCCGTAAAAGGTTCAATGGCCACAATTATGAATTTGCCCTTGTAACAGCTATTTTTTTTTTTGGTGAAAAATGTGATTTTTAAATTTAAAACAAATCTATTCAAATTAATATTTTGCTCGAAACGGCTTTTGCTTTTTAAATGAGATTTTAAAATTAAAAATAATAATTGTAATTTTAAATTTTATAGAATTATAGTTTTACCCTTAAATTTTATCAGAAAATACACTTTCACATTAATTGATGAGCTGAGGAGGCAATTCGGCTAGGGTGGGAATCGCATGGAAGCTTGGGCTCAGCAAAATTACATAGCCTTATTTATAGACTTACGGCCTTCTTTAAAACAAAATCGGGGGCCTCTACAAACAAGTTGCTTGCAAGTAGCCCACCATGAGCCTAATCCTATTATTCTCATTATTATTATAAGACAATATTGTTAAGCACCTTCGAAGTTTATTTTAATCTTAATCAAAGAGTAACCATCTATTTTTAATCAACAACACCTTTAAACTTGTATTAAAATCATCATCCAATATTTTTCATCAAATTTAACGGTAACAGAAATATGAAAAGACAATCTTAACATTTTTCATATATAATTTATAAAATTAAAAAAGAAACTATGATGCCATATGAAACATAAAGGATTCAAATATTCCCTTAGTCAAAATAAGATTCAGAGACATTTATTGGGGTTTCAATTTCAGTCCACTATAATTAAAGATGCCAAACACTGGGACAAGTATATCAAGAGCCCCAGAGACATATACTCAATTATTAATGTGAAAATTATTAACATACCAAAAACATTTACTCAATTATTCAACTACACTTTAATTCCTCCAATTCCTATCCTACTCCAACCAATCCTATCCTACTCCATCCAATTCCTCCCACCGAGTGAAGATAATCTTCTGCAGAAAATAAGCCTTCCGACCAGCTAAGTTTGCAGGTTGATATGAATTCATGTTTGTTTTATGCTTTGGGTATCACCTTGACTTCAATTTCCCCACATGTTAAACTTGAGTCAATATAACCAAGTTTTCCAATAAAGTTAACATTAATTTTAATAAAGTTAACATGCTATACAAATCAATACTTCCAGTGAACAATTACACAGATATATGCAGCAAGAGACTTTTCTTCTCTGTATATACAATCAATCGAATAGAGAAATGCAATAAGAAGAAAAAGCAAAGGGCCAGTCCCAGTAGTTCTATTTTTACAATCAGTCATTCTTTAATGGGATAAAAAATGACTAAAAACAAATTGCTTTTTATAAATTTTTCTTTATTTGTTCTCTTTCTCAAATCTGTTTCCAGCAGGATATACATCTTACATGGTACAAGATTTTCAAGTTGCAAAAACAAATCATTCTTCTAATAAAGATCTGCTTGAGAAGAAATTGCAAAGATTTTACAACAAAGATCAATTAATGGGTATGAAACTTTACCATATGTTGGGGGGTTAGCAATGATTGCATCCACCTTGAAGGCGATACCAGAATCCAAATCAGGTTCTCTGCAAGCTGGAAGTAAAGAGTAAATAATTTCCTTCATCTGATTTCTTTGAACAGGTATCTCAGACGGACCTGATGGCAGAAATCCCTTGTTTTTAACCATATCTGCACAAAGAAAAGATAACCATTAATAGGAAGTTACTGAAAAAAGTTATTGTCAAATAATCGTCTTCAAATTTATTTACACAGGCTGCTACAATTATTTGAGCCAACTTAGTCATTCTTAGGCCTATCAACTCCAGAACAAGAAATAATAAACCATTCATTATCAAAGACAGAAAACGTCCATGGTGTTAGAAATTATTTCCAGGTTGAACTTTACTGCTAATGCAAAAACAAAATATGTTCAAGTACTGATCTTCTAATGCACAACTTAAATAAATAAACCCCAGAAGCAAAGACCTCAGCAGAACCAATGAGAAAAGTATTAACTTTTTTAGCAAAGGATTCTTCCTAGGTTTTGAACTAGAACTGCATAAAAATTGTCTATCTTATGGGTTTTATACCTCAAAGATAGGTAAATTGAACCTCAGAATATAGCCAATCATGTTCGTAGCCTTATCTAACATTTCCTTTAAGTGAACTATATATCTTATAATCGAAACTTTTTGGTAAAGTGAAACAAATGTTTTAGACTAATAGGCTTATTTAACTTCGAGTTCAAGTGTAAACATCCCAAAACCATCAGAACATGCTAATATTGATGTCTAATTGAATTAAAGGTAAATTAAGCTCTGCTTCATATCCGACAAAATAAACAAATTATGAAAGTAATTTACATCTAAATAAAGGTTGATGATCAAAACCTCCACGACAGAGGCACAAAGCATAGGAAATTTTAATGCAATAGTAGAATACAGAAAATACGAATCAGACTGCTGTCATCTCTGTAACATCTCCTTCACCAAGTTCCTAACCAAGTTCAAGTACTGGTCAGTCTTTTCTTCGAACAGCTTTTGAGCATATTTAGTTTTAAAAAAGTTAACAAGCCAAGCACCCCAAGTATTTAAATAGATCGAACCAAAAACATATAAACATCAATATTTTATTTTTCTGAAGATTAACAGTAAGCAAGAAGACGAGCGGAGAACAAAGAAGCTAGTAAGTTCCTGGAGAACAAAGAAGCAGAGAACAAAGTAAAAATAAAAATCGGCACTACAATTAGAAGCAAAGAAATTGCTAAATTCTAATGTATATTATTTTTTGCTTCTTGACTAATCAAAACAGAGGAGAGCAAAGAACTAATCATGCATACTATTGTTTGCTTCTATTTCTAACAATCACAAATAAGCTTGATTTTAAACGTTACAAGGATTCAAATACTAATCATGCATATCATTAACAGTCACAAATAAGCAACAATTTTTCAACATGCAAACAAGAATTTTAAGCAAGAAGCAAGAATGTATAAATCAAAGGTGTGAATCAATCATGCATATCATTAACAGTCACAAATAAGCAACAATTTTTCAACATGCAAACAAGAATTTTAAGCAAGAAGCAAGAATGTATAAATCAAAGGTGTGAATCAAGATTCAAATCAAAATATAAAGAAGATAAAAGATCCATCCATGGCGATGATATTGAATGAACAAAATGCAGCAAATTCAAATTCGTTCAAAAAAATTACCAAAAGCAAAAGCAGAGATGCGGAATGCGAAAATTGATTTGAGCAAATCAGAGAAAGCAGCAAGCGAGAGAGCAGATCAGAGAGAGAGTAGTGCTGATTGTGTCATCTGCAAATAGTTAAATCAAAATGCAACAAACACAAATGCCTCTTAACAAAATTATCGAAATGCAAGAAAAATTGATCAGGAAAAAAAATTACTGAAATAAGAAACTGACTTGAGGAAACGTGAAACTTGAATTAGTAACAGTTGATTTGAGGAAATTGACAAAAGCCGTAAGTGAGAGAGTGAAATCAACGAGAGAGACGGTTTACATCAAAGCTAATGCTGCCTTATTTAGGGTGCAAGTGCTATGAATGCTGCCGGAAATTCAGAAGAGCATCTCTGTGGTCTCTGCAAAAGAAAAACAGAATCTGGTGACTTAAAAAAAAATGCAGATGAGAGAGATGCAGATGAGATGAGATCATTACGACAATCTCTGTTACTGAAATGTAGACGAAATGAGCTGTCATGATGCGATGCAAATACAGATGAGATTGATTCCAGAGTTAATCTGCGAAGTAGAAGAGGAAGAAACGCAATGGCTTGAAGTTTCATCAATTATGCGAAATTGAAATGGCTTCAAATGGATTTCTAGGGCAAAATTGAATTGGATTTCTACCAGGAAATGGGTTACACGATTAAAAATAAAAAGCACATTTGCGTCAGGGAGGTAGTTGCCTTATTCAGGGGTAGAGGCGTCGTTGGCAGCAACTCATATACGATGGGCACTAATGCCGCCGCAAATGGACGACGTATATAAAACTTTTTTTTGTAGTGTTGATTCCTATTTTACTGTTTCTAGAAGAATATTATAGGAAGTATTTGGTTTACAATAAATATCTCCTTCGATTAGGATATTGTTTCTTGTATCCTAATTAAAATAGGAGAATATTTATTTGGGTCCTAATTCATTTAAGAGTTTAATTATATCTGTTCTTATTATATTTCTCCTTATCCTAATATGATTTTGCTTAGAATTTTTACAGGATTCTAAGGAGATTTCGTCTAGACCTCCCACTATATATACAAAGTTATTTTTACATAACTTAGTCGGCTGATTACTTGACTGATTAGTTGGCTAATTAGTCAGTTGATTTGGGAGAGTCTATGTCACGACATTCTAAGATTTGAGAGGAGAGCTCTAATGCAAATAGGAATGCCTCTTTCATTTGATTTTATGAGTGTTTTTATTCATATATCAGAGATTGAAATCGTGCATGAATCTTTGATTAGGTCTGTTTGAGTTAGTAGACACTTGGTATAACTTGCGGGTTAAGTGTTTATGTAATTCAGCATCAGACTTCGTGGTTATGTATAACTTAACAGCATGTTGTTAAGTTATTTGCGACAGAGAGTGGGCAGTGTCACTAGAGTTTAAGATCTTGGCGGGATTTTGTTTTACAAAGATTAGGTCAGTGTGTGAGAGTGATTCAGCACTGTAAAAGATTCTAAAGATTGTACAAACAAGAGCTTAATGACTTGCATCTCTATAGCTATCAGTGGATGTAGGTTTTATAACCAATCCACATAAAAATTCTCCTGTACCGAATTACTTTACAGTTTACTATTATATTTCTTATAGCTATATACTTCCAAAACTTACAATTGATAAAAGAGTAGGTTCACTGATAGACAAGTGAAGAAACGATCATACTGATTTAGAAGAATGGAGTTTATTCGTAATAGAGGATCCAGAACACAATCACCTATCCTTGATAATAGTAATTATTCATATTAGAAGGTAAGAATGATGATGTATATCAAATCTCTTGATGACAGGGCATGGACTAGTGTGCTTAAAGGATGGACACCACCAATAAAGTTGAATGCTTCTGGTGATTCCGAATCCAAATCTGAGGATGAATGGACTGATGAAGAATACCGATGTTCCAGCTAGAATTCAAAGGCTCTTAAGGCAATTTTTGCTGCAATGGACTTAAACAATTTTGGACAGATTTCTCGGTGCAAAGTGGCCAAAGAAGCATGGGACATACTTGAGGTAAAACATGAAGGTACCGTATCTGTTAAAAGATCTAAATTGACGAGACTAAATTCTCAATTTGAAAATTTGATGATGCATGAAGATAAGTCAATTTATGAGTTTTACTGTAAGATATGTCACAAATTCTACATACATGCTTGGAAAAACTTTCACTGATGCAAAAATTGTTAGTAAAATAATTAGGTTTATTCTAGATAAATTTCAACATAAAATTTTAGCTATTGAGAAAGTTAAAAATACTGATGAGATGAGGGTCGATGAATTGATTGGCATTCTCCAAAACTTTGAAATTAATCAAAGTACTAGGAAGCAAAAGGAAAAAGCATCACATTCAATGTTAAAACTGAAAAATCTGATGATGAAAGTAATGATGAGTTTGATGAAATTGATTCTAAACAGATAGCTTTTCTAACAAGAAATTATGTCAAGTTCATGAAAAGAAATCTCAGGAAAAAGAATTAGGGAAGGCCATCAAACTCAAATGAAGAAAAATTTAGGAAGTTCAACAAGGAGAATGACAAGAAGAAGCCAAAACACCGGATAAGAAATGGCAGATTCAGTGTTATGAATGTTCTGGTTATAGGCATATTCAGTCTAAATGTGCTAATCTCAAAAAAAAGAACAAAGGCCTAATAGCAACCTGGAGTGGTGAATCAGAATTGGATTCAGAAGATCAAGATTGCATGAGTAATTTTGTTGCACTTACAGTATCTGCAACTGATAAAGGACAAGCAGTTATGTCTAACATAATAGAAAATTACAGAACTAGTGTTGATCATTCAGATGAAGAAGAAGGTCCAAAATACTATGAAGAGTTATAGAAGACTTATAATGCACTCCATGGTGAATGGCTGAATCAGATGGAAGAAATCAAAACCTTGAAGAGGGAGATTGAAGTGCTGAAATGTGAAAAATCTTATGCTGAAAACCATATCACAGAACTGGAGACTGTCTTGACAGATAAAACAACACATATTGAAAAAATTACAACAGAACTGTTGAAAGCAAAAAGTGTGTTTATCAACTCAAAATTGGGGCAGCCAAACTTGATCAGGTCTTGAGTCTTGGAAGAGACAACTCTAACAAAGATGGATTGGGATACACAGAAGGTAATTTTGCATCTTCATCAAAAACAGTTTTTGCAAAAACTTCAACATCAGGTAAAAATTCTAAACTTAACTCTTTAAGGTCGAGTCCTGGTTCAAAGAGTAATGAAACATTTGTTTCTCCTCTTAGCTTTTTCAAATCTAGTCCTAAAAAGGTAAGAAAATTCATTCATACTTGTTATTTTTGTGGTAAAAAGGGACATATTGGACCTAGATGCTTTAACTTGTTAAATCTTTTATATAAAAGATCAAGACAGTTCAAACTGTTACCAAAGTTACAATTGCAGTGGGTTAAGAAAGAGAAGACAGTATGCAAAGTTGCTTTTACTGCACTTAAGCACTCTTCTAATGATTTTTGGTATTTTGACAGTGGTTGTTCCAGGCACATGACTGGAAATAAACAGTTTTTAATAGATTTTGAAGCATGCAGGGAAGAAAATATCACCTATGGAGATGAAGCAAAGAGTAAGATCATTGGTAAAGGCACTTTGAATGTCGAAAGCCTACCCAACTTTTAAAATGTCTTGTTGATTAAAGGTTTGAAAGCTAATCTTATTAGTATTAGTCAGATATGTGATGACAAATATGTTGTCAATTTCACATAAAACAAATAATTTTGGTAAATGCATTCTAGAAGGTAATAGATCTTCAGATAATTGTTATTTGATAAAGATTGCATTTCAAGCTAGGATTTCGGATTTAGAATTGTGGCATAAAAAATTAGGACACTTAAATTATAAAGACTTGGTTAAATTAACTAAGTTAGGTGCAGTAAAAAGAGTTCCTAAACTTGATGACAAAGTTAATGAAATTTGTGGACCATGTCAAATGGTAAAACAAATTAGAAGTTCACACAAATCAAATTCATATCTTAGCACATCTAAAATACTTGATTTGCTTCACATGGATCTTATGGGTCCTATACAAATTGAAAGCATTACAGGTAAAAGATACATATTTGTTTGTGTGGATAATTTTTCTAGATATACTTGGATTGATTTTATTAAAGAAAAATCTGATACTTTTGAAGCTTTCAGGAATCTTTGTGTTAAGCTTGAAAATGAGCAAAATAGGAACATTGGAAGGATTGTGAGAATAAGAAGTGATCATGGAAAGGAGTTTGAAAACGTTAGCTATGCTGACTTTTGCAAATATCATGGAATTGATCATGAATTTTGAGCTCCCAAAACCCCTGAACAGAATGGCATTGTGGAAAGAAAGAATATAAAGAATAAAACTCTTTAAGAGATGGCTAAAGTGATGCCCAATAACAAGAAGTTGACCAAGAGGTTATAAGCTGAAGCAATAAGCACTGCTTGCTATATTTCAAAAAGAGTTTTTTGAAAACCTGGTACTAACTAGACACCTTATAAATTTTGAAAGGTAAAAAACTGAATTTGAAATATTTTCATGTTTTTGGATGTAGGTGTTACATCTTAAATGATAGAGAGTAGTTAGGAAAGTTGGATCCAAGAAGTAATGAAAGAGTTTTTGTGGGATATGCACAAAACAGCAGAGCATTTCGAGTTTACAATCTGAGAACTAAGGCAGTCATGGAATCTGCAAACGTAATATTTGATGATCTAGATGATTATGCAAAGTACTCATAAGAGGAAAACATAACCACCTTCACAGAAAATACAGAGAAATTAGATTCAGACAATAACAATAAAGAAGATTCTGTTATAAAAGACGAAACAACTGTTGTTACACCTAACATAATAACAACAATTGACAACTCAGATTTGAACAGAAATTCAATCAGGAATGAAGATGAAAGGAAAGATCCACCCACTTGGATACAAAAGGCACATCCAACAAGTTCTATAATTGAAACACCAAATGGCATATGAAGACTCGAAGCAAAGTAAGAAATCATGTAAGATTTGCATGTTATTTTTCTTTAGTTGAACAAAAAAATGTGAAGGAAGCTTTAAAAGAAGATGTTTGGATTCAAGCTATGCAAGATGAACTCAATCAGTTTAAAAAGAATGACGTATGGGAATTAGTTCCTAGGCCAAAAAATGCAAATGCCATTGGAACTAAATGGATATTCAAAAATAAAACTGATGAAAGTGGTCAAGTAGTAAGAAATAAGGCTAGGCTAGTTGCACAAGGTTACACACAAGTAGAAGAAATAGACTTTGATGAAACCTTTGCACTAGTAGCTAGACTTGAGTCAATCAGATTACTGCTTGCAATTGCTTGTTTGCTTGATTTTAAGTTGTAGCAAATGGATGTTAAAACAGCATTTTTAAATGGCTATCTCAATGAAGAAGTTTTTGTTGAATAGCCCAAGGGTTTTGAAGATCCTAAACATCCTGATTTTGTGTACAGATTGCACAAAGCTTTGTATGGTTTGAAACAAGCTCCTAAAGCTTGGTATGAAAGGTTGACAAACTTTTTGATCAACGGAGGTATAAAAAAGACAGCAATAATAAGACTTTGTTTATCAAACATGCATCTAACTATTTTATTGTTGCACAAATATATGTTGATGACATTATATTCGAATCAACTAACAAAAACAAAGCTAATGAGTTTGTTAAGTTGATGCAGAAAGAGTTTGAGATGAGAATGGTAGGAGAAGTAAATTTCTTTCTTGGATTGCAAGTTAACCAAATGAATGATGGGATATTTATATCTCAATCAAAATGTGCTAAAAATCTGGTAAAGAAATTTGGACTTGAAAATTCAAAACCAATGAAAACCCTTATCAGTACTAATCTGAAACTTTCAAAAGACAATCCTAGAAAAGAGGTTGATGCAAGTTTGTATAGAAGTATGATTGGCAGTTTGTTATACCTCACAACAAGTAGACCAGACTTGTGCTTTAGTTTAGGACTTTGTGCAAGATTCCAAGCAAATCCAAAGAATCACATCTAGCAGCAGCTAAGAGAATCATCAGGTATGTACATGGAACATATGATTATGGAATATGGTTTTCTAAAGATACAAGTGATTATCTTGCAGGGTTTAGTGATGCTAACTGGGCAGGAAATGCAGATGACCAAAAAAGTACCTCAGGAGGATGTTTTTATCTTGGTACTAACTTAGTTTCATGGCACAGCAAAAAGCAGAATTCTATTTCTTTGTCTACTATTGAAACCGAATCCATAATAGCAGGGAGTTGTTGCACACAACTATTGTGGATGAAGCAAATGTTGAGTGATTATGGTATTGAATAAAAGCCTATAACTGTGTTTTGTGATAATATTAGTGCTATAAATATTTCAAAAAATCCTGTTCAGCATTTTAGAACAAAACACATTGACATAAGATACCATTTTATAAGGGAACTAGTAGAGTCTAAGGTGATACACAGTAAACACATCTCCAGTGATAGACAATTGACTGACTTGTTCACTAAGGCATTGGATACATCAAGATTTGAAAATCTAAGAAAGGCCTTAGGCATATGTCAGTTTTTTTAATAAACACTGCTTACTGTTATGTTATTTGTATCTGCAATATCATAAGTTTTCTTCTAATTAAGCATGTATAAAACTATGTGATTGCTATGATATTGGTTGAAAATAAATAAATAAAAGGATACAGAGAGGGCTACCAATATATGATGTGTGAAAGCCATCATTGAGAGTAGCCTCAGGGTATCTAAGAAATATGCTGAGGTCACCCACTCATATGAAAAGGGCTACCTCTATATTGTATGAAAGCTACTGTATTCATAATCCAATGTGATTAATTCAAAATATGTCAAAATAATATTTTTGACATCGCAATTGATTGAAAAGATAAAAGAAAAATAGCGTTCATGTGACAATATCTAATAACTTTGAAATACGCTTCTTAGAATGATTCATATGATGTCAAGATATTGTTGTTATGTTAAAGTTAATTGTTTTCTATTATGTTTTTCATATCATACGATGCTCTTTGTGCCAATCCGAAATTTGACTTATCTTGTGTGTCTATGTGTCAAAATGCCATGTCAGCTATATTGAATTGAGGGAGAGAAGTTTTAGTGGCGGGAATTCTGACTCTATTATAATTCCTTATTCTAATGGAAATCAAAATTTGAATTTTTGTCCATTAATGACAGTTATTAAACGGTTTTGAAATTGAATTAAAATTAATTTTAGTTGAAATATTTTTTAAAAAAATCAGCCAGTATATTATGAAATGGGTTATTGTCACAGACTTCTCCTACCTTTTGGGCTTATTTCATCAATATAGATCGTTTGCATTTTTTCATAAATTTAGTCTCTACGATTTTTGAAAGTCATCACAGACCTCCCTTCCGTTAACTTTCTAGTTAAATGTTAGTAAATAAGTTAAACCTCAAAGGGTAAGATTGTCATTTAAATATTTAAAATTGGGTTATTATCATGAACCTCCCTTACCTTTTGGCTGTATTTCATCAATATGGACCGTTGGACCGTATGTATTTTTTCATAAATTTAGTCCCTACAATTTACAAAAGTCATCACAGACATCCCTTTTGTTAAAATTAATGTAGTATGAAGCTGGACTTCTTATACTCCAACTTGCCCTCAACCATCTGGCCAAGCTAACTTTTGGACATTGAACTAACAACATAATGATATTACACCTCTTATTCTTCTGCTAAATATACAAAATAAACTGAACAACTGGTAGCATGACGATTCGAACAAAAAATCAATTTCTTCATCATTCTCCTCCTTCTCTACCTTTCTCTCTCTAACCCAACAATCACACCACCTTTCTCTCTCTAATTTAAAAATTGCTTGTTATGAAATGGGTTTTAATTTCTTTATGATTTTATTTATTTTAATTAATGAGTTGTTTTTATTCTTCTGTTGTTGGTGGCGGTGGCTGAGTTCTTGAGGTTGTGGTGTTCGTTTCTGGGTTGCTAGCTTGTTAGCTTGCGGGATGTTGAAGTTGGGGTGTGAGCTTGAATTTTAGGTTTGTGGTGGTAGTAATTGGATTTTTTCAAGGTTGGTCTTGACAGTTTCATTCGTTTTATTTACTACCAATTTATTTACTACCAGTTTCATGTTATCGCCACACATAATGATGTTTTTGGGTTACTGGCATATTGGCTTACTTTTGAAATTTTTTATTTAATTTTTAATTGAAATTATTTAATTTAAGAATTTTTAAGGGCATTTAAGTAATTACACAAGATGCTTGTGATGACTTTTGTAAAACATAAGGACTAAATTTATGAAAAAATGTAAGCGGTCCATATTGATAAAATAAAGCCAAAAGGTAGGGGAGGTCTATGACAATAACCCATTTAATTTAAAAATTTTTTTAATGGCATTTAAGTAATTGCACAGTATTTGGACGGAAAGATGACGTCATCTAACGGTTAAGTTAACAAAAGGGATGTCTGTGATGACTTTTGTAAAACATAGGGACTAAATTTATGAAAAAATGCAAACGGTCCATATTGATGAAATAAAGCCAAAAGGTAGGGGAGGTCCATGACAATAACCCATTATGAAATCAGTTAGGGTATTTCCTGTTCATTCCATACCCATTCAACAGTTTTCCCACTCTCTCTCGTCTTGATTCTCTCTCCTATTCTGAGAAATTGTTGCAGACCTGAAAACCCTAACAATGGCGAACACCTCTGATTCTTCAAAGACCAACAGTTCTTCGTCTTCCCAAAACTCTTCTGGTTACGACAGTAGTAATAGTGAACAGTAGTCTCCTTCTCAATAGCCTCATACAGAGATTCCTATTGATCCAGCCATGAGCGAAGATGAATTGATTCCAGTGAAGAAGATTGAAGACAAGATGAAGCCAAAGTAAAACAAGTTCCTCACAGCAGCCATCAAGCAGAAATTCTTGAAGTACACTTCACAAAGGAGGTTGTAGATGGAAAGGCCGGTAAAGCTGGCTGACTTCAACAACTATGGTTTGAGTGATCTTCTTGAGTCTCTATACTGGACTCGTACGGTAAACAACTTCCTACCCCCTGTGAAATTGTTAATTCAGGAATTCTATGCCAATATCTCTACTGCCATTGATGATCCGAAAAGTTTTCATTATCATAAGGTTTATTGTAAAGGAAAGTTTGTGAAATTCTCTCCAAATGTCATAAACACATTCTTGGATATTCCATTAAGTAGTTTACATTCTTTGGATGAGAATTTTGATATGGCTATAGTAATTAAGGAATTGACAGGTAGAGAAGACATTGCTTGGAACCCGAAGGATGGTATTGACTAGCAATATCTTAGAAAGAAGTATAGGATAATGCATAAGATTGCACAATTCAATTGGCTTCCCTCTTCACACCAAAATTAAGTTCGGGAAGATAGAGTAAAATTTTTATACTGTTTAGGCACCAATCGACCTATCAATTTTGGGCTGCTAGCTTATAGAATGATTGTTCAGATTGATCCATACAACTCTGACTATCACTGGCTTGTGTTTTCATGCTTGATTCAAGGAAATTTAGCACAGAATAATATTCCTATAAGTCCTAAGGAACATACTAAAATTCTGTCAAAATCCATTACAAAGGGCTTTCTACTTCGATTGCATGATAAGTCAGACTTGCCTGCACCAAAGCCAAAGCCAAAACCAAAGAGAGTTAGGAAAAATCAAATGAAAAATATAGGGGAACAACTTTCTTTGATAAATTCTGCTTTGACAGAAATTGTGCAGGATTTGAAGGACATCAAAGTTAAACAATCTGTTTTGGAGGCAAAGCTTACAAGACACTCTGGTAATGCAGAAGAGCCACAGCCAATGCTAATGCAAACCGATAATGTGGTTCCTGAGAAGTCAGCTAAGCACATAGCAGAACCTGATACACTTTTGACTGCAGAAGCTGAACAAATGCCTGCAGGAGGACAAGCTACACAAACTGCTATTAAGACAGACATAACAGTAGATAAGAAACAGAAGAAAAAGAAATTCAAGACAACTCCTAAGGGATTGAAAACAAAGAAGAGGACCAAATTGATGAAGAAACCATCTAACAAGTGGAAGAATAAAATTGAATCAGCAGCTCCATAACTGAGGGATGAGTCTTTGTCAGATGAACCAATACAAACAGAATTCGAGATGAAATTGCCTTCACCAATTGCTGAGGAAGAATCTCATGTTTCCTCTATCCCTGAAGCAGAGCATCATAATTCACCACCATCAAAACAGTCACCACTATATGAAGCTCCAACCTCATAACCTGCAGAACACACTCAGGCACCCCCTCCTGCTAAAGAAACAACTACACCGGCCACATCTCCACCACCTACTCTTGTAGAAGAGTCACCGGTTCCTTCTCAACAAGCTGTTGTTAAGTTGCCCATAATAGAAACTAGTGCAAAAAGACTTGATAAGGAAATTCGCAGAGTTGTAGCTGAAGTTACTACCACTTCCTCTGAGACAATTGAAGCACAGCTTGTGCCTGAGCCTTCTGAGCAGCCTACTCCCACTACTACTGGGAAACGGTATAAAGTGAAAACTGGCAGAATTAAGAAGCGCCCTGGTAGTTCCTCTTCACCGCCTGTTCCCAAGTCTCCACGACTTCGTTAAAGTGCTTTTGGCACTTGTGCTGAAATCAAGAGGGAGAAGAGTTTCAGATAATGTTTTTTTGATATATTGTTCTCCTGTTCCTTTTAACTCTATTTACATTTTGTCTGTTTGATGTTTTTGTTACTGCTTCCCCTCAAGGGTTCTAAGTAAGGAGTAAGGGGAAGTAACAACTTATTTGTGTGTACATTCGAACTATTTTGATGCTTTGTGTTTCTAACTTCTGTGTTATGTGTTTTTATCTGCCTATTTTATTTGATGAATGTTTTTTATTTGCTCTGATCATGATCTGATTGCATTTTGTTTAACAAGTTTGTCAAACTTTGTTTTTGTGTTGAATCTACAGGTTATACATATTTGGACAGTGTTTTGTTATGAGATTTGTAACAGCACACTGGTTATTTCTTTCCGCATGATATTTTCTATTTGCTATTTCATGATAGCTTATGGTTATGTCTAACTTATCATGTGTGATTTTCTTTGATCAGAAACAGTTTAGTGTTTTCATCACTAAACTCGATTGTTGGTGTCAACATGCATGTGCCATGCACATGTTATTTTGTATAACTTGTGATAAAACTCGAATATTATGTTGATTCCTATTTTACTTTTTCTAGAAGAATATTATAGGAAGTATTTGGTTTACAATAAATATCTCCTTAGATTAGGATATTGTTTCTTGTTTCCTAATTAAAATAGGAGAATATTTATTTGGGTCCAAATTCCTTTAGGAGTTTAATTATATCTCTTCCTATTATATTTCTCCTTATCCTAATATGATTTTGATTAGAATTTTTACAGGATTCTAAGAATATTTTGTCCAGGCCTCCCACTATATATACAAAATTATTTTTACATAACTTAGTCGGCTGATTACTTGACTAGTTAGTTGGCTAATTAGTCAGTTGATTTGGGAGAGTCTATGTCACGGCATTCTAAGATTTGAGAGGAGAGCTTCAATGCAAATAGAAATGCTTATTTGATTTGATTTTATGAGTGTTTTTATTCATGTATGAGAGATTGAAATCGTGCATGAATCTTTGATTAGGTCTGTTTGAGTTAGTAGACACTTAGGATAACCTGCAGGTTAAGTGTTTATGTAATTCAGCGTTAGACTTCGTGGTTATATATAAATTAACAGCGTGTTGTTAAGTTATTTGTGACAGAGAGTGGGTAGTGTCACTAGAGTTTAAGATCTTGACGGGATTTTGTTTTACAAAGATTAGGTCAGTGTGTGAGAATGAGTCAGCATTGTAAAAGATCCTAAAGATTGTACAGACAAGAACTTAGTGAATTGCAGCTCTATAATTATTCGTAGATGTAGGTTTTATAACCGAATCACGTAAATATCCTCTTGTGCCAATTTCCTTTATAGTTTACTGTTATATTTCTTATAACTGCATACTTCCAGAACTTACAGAAACTATTGACATATCAAATCCATTAAATCAAGGAAAATCTGGAAAAACATAAAGTTTCTAAAATCTACGTTAACTTTATTGAACTATGGAAACTAAAAATAGTGATTTCCTTGACTTTGAGTGTCACGCCCTAAAATCTCTTATTTAGAGACTTTAAGGGTGATTGGTTAAGAAAAATAATAAAAACACATCATCAATATTTTTCTTTTATATATATACATCACAGGAATTCATTACAACTTATGACTATTTGTTCAAAATCAACTGTACATACATTGGTGACTAAAGGCCATACATAAGATTATAGTCACACAACAAAATCTTCCATCATAAGCTAGGAGAAACAAGACTATCTCCAATAATCATGATATGTATGTAGATTCCAGACTCTCTAGGAAAGCTCTGGAACATCAATAGTGTGAACATTCTTCTGTGTACCTGTAGAGGGAAGGGGTGAGCATAAAGCCCAGTAGGAACATTCTAACATTATACTAAATCATACACCTTCCACAAATATTCAGTCATAAAATTTGACATCAAATACTAATAGATCAACCAATTATGTCCACTCGCACATCAAATTTATATTCGTATTCCCCTTGGATCCGTATATAGAATGGCCCATCCAAGGTTCAACACATCATGTTTATTGTATTCGTTTTTCCCTTGGATCAGTATACAGAACGATCCATCCAAGGTCCAACACATTATGTTTATAATATACGTGTTCCCCATGGATCCGTATACAGAACGGCACATCCAATGTCCAACACATCACATCGTTTTATTCGTGTTACCCTTGGGTCCGTATATAGAACGGTCCACCCAAGGTCCAATACATCACATCGTTTTATTTGTATTCCCCTTGGGTCCGTATATAGAACGGTCCACCCAAGGTCCATCAACACGTCGTTTTATTCGTGTTCCCCTTAGGTCCGTATACAGAACGGTCCACCCAAGGTCCAACACATCACGTCGTTTTATTCGTGTTCCCCTTGGGTCCGTATATAGAACGGTCCACCCAAGGTCCAACACCTCATATCATTATATTCGTGTTCCCCTTGGGTCCGTGTAAAGAACGGTCCACCCAAGGTCCATCAACACATTGTTTTATTCGTGTTCCCCTTAGGTCCGTATACAGAACGGTCCACCCAAGGTCCAACATATCACGTCATTTTATTCGTGTTCCCCTTGGGTCCGTATACAGAACGGTCCACCCAAGGTCCAACACCTCAAATCATTATATTCGTGTTCCCCTTGGGTCCGTGTAAAGAACGGTCCACCCAAGGTCCAACACATCACGTCATTTTATTCGTGTTCCCCTTGGGTCCGTGTACAGAACGGTCCACCTAAGGTCCAACACCTCATATCATTATATTCATGTTCCCCTTGGGTCCGTGTAAAAAACAGTCCACCCAAGGTCCAACACATCACGTCATTTTATTCGTGTTCCCCTTGGGTCCGTGTACAGAACAGTCCACCCAAGGTCCAACACCTCATATCATTATATTCGTGTTCCCCTTGGGTCCGTGTAAAGAACGGTCCACCCAAGGTCCAACACGTCATATCATTTTATTCATGTTCCCCTTGGGTCCGCATACAGAACGGTTCACCCAAGGTTCAACACTTCATATCATTTTATCCGCATTCTCCTTGGATCCGTATACAAAACGGTCCATCCAAGGTCTAATGCATACATTAACAGCCTTTCAATATCATTACTATGATAAATCTCAAGAAATATGATCTTTATACAAAATCCAAGACTTTTTGGGAAGTATACAGTCAATTTGAGGTGGTTCTGAAATTTTGCTCGACACTCGACACTGTTCACTCGAAATATTGTTCATTCAAGAATACTGTTCACTCGAAATACTGTTCATTCGAGAATACTATTCACTCGAAACTGTTTCTCGATACTGTTCACTCGATACTGTTCATTCGAGAATACTGTTCACTCGATACTATTCACTCGAACACTGTTCACACGACACTGTTTCTCGAACACTGTTCAGTCGAACACTCGACACTGTTCACTCGATCACTCGGACACTGTTCACTCGAATACTGTTCATACGACACTCGAACACTCGATACTGTTCATTCGAGAATACTGTTCACTCGAATACTGTTCACGAAAACACTGTTCATTCGAATACTCGACACTGTTCACTGTTCACTCGAACACTGTTCACACGACACTCGAACACTCGACACTGTTCACTCAAATACTGTTCACTGTCGAGCGAAACACCAGAATCGAATTCCAGAATTGGTTCAAAATGTACCATTTCCAGAATTCAAGTCCCAACTTTAAAAATTCACCAAAAATCCGTTTTAACTCCAAATTCAATGAAATCAACGGCTAATTAAAGCTTAATACGTCTATTTTCCAAAACAAATGAGAAATCATACAATTCTCAATTCAGAAAAACGCATCAACTCAATCAACACAAGACAGTCACATGAACTACACTTCTCACAAAATCATCTCTACTCCACTTCATCAACACTTCAATTCACACATAATTCTTCATGCAATCACAACAACCAACTTGCAATAAGTAACTTCACTTATATTTCATCATCCAAGCAACCAAGAAATCAAGTCAAAACATGATACATACATAACAACAATATCAATTCAACAACAAAACACATAACATGAAGTAAGTATAGTGTTAGAATCTCCTACCTGTTTTCCAAGCTAAACTTCTTTGAAATTTTCCTCTCTTTCTTCCTTCTCTTCTTCTTCTTCTTCTCTTCCTCTTTCTTTTGCCGTCAACTTCCCTCTCTTCTATCCCCAAAATGAAAGAAAGACCTCTCCCCTTTTTCCAGAAAAATCCTCCCTTATTTATATACAAGGCCTTGGTTTATGGGCTTAGGTCCACTAATTTTAAATTCAAGCCCAATTCTCCTTTACTAATTCCTACACAAGCCCACTTCTATTATCCAACCCAATTCTCATAAAATTACTCAAATACCCTTAGTTATATTTTCTAAAATTTATTTTATATATATATATATATATATATTTGGGATTCCACATTGAGTAAGTGCAAATAGTTAAAAAACAGCCTGACACCTAGGACATATCCATTTCATTATCACTTATTCTCTTTTTCTAGGCCTAGGCGGTTCAACAATTTCCTCCTCGTTTCATCGTTCATTTACGGCCAAGCTACTCGTTTGGAAGGTTTGTCCTCTGATGCGTCCAGATATTTGAAATATAAATTGTTGTCAACATCAAAGTTTTGTAGAATTTTGATACAGTTCTTGGCCCATTCACAATTTTGGCTAGGATGACCTACATCGCTCCTACTAGCCTTTTTCTCAGCTACCACTGAAGTTTCACCCGTGTTAATATGGCATGCCTCCTTAATTCTGCTATCGCCAATCCCAGTTGATACAAGTTGAATGGCAGCATCTTCTCCAGGAGGAGAAATAAAGCTATCCTCCCCCGTGTTGTCGCCCATGGAAGAAGTAGGTATCTCATTTGACATATGATGCAAGCCATCTGCGGCAGTGCTTCTACTGAAGATTTGGCTCAAGTAATCATAATTTCAAAGCCCCTTCTTAAATCTTCTTGCATTTGGAAATCTCTGCACACTTAGGAAAACATTACTACAACTACAACGTGAATAATCTAGAAAATCAAGAATATGGCTTTTTGTGCTATCCCTCTATTAGCTTAAGAAATTCATCACAAACAAAATTAGCTGCCATAACTATATTTGTCGCGGTCCTAATGAGACCTAGTGGTAGCAATGAGAGCCCTAAACATTTGGTGATTTTTGTAAAGACAGTTAAGCTTTGACTTAAGCTTCTCCACTATGAAAGGGTACTGGGTATCACGCTGCATTTCTGCCTCTATTTCCTTCCAGACTTTCACATCAATGGTGGACGTTTAGCCATTTTGCTTCCATCCTAGTAACATATGAACAAACGCATCTTCATAAGCATTGCTCCATATAGATTTATCATCATTTCACTTACACTTGCGAGCCATATTGAAACCCCAACAAAATAAAGCATGAATATAATGCAAACACGTTATGTAACCATATCAACAACCTATAATTAGATATCAAACACGTTATGAAAGGACATGTGAAAACTTTCATTTAGAGAACAATCAATACAAGGTTATTTTACTTTTTTTTTTTAATGATAGATTGGCTAAACTAAAGAAAACTAAACAAGAAACAGCCTTGAAATCTATTTTTATTTACCAATCATAATTGTTTCTCGGGATTTATAATTGCCTCAGATAGTCCAATATACATACATTCCTCGATCTTTTGATTAACAGTCAATAAGACCTTATGAAAATTGAACATTTTCACGTAGAAGATGTAAAACAAATTTTGGGCATTTTAGAATAGAAATAGAAAAGCATTTCACACAATTGATTTATCCAAAAGAAAAGAAAAAATAAAATCAGTTTGAAATCAACATGTGAGATATGCAACAGAATATTGGGGAAAATGCAAGATAATAATAATAATAACAACAACAAGATCACAATTTCTTCTTTGTGACATTATAAGGGCAAGATGAGAATAAAAGATAAAAAAGCACAGTAAACTGTAAACTGGAATTTATAAAGCTACATGCATGCGAGCGGATATGTGATAGAATATTAGGGAAAAGGAAAAAGAGGTAGATTGAAGAAGCATCTCATCGACGAACAGAAGTAGGGAGGAGAGATGATAAACAGAATCTATCGTTTCGTAACTATGTTATTCATAGAGGATAGTTGGGAGTGAATCGGCTAACCAAGTGTGCTTTGAATCGAAGGGAAGACAAATTATTAATGGTTAGTGATATTGATTAAGGAGGTATATCGGCATTTAAGGACAGAACGACAACCTTTAGATAGAGATCACAACTATTAATTAGGGTATGTGATGTTTTGTTTATAAACACAGCTGTGTTCGTATTAATTATTATTTAATATATGTTATAGCAGTTGAGAAGCCGACAAAATAAGGCGACCGCCCAACAAAAATTTCTAGCTCGTTAATTAAAAATTTTGAAAACTGACGTCGGCTGGGCTTAAGATTCATTGGGTGAAATTGAACAAGTCCAAATCCAAGTAAGGCCTTAAAACAATGTGGGCTAGGCTTAAAATTCATTGTTCATATGAGAGAACCTCCCTCTCAATTCTAAGTTAGCATCCAACTACTTCATTATCTATTTATAGTTTGGGAAAATTGAAAAATGGACATAATTAGGGGCCCTTAGTGAAATTTGGACACATCCTGAAAAATTTTCATGCCATAGACACTTTCTCGAGAAAAAGACTAAAATACCCTTATGTATTCAATTTATTCTTAAAGCCTTATTTCTCTTTTCCTGAAACTCCTCGACTCTTCATTTTTCAAACCTCTTGACTACACTCGAAACGTAAACCGAGACGAGCATCCTTTAAGGATAGAAGCAAGACGACGCAGAGTGATTTATTTGGTTATTTTTTGTTTCATTAGATTTGAGTTAGTTTTTAGGGAATTTAAATTAAGAATTTGAGTTTTCGTCGGATTTGTGAATTTATTCTGTGTTTCTAGGCATACATCTAGTATTATTAGTTGATTTTTGTGGTTTGATGTATATGAAAACTGTGAAAACTGACGGGCTTAGTCGCGAGGTAGACGATGGTCGAGTGTCTAATATCCGACACTAGATGAGAGTGAAAACAATTTGTCGAGTGTTGGATTCGAGTGTCGGATACATCTTCCGTAAAGTTTTGTTAAATGTTGGTGAGCAGAGATGAGTCATCATCAACTAGTGAATATCAACTTACAATCAAAATGTGTTTGAGTTAATCAAGAAATGAATGTTCCTCAAACTTAACTATTTGAGGATTATTCGAGTGTCGGATTCTGTAAACTCTTCGGATGATGTATCCGACACTCGAATCTGATACTTAACAAAATTGTTTTCATTTTCATCTAGTGTTGGATGAAAGTGAAAACAATTTGTCGAGTGTCGGATATATCATCGAAGAGTTTACAATGTCGGATGATCCGACACTCGAGATGTGTCAGATAGTCGATACTCGACATGTCGGATGAAAGAGAAAACAATTTTGTCGAGTGTCGGATCATCCGACACTGTAAACTCTTCGATGATATATCCGACACTTGAATCCGACACCTGATAAATTGTTTTCACTTTTATCCGACACTAGATGAGAGTGAAAATAATTTGTTGAGTGTCGGATACATCATCCGAAGAGTTTTGCGAAATGTTGGTGAGCAGAGATGAGTCATCATCAACTAGTGAATATCAACTTATAATCAAAATTTGTTTGAGTTAATCAAGCAATGAATGTACCTCAAACTTAACTATTTGAGGATTATTCGAGTGTCAGATTCTGTAAACCCTTCGGATGAAGTATCCGACACTCGACAAAATTGTTTTTACTTTCATCTAGTGTCGGATGAAAGTAAAAACAATTTGTTGAGTGTCGGATATATCATCGAGAAGTTTACAGTGTCGGATGATCCGACACTCGAGATGTGTCGGATAGCCAACACTCGACATGTTGGATGAAAGATAAAACAATTTTATCGAGTGTCGGATGATCCGACACTGTAAACTCTTCGATGATATATCCGACACTCGAATCCGACACTCGACAAATTGTTTTCACTTTCATCCGACACTAGATGAGAGTGAAAACAATTTGTCGAGTGTCGGATTCGAGTGTGGAATACATCATCCGAAGAGTTTTGTAAAATGTTGGTGAGCGGAGATGAGCCATCATCAACTAGTGAATATCAACTTATAATCAAAATGTGTTTGAGTTAATCAAGCAATGAATATTCCTCAAACTTAACAATTCGAGGATTATTCGAGTGCCGAATTTTGTAAACTCTTCGGGTGATGTATCCGACACTCGATAAATTATTTTTACTTTCATCTAGTGTCGGATGAAAGTGAAAACAATTTGTCGAGTATCAGATTCGAGTGTCGGATATATCATCGAAGAGTTTACAGTGTCGAATGAAAATTTTACAGTAAAAACATAAGGTTATTTTGGTTATTTTGTGAGCCAAGTGTCTATTGTATGAAAATTTTACATTATTTATCTAAATTTTACTACAAACCCCTAATTATGTCTATTTTTTCAATTTTTTCTTATAGTATTCACGTAAAATTATAAAGTCAAACATTAATATTTTTCGTATTATTTCTTAAAAAATTATGTTGGTAAATTATAGATCATAAAAAGTAGAAAATTATAAAAAATAATTAATTAAACTTACTAGTATATAATTGTTCGTAGGCATTTACAATTTTTTCTCGTAACAATCAGAACCACAATAACTTCAAATTGAAGCAAAACGGATCATTTCATTGCTATTTGCATTATTCAATTTATGCAGGCAACCCCATGGCTTGGAATCAGATTCTATAAACAATAACAATCAGAATCTCAAGTGGGTTGTGGGTATACATACAGATACAAGTGAGAGTGAGTTGAGTTTAGTATAACGTACGAATTGGAGGAGTTCAGAGAGTTGTTGTTCAGAGGAAGGCTTGTAACTGGAGCGAATGAAACTTGAAGAGGTAGCTGCAGGTGAGCCGCCAGTTAGCTGAATGAAACGGAAGTGAAGGGCCTGAACCTGAGGCCTGTGCATGCAAGGAAGCAGGTGGTCCTCGATGGTGATGGTGCGACAGTGAGACGTGAGGTAACCTGCAGGTTATGTCTTTAAGGCATAGAAATTGATTAATTTGAACATCAGGAATGTTCTTTAATTTTCTTTATTTCTTTGCACATGTCATCTTTCCTGCAGTAGCCATGAAGCAAACATATCCAATTATAGAACTCAGATTGAAGTTTTTTTGATACAGAGTTGAGGTACATAATTTAGCCTTTTTTTTTTTTTTTTTAACTGTCACAATTCTTTTGTTAATTGCAATGGTTTATGTTATAGATGCTGGTTTAATTGCTTTGTAAGGAAATAGATAATTTAGATGTATTCTTATTCGTTCATCATAATTTGATATAAACTTTATATCCTCTAACATTTGTTTGGTATTGTATAAGATATCGAGGTCGAATAGTTGCTTCATCTAGGAAGCCTTTGTCTGATTAAAAATGAAGGAATTGGCTTTTAATGATTCTTGGGGCTACCAAATTATCCTCTTGGCATTTATGGACGGTTCTTATACGAGTTATAGTTTTGTTGGGATATAGTTTATGTTTCTCATGAATTTTTATCAGCTTTTGCAGTTGTGTGACTACTCATCAAGTTTGTGAATTGAATGCATACTAGCTGTTTGTTGAATTGTGCATTCCTATACTTGAGGTAGTCTCTTAACTATGCTTTTGTGCGCAAGACCTTTCTGCTGAAGTGGCAGTCTTTTCTACTGGATTCAGAGAGAGCTTTCGATTCTGAAGATGATGGGCCTTCTAGTGTTGGGAATTATCGTTTAATATTATGCCCGTTGTATTCCTGCTCCTTTTGTTGGGGAATCCCGATCAATGCAAAGAAGAAATAACAGCTTATTGTGTAATAGATCTCTCCTCTTTTATTGATTTATTTTATTTAATGTTCTACTGTTAAAACATTAATTTACTTTGATATTTTTTGATAAACTTGACTGCATAGAATCTCTGGCAGAGGAATGGAAGCAAAACCGCCTTAACAAAATCATTATTACAAACTTGACATATGGACAATGCCCCTTGCTTAGTTGAGAAGCCGAGGAGCTGAGGGTTACGGAGCTTAAGGAGACTAACAGAAAGCTCTAAGACTCTACTTTTGCATCCTCAGAGTTCATTTATTTTCCAAGGTTTGGTGTACATACCACAGTCTTCAACACATAATCACTTGAAGCAACTCACTCCTGATGGTCATGACGGCAATATGGTGGGTTTTGCCAAAGTAGGCACCCACATTTTACATTTCTATTTGCTGGCCATAAACCAAAATATTGTTTGTACTGTAATTCTGTACCACAGTCAAACAACAATTACAATTTGTATCCAAAACTACTTCTTTCTTCTCTTTTTAGTTATCATCTTTTGTTGCAGCATATTATGGAGGCTATGAAGGCAGTACAGTAAAGAGTTTGAAGCTCTATACGGTACTGCAAAATAAGGTTAATTCTTTTTACTTTGCAGTTCATTGACTGGAAATGTTTCAATACTTTTTGCAATTCAGTTTTTGCACAGAAATAAAATAAGTTTACAACATGATTCATGAGATTGCTTTTTAGGATCCCTAAATATGCAGAGTGGAAGCTTATGCTTTTATAAAACTGACAACATTTTGAGACAAGATCAATTCTGACAACTGCACATCATGAGCTAGTTTCATATGGTTATATTATTTTTACCCATTTCATACAAAACCTTTCAATATCCTGCAATGTTTAGAATATTGTAATCGAATCAGTTGATGCTAGGGAATCTTAATGATTGAAGATAATTGCGACAATAATTTACAGGAGTGATTTCTATCATTTACCAAATTTTTGTCTAGAAGGTTAATTTTGGTGGAAAGCGGCTAAGATAAAACAGAATGCACAGTTGGTGATAACTACTCACTTAGCAAAAAGGTTATAATCCTACCAACAAATATCTAGTTGTCCACTACAATAATGGTTCATGGATCTTTATATTTATCTCAGTCCTCTGTTAATAAGACTTATATTTGTTCTAAATTCAAAATTTTATTTACCCAGAAGTAGTATTGTAAGGCAAGCTTCAAAGTGACTAGACATTTGCAAATGTTTCTTCGGCCTTGGAGGTAGAATCTCTTTCTTGGAATGTTGGTTTTCTTCTATTTAAAAGATTAGTTTGCTAAACTAATCCTTTGTTTTTCTCTGAATTTTCAAAAATTTATCTGTGACATGTTGCTTGTACTAACGCTTCGAAGCCTGATATCTGTCAATAGTGAAAGATTTCCAGGTAAGCCTAAATGTAGTTCCTTTATCTTTTTATGGGAGGATTTGCTTGTATCTGCAACTCTTCAGTTCCTCATCAACCGCTTGTGCAGTTATGCACTTTGCAAGCTGCAGAATTAAATACATTATTAGATGCGGGATCTGCTTGCTCAAGGGCTATTCTGGCTTGGGCTATAGCTGATGGATTTCTGGACACTGCTACATTCTTATACTTGCAGTAGTCTCTTAACTCTCAATTATGCTGTTGCGCCAAGAGTTGAAAAACCATTCTTGCTGCAATGGTTGTCTTTCTAATGGATTCCGAAGACATTGTGCGAATATTAGTCTTTCATTACTTCATATCAGAATATACAGACTATCTTGCTGGCATTTGGATTTGGATTTAAGCGAATCAACCAAGCTCCTGCTCCACTGGATTGTTATTTTTTTTTTAATTACTAATACCTTTTTCTTTTATTGAGGAACTGGTCATGGGAGTCTAGGCTTATATATGCTAGACTTCTGAATAATGATTTAAAATATTGGACGATTTCGTGTTTTGAGATCTCGTGTTGAACTCATTTAACAAGTGAATATTGTATCTTAATCTTACGTAACATTGTCATTTGGCTGGCATTTATTCTGGCAGTTATTGAAAGCTGTTTTTGAAGTATCTTCTATTTTTACATATGTATTTCTATTTACTCTGATAACCAAATGTAAAATCATGATCTAGTAGTTGGAAGGTTACTGAGGCAGAAAATGGATAATGCTTCTTTTTGACTCTTGTAACTTATACAGGATGGAACGCGAAAAAATCCAGTGCCATAGGAAATGACATAGCTGTCATACAACAGATGGGTTAACATTATTTGAATAAGAGAGAGCAAAAAAAAAAAAAGTAATGGAGTTCTCATGAGATATAAGGTGACTATCTAAGCAAAATCAAATTATATGCAATGACATAGCCCCAATGTAACAAAGAGAGAGGTAAGATCTAAGGTAGTAATCACATAAAATGGATATAGTTAAAAGCATATAGTAAATGAAATGCGGTTCATCGCACTCACTATTAAGAATTAGATAAGATAATATAGATGCAAACACTAACAAGCAGTAGAAGCCTTCAATCTAGTGAAATTAAAAGTGTCTCTATCTCACAAAACAAAGAATGAAAAAAGACGAAATAATTTTTACGTAAACAGCAAATTGGATTGCAAGAAAGCATGAGAGACAACTTATAGGTAAATTTTTTGAATCTCACAATTCTCAACTGCTTTGCCACAATTTTGATAACTGCGACCTATGAGGTAATAATACACTCTCTGTGTTGACACAGCCAGATTGCTATATTAAACAATATGGATACTCTAAAACAGGAACCCAACATTAATGAGAAGACTCTTTAACATACAATATAACTAGACATAAACAATGCAGCAAAACTCTTTAATGAGAAGACAAACATTAGGTGTACTCTGTTTGATACTGTTATACCGCACTAAGCATGGCATCTTCATCGATGGAATTGAGTTCACGCCTAGAAATGGTAGGTAGATAGAATTTCATCTTTAACATTGACATATTGTGTGAAAAACAAGTTGATCTTAATGTTAACATGTATTCAATCTTTGTTGTTGTGCATAAAGGGCCGATTATGATGATTACTAAGTTGATTAAGTGACACTTTCTGGTAGTATAATAGTTCCTTACACATCATGATCACCGGGAGATGAAGGTTATCTGGACTATTCCATGGCTATAATTATCGTTATTTGAAAAACAAACAACCCTTTGGGAAACTCTTGATATATTGACCCAGTAAACCAAGAAAAAATCTGGAAAAGCAAAAAGATTTTGTAGTATACTTTTAACTGTATTGATCTATGGTAAATAGAACTAGTGATTTCCTGGATTTCAAGTCAATGCAAATTGTTAAAGTCTTAACATTTCTGCTGCCTGCAAGACATGGGTTCCCCATGAACACAGCTTCAAATCCCGGACAATTTTGGCCAAGACAATATTAGCCTTCCCACTCAGCAAAAGCATAGTTTAGGATGCTTTGTCAGATTACAAAAGCACTTAATAGTGTTGAGAAAGGCATCTTGTGTATAGAAGCTCTTTCCAGGACAATCTGCTCCTGCTTGGGCAGCTTGATTCTTAATTCCGTCAAACTCAGGCGTCATAACATTAGTGCTTATGATATTGGCCTTGGTTCTCGACCGAGTGGACATTGGTCGTCCAAAACAACAAGGCACTCTTGAATGACAAAACTAGGTCTTATGCCACTCTTTCAGGAGCGTGTAGTCCATTGAATTTAAGGGCAGCTCCATAATTGCGGATTCAAATGAGTTGCATTGGTCCATGGCCGTAATAGAAGTTGCAAGGAGCACACGGCTACTGTGGATCTGGTGAAAAATAGTGCTTCCGCTTGTCTGTCTCTTCCGTGTAGCACAAATCTGCAAAAACAGGAGGCATTTATGTTATTAGGTTCCATATTTATAGTCTGTTCAGTTAATTTTATTAAGCAACCTCATGTTTAAACTTAATATTAGGAAGAATTAGTATTAAAAAATTATCAATTTTTAATTTTAATATTTTCAAAATTATAAATCATATCTTAACCAACGCATTTTATCAAATCATTTACTTATCGAAAAGAGTAAATACTAATGGGGCTTTTACTATATCTATTTACCGCAAGCCTTAAAAAATGCGGTAAAAGCTCAAATTCTGACGGGCTACCCCACCTGTAATAAAAAAAAATAGACTTTACTACATTTGCTAAGGTATGCAGTAAAAAACCCTTTTAATATGAATCTTTTGTTTTTCAATTCTTTTTTTTTACACCCTTCTCCGCCCCTCTCTCTCATCCTTCCCTCTCAAATCCCTAATTTCATCTCTCAAATTCCCTCTCAAATCTCAAATTCCGCCACCACATTGTCGGCCTCCTTCCCTCCTCCAAGCAGCCCCACTCCTCCTCCCTCCCGCCCCATCTTGACCCTGAAACCTCGAGAACCGCTCCATCCTCAACTTCCTCCGACAATCCCTCTCCCAGAGCCCCCAGTTTGATGACGTGGTGTCTTTGTTCAGCGTGAATTCAGGGGAGAGCGAACACGAGCAGGTGTTGAGGAAGAGGAGGAGGAGGAAGCCAAAGATGAAGGTGAAGTCGTTGGAGGAGAATTTGGAGATTGTGAACAAGGATGGGATGGTGGTGGACATTGTGGGTTTGGGGAACTTGGAGGATCCATTTGGGGAGGAGTTGAGGAGGAGAACGGAAGGGTTGGGTGGGAGTGAAGAGGGGTTGTTGGGGTTTCTGAGGGATTTGGGTGGGTAGTGGTGTGGTAGAAGGAAGAAGAGGAAGATTGTGGATGCTAGTGTGCTTGGTAACACTTTGCCTGTTGGTTGGAATCTCTTGCTTGGCCTTAAAACGAGAGAGGGTCACGCCTCTATCTATTGTCGTAGATATATAAGGTTTTACTTCTTTGCTTCATTATTATTATTATTATTATTAGAGCTGCTTTGTGTGAGAATTATTTATTTAGTTAATGGTGTCTTGAGATAGTTTCCTTGTTTGGACTGCATGACAAATTGAAATAAAATTACATAAATTCTTGGTTTATGCACATTTTAGTAAAACTATGTTACAGTATTGTTGCAGAGGGCAATGCAAGGGTTCACTGAGAAGATTGTGGGATTGATGAAGAGTGAAAATTTGTTCGAGTCCCAGGTGGCCCCATTATCCTCCCTCAGGTATATTTTCAGGGTTTTTGTCTTTTCTATTTTGCCCACTTATTTTTATTCATCACTATGTTTATAATTATATATCATAATGGCAGAATGTGTTAATGCCTTAAAATTATTTTATTGTTTACTTACAATAAAATAATTTTAATTCTCTAATCTAGAGTTAGTTAAAGCGAGGGTTTTTTTTTCCAGATTGAGAATGAGTATGGCGCACAGAGTAAGTTGCTAGGTTTTGTAGGCTATAATTATGTGGCTTGGGCAGCCAAGATGGCTGTTGGAATGGGAACTGGGGTCCCGTGGGTGATGTGCAAGGAGGATGAAGCCCCAGATCCAGTGGTGAGTAGTCTCACTTTTTAATGCTTAAAGAATTGAAAGTAAATTTAATTCTATCTGCATTCTCTATAATGTACAATCATACAATGCATGATTGACTCGACTTTCATTGTAGTAGTTGTTCATTGGCTACATGTTTTAGTGAATTATGAAAGGTAAGTAATAATTAGAATGAATGTGTGAGAAACCCAGTGATATAGTCTTAAAAGTTAGTAGGTTGGGAATAGTTTGGATTGAATATTGTTCAACATGTGTGCTAAGTCTGTACTTGGGATAATTGTTGCAGATAAACACATGCAATGGTTTTTATTGTGATACATTCACTCCCAATAAGCCATACAAGCCTACAATATGGACGGAGGCTTGGAGTGGCTGGTATGTATATTTCGCTTTCACTCTGTTGCCTCGAATTAAAAAATATAATGTGAAATGATAATTCCCTGATTGAATTCTTTCTTTCATGTGAAGGTTTTCTGAGTTTGGTGGCCCAACTCATCAGCACCCGGTTCAAGATTTAGCTTTTACTGTTGCTAGATTCATTCAGAAAGGAGGATCTTTCATCAACTACTACATGGTTTTTTTTCTTATAATTTTTCCCAGATATGATCCAATATATGATCTGATAAAATAATCTGAGTTCCTTTGAATGTCAAACAGTATCATGGAGGGACCAATTTTGGACGCACAGCTGGAGGCCCTTTTATCACCACTAGCTATGATTATGATGCGCCAATAGATGAATGTGGTATGAAATAACATTCAAAAGCTTGTTTCCAAATAGTTGATATTTTTAAATCATTCTACGTGAAGGATTCATCTCTTCCATCAAAGAAAATCTAAAAATGAAAGACAAGTATACTGAACTTTGCCAGCAACAACATGTAAACTGTTGGTTTGACGCTGACTGTCCACGATAAACTTTTATCTATAAAGAATATGGATTCACTTTTTCCAAAAAAAAAAAAAAAAGAATATGGATTCACTGCTAAAATGCTTATGAATGGTGATATTTATTTTGTTTTTGCATGATAGTAATCCAAATCCTTTCTAACATTTGCGAGAAAACGGAAAGGCAATGCTGATGGTTATTCATTGCACTAGTATGCTCTACAAATGAATTTTAGATATGCATCTAAACTGCTTTATTGCAAAACTTGATAGGTTTGATCAGGCAACCAAAGTACGGTCATCTGAAAGAGCTGCATAGGGCCATTAAGATGTGTTAACGAGCATTAGTTTCTGCTGATCATATAGTTCATTAGAGGGCTTTCAACAGGTTTTTCCTTGTATCTTGAACCCTCACTTTTAGAAGTTGTTAAATAAGTTTACTGAACTCCATAACTTTTTGCATTTTCCAGGCTCATGTGTTTTCTTCGGAATCAGGCGATTGTGCAGCTTTTCTGGCAAATTATGATACCAAGTCCTTTGCAAGAGTGATGTTCAATATCATGCATTATAACTTGCCTCCTTGGTCCATTAGTGTCCTCCCCGATTGCAGGAATGCAGTCTTTTATACTGCCAAGGTATAAAGTTCCAAATGGGAAGAAGAAGGCTACTGGTAGCAGAATGAAAAGGCTTAAGAAGAAGTATTTCTGTTTCTTCCCATTTTAGATGCTCATTCCATTTCATACGTATAGCATTATGGTGTTTTTTTTTAATATCTTATTGATGGTGACGATGTAAACATCTCAACACGTGAATAGTGGGTTTAGGTAAAAGAACTGAGGACCCATAAATTCAATAGAAAGTTTTGAGTCTTTTGAGTACTTCTTATGTATTTGTAAGGGTAGAAGTCTAGTAATTGGCAAAATCTCTTGTTGTAACGGATACTTTGATTTCTCTGTGTGAAATTTGTACTTATAATGTACATAAAGTTTTTGTGTGCCAATTTTATTGTTTCAAGTGATTTAGCATTCATTTCATTCAAAATTGCTATTGAATGTCAATATTGGTCCACAACTATGGGTTCTGGGACTTGAGCATGGATTAAAATAGATTAAAATAGATTAGAAAAAAAATAGATTAAAAAATGGTTATAGCCCAAATTTCATAAAAAATAGCAACAAGGGTTCTGGGACTTGAAGTTTTTTTTTTTTTTTAACTATGGGCCTAATGACTGCGGTTAATGCAATAGACTTTTTACGGCGGGTCATCAGGCCGCGGTAAATAATTTTACCCAAGACCATGAAATTCTATTGTAGTCATTGTGACTACGGTAAAATCATTTTTATGGCGGGCCAAAACTGTGGTAAAAAATAAAATTAGTTTTTACGGCGCCATTTTATATGGTTGGCTTAAACCGTCGTATGCCCGCGTAGAAGGCTTTTTACCGCGGTTTCGGCTCACCGTAAAAGCCCCATTTTCTTGTAGTGAAAGTTGTAGGACAAACACATTGACTCTCTTGTTAAGTACTATTTTACTTCATTTCACCTCTCCATTAACATATGGTTTCATACAATCTATTACTGAAGGTGTGTCATTAATAACTTTTGAAACTATCAAAGAGAAAATTAATTATTCTTCAATTAAAACTTATTTTTCGTATGGCGTTAAGACAAAACGTGTACCAGGGTTTTTAACAAAAATAACCCATAATGATCTTTTCTCTAATTAGAAGATCAAATCTTGAAATAGGATTTTGTTTTCATGCAACTTAAAAATAAATATTAAGAAGGGAAACGCAACGAAGAGGAGCACCTTATAGACAGTTGTCATGAGTGCGTGACATGTGCCAAAATGCTATAATCCCACGCTTTGAATCATCAGCAAATCCATTTTTTGCCAAATTGAGGGAGGGACTTGAGAGCATTGACAAATGCATCTCGTGTATAAAAGCATTTTCCGGGACAACCTGCAGGGGCTTCACTCTTTACGACGTCACTAAAGTGGGGCATCACAATATTGGCCACATACGCACCATTTCTTTTGTTATGAATTTCAGACTTTTTGTGGAAATGTTCAATCTGAGATGTTGATAAAGTTATGATGAAATCACAAGCAAGAAAATAAACAAGAGAATAAAGAAGAAAGGAACACCAGATTTATAGTGGTTCATCCAATCAAGCTCACGTCTACTTTTGAGATCTCAGCAGTATTATTTCAATCAATAATAATGGAGAAATTCAAGAAGATCAACAACAATAATAAGGATTTAACCTTACGGCCTCCCTATGCATACCGATAAAATAACACCAATCTTTGATATATGTCTCCAAGGAAAGACTAACTGCCTTCCAATGTATATATATATCCCAAGATTATCACTAATCTATGATATATACTTCCAAGGAAGAACTTTCACGGGTACCAGATCTATACTAACGGTTTACAATATCAAGCTGTAGCTTCCAAGATCACCCAAAACATTGACGTTCTTGCCGACTTCGAAGGCTCCTAAAACGTTTAACCAGTCTTCTTTCTTACACAACTTACTGCGTATGGTGTGCTCACTATCATCACTCATTATACAAGGTTGTATATAAGGCCAAGAGTCTTGTTCCTAGTCTAGCCATGATTCTCAGACTAGAAGTACAACTAAAACTCTTCTTATTTCAGTTTCTTTGTCTAACAATGAGTGATCTAGATTATTCTAATTAAAACAAATTACAATCAAACTCACTTCATAGTTTAATACAAATTCTAATTTGTTTTAATTTTAATCTAGAAACAAATTCTCTATTGCCTAATATTCTAACAAGACAAAAACACACATAACATCTTTTGAGTTGATGTATCAAGTCGTCCACTTTCTGCATGTAATCTATGAGCCATAGATATTTCTGGCTAATTTATTGTTTGACTTTCATATATATCCATCTTACCACCCACTTGATGATAGATTCTTTTGGTGTACAAAATTTTGTTTATAAACTCTGAATGTGTAGTATTCTTTTTATTGTTTTGAAAAAAATGTATATAAATATTTGACGGGTAATACTAGACTTACAACATTTATACAATATAAATTTTACAATATGACGTAGTAGCCTATATGACTAAAATTCATTGAAGGAGGAAAAAATAAAAATGGATGAAAAAAATTACATCTTCAATAAGATTTTGCTACTTAAGCTATCACGTCATATTGTAAAATTTATGTTGTATAAATATTATAAGTTTAACATTATTGATATTTAACACTCAGGTGTAAGTGAAGTGTGTCGATACTATGGCTTCATAGACTATCATGTATAATAGTTATGATGTTGCTACAACTTGTAATATATCTGCCACTTGATATCATGGCATTCGAACATGATCATTGAAATAACTTCAATAGCTCTCTTCTCTTTCTTATATATTATTGAACAAGGAGAGGTTAACTAATTTTAAGGATAGAAAAATTATATATGTTGGAATATTGAAAATCATTACCAACACAAACCCTAAATTTTAATATATGGATTAAAATGGGGCTAATTGAAAGTCATTACCGGCCGCCCATTTGGAATAGAGACACACACAACACACACACATATAGACACATAGAATTGCACTGCTAATAGAATGATTAAATGAAATGAATTGTATCGAAGTAATATGATTTAATTAAGAAATGAATATGCATGATAATTAATGAGTAAAGTAAATATATTACTTCTTAAATTAACATTACATTACTTGAAATAGAAAATCCAAAATATCAACTTAAGAAATATAATATTACGGAATAAATTAAAAGGTAATGAAATAACTTCTACATAAACATGACAAGAACTTTATTTTTACTTTATTGAAATATCTGCTTAAGAAAGAGCTCTTAGGTTCACCATGCTATCTACCGAGTAGTACTAGATAAAAATTAACTGTAGTTAGAGATCAACACGATCATCTTTATTAATATCATATAATGGACTTAATATCTTTAGCAAAAAGAAAAAGAAAATTCCTCATTAACGATTATACTATCATCTTTTACAAGATTATAATAATTAATTTTCCATGTTCTATTTAATTCATTCTTTCACACACACACACACACACACACAGAGATCACACATTTTTTTATTTGAGTTTGTCTAAACTCAGAAACATTGCATACATATTATTTTAATATCTATATGTGATTAAAATATGTGTCATCTTATAACTGTCATATTTGCAAGAAAAATGGGCTATGGCAACGCGCATTTCGTGTTGCTAAAACCTTTTCGCAACGCGCAGACGCATGTTGCCGTTCTTGCTACTGCGGAAAGTCCTTCACTTTTAGCAACGCGCACATGCATGTTGCGAAAAATGATTTTGCACGTTGCAGAATATCTTTTGGCAACATGCATTGCATGTTGTTGAAAGACAGACCAAAAGAGTTTCAGCAACACGCATTGTGCGTTGCTGTAGACATCAATGGCAACGCGCATTGCGTGTTGCAAAAAGATTAGAAGTAATATAATTTCAATAACATGCATTGAGCGTTGCTGTAGACCTCAATGACAACGCATATTGCACGTTGCGAAAAGACCAAAAATATATAGTTTCAGCAACATTCAATGCGCGTTGCTATAGATTTAAGCATGTGAGTTTTAGCAACATTCGCATGTTGCCATTTACTTGTTGTAGAAATATATTGTATTTATAATTAAATACCCTTTTTATTAATATGTATTACCTGCTCATTTTTAATTATACAAATTGGTATATAAATTATCTTAGAACACATAATATATAATAAATGTACAAATTTTGTATTATGTTAATATTATCACAAATATTATTAAAAATACAGGTACTTATAATTAATATATAATACAATTCTCAATGACTTAAAGAAAATGAAATCAAGTAAAACATACTTAAAGCAAAAATTTGTACATAAGCAACAAAATCATCATCTTCTTTTAGCATCTCGATTGATGAACTTTTCAAACAAACACTAACAAAGCCTACTCAAGCAACTTCAAAATGTTACATATGCAATGGGCGTTACAATATTCTGGAACAGTTTTCTGAATTTACAGTTCAACCCTTGCTGTTGGACAGTTATAGAATTTAGCATTATCACCCCTGCAGAAAATAGAAAAAGAAATCAACATTTAATCATTTAGATTCATAAATAAGTTTATATAATCACTAAGTTTATATAATCACGGCATGAAAATTCCAAAAATCAACAAAGGCTTCTGAGAACAGAAATCACCTCTGAGTACACTATATGCTTTGGAACTGTGTAGATGCAAGCTCGATGGAACTCACCAAGAACAAGATCCATAACATGTGGGACCTGATTCACAGATTATTGACATAATCACATAATCATAATAATCTTGAATATACTTTAAAATACAGAAATCAACATGAACATTATGAATATATTTTGTGACCCGGTTTGACTCCGTTGCCCTACATTCTTGACCTTTTATCCTATGATTGTTTAAATCACTCTCTAGATATGGCCCACTGCAGGGCTAACCAATTCAATGATCATAGAAATTTACTTGATATATGTAAGAATGAGTAAGTTTTTAGGAACCTCCCATGAAATGGAGGAACATCTAACCCGCTAACAAAGGTATTATCTTTAATGATTTATCATACACTCGTTATGTATTAGAAAAAGAGAAAAAAAACAAAGAAAACTTACACTTTTTATGTTAAAAAAGGAAATAAACTAAACATACTATACCTGTGATGTAACCAAACCAATGACATAACCACATGCAAAAGCGGCATTATCAGGGCTTTCACAATGGGAGACAACATGTAATATTAAAATTAGTAATAATATCATAACAAATTTAATACTTCCCATGACCTATTAACAGAAAAAATTTGCAAGTAGAAACTAATAGTTTGAATGACTGATTACCTTCTTCGCAAAAGCTGCAATGCTGATGGATTGAGGACAAAGAGGATTGTTGAAAATCTTAATGATTTCAGTTTCTTTTGTTCTGCAAAAAGTATATAAGTTTTACTAAACTTAATGTATACACATGTCTAAGAACTCCAAAGTAAATACAAATTAGCACCCATCTTACTTGACATTGTCTTTTGTCCCCCTTATCAGCCTGGAAATATGCCTTTCATGGCTACTGAAATCCTAAAAATAACTTACAAATAAATAATTGAAACAGAATTTAATCCAGATCCATGGAAAGGTCCAAAGAAAATCCTAGGACCTAGAATTAAAGCTTTCAAAATTTGATATGTATTTACATAGCAATACCTGATTTGAGCTCAGAGTCAATGATTGGTTTTTTTATCATACTCTTTTAAGATTATGTAGTCTTTTCCGCTCCATATTTAGTGCAATTTCCGCAGCTCTGAGTTTGTTACCTTCCATCATCAGATGAGGGAGAATCTTAGATGAAAATGAGGGAAAATTAGATGAAAATCTAAGGAAAACATCCACTTGGCACAAGTATTAAAAGAAAATTTTAACACATGCAACACACACACACACACACACAGAGAGAGAGAGAGAGAGAGTGAAAGGATAGTTATAAGAAAATTATTAGAAAGATGAAGTACCCGCTGATTGTGATATCTTTGTTCTGTCAGATTTATCTCCCTTGGATTGAGCATTCATAATTACAGAACTGCCTTCCATTTGGTTTCCTGGGGTTTCATCTTGAGACACTCCATCAGTAATCCTTTTAGAAGTTTCAGCAGCTTCCTTTTCTGCAGCTTCTTTTGCTCTTCTCTCAGCTTCTGCAGCTCTTTTTGCTTCCTCGGCTCTAAGTTTAGCCTGCATCCAAGACACATATCTGCATAATTTTTTTTTCTACCACATGTTCCTAAATAGTATCTATATTAAATTTTATTGGATCTACTTTGCCAAAGAGATCAGAGGAAACAATAAAAGGGCAAAAACAGGCCAGCATGCTCATTACAGGTCCCATAAGAGAGACACAATTGACTGAGACGTGAGACAATATTATAAGCAAATATAATATCACATAAATATCCAAAAACACAATATATTTTTCAGTCAGCGGGTTTATGGGACTGCATAAATGCATTTAACTGAAGCAAAATATATGTAAATTGGGTTGGACATTTGGTGATAACCAAGTTTGCAAAGTCATTAAAGAAGCATTTACCAAAAAGAAAAATGTGATATAATCTATAGCAGATGAAAGCATACATACGCGAGAGAAAGCCATTGCCTTGTAAACCAAAAACTAATAATATAACTCGTTAACCACACAAAAAAGTTACCAATAGCAATAATATCTAACTGCAGCCAAATGAAAACTGTAACTCTAAATTTTTAATAAATTAGTATGTTGATAAGCCAAAGCAATAGACCTCTGCCTCTGCTTTAGCTTTCTCTTGGCGTAGTTTTTCTTCTTGAAGTGCCCTTTCCTTTCGCCTGGCCTCTTCATAAGCTGCATCGCTTCTTATTTTCCTTTCTTCTATTTGTGATTAATTTGAGTTCATGGTCCCGCTGGATAGTAGTCAAATGATCATCAAATGCTTCTGCACTATAGTATTTTGGGGATAAAATGTCAGATAGCAAGTCCTGAATTTCAAGTGATTTTTAAATATTAATGCGGTATCTCACTTCTTATCTCGGCATCAAAGACACATAGCTATCAATCATGACAGCCATGCTCTCTGCTCCTCCGTTTGTCTGCTTGTCCCGGAACAGAGAGAGTGACACAGAAGTGCTGTGCTGCGAGTAAGGATGGCCGAAGCTGGGAAGGCTGGGTTGGGCTGCCAGATTTGCGGAGGCGAGTTGGCCACGAGAGGTGCTGCGAGTAAGGATGGCCAAAGACTGTCAATGGTGGAATGGAGACCAGTTAGACGAGAGTTGATGAGTGATGACTGTGAAGATGGTGGAGACGAGGCGACTGACTTAGGGATTTTAGGATTAATACATTTACAAGACTTTGGGCTGAATAACTATGATTTTCTTTATATAGTCTAGTAAACTCTCAGGATATCCTACTGTATTAAACTTTATCCCTATCACCCCTATAAACTTTTATAAGTTAATTTTTTTTTTCATATACACCCTTATATTATGTGAGGCGGGGCGATGGAGGTGGCGGTGGCGACAGAACAATCACGAAAGTGACTGTACGGAATGCAATAAAAATTAATTTGGGAAAGCTATTTTCATTTGTTTTAATAAACTCTTATTTTATTAAGCTAAAAAGACGTCGTTTCCTTGTAATTTTAAAAAAAAAGGAAACGATAAAAACGACATCATTTAAGATACTTTGTCATTCTAATATTTAACCTAAATATTTATCTAACTATATTAATCATAAGATAACATTATTTAAATAAAATTATAATCACATTTCTTTAATTTCTTAACATTTATTTAAATAAATGTTAGAAATCACTATAGTTTTAAATAATTTTAAAATTTCAATAATTTCATCTATTTTAAGTTCTTAAAATTTTTAATATTCAAAAAATTTAATTTTAATGAGCTAAAAATTAAATAAAAAATTAATTAAAAATTATAATAAGACATTTCGCAACGTGCAGGTACGCACGTTGCTAAATTTAATAGTTTTGGCAACGTGCATTCTCTGCACGTTGCGAAATGATAATTTTCGCAACGTGCATTGCTTGCACGTTGCTAAAAGTGAATTTCAGCAATCTTTCGCAACACACAAAAATTGCGCGTTGCGAAAAGCAACATTCAGCAACGTGCATAAGCGCGCGTTGCGAAAGCTCTGTTGTCATAGCCTATTTTTCTTGTAGTAAGAAATCAATCATATCTATATATGATCTTTTGCATTTTGATTTTGTTAAAATTATATCATGTTAAAGACAACCTTGGCCCATAAGAATAAAACATTTGATTAGCTCTACGTTTAAAAAATAAAAAATAAAAAATAAAAAAAATCAATGATTTATACTTTAACAAAGAAACACCTACCTTAGTGAATTAACTATAAGGAAGTTATAATTCAATATAACTGTATACTCAAATATTGATTCAATAAATAAACGTTTACGAATTTTTATTAAAATAATGTCATGTATCTCAAGTTTAAAATTATATAAAGGACAGAAAATATTTGTTTACATTACAGTTTTCATGGTATTGCAATTTGCATACATATCCAGCATATGTATAAAAAACAACGATTATTTAATTTGCTAGATTAACATTTCCTTGAACTAAGCAGTCATTCCAAATTTTGTTGCTTTTATTAACAACTTATTTGCTATCAGCTTCAGGGTTGTTAGCCAAAAGCATTGTCAGAAGAGCATCCTGGCAAGCAGGTCGAGCAGCAAGAAGCTCTTCGAAGCAAGGATCACCGGGAAAAATTGGTACCCCAAGTCCAACTTGTCCGCCGATATAAAATGAACAGCTGGCACTGGACTTTGATGCACATTCCTCGAAGTATTTGCGAACCTCCAATGACTCTAGAGGCAAAGCTACCTGCATTGTGCTGCTTCTTGATCCTCCAAGCTACGAGCGGCGAGCACAGAGGAAGATGTCAATAGTTGGCTAAGAAATATGAAGGCAAGCATAAATGGGTAGCCATTCTTCATGAAGCTTGCCATGATTGGTGTTAAGTTGATATTTTATGTGTGTGTTGTGCTATGTTGGTATATTGGGATAAGAAGGAAAGTTTTTGCAATGAAGTACTTGAAGATAGACTTGTTATTTATAGGATGTGAGTTATGGTTTATAAATATTAATTTAGAAACGTATGTGTTAATTATGCTCTATGTATTATGGATTTAATCAACTTAAATGTGTACTTAATTTGATTCTAATAAGCTGTTTGCAAATGGCTTGGGAGTTATTGAATTAATCTTCTAGCATCTAAATAGGAAGTGGAGTTACGAAGGAACTAAATGTAATATTTAGTTGACATACTTAAGGCAGAGTCGGTTTAAGAATATTAGAAAGGCTATTTTGTTTTTATGGCATCAATTTTTTTTAACTTTTTTTTTTGGTTTTTGTTTTTTTATGTTTTAAACACGAAACTAAACAAGTTGAAAACAATATTAAGAAGTAAACAACTACAATAAATTATAAAAATATACAAAAACTTCTAAAAAAATAGCCTTACTTTAAAGTTTATTTTCAAAAGCAATCTTGTTTTAAAAATTTTTCATGTCATAGCACTATGTTCTAGAGTTCTATAGCTGTGATCTACAATTTATTTTAAAGATTTTTTTTTTTGAAAACACCCTTAGAAGTAAGACTATTTTTTAAAATTTTCTAAAAAACATTTTTGATTTTTCTATTTATTAATTGTTCTTTACTAATAATTTAATTATTTTAAGGATAATTACATAACGAATTAATTCATAATGAGAGTTCAGCAATAAAAAACAATCTATATTTATAAATGACAAAAAGTCATTGTTGTGTCTCATTTTGACAACAGAATGGAAAAGACAAGAATAACCTTGATAGAAACGAGTGGATTGCAAAGCTACCCTTTCATGAGGAAATGATTGGAGTACCCTTTCAGCCACAACACTTCTACCATGATTTGGGGAGTTGGTCCATGTTGCCTCAAAATCGCCAGTTGATAGGAAACATGATGTTGCAGGTATATGATTGCTATTGCATATGAGGAAACAAGCCAAGGATTCCTGGAGGAAGAGTTGCGATGGGAACAAACAAAAGTATGAGGAATGGTGATTGATGGATTATTGATTCTAAAATGACAGGATCTAGACAGATATGGCTTTAACTATAAATAGATTGCAATAAGTGATTGAATGGAAGGGTTCTGTATCGGTCAAGATAGATTGACAACAAGTGACCAAGAAACCTGATTTTGGACACCAACTTGACTTGAATTTTCAGAAAAGCTAATCTTACGACGATCCCAAGTGTGGCAATTATGTAACCAAATAGTATACAAGTGACTAAATGATGCATTAGGGAGTGAGGAAGAATGGCTATGAAGACTTTGACAATCTGTTAACTGAACTATATAGGCTGATTTTGATATATAGGGCAGTGTTTAAGATGACTTTGATGAGCTACACTGTTTAAGCTTGGGCTAATGACAAAGCAGGCTTTGATAAAAAAAAAAAAAGAATTTGTAAGAAGGAATGGCCGCAAAAGTTGTGACATAACTAATATGTGTAAAACAGCTTGACCACAACTTTAGGCTGAGACTTTATGTGTGGGATTGACTGATGATCCATGAATGTGGTGGTTGGGTCTTTTTATAATAGAAGAGTGAGTGTTTTAGTTGAAATTAACTAGGCTAAGATAAAGATAAAAAGGATAATTATCACATAATTATCACCTATTATCCTAAATCATAATATTATAAGACAAGAGCCCGGGTTATCTATTTAGGATAGTTATAATACAGGATAATGAGGAAAAAAACCTATCCTAAGAACCTTTTATCATTTTGGCCCCTTAGCCTTAATTGTTAATGACTAAAGTACCCCCATGTGGGCTTTAGGTTCAACAAATTGGGCTAAATGGGTCTCATACTCCCTATTTGTGCCAACCAGACCATAGCCCCTGCTAAGAACCCTATAGGTGGTTTGGGTCCACTTGGCCTATGTCAAGTTTAGATTAAATACAAAATGGCTATAGATTTAGATATAGATTCAGGCTTGGATTGAGTTCACTGAGATTTAGCCTTGGGCTTCAAAATACTATGAACCATAGCCGAAAGAGGCAGACTAAAATTGTTATAGACAGAATTTGCACACTTACAAATAGATGCTAGCCAATCTTTATATGTTGGGCTATCAAATCCAGAGTTCAAAGGCCTTTTACTAATTGTATTGAATTGCCATGGACTTTACATGTTGCATCAATTTTATTGTTCGTAGAGTTTGTATGTTACAGGTATATTATTTTATAGTCCGTAGACTTTACATGATGATGGCCTAAATAGGCTACAAGAGCTTGTTTGGGCCCATATCGTCGAGCCATTAGGCTCTGAGCAAAATCGAGCATAAAAAGTCAGATAATTAACTACTATCATTTTTAGATATGATTATAGTAATTAATATTCCATACGTTTTTTTAATTCATTTTTTAATTGAGGTAGGGGTAGTTATACTTAAATAGTTTATAAAAATGATTAGATCCTTCTTTGGATGAGTTTTTCTAAATTTCAAATTCAAACCATTATACATACATACATGCATGCATGCATAAATACATACATATGTACATATATATATATATGTATGTATGTATGTATGTATATATATGTATATGTATATATGGAAAGAGATATTTTAACGTAATTTTCTATCTATTGATCTCACGAATGGTTGAGATTGAAAATCAAAATGTTGTATTTAATGTTGCTAACTCATCAATCATATTAACCATTGGATTTCAAAGATGAAGAGTTAGAAATTTGTATCTTTTTTTGTGTAAAAAATAATTTCAAGAGATTCCTTCGCTGCATCCATATATGAATATTGACATTTGTTTAAACTTTCAATTTCTCTTATTATAACGAAAGCAATGCTACTTTTTTAACCAATTCGATAATTAAGTCCTTCTAAGCTGAGGTGGCAAAAAATTTAGTAGAGTAAAAACCAATAAAGGAAATTACAATCCATGATATAGTAATTATATCTCCATTAGGGATTTGCCACTCAGATTGTAAGGAGTTCATTGTAAATATAGAATTATTCTTATAAAGTAATGCTACTTTTATAAACTCTATACACAAACTCATGTATACAAATTGTTGTTGCATAATTCATTTATTACTCTAATCATCTCATGATATGTTAGTTTGTATGCAAATGTATATACAAAAAGTTTGTAAGACTCACGTTAAATGATTCAAATTAATAATGTTATATATGTCAAGCATAAAGTTATATAAAGGATGGATTGAGATACATAAAATTATATAAAGGATGGATAATATTTATTTAATTGTAGTATTCATGATATTGCATACATATGTTTAAATGGCATATGTATGAAAACAACAATTATTTAATTTGGTAGATTAGCATTTTCTTGATATTCTAAACATTCTTCCCAAACTTTGTTTCTTTTAATCAAAACTTCTTTGATATCAGCTTCAGGGTGGCTACGCAAAAGCATTGTGACAAGAGCATTGTGGCAAGGAAGTCCAGCATCGAGAAGCTCGTTGCAGCAAGGACCAGGATATGGCGCTCCAATGATGATTCCTCCGTAATAAAATGCACAATTGACGCTAAACTTTGATGCACATTCCTCTAAGTATTCACGAACTGCCAAAGGCACAGGAGGCAGTGGAGGCAGAGCTGCCTGCAGTGCTTCTGCTTCTTGATCTTCCAAGCTACGAGCGGCGAACACGGACAAAGAGGTCAATAGTTGGCTAAGAAAGATGAGGGCACCCATGAAGGGGTAGATATTCTTTATGAAGCTTGCCATAATGGGTGTAAGTTTATATTCTATCCAGTTCTCTATTGTGATTTGCTGGTATATTAGGGTTGAGATGAAGCCTTTTGAGTGAAGTAGAATGGTCGAACATAGACTTGTTATTTATAATAGGATGTGAATTACGGGTTTGAAGATTTGGAAACTTTTGTAAGTTAATGCTTTATGTATTCTGAAGTTGATCAAATGTAAGTAATTGTGTTTTTAATAAGTTTTTCAGTGGTTATAAAAAGGTCAATTGGGAGTTTTTGAATCTTATATTGCCTTAAAACTTAGAAGAGAGGGGTTATAGGCGGAGTAAATGTAAAATTTAGTAGTTAGTTAAAAATGTCGTCTCTTTCTCTTATAACAGATTAAGCGTTTCTCATTAAAAGCTCTACATTAAAAATGCCATTAACGAGAATTGTATAAAGAAAGTCACTTGAAGAAAGATGAATAATGCTCTGGTAGTAGTGACGGGCCTTTTTTTCCCAATCTCGAGCAACTTCTATAAAATCCCATTATTGATATATGGACGACGATGAAGGAAACTCCCAACATACCTCAATTTATTTGCAAACTTTTTATATGATTCTTGTGGATCAAATATGATTCTTCAATTAGCTGGAGACAGTCTGATGTTTCCGTAGTATTGAAATAAAATGACTCCAATTGAATCTGAAAGTCGTAACTCATGCATAGCCAAATACGCTCAAGAAAGTTTAAAGGTAAAATACAGCAAAAATAAGATAATATTCACCGCACACTTCATTACTTACATCGCATGGGCAAGAGCACCAACCCTTATGTGGAACATGAAACAAAGCTTATCAAGCTCGATATCACATGCATAGGGTTAGAGTGTTTCTTTGCATGCATTTCAACCCAACACTGCACAAATAAAGGAGGTGGACTTTGCATAGATTTCCCTGTTATGCAAGTAACTTCAACTATAAATAGACCATATTTTATGAAAGCGATCAGCCATTTGTATCATCTTTCTAGAGGCCATGTAGGAATTTACATTCCGTTCAACATGTAGCTTGGATGAAATTTGCAGGACAGAGGACAATTCGTGGTATTTCGCCGGTGGATCTGGTGCACCCTTTAAGCGAGACTCACACCTTGTAAAACATATCCTTAACAATGATTATAATTCAATGTGTATTTATCCAATAATTCAATATTATGCCATGATTTTGTAAAAAAAGTAATTGGTACCATGGAGCCGTCTTCTTTTCGGCCAGTATCATTCATACAACTTTATATCTTGATCCACAATATTGAAGGCGGTAAGTTTTTGTCAATAAGATGATCGATTTATACATATTATTTTTATATTTACAATAAAACCTCGATGTAAAGGAACCATCTTAATAAATTAGTAATCTCGGGTGTATTAAATTAATAAATTCGTTAAATGCATAAGATAATTTTTTTTTCAAACCTTTTAGGGTCTAACAAAAATATAAATTAATAATTGATTAAATACATAACATAAATAACATATAAATTCATAACGTTAAGGTCATGATTTTTTCTTAGAATTTAGTTTTGCAATTCCGCTTTTCTTTTTTTCCAAAAAACACATCTAAATTTTTTTTTTAAATCTAAACTAAACTTAACCTCATTCTTAATTTTTTTTCCAAAGCTTGCACATTTTTGTTATATATTTTTCATATTGTAGCAAATAGTTATTTAAAATTATAATTGTTTGAATGATCTCTTTTGAAAAATATTTGTTAAAATGCAATTATGATTTGAATTATCATGATTATTATGAGTCGGCATATTCATTACTCCTTCAATAATTTTTTTGTTAGTAAGTGATTCCATCACTGCATTTTTTTCTACTAGTATAAATCAAAATGTGCTCAGCATAAATTACATTTCATTTTCATTAGTAGGCAATTCCATCACTACATCATTTCCTACCAGAATAAATCAAAATATGTTAAACATCAATTGTATTTTATAATGTAGAGCATAAATGACTTCATCTAATCTATTAACTTTTGACTATATTGATATATTTTATTTTTATTTAGAATACATACATGAATCTTCGTAGAAAAAAGTACATTACAAATAATTAAAACATAAAAATATTCCTAAATTAATAACTAATTATTTATTAATGAATAAATAACCTCGATAAAATAATAATTGGTCATAATCCTAACAGTACTAATTTATCAAGATTTCAATGTGTTATGATTAAAATTGGTTTCATCTTATAACTCTCATAGTTTACATAAAAATCAATCACAACCTAGATTTTATGCAGTCAGGGGTCAGTTGCCTAGGACCCCAAAAAATGGAAGGCCCCAAAATCTTGAAAATCTGTTTTATATATTATATTAATTTTATTTTTTATAATTGTTTTAAAAATTTAATACAAGCAAATAACTCCACCTCACCCACAAAAGCAAACATTATACTTTATCTTTAATATAACTAATTTATTAACTCGACCTCATTATTATGAATATAAATAAAATAAAAAATTAGGCCCCGTTAAACAAATCTTATACAATTTTTTTTCAATAGGGCCACCATCTAATTATTGTAGCTTTTTTTTATTGTTTGCTGTTAACTCCATCAAGATTCCTTATTCTCTTTCTCATTTTACCGTTTTCTCATTCTTCACAAGTTCACAACTCTCACTTTCCTTTTGTCAAACATTTTTTTTCCTATTATTTTTCATTTCCAAGCTACATCGAGATGTCCAGAGTAGTGATCTTCCTTTAAGCTTTCTAGTCTAACCAAGTTGAATGCAGTTGCAATTTTATAGCTTCTATTATTAAATGTTTTAATATTTTTATTAATTTTAGATTATTGTCCATATTATTAATTTATTCATATTTTTATAGTTATTAATTTATTTATTTATTTATAGTTATTGTTTATTTTGTATTTCATGCTTATTTTTCATCTATTTATAGTTTTTATTAATTTTGTTTACTACCAGAAAAATTAAAGTCTTTGAATGATGATTGTTTGAGAAATTTTTGTCTTAATTTAGAACATGTTTTGCAATATGATATGTTTTCGAATATTTATATATTAAATTTATTTTCATAACTTCAGGTTTTAAAAGAAATTATACAAGATAAAAAATTACTCCAAAAATACAAAACTAGATAAAAAAGAATTATATATTTTTTCAAATTCTTATATTGTTTAAAGAGTATTATTAACAATATCCATAATAGTTGCTTCAATAGAACAACACTTTTCAAAACTAAAATTAATAAAAGAGTAATTCTAGACTTGTAACATTTATATAATATGAATTCTATAACCTGAAATGGCAGTCTACATGATAAAAATTCATCGGAGAATTAAAAAAAAAAAAGAAAGTATGAGGAAAGTTATATTTCTAATAAGATTTTGCTACTTATGTTATCTTTTCATATTATAGAGTTTATACTGTATAGATGTTGTAAATCTAACATTATTATTAATAAAATCATATCTACAAGAAACTATATTATAGCACAAATTAAATGGATTAGTTTTATTGTCTCTTGAAAAAAATATTTAAAAAACTTGAATATAAAGATTTAATTAATAATTTTGCATTTTGAAAGACAAGAAAAATTAATTTTAGATAAAATATACTTTTTAAAAAAATTAAATTTATAATTATTTTAATTAAATATTAAAAGTCCGGTTTATAAATTTCATCTAAGGCCCGCAAAACCCATTTCATCTTTCGGCCCAAAAGCCCTTCGGCGGCCCTGCATGCAATTTGCATTTTTTAACCTGTAGGCCATGAAGAGACCCCTATTTAAGGTATGTAAGGTCAAAATTTTTGATGCCAAGATTACTTCTTAAGAAACCCCTAATTTGGGTCAGTTTCAAAATTCTCCAAACTATAAGGGCATTTAGAAGCGAGGGAAGGACTGATGCGAGCCATAAAGAGAAGCAAGATTGCAAGAAGTGTTACTTTGCCGAAGGACTGCATATCACTCATCATCGCCTTGACCACGCCTCGAAATGCATGCAAATGCTCACTGGTTTCTTGTTCTTTTAAAGAAGGTGCAGACTCAGATGCTGTCTGGGAGAAGTTTCTGCCAACCGATTACCAGGAGATCATTTCGAGGTCCGCCTCTGCGGAGTTGCTGAGTGCTGGCTTGTCCAAGAAAAATCTTTTTTTCTCTCTTTGCTACAACACAATCCTCATCAATGATCGCACTATGGTAATGTAGTTGAACAAGTTCATATTTTTATACATATTTTCTCAGTGTAAGTCTTGCTTTATTCATTTCAATGTTGTTGAATCTTGAAATTTATAGTTGGAAAGTCTTGATTGTCTTGATCTTAAAATTGTTGCAAAAATAATGCACTCTTGTATAGTTGCATCCCTTTTTCCAAATTGTGCAAAAAATTACAATCTTGTTTTACAGGTGCATGTTTGGACTATCATCTTCAAAGAGATAGTTCCTTTCAGTTTTGGTTCCTCTCTTTTTACCAGTTTGTTCTGTTATGTTTGAAACTTACAGAGTTAATATTTTATTCCAAATGATAATTATTTCCTTGGAGATCAGAGAGCTGGAAAATTTTTAGTGTAGTTAACTCATTTATTAAATTTTAAGTTTAGTTTAATTGATTAATTACGAGTAGGAAAGTGTCCTGTTTTGAACATCTTCAACTGTAGATCTAACGTGTCATCCTTTGACGCAGAGTTTTGCATTAGATACAGAGAATGGGAAGAAATGCGACATGGTTGGGATTAGAAAGCTAGTTTTTATGGAAGGAGAAAACTCTGAATATTGGAATTTCTCACGTTTGCCGGAATCCAGGTGTGTTCCGTTCCCCAACTTCGGTGAGGAAGTTATGCCACCCAACTATGGTACGTTTCGTTGATCTTCTAAAATTCTTCCAGTCTTCCAATAAACCTCATAGCGTATCTTTGTTGTTAATGTAGATATTGATAAATCCTCGCATTGTTTGTTTGCATGTGTCAATCCATTTGCAGGTTTCATGAAGTGGCTCAACTTCATATTGTGCGGTGGTTTATGGTCGAGGGAAATATGGAGACAAATATGTTGTCCCCAGACACCACCTATGTCGTTTACCTTGTCTTCAAGTTTGCCAATTATACACGTGGGTTTAAAAGTAGAACTTTTCAGTCCGGTGTCTATTCTGAAGGAGGAGATTATGAGGAAAGAAGCAATATGATACTGGATCCTCCAGACAGTATTCCCCAACTAGCTCAAGAAAGAGGAGGTGGATGGTTGAAGATTGAGTTGGGTGACTTCTTCAATGAAAATGGTGATGATGGAATCCTGATGTTTACTCTATTTGATACTGATAGATCCAGCATTAAACGTGGCATCTTTATTGAAGGAATTGAGCTCAGGCTGAGAAATGCTACATAGATAGAATATCACCTTTAACGTAGACATATTTTTATGATAAGCAAGTTGATTTTGATGTTAAGATGTAGTCAATCTTTGTTGTTGTGCATAAAGTGCGAATTATGATGATTACCTAAGCTGATTGACACTCTTTAGTATCACCTTACACATCTTTACTTGGTGATGAAGGTTATCTGGACTATTCCACGGCTATAATTATCATTATTTGAAAAACCAGTAACCATTTAGGAAGTTATTAGGCGGCCTCTGTTCTGTTTCTCTGAGATTCTAAGCGGTATTGGATCTAGTAGTTTTTCATATCACAATATGAATGTTAGAGCACTACAGATCAGAAATTCTTCCCGCATAAATTTACTGAAGTTCCCTTACACTTATAAAAATGTGGATCTCTCGATATGTTTATATATTAAATCAAGGAAAATCTGGAAAAACAAAAAGCTTCTGGAGTATAACCAAATTGACCGATGGTAAATAAGTACAGTGATTTACTGGCTTTGAGTCAACTCAAATAGTTAAAGTCTTTAACATGGCTGCTTCATGAACACAGAGCCTCACAATCATACAATAGAAATAGTAACAAATAAGAAGACAGTATTGGCCAATGCTTATCCTTCCCACTTAGCATCTTCAAAAGCATAATTAACTATGGTTTGTCAAATTAGAAAAGCACCTAGGAGAATTATGTTGCTCGACGAAAAAGTGAGTGTCATATTGTAATTCTCAAGGAAGAAGTAAGCTCTAGCTAATGAATGTTTTTGCAAGAAGCACAATAACGTAAAAATTAAACGACATAGTAATTCTCACAAAAATACATTCCCAAGTCAAATTCAATTAACAAAGTCGATCATGAACGTTAGATTTTCTCTCTAAATATAATTAAAGCGTCAAAATGCCAAACATTGTAAAATAGGCATACTAATATAATGGGCTAATGCCAACTTCATTTTACTCAAATCAGTTGCTTCATCGATCCAAGGTACATAATCTGGCCATATATAGCGGGTATAACTCAGCCAAGTTGTTGGAATATAGCTCGCAAGGATAAATAAGAGATTGCATAATTTCAGCACCAACGCTATGTACTACTAATAGGTGACGATTCTGAAATCAATGAAACTTAGCACGAGAGATTTGGCCCAGTATCAACCCCAAATTTGCTACAATACTGTTGTACAGCATAACTCCATGCTGAACCTTATCAGGTGCTTGGTTATTACATTCAGCTTGACCATTAATTGCTTTAATTGTTGCACCAAAACCTTGGTTCACGACCGTGTGGACATTAGTCTCGGACCGAGCTGGCTGCTGCTCATTGGGCCAGCTCGGCTCGCTGCATGGCGCAGCGTATGCACAGAAGAACCTCCCGAGTTTCGGAAGTTTGCAGTCGACTCGTGTTGACTAGCTACAGTTGTATACGTTTTTTATAAAGGTCAAAGGGATGTTTTAGTGTGTAATATTGAGTTTTAGATAAGCTGGTAATTACAGTATATATACATAGGTGCTCATAATGTATTTATAAAAAATTGTTCTAGTTGAAGGGTATTTAACTTAAATTTTTTAACTTAAAACTATAAATCAATGAATGATCATTCAGCGCATATGATCTAATAATAGGGATAAAAATTTTTTAAAAAATTATATTTAATAATACTAACTCATTAACAATCTCATACACTAGATACGTGAGATAAATGCTCATTAATGATGTCTAAAAAGTTAAAAAAATTTAAGTTAAAATATCTCTTCCTAGTCAAACACATCCAATGATTGAGAACAATGGAGTATATGAGCTGAATCAAGAACATTTTGTATATATCATTACACATTTTGTATGCAATCCAACTTCATTTTTCAAGAACATTTTGTATTTATCCATACACATAAAATGTCATAATGCCAGACATTGTAAAATAGACAAACTAATAAGATGTGCTAATGCCAACTTCATTTTTCTCAAACCTGCTTCTTCAATCAAAGGTACATAATAAATATGGCCCACATATAGCAGGGAATTTAACCATCGCAAGGGTATAAGAGATTACATAATTAAAACACGACGCTACGTGGTACCAACAAGGGGCGATTATGAAATATTGAGCTTAGCAACAGAGATTTAGCCCGGGATAAACACCAAATTTGCTATAATACCCTGTAGAGTGCAACATGATGCTGAACCTTAGCAGGTGCTTGGTTATTACATTCCGCAGCACCAGAAATTGCACTAATTGTTGCACGAAGGTCCATGACTGAGTTTAGATTGCTTATCCAGAACCCCAGTGATTTCTTGAACGCTAGAACAGGATCCTCGGCCACAGCTTTAGGAGAGTCTATTAAATTGACGTTAAGGGCGTCTCCAGCAAAGTGAGTGGACCGCAGCCATAGCAGAACTTGCCTTCACCACATGGATAAGTTAGGGAATTACAATAGTTGTTTGACTGATTATCCGCTTTTACTTTGCACATACCTGCAAAAACAAGAAATATAGTTTCATTATTATGTTCAATTTCGATGGAAAAAGATCCATATTTAATTTGCTTTCTACTCATGAATCAATCTCGATTATGAACAGCTGCATAAATGTTGAGTAAATATTTATTAATAGTATATGTCTAGAATACATAAATGTTAATTTTGTATGTTTCATAAATGTTAATGTTAAGTTTGTTAGTTTACCTAAAAACTTATGTTAGCAAGTGTGAGCTAAATAATAGTTTTATCGCATGTGGATCGAGGTATTAAAAAAAGGGCTTCAATACCATAGTAAGTTTGACTCTTTATCTGAAAGCTTAAATCAGTATCTATAGATTCAACAATATTTTTATTCTTCAATAATATAAAAGGGAAGCACAACTAAGAGAGAGAACTTACAACCAGTTTCTCGAGTGCCATGTGCCCAAAATGCTGCAATCTTGTGCTTTGAATCATTAGTAGTACTAGTTTTGCCAAATTGAGAGAAAGTAATCGAGAGCATTGAGGAAGGCACCTCAGGTATAGAAGCCTTTTCCAGGACAATCTCCTCCGGCTTGATTTTGAATCCCATCAAAGAACTCATGTGTCATAATGTCACTCACTGGAACGTCATTAGTGAGCATATAAAAGTCCCGCTTGACACCCATCACCACAACCAGTTTCTCGAGTGCCATGTGCCCAAAATGCTGCAATCTTGTGCTTTGAATCATTAGTAGTACTAGTTTTGCCAAATTGAGAGAAAGTAATCGAGAGCATTGAGGAAGGCACCTCAGGTATAGAAGCCTTTTCCAGGACAATCTCCTCCGGCTTGATTTTGAATCCCATCAAAGAACTCATGTGTCATAATGTCACTCACTGGAACGTCATTAGTGAGCGTATAAAAGTCCCGCTTGACACCCATCACCACAATAGTATGGATCAACGTAGCCACAGTAACTGAAATCGCCCATTGACTTTTAAATTAAATAAAAGCTTGGCCCAAGTGAATGTTATAGAGCAACCCAACCCATTAGATCAGCCCAGCCCATTTCCTTTCATTGTTTCTTGCATTATATTCACAATTAAATGAGAAACAATTAGAGAAGGGGAGAAGGAGAGGGGGGAGCTGAGAGAGAAGGGTAGGAGAGGCAAAAAGTGCATGCCTTTAAAGGAGTTTTTAAGAGCTTTTGAGGTAATTTCTTCAACTTTGACTTAAATTAAATGAAATATTATGATTTCTACCCATAAATATGCATTAAGAGAAGTTATTGACATTGAGAAAAACTTTTAGAGGGAGGAATTACAGAGAGAAACAGATTTACATGCTATTTTTAGGCTTGATTTTCTTGTATCTTGATGAGAATTTAAAATTTCCTTATTCAATTAAAAGGATTACTGAGTATTTTGGATTATACTCATTCATCCCATTTTACCCAATTTTTACCTAATTTTGAATTTTTGCATTTTCTTCTTACATATGTACTTTTACTGAAAATTAGTGAAGTTCCTAACCAGTTTTAACTCTTAGAAGCACCAAATGATGGATTTTCAGTTTTTGTGTTAATTTATCAAGTTTCCTACAAGTGAGAAGTGGGGGCTTTTGTCTAAAGATATGGTTTGGCGCTATTAAAAAGTTTTACTTGGCTTTTCCGTTCAATGAGACTGCGGTTCCTAGTCCATATTTGAATCCGATAGAGAAAAGGGTTACTACCTAAGTGGATCCACAAGACAGTGAGTGGGAAAAATATGTTTTTACCCATGTTTGAATCATAAATTATAAATTTCTATTTCTATAATATTAGCGAAGCTTTCTTACTTTTAGTACAGCTATATTTCTTTATTCTTGTATGAAGTATATTTTATAGTTTACCAAATTTTGTCTATTTGGTTTATTGGAAAAAACTATTTAATATTTTAGAGATTTAAAAGTAAAGAAAAATTTCTTAAATTTAATTTAAAATAACAATACAACTCTAAAGTAAATAATTGATTTTATGTTTTACTAAGATGGTACCCAACTCATTTAGATAGTAGACTTACAAAGGTCTTTGGGACCCGTTTAGACATATATAGAGGCTTTAGACTATGTGATCTGGGCGTTTAGCCCTTTGGGGATAGCTCTGCGTATGCATAGTATCAGTATAGCGATATCTTGGCCTCAACGATCCTAACCCCACCAAATCATGATCAGCTAGATTAGTTTGAGTACTTGATTAGTGAAACTATGATGATTTAGAAATTAGAATGTGGAATGGTTTTCATGAGATTTAGACGTTTAATACATTTATCATATTTAAATGTTGAATGCAAGTGGAAATGATTTAGAAGATTTTTATATTAAAATTTAGATTATGTGAAAGGCATATAAATTATTTAAAGATTTGCTTCCCCATTTCATATCTTTTCTAAGTAGTTTTCTAATTAATGTTAGTAAAGCATAATTTTAATCATTTAATTGTTATGATATATTATTTTATCTTATGCAAATTTTTATCTATTTTAATGCCTTTATCCCACTAACTGAGATTATACTCACTCTATTTTCTTTTTTTTTTTTAAACCCCTTTTTCCCACTAGAGATTGCAGTGTTTAGTGGAATACCAATAGCTACTTGAGGTTGGCTACTTGATAATGCTATGAGAGCCTTCTTTTTGATATTTTTTTTTTTCATTATCATAGATGATCTTTTGCATATGCGTATTTTTTTATATATTGTAGATCCATCAAGTATTTTGTTTTAGTTTCCTTTTAAAACTTTTGCTTACTCATCATGCATGAGTTTTTTAAGGAAACTTGCATTAAAATCCTAGTTGTAAACTTTTTTGATTTGTAAATTAATTATATTTGAGGTCAGAGGCCATATTTTGTCTTAGTAACTGTTTTGGGGTTACTCTTGTTTTATTAGAGGAACCAAGGTCCCAAAAAGGGAGTTAGTAGTTATGTAAATATTTTAGAAGTATTGAATTTTATGAACTTGGCAAGGTGATTATTCTAAAATGCAGGGGAGACTCTGTCAAATTTTCTTAAAGTAACATATTTCAAAAAGTTAAATTTTTCTAGCACAGTTTTAGGCACTATTCGCTCGTGTTAGCTAGGGGTGGGTCATGTCAACTAGGTATCAGAGTTTGGTTTTTAAGATTCTGTTAACTCTCTCATGTTTGCATATACATGGTTTTGTAATGATACAAGAAGCATTATATGTTGTAGGCATCATCATTAGCTAACATACAGGTAGGCGTCACACTTCAGCCATGGGCACACTGAACCAAACTGCAAATCCTCCACCACTACCACCACCTAAAGGTGAGGGGGAGAATGAACATAATTGTAGAGATGAAGAACAGTCAAATGCGAGAGGGAATGATAATAGGAATCATCATGATCCTTCTATCATTACACTCAGTAGATGGACTTGCTCAACTTGTTGCCACTACTACTCAAAATCAAGGTTGTGTTAGGGAAGAGAACACTATTGAGCGAGTTAGGATGTTGGTTGGTCAAAGCTTTGATGGTAATGTTGATCCTCTTACTGAAGAGGCTTCGTTAAGCAAGTTGGAGCGTATCTTTGGAGTTGTAGGTATTGATGAGCAGAAGTTGCTTTTTGCTTTATTTTTGTTGGATGGTGGAGCATACCACTGGTGGGAGTTAGTTCAGTATTGTTGATGAACACTTAAATATGTATGTTTAATAAGAGCTTAGTTCATTATATTGCATTAATAGTGTCATTAAATTTCTTAACTTAAGCATATTTGTAGTCTTTGCATCTTTGGAATTAACTTTCTCTTAATTTTGGTTTTGTTATAGGTTCGGTAAAATGGGCATAACTCTCTATTTATAGATCAGAATGGTACAATTCTTAATGTTTTCGAAAGCTGATTCAATTATCTACAGGATTGCATTTCACAAGCATAATCAAATTCGGACTCTTAGTGGACCAAAATTGGGCTTGAATTGAACCTATCTATAGTCTCGGCCCAGTCTGACCAGGCCTCAGTATTTGGACCGTATCTCTCAAAATACGTATCCAAATTGTGCAAATCAATATGTTCTAGAAACATGAGAGAAATATCTACAACTTTCATGAAGACATGAGATTAAAATTCTCAACATTTCAATGTCAAAATTGATGGTCAAAGTCGGTGCCTAATGATCCCAATTGTCAAAGATATTTACAACTAATATTTGACAATTATGCCCTTGTAATTTGACAAGTTTGCCCCTGGATGTATCTATAAATAGAGGTGCCTTGTGACCCATTAGGGCATCTTGGCCTTGGCTGGAACATTTTGGCTTTGGCTAGGATCTTGTATTGTGTTTTGTGTGTTTATGTTATTAATGAATTTCCTTTTTCTTGCATTTTATTTTCTTTCTATTATAATGTTCTTCTAATTTCTCTTTTGCTAAGGTGAAAGGGTGAAACCCTTGATATGAGAATAAGGATTCTCTAACCCTTAATATGTGCTTAATAATCTTAATCTTATAATGTTTATTCAATATGATTTATATTTAATTTCTTAATCAATCTTGACACCACTCGTAAAGTGGAGGTCTTGATCCATTGTCGACAATCCTTGGCACATCAAATGCTTGGATCCTTTCTAGATGATGTATGGTTCTTCCTTACCGACACGAATCTAGTTAGGAACCTTGATTTGTTGTAGACATATGGTGATTGGCACATTGGATGCTTGAACCCATTTACAAGAAGTGGTATAAATATTGGTAATGAAACAAATATAATTCATATAACTAAAATGGGTTAATTATCCTTATTTGAAATATCAAGGGCGGATCCCCTAACCTTAGCCTTCATTGTTATTGTGTTAATTCCTCTTGCATTTTAATTATTCTATTGTTTATAAACTTTTTATTTTATTTACTATGGTAGGTTCTACCACCTTATGAAATTATTATTTAATTTACTATGGTTGGTTATACCACCTATTTCCATGGATGGTTTTACCTCCTCTTGCTTTTTGTTTTATATTTGAATGGTCGGTAATACCACCTACCATCTTACATACTTGTTGATATTATCATGTCACCTCTTTGAATCATTCATATCACATTTGTTTAGCTTATAATTTGTAACGCTTAAATTCCCTTCCTCGTGGATCGACCCCGGTCTCACCGAGTTTTATTACTTCGACACTCCTATACTTGGGAGACAATCCTTTTTCGGATGTGTCAAGTTTTTGGCGCCGTTGCCGGGGAAGGTAAAAATTGGCGTGCAAAATTGTAAGTATTCTCTTTTCTCATTTCTATTTTTATTTTTCTTGTATGTGTTTCTCTTTTCTCTCCCCATTTCTATTTTTATTTTTCTTGCATGTGCTCATCTTTTCTTTCTCTTTGCATTAGTTGGTAGAATTGTTTGTAGCCACTCATCTTCTTTGGAAAACATGCTCATACCCAACCAAGGACATTAATGGATTACATAAGAACTCATGCACAATCATGCATAGTCTTCCCTCATGATGCAAAATATTTCAACCATGAATCGGATTTCATTCAATTCTTACCCCACTTTCATGGCCTAGATGTTGAAAACCCATTTTTGCATTTGAGAGAATTTAAAGATTTTTGCAATATCTATTGTGACCTAAATTGTAGCATAAACATCTTTAGATTAAAGCTTTTTCCTTTTTCTTTAAAAGATAAAGCTAAAACATGGCTACAAAATCTTAGGTCAAGATCTATTAGCTCATGGGATGAAATGCAACAACAATTTCTTAAAGAATTCTTTCCTCCCTATAGAACAAATTCTCTCAAAAATCAAATCATCAATTTCACTCAAAAACAAGGAGAGACCTTTTACCAATGTTGGGATAGGTATAAAGCATTGCTTAATACTTGTCCTCATCATGGTTTGGAGACATGGGAACTAGTTTTAATTTTCTATGAAGGTCTTACACATCAAGCTAGGTAAATGGTAGAATTAATGTGTAATGGACAATTTGAAAATAAAGACCCTGATGAAGCCATGGATTTCCTAGACTTACTAGCAAAAAATGCCCAAAATTGGAACAATGTTGGCACCTATGAGGTACCAAGAACGTCTAGTAGAGGCATATATAACTTTAGGGAGAATCATGATCTACATGTTAAATTTACATCCCTAGCTAGGAAAGTCGAGGACTTAGAAATGTGGTCTATGCAAGAAATTGTCTGTCAAACTTGTAATTCTAGTGATCATCCTACGGATGATTGCCCAATTGTGCCTACCTTTAGGAAAAGTCTCCATGACCAAACCAATGTTTTAAACACTTTCCAAAGGTCAAATCCTAATCCTTACTCACAAAATTTTGGATGGAAAAATCACTTGAATTTTGATTGGAGGAATGATAATCATGCACAATCTTACCAACCTCCCTTTCAATCATGTCAAAATTTTCAAAAACTCATGATCATGCATCTTATAAGGATCTTGAAGAAACATGGAATTCATTCATTGCAAAGCAAGAGGCTTTAAATAGTCAAGTTGCTCAAACTATGGCAAACTTGAATGATGCTCTTGAAATACTTGAATTTGCACTCAATACTCATGAAAAAGGTGAGTTTCCATCTCAACTAGAGCCAAACTACATCAATCCACATGTGAGTAATCCAAGTGGCCAACATCTAGATGAAGATTCGGTAAGTACTCTTCACGAAGGTAAGGTTAATAAAGAACATATTTTTAACCCCTATGAGAAAGATGATGAATCAATCTTAAAGGGTAAGGAAGAGGTTAATAAACCTACACCTAACAAGGAAGAGATTGAATCCTCATTTATGCCCTCATGCCATCATGCAAAGGAACACAACCAAAATTTTGACAATAATGAATTTTTCAAGCATGATGAATGTGAGGAAGCTAATAAGATTAACATGGAAGACTATATCCAAAATGAGAATTTTTCAAGTCCTTTAGAAATTGGGTTAACTAGTTCATTTGAAGTAAATATGCAACTAGTGCCCATTGCTTCTAAAGAATTTTCATTGCTTGATTTTGTACAGGTTAAAGAGATTAAGAGTTGGGAGCCATGTTTTGAACAAAGGCAGGAAGAAACATCCACACTCAAGAATGCATGCCTCAAGGACAAACAAATTCAACTAGCGGTAATTTCTTCCATTCTTACAAATAAAGGAAAAAGAAAGGTACCACCTCAATGGCATATTTTTGACCGTGGTAAATTACTTTCGAAGAGATTCCTCTTTTGGCCTTTTTTCACGACTAACCAAATTTTATCCGTTTGTGCCATATTTTCATTTTTATTCTTTATTTTTGCTATAATTTCTAGTTTGTTCTTATTTTATTTCATGTGCTTTTATTTTATTTGTGTGTTTGCAATTTGTTTTCCAGTCAAGTGGCGGATACGGTACTCCATGGCTTTTAAAGTCGGTTTTTCAGTTTCTTAAAAACTGTTGCTCACCTTGCATCCATTTTCTTTTCTTCTCTCTCATTTTCTTCATAGTCTTGGGAATCTGACTCAAACGACCCTGTTTGCCAGTTTATAAGAAAACTGGATGGGAAGCATATCCCCAACTCATAGAAGGTGTTTAAGCCGTTTCTGGACGTAAAACCAGAGGAAGATGTGAGCCACAGTCACAACTACCTATACACATGCATGTGTGTCATCAATTTTAAATTTCTTATCTTTTATTTTATTTTTAGCATGTTATTTTATGAGTCTTTCAGGTCATCTTTCTTGAATAACAGAAGCTTCAGGTAATATCTCCTATACTTTATCTCTCTACATTTAAACATTGAGGACAATGTTTCATTTGGTTGGGGGGGAAGGATAGTAGACATAAGTGTGTCTTGAATTTCCTTTTTCTTATTAAAAAAAAAAAAAAAGCGAGTTAGTAATTAGATTCAGAGTGCGGTGTAAGGAGTTCAAATCCTCTTGAGACGCATTCTGGTCAGGAATGGCAGAGTAGGGAGGACCAGTTTGAACTCTTGAAATCCATTCTAACCAATTTGTCATTTTATTTTTGCATTTTTGAAGACTTATTTGATATTATTTAGTCTTGATTTTTGAATTTTATAACAAGGAGGTCTTATTCATTTCACTTTGAATCATTCAAATCTATGAACTCTCACAACCTTATCATTTAATAAATTGTGTGCTTATGTGCTCATTAAGCAAGTATCTATGAATCTTTCTTCACACACACACATACCTTGATGTATGATTGTGGGTGGCGAAATGAAATATTGCAATATTTGAGTTCTTTTGTTTTGTTTAGGATAACAACAAAAGGAAGGGGAAAGTTTAAAAAAAATGAAAAAATGAAAAATGAAAGCAAAAAAAAAAAAAAATCAATGGTGGATAAGTTTCGTCTTGTAGCCTCCTTAATTCGAGCAATTAAGCCCGAGGGGTGCCTCAACACCTAATACCCTAAGACCAACTGGTTTGGGAGCTATTGGCCCAAAGCTCGCTACATGGATTAAGGAGAAAGCTTAATGGGATTGAACATTGCACTATCCACAAGTTTCTAAGCAAAAATAAAGCATCGGCAACCCGAGTCGTTAAGCTCGAAGGGGTGTCTTAACACCTAATGCCCTAAGGCCAACTGGTCTGGGAGTCATTAGCCTAAGGCTCGCTACATGGGTTAAAGATGCATTCTTTAAAAAAAAAAAGAGAAAAAGAAGAAAAAAATGTATAAAATGAATGAAAACCCCCTACCTAAGATTGTTAACCTTAACAAATACTAGAACCGATATGGCTTATTTCTAATAAGCCCCACAGTCATGTGTCAACTGAGCACAAAAGAAGGTTTGTGGATATCTTGACTGAAGGGTATATGGGTCATTTAAAAAAAAATCAGTTGAGAGTTTGTTTATTTGGATAAAATCAAAGAGAGTGCAATAATGACCACCTTGGATGTAAAATTCTATAAATCACTTCTAAATAATAACGCTTTAATTGCTAGGGACTAGCAATAAGCTAGTTGGGGTGTGTGATGAACACTTAAATATGTATGTTTAATAAGAGCTTAGTTCATTATATTGCATTAATAGTGTCATTAAATTCCTTAACTTAAGCATATTTGTAGTCTTTGCATCTTTGGACTTAACTTTCTCTTAATTTTGGTTTTGTTATAGGTTCGGTAAAATGGGCATAACTCTCTATTTATAGATCAGAATGGTACAATTCTTAATGTTTTCGAAAGCTGATTCAATTATCTACAGGATTGCATTTCACAAGCATAATCAAATTCGGACTCTTAGTGGACCAAAATTGGGCTTGAATTGAACCTATCTATAGTCTCGGCCCAGTCTGACCAGGCCTCAGTATTTGGACCGTATCTCTCAAAATACGTATCCAAATTGTGCAAATCAATATGTTCTAGAAACATGAGAGAAATATCTACAACTTTCATGAAGACATGAGATTAAAATTCTCAACATTTCAATGTCAAAATTGATGGTCAAAGTCGGTGCCTAATTATCCCAATTGTCAAAGATATTTACAACTAATATTTGACAATTATGCCCTTGTAATTTGGCAAGTTTGCCCCTGGATGTATCTATAAATAGAGGTGACTTGTGACCCATTAGGGCATCTTGGCCTTGGCTGGAACATTTTGGCTTTGGCTAGGATCTTGTATTGTGTTTTATGTGTTTATGTTATTAATGAATTTCCTTTTTCTTGCATTTTATTTTCTTTCTATTATAATGTTCTTCTAATTTCTCTTTTGCTAAGGTGAAAGGGTGAAACCCTTGATATGAGAATAAGGATTCTCTAACCCTTAATATGTGCTTAATAATCTTAATCTTATAATGTTTATTCAATATGATTTATATTTAATTTCTTAATCAATCTTGACACCACTCGTAAAGTGGAGGTTTTGATCCATTGTCGACAATCCTTGGCACATCAAATGCTTGGATCCTTTCTAGATGATGTATGGTTCTTCCTTACCGACACGAATCTAGTTAGGAACCTTGATTTGTTGTAGACATATGGTGATTGGCACATTGGATGCTTGAACCCATTTACAAGAAGTGGTATAAATATTGGTAACGAAACAAATATAATTCATATAACTAAAATGGGTTAATTATCCTTATTTGAAATATCAAGGGCGGATCCCCTAACCTTAGCCTTCATTGTTATAGTGTTAATTCCTCTTGCATTTTAATTATTCTATTGTTTATGAACTTTTTATTTTATTTACTATGGTAGGTTCTACCACCTTATGAAATTATTCTTTAATTTACTATGGTTGGTTATACCACCTATTTCCATGGATGGTTTTACCTCCTCTTGCTTTTTGTTTTATATTTGAATGGTCGGTAATACCACCTACCATCTTACATACTTGTTGATATTATCATGTCACCTCTTTGAATCATTCATATCACATTTGTTTAGCTTATAATTTGTAACGCTTAAATTCCCTTCCTCGTGGATCGACCCCGGTCTCACCGGGTTTTATTACTTCGACACTCCTATACTTGGGAGGCAATCCTAATTCGGATGTGTCAATTGTTATCCATCGCATGAAGTTATTATTTGGGATATGTTCAAAAAGAGTTCTTTGATCACTACTTCCCTGCTGTGTACAAAGATATCAAGCGTAGTGAGTTCTTGAGGCTGGTACAAGGGTCTAGATCAGTGGAGGAGTATGAGAAGAAATTTTTAGAGCTCTCAAGGCTTGCTCCTTCTACTGTGGCTGATGAGGAGGAAAGGTATAAAAAGTTTGAAAAGGGATTACATAGAGAAATAAGAGTTGTACTTGGTGCCAATAGTTATGGTGAGTTTGATAAGTTAGTTTAAGCTGCTATGGAAGTTGAGAGAAATTTGGGGAATGCCAATCGAGTTGATTCAAGCCATAAACATCATCACAATTCGCTAGTTGATAATGGTAGCCACAGACTAAGCAAGAGAGTGGGCAGTTATTTAGCTTATTCTGATAATTATAAGAGTACTCAGAGATAAGGTTCACTTGAGGGGCTGAGACAGAGTTCTGCCTAGAGAGCTATACAACAATTTGTGGGAAGTAATTCTAAAGATCAGCGGGTTGGTAGAAAGGGGAACAAACAATATGATGACCAATCTAGAATAAGTCCATACCCATTATGTTAGACGTGTGGCAAGCTTTATGAGAGAGTGTACACTTCAAAGGTTTTGAATCTCTATCAGCATGCGTAGCAAACATATCTGAAACAAAGAAATGTGTAGACCTAGGATCAGTCAAAATGGAAGCCTCATGACCAAAGATAGTCAATGTACTAGTAACCACCTCTAGTGTGGCCAGTGCCTACTGCTGAGTCATGGCAAAGACCTATGCCTGTCGAGCTGGCTGACTGCCTTGTTGATTGTTAGTATTTCTTAAGGTATTATTCTAGTTTCTAGCTGAAGAAGTAGATGTCCCTCTTTGAAGCTTTCTAGGTCCCCCATCTTTCTGAATAAAGCTATTATTTGGTAAACCTGGGTGTTATCATTGTGGTCAAAAAAGGCATATCAAGAAATTATGTCATACTTTAACTCAAGATAACAGCTTTATTCAGAAAGATGGGGGACCTAGAAATCTTCAAAGAAGGACATCTACTTCTTCAGCTAGAAACCAGAATAATACCCTAAGAAATACTAACAATCAACAAGGCAGTCAGCCAGCTCGACAGGCATAGGTCTTTGCCATGACTCAGCAGTAGGCACTGGCCACACTAGAGGTGGTTACTAGTACATTGACTATTTTTGGTCATGAGGCTTCCATTTTGACTGATCCTAGGTCTACACATTTCTTTGTTTCAGATATGTTTGCTATGCATGCTGATAGAGATTCAAAACCTTTGAAGTGTACTTTAGCAGTAGCCATGCCTATTAGGATTCCATCTTGGTAAGAAATGTTCTTAAGGATTAAATTGTGAAAGTCGATAATTATGATCCGTTAGCAAACTTAATTCCTTTATATAACCGAGACTTCGACGTGATATTGGGAATAGATTGGCTTTCAACCCACCATGCATCTGTAGATTGCTTCAAGAAAGAGGTGGTGTTTAGAAAACCTTAAACATTTGAATTTATTTTTTTTAGAGATTGACGTATCCTTCCTACTTGTGTAATATCTACCCTCGAAGCTAAACGATTACTTGAAAAGGGGTGTTCAGCCTACCTAGCTCATGTGATTGACATTTCAATGGGTGAGGCAAAGATTGAAGATATTCCTATCGTACAAGATTTTCTGGATGTGTTTCCAAAAGATTTACCCGGATTGCTACCAGATAGGGCAGTTGAATTCATAATCGACTTAGCCCAAGCACCACTCATATTTCTAGTTCAAGGAGTTAAAGGTTAAATTACAAGAGTTAGTTAATAAAGGATTTATCAGACCTATTGTTTCATCATGGGGAGCACCAGTCTTGTTTGTTAAAAAGAAGGATGGAACGATGCGGTTATGCATAGATTATAGACAGTTGAACAAGGTGACAATCCACAACAAGTATCCTCTCTTTTGTATTGATGATTTGTTTGATCAGTTGCAAAATGCAATGGTTTTCTCTAAAATAGATTTGTACTCAAGCTATCATCAACTCAAGATTTAGGGAGGCCAATACACCTAAGACTACTTTCAGAACTCGTTATGGGCACTATGAATTTCTTGTAATGCCATTTGGGTTGACTAATGCTCTAACAGCTTTCATGGACCTCATGAATGGAGTAATTCATCCTTATTTGAATCGTTTTGTTATTATGTTTATTGATGACATATTGGTGTATTATCAAGACAAGGAGGAGCATGCAGAACATTTGAAGATAGTTTTACAAACCTTGAGGGAGAAACAACTTTATGCCAAATTCAGCAGGTGTCAATTTTGGCTAGACAAAATTGTATTTTTGGGGCATGTGATATCAACTAAAAGGGTATATATGATCCTCAGAAGGTAGAAGCTATTGTTAAATGGGAGAGACCTACTAATGTAACACAAGTCAGAAGTTTCCTTGGCTTGGCAGGTTATTATAGGAGATTCATTGAGGATTTTTTCAAAATTGTTGTCCTATTAACACGGTTGACTTGTAAGGACATGAAGTTTGAGTGGACTAATGCTTGTGAGCGATGTTTTCTAGATCTCAAAGCATAATTAACTTCTGCACCCATACTTACTCTTTCATCTGGTAATGACGAGTTTGTAATTTATAGTGATGCCTCTAGACAAAGGTTGGGTTGTGTTTTGATGCAACATGGGAAGGTGATGGCTTATGCTTCAAGACAACTAAAGAAGCATGAACAAAATTATCCTACCCATGACTTTGAGTTGGCAACAATTGTATTTGCACTCAAGACTTTGCGACATTACTTGTATGGGGCAACATGTCAAATTTACACGGATCACAAGAGCCTCAAGTATTTGTTCACTCAAAGAGAATTGAATCTTAGGTAGAGGAGGTGGATTGAGCTTATCAAGGATTATGACTGCATAATTGATTATAACTTAGGTAATGCAAATGTGGTAGCAGATGCACTCAGCTGAAAATCCTCGAGCTCTATAGCCTATTTGAAGGTGACATATCTATCTTTATTGATTGAGTTGAGGTCTTTGGGAATTGAGTTAACAGTAAATGACTCAAGTGCGCTACTAGCCAATTTTCATGTTAGACCTACTTTAATTGATAAAGTTAGATATGCACAAGTACAAGATCCTCAATTAATGAAACTGATAGAAGAGGTGAAGAAAGGCTTACGATCAGACTTTGTGGCTAGAGATGATACAGCATTAGTTATGGAAAATAGGCTTTGCGTGCCCAACATTGAATAATTAAAAAAAGAGATTATGGAGGAAGCTCACTTTTCAGCCTATGCAATGCATCTAGGAAGTACTAAGGTATATCACAATTTGAGAGAACATTATTGGTAGGAAGGTATGAAGCGAGAAATTGCAAAATTTGTGTCTTGATGTTTAGTTTGCCCACAAATCAAGGCTGAGCACCAGAAACCTGTGGGACTCTCTCAACCACTTTTCTATCCCTGAGTGGAAATGGGAATACATTGATATAGATTTTGTGATAGGACTTCCACGTGCTATGGCAGGTCATGATGGTATTTGGGTGGTGGTAGATCATCTTACAAAATTTACACATTTTTTACTTGTCGAGGCTACTTATTCATTGAATAGGCTAGCTAGTATTTATGTGGTAGAGATAATACGTCTTCATGGTGCACCTATTTCAATAATATCGGATAGAGATCCATGTTTCACTTCCAGCTTTTGGCCTAGCTTGCGAAATGCCTTAGGCATAAGATTGAATTTTAGCATATGTCTTGACTCACAAACAGATGGTTAATCTAAGCGTACCATTCAAACTCTTGAAGAAATTCTTAGAGCTTGTGTATTAGAGTTCAAAGGCAACTGGGATGTTTATTTAACCCTAATGGAGTTTGCTTATAATAACAGTTACCAGTCTAGTATTGAAATGGCACCTTATGAGGCTCTACATGGAAGGAAATGTAGAATACCAATATGTTAGGATGAAGTGGGTGAGAGGAGATTGTTGGGACTAGAACTTGTACAAGATACAAATAAAAAGATAGTTATCATTAGAAACAAGATGAAGGCAACACAAGATTGATAGAAGAGTTATGATGATAAACGTAGAAGAAATCTAGAATTTCACGTAGGAGATAAAGTGTTCTTCAAGATATCTCCTTGGAAGGGTGTGCTTCGTTTTAGTAAACATGGGAAACTAAATCCATGCTATATTGGGCCTCATGCAATTATAGAGCGTGTGGGCATAGTTACTTACTGTTTAGCTTTGCCTCCCGAGTTGTTAAAGATACATAACGTGTTTTATGTCTCTATGCTCTGTAAGAATATGTATGATCCTAGCCACATCCTCCAACAACTATCAATTCAATTAAATGAAGACTTGACTTTTGAAGGACCATTAAAGATTATAGAATGGAAATAGCAAATGCTTCGTGCCAAGACTATTCCATTGGTTAAGGTGTGGTGGCGAAATCACTAGATGGAAGAAGCTACTTGGAAGCGAGATGACGTTATGTGAGCTCAGTACCCACATCTTTTTCTTTCGAGGACGAAATTCTTTTTAGGGGGTAGTGCTGAAATGGCCCATGGATTTTTAAATTAAATAAAAGCTTGGCCCTAGTGAATTTTATAGAGCAACCCACTCCATTTGATCAACCTAGCCCATTTCCTTTCATTATTTCTTGCATTATATTCACAATTAAATGAGAAACAATTAGAGAAGAGGAGAAGGAGACGGGGGAGCTGAGAGAAAAAGTGCATGCCTTTCTTGGAGTTTTTAAGAGTTTTTGAGGTAATTTCTTCAACCTTGACTTAAATTAAATGAAATATTACGATTTCTACCCATAAATACACATTAAGAAAAGTTATTGACATTAAGAAAAATTTTTAGAGAGAGAAACAGATTTACATGCAATTTTTAGGCTTGATTTTCTTGTATCTTAATGAGAATTTAAAATTTCCTTATTCAATTAAAAGAATTAGTCAGTATTTTGGAGTATTTTGGATTATACTCATTTATCCCATTTTACCCAGTTTTTACTTAATTTTGAATTTTTGCATTTTCTTCTTAGATATGTATTTTTACTGAAAATTAGTGAAGTTCCTAGCTAGTTTTAACTCTTAGAAGCACCAAATATGGATTTTCAATTTTTGTGTTAAATTATCAAGTTTCCTACAAGTGAGAAGTTGGGGCTTTTGTCTAAATATGTGGTTTGGTGCTATTAAAAAGTTTTACTTAGCTTTTCCTTTTAGTGAGACTACGGTTCCTAGTCCATATCTGAATCCGATAAAGGAAAGGGTTGCTACCCGAGTGGATCCACAAGATAGTGAGTGGGGGAAATATGTTTTTACAAATATTTGAATCATAAATTATAAATTTCTATTTCTATACACGTTAGCAAAGCTTTATTACATTTAGTAAATCTATTTTCCTTTATTCTTGTATGAAGTATATTTTATAGTTTACCAAATTTTGTCTATTTGGTTTATTGGAAAGAACTGTTTAATATTTTAGATATTTAAAAGTAAAGCAAATTTCCTAAATTATCTTGAAAATAATGATACAACTCGAAAGTAAAGAATTGCTTTTATGTTTTACTAATCTAGTACCCAAGTCATTCAGATAGTATACTTATAAAGGTCTTTGGAAGCCGTTCAGACATATATAGAGGCTTTGGGCCATGTGATCTAGGCGTTTAGCCCTTTGGGGGTAGCTCTGCGCATGCATAGGATCTGTATAGTGATATCTTGGCCTGAGCGATCCTAGCCCTGCCAAGTCATGATCAGCCATATTAGTTTGGGTACTTGATTAGTGAAACTATGATGATTTACAAATTAAAATGTGGAATGGTTTTCATGAGATTCAGAAGTTTGATACATTTATCATATTTGAATGTTGAATGCAAGTAGAAATGCTTTAGAAGATTTTTATATTAAAATTTAGATTTGTGAAAGGCATAGAAATTATTTAAAGATTTGCTTCCTCATTTTGTATCTTTTCTAAGTGGTTTTCTAATTAATGTTAGTAAAGCAGAATTTTAATTATTTAATTGTTATGATATATTATTTTATCTTGTGCAAATTTTTATCTATTTTAATGACTCTATCCTACTCACTGAGGTTATACTCACCCTATTTCCTTTTCTTTAAATACCCCTTTTTCCCGCAGGAGATTGTAGTATTCAGTCAGAACGCTAGTAGCTGCTTGAGGTTGGCTACTTGAGGATGCTCTGAGAGCCTTCTTTTTGATATTTTGTTTCATTATTGTAAATGATCTTTTGCATATATGTATTTTATCGATACTGCATATACATCAAGGATTTTGTTTTAGTTTCCTTTTAAAACTTTTGTTTACTCATCATGCACGAGTTTTTGAGGAAACTTGCATTAAAATCCTAGTTGTAAACTTTTTTTAAATTGCAAATTAATTATATTTGAGGTCGGAGGCCATATTTTGTCTTACTGGTTGTTTTGGGGATGCCCTTATTTTATTAGAGGACTCAAGGTCCCAAAAAGGAAGTTAGTAGTTATGTAAATATTTTAGAAGTGTTGAATTTTATGTACTTGGCAAGAGGATTAGTCTAAAATGCAGGAAAGACTCTTCCAAATTTTCTTAAAGTAGCATATTTTAAAAAGTTAATTTTTCTTAGCACAGTTTTAGACACGATTCACTCGTTTTAGATAGGCGCAGGTTGTGTCAGTAACCATACTTACTATAGCATTCATGCTCAGCACAGTCACAACTTCAACTCAAAAAAAATTCTGGGAGAGGCAACTAAACCAAGAAGTCCCACTAGAACAAAGGATAGTACTTCTTCTCTTGAATCAAGCTGAGCAATTATGGTAAAAATTTAAGTTTTGAGCTAATAAGGAGAGAAAATAATGTTTGATGTGTAAATGTGGTTGAGGGAAATGGATATTATTTTGATATAAAGGAAATATGATCAATGCAATTATTTTGATGAAAGAATCATGATCTGAATTTACATGTGTCATTACAAAAAATGGGCAAAAAACAAAAAAAAAAGCGTCATATTAGATAATTGTTGCATACACCAATCATGTGTGCGCATGATTTCCTCACTTTAATTTCTCCACCCACTAATGCTTTACTTTTGGAAAGGGGAGAGTAAATTGTTTATCATTCCATTAAAAGAGTTTGCCATAAAACTTGTATGTCAAGGGTGAAGTATTCTCCTACTCGTCTCTTTCCCATTCACCTGATCTTAAAAGTTCATTTAAGTTTTACTTTTTTCCATGTTTACTAACTTTTTTTTTAATTAATATGAGTAATGATATTTCTATCAAATGGGATCCCACATTTTGAGTTCCAAAAATGATGTGACAAGTGACATAGCACCATCACATCAATCACTACAATGTACTACTCAATTCACTTGTAAAATGGGTTGGATTGGTGAATGATGCGATATTACCATATCAATAACCATATCATCTAGAATCCAAAATTTGGGATCTTATTTGAGAAGAGTATCATTTATGTTATATGTATTTCTTCACTTGTTATATATTTCCGATTGATAAGTATTGAGAATCAGCGGTGTAACCAAAACGTTTTCTTCAAGTGGGCTAAAATTTTTTCATTAATGTTTACTTTATAATGAAACTATATTATAAAAAAGGTCTACATATACAATAAATATATTCCTAAAAAGATATATATTTTGTTTTCATTTACATATTAAATTAAGATTTTAGATGAGAACGAAAAGAAGAATAATGAAAAGTTATAATTTGATAAATTGAGATTTAGGTGTGATTACGTTTATAAAAAATAAAAATAAGAAGAGAACAAAGATCATATAAATGATAATTTCATTTTAAATGTGTTATAAGATTTAAAATAAGGCTTTTTCATATAAATCTTTTGAGTGATTAACATTGTCAATCCCGTAGATAGGGCAAAATAACATTATCCACCTAACCTTTGGCAAAGCAACATAAAAACCCTTAGCTTTTAAATTATGTTAGTCAATCCGTTAGCCAATAAGGGCATATTTATCTTTTCACTCATTTGTCTTGTTCAAGAAATTTAAAAAAGTTATTCAATCCGTTAGCCAATAAGGACATTAGTCTCTATACTCATTTGTCTTATTTGAGAAATTAAAATGAGGGTGCGGGTAGTAGGACTTGAACTTGGACAATATATTAAGAGAGTGTTGAAACCACCAAACTAAGCATTTAACAATGAAGAGTTTTGAATTAATATATTAAATATCATTGAAAAGTGTAACAACATGTGTCATATTTAAGAAATACTAAACAACAATAATTAAAACTGTACTACCGTTTCTAAAGAAAATTTATTTAGCATAACTTTTAAAATAAAAATTTCACAAAAGAAAATGGTAGTTTAAATATTTTTTTTAAAATTTTTTATTTCAATTTGAAAAGTTTAAACTACTAATTTTTCCTTAAACTACTTAATTTTTAAATTAAAAAGTTTAAGGATATAATGGTAGTTTAAATTGTACTTATTTCCAATTAAAAAAAATATAAAATAGACCATTTAAACTACAAATTTCTTTCGTGGAATTTTTTTTTGAAAGTTAAATTAAATAATTTTTCTTTGGAAATTGTAGTACAAATTAAAATAAAAATTTCAAAAAAAATTAAAATACCATTTTCTCTTGTAGATTTTTTTTTAAAGATAATGCTAAATATTTTATTTGAAAATAGTAGTACACTTTTTAACTTTTATTGCTTATTATTTCTCAAATATGATGTGTTGTTGCAGTATTTAATGATGTTTAATGCATTAACTTAAAATCTGTTATTGTTAGAGGTTTAGCTTAGTGATTTCAACATTCTCTCTTCTCATATGTAGCCTAGGTTCGAGTCCCATTCCCTACACTTTTTTTTTTTCAACTTTCTTGAATAAGATAATTAGTGTAGAGATAAATATGCCCTTATTTGCTAACAGATTGACTAACGTAATTTAAAAATGGGGGGTCTTTATGTTTCTTTGTTGAAGGTTGGAGAGAGAATGTACCTCGCCTAAACTATAGTGGTAGCAATGTTGATTAGTCTAAATCTTTTATTTTTTTTTTTTCAAATTTGGAGGGGCTATAGAAACATCAATTATGTTTTAAAGTAAGGATGTTAGAGTAATCATTTGAAGCATTTTCATTAAATTTAAAATTTTCTCAAAAACTTGGCTGCAACCCAGCCAACCCTAGTACGCCCCTGTTCATAATAAAATTATTAGGTCTGTTTTATTTATGAATTTTGTGTTTTTTATTTAGAAATTTTTCCTAAATTAAAGAAAAGAATGTTTAAGTATTCACAATGTTTTATCTTGTATACTTTTGCAAAGTCCAATGTATAATGGGACATGTAACCGATACTTGGTATATATTCAAGTACCGATACATTTTTTGCAAAATTTTGTACATGAGTGTATAAATTTTATACATGAATATATAATAATTGTAAATCGTACATATATAAAAATTGTAAACCAGTAAGATTTATAATTTTTATAACGATTTACAATTTTTAGATATTCATAAAGTTTATACAAATTATACAAAATTTATACAAATTTTTGCAAAGATGTACCGGTGCTTAGATTTGTTGTAGCAAATCCCACATATATTTCTTGTAGCAAATCCCAGTGAATAGGAATTAAAACTTTCTTGCATTCAGATGAGAAGCAACCAAACTTCTAAAATAAACACGACAATTAGATGTTTTGTTTTTCCTTTATTGAAACGTTTCCTTATCATTCAACAAATAATATTGTAGTATGGAGAAGCCGCTTGACACCCATTGCCACAATAGTCTGGATCTGTGCGATAGTATAACCATATTGGCTGCAACATTCGTCCGGGGCACAGTTACAATTCTGACTACTTAAATTTCCGAGAAAGGCAGCTAAGCAGACAAGAATAATTCCCACTGGAATGAAAGCTGGTACTGTGGTACCTCTTTTCTTAGACTGAGCAGAGCCATTTTGACAAAATGTTTTGAGCTTAGGAGAGAAGATGGACTATTTGTGATGGGCAATTAGGAAAATGGTATATTATAGCCTGCCCGCATGAGTTTCAGAACTTTACAGCCGACTCATGTTGACTAGTTACGGTTATACGCGTCTTGTACAGTGAAAGGGATGGTTTTGAGAGTAATAAAGAGTTTTAAATGAGCTGGTAATTTCAGTAGATATTACATGGGAGCTCCTAAATCTCCTAATCTATTCATAGAAATTTATGGAATTATTAAGTCTAAATGACAAAATAAAATTATGTAAGGGTCGATTATATATACGGTGGAAATAAATTAATGAGCTTGATTCAAGGAGAATTAATTATTATCATTGTAATAATTTGGTGGAGAGAATAATGAAAAAATCCTGTGCAAGAATCTTTTGTCCTTTTTTCTTTTTCTTTTTCTTTTTTTTTTTTAAAGCACAGGGTCATTTTAGATATATTTATAAGCCATTGCATAGGTGCACTAATCAAACACATCATACCCAGTTATTTAATAACTTACAGGGATTCAATTAACTTAGGGTAAAAGAATAATCGATTAATTCTCAGTAATTTAGTAACTTACCAGGGATTCAATTTTGGATAAAAGAATAATCAATTAAGTATATTCGAGCATCCAGCTAAATTATACTAGGATAAAGGTGAGGATTTTAAGATATTGTCAAAAATTAAATAACGTCAAATTTAGAGTAAAAGCAATCGCCATCGGAGTAGAGCCATTAATTTCCCCATTAAGGTCCTGTCAAGGCTGGATCCGTTCAACGAACTGAGATTTTAAGTCCGGTGTTTTCACCAAATAGAGTCGAGCAGTCTATCATTTGTGGGCTTAACACTGGTGCTCTTTTGTCACTTTCAAATCTATGCTAATTTATATTAATTAAGTTGTGTCCAAGTAAATATAATTTAATGTAAAAATGGAAATGCTTGATGTATATTAATTAAATTATATAGCAAAGTAAAAAAAAAAAAAAAGTCGACATGGATAACATACTATTTTAGAAATAAATATATAGAAGTCAAGACTTAATTTCTTGCATTTAGATGAGAAGCAACCAAACTTCTGGATAAACATGACAGGAAGCTTTATTTTTCCTTCATTGAAATATCACCTTATTAGGTAAGAGTGCATAGTCTCACCCTGCTACGTACAAGAAGTACTTAGCTAGCATTATTAAAGTGGTGAAAGCTCTTAACAATAGATTCTGTCCGGGAGCAACACCAAATTTGTTACAATAATCAGTGTAGAGCTCAACACGAGCCCGAACCAGAGTTGGCCGTTTGTTATCGCATTCAAGAGCACCATTAATTCTCCTAATTGTTGCACCAAAACCTTGGTTCATGACCGAGTGGACATTGCTCATCCAGAACCATAAGGCAGTTTTGAATGATAGAACTGGGTCCTGGGCCACTCTTTCAGGATTGCGTAGTCCATCGAATTTAAGGTCATTTCCAGCAGCTCCATAATTGCGGTTTCCAGTGAGTTGAATTGGTCCACGGCCATAGTAGAACTTGCCAGGAGCACACGGATACTGTTGATCAGGTGTACAGTAGTTGTTTTGCTTGTTCTGCTCTTCTGTGTGGCACATATCTACATAAATACAAGAGGAATTTTTATCTAGTAATCCCCTGTTTTTAAACTTAATGTTAAGTAAAAATTAGCATTAAAATAATCAATATTCTTTCAGATATTTTCACAAGCTATCAAAGATATCTTGATTATTAAATTTCGTCAAATCATTTGCTAATGGAGAAAGGGTAAAATTGACTTGACGTCCCTACTAAGTCATTTCCCCCTTAACGGTTTAATAAAAGCCATTACTGAAGGTACGTTTGAAAACTTTTGAAAATGTGAAAGAGAAAATTGATGATTACTTTCTTTATAACTTACTAAGACAAATCGTGTACCAGGGCAGGGTTCTCAATAAAATTGCTAATATTAAGAAGCGCAAGTAGAGCAATGAAAAGGAGGAACTTACAGCCAGTTTCATGAGTGACATGTGCCCAAAATGCTGCAATCTCACGCTTAGAATCATCAGCAGAACCAGTTTTGCCAAATCGAGGGAAAGAATTGAGAGCATTGAGAAATGCATCTCGTGTATAGAAGCTTTTGCCGGGACAACTAGCCGGGGCCTGATTTTTAATCCCGTTAAAGAACTGGGGCGTCACAATATTCGCCACAGAAACACCATTGGTGGGCGTACGAGTACAAGGTCCGCCTCGACACCCCTGGCCACAATAGTTTGGACCTGTGCCACAATAACCGTACTGACTACAGCATAAGTTCGGGGCACAGTTACAATTTTGACTCATTGCATTTCCAGGAAACGCAGCTAGGGCAAGAATTCCCATTAGAACCAGGGTTAGCACATCTTTGCTTAAATTCAGCAGAGCCATTTTGATAGAAAAGTTTTGAGCTAAGAAGGAGAGAAAAGAGAGTTTCTGATGAGCAAATGGAGTTGAGAGATCTTAGTATATTTATAGTGTAAGAAATTATGTGAATTGCAGATTTTTTTTTTTTAAAATGATATGCATGGTTTGACCAAAAGTAGTCTACTTTGTGCGTATAGACTACGGCGTCACAAATATACTTAATTGCTTAGCTTCTTTGCCGTCAATGTAAACGATGGATGAAAAGAAAGGGAAACCAACGATTGGCCAATAGATATTTGTAGGGAAACAATCCACTTGTTGATAGAGACTTTGAAACTCTCCGGCTATAACTATCATTCTAGAAGCTTATACCATTAATGTTATTGATGGCTTTGAAAAAAAAAAAAAAAATCTGTATGTACTACCAAATATTAACATCAAGAGTCAAGTTATATAAATACCTAGAGTTATTAAAATTCAATAATGGACGAGAATCGTTAAGTTGACATTAAATATAACCACTGCACTCTTAACATCCCATTCGCATCCATTGGATTGCATTGAATCAAAGATCATACGTTGATATAGAATAATTAAGTCTTAATATGAATTTTCTGATTTATTGATATTGACAATATGATGAGGTCTTAGTGAAAGTCGTGTGTCTAAACTATGAGTCATAAACTGTCACGCACAAAATTCTTGACATTAGCTACAACTCGGAAACCCACCCACTTGACAGACCATGGCCGCATTAAAATGAGTGTCAAAAGAACTTCAATAGAGATCTCTTCTTTATCTTACGCATAAATATACAAGGAAAGGTTAAACTAATTTAACGATGGAAAATGATGTCTGATGGGCAAATGGAGCTGAGAGAGCTTGGTAGACTTTATAGTGTGCTTAGAAATATTGAATGCGACTTGCAAAAGTCTTTTTAGTTTGGTGGTATTGACCGAAAGTCTCTGCTGCTTTGTGCTAGAGGACTATAAGAGCATTTGGGGTTTCTACTATTAGCTGCAGCTACTTTGTTATTTGGTAAACTCTTTATAAATTGATTGTCTAGAAATCTGCTATTCTAAGAATCTATTTTAAAATCTGATTTTGAAAAGCTAAAATTTAGAAGGAATAAAATATTAAAATTGTCCCCGTAATTTAATGTAAATCTAAATATACCCCTAAATATTAAAATGTTACCATGGATAAATTAGTTAATAAATTATAAAAAAAACATATATTTTACATTTTTTTAAATTACATTTTAAAAAATTTAAAACAGTTACCAGAGCAACGTTGTCTCTAACCACCATCCGCCAGACACCATTGACCGACGTGTGGAGTGACACCACTAGCTTGAGGAGGATCAATAGAAGCCACTATACATAAATACACTAAGGTGGTGTTTGTTTTAATCACTTAACACTTTTTAGATCTAAACACTTTTTAGAACTTAATTTACACCACTTAATAAGATGTTTGTTTGCTTTTTAAGATACTACTTAAAAAAATGGTAAGAGAATATTTTACCTTTAATGTGATTTTTTTACCCTTGTTAAATATAAAATGTTTATATTTATATTTATACAATCATTTAAAAATTAAATAGTACATAAAATTAAATGAAAATTCTTTTCCATTTAAATAATTAATATTATATTTCTTACAAACTTTAAAAAATAATTATTAACTAAAATTAAATAAAAATTCTTTTTCATTCAAATAGTTAATATTATATTATATAAACTCATATGATATTATTGTATAACTACTATATCATTAATCTTATCAATTTTTAAAATTCATTCCTCCAATTAAATCAAGTTTAAACTACATCAATTTGTATAAAAAAAATTGTAAGAGTAGTATTTTATCCATTACATTTTGAGGACCATATTTTGAATCATAGAAGAATAATTCTATTAATTAAAGTGTTTCCTATTTCATAAACTTAAAAAGAAAAAAAAAACTAATATCATCTTTTAACTGACAATATTAAATATTCATTTTTTACTTTAAATTTACACTATTAAATAAAATAAATTGTCCTTAGCAATCTAATAAATAACTTTTGAAGTTTCAATAAAACTGCCCTATAATATGTAATAAAATTCTATCAAATATATTATCTATTTTAAAACCCACTATTTATAATGATATCAAATTTTTCAATAGTTATTATTCAACATATTATTAGATAATTAATTTGAAATATTAATAGAAATAAATGAAAGTTTAACAATTATAAAAAATATTTATCATATTTTAATATGGTGATTATAAATATAGTAATAAATAATATAACAATTTGATAATAAATACTAAAACAATCATAAATATACCAAAATTGTACCTTTTAATAAATTAAAATAATATTCATAAATAAAAATTTGATAAAATTTATATTATTTTAATATGTAGGGATATTTATGAAAAAAAATTTTAACACCTCATTTAGACAATAGTGATTAAAAATTTTTATAAAATTTATATTATTTTAATATGTAGGGATATTTATGACATAAAATTTTTAACACCTCATTTAGATAATAGTGATTAGAAAAAGTGATAAATTTTTACTTTTTCAATTAAGTGATTAATCACTTAAAATAAGTGCTAAATGAAAAAAAAAATTTTAAGATTTAAATCTAAACACTTTAAGTATTAAGTAATAGGTGAAAGGAAAACAAACACTACCTAAATGTTTTATCATTTTGGTTAGACATCAGCCAGATTGAACAGTTAAAGTTCTAGGTGGCGGAACTTTAATCGGCTAATCCTGTTTATTCTCATTGTTAAAGCCAGAAGAGTTAGCGTATCAGGAAGAGCAGCTCCTAGAAATGGTCATGAAGGCAGCGATGTCATCCCACTCACCGGCGGCATGCGAACGACAACCAAAAACAGCAAATGATGGTCAAAATTTTTTAATTTTTTACTTTTTGTTTTCTTTTTATTATTAAAAATAATAAATAATAATATTTATCTAGTAAGTATTTTAATATTATAACTTTGAATTTAAATAAGATTAATAAAGATAAATTTGTTTTTTATTTTTATAATAATTTATTTTTTATTTTTGATATTATAAAATTTAAGTTTTAATTCTATTTTTTAAAAATATATATTTTTGTATTTTTACTAAAATTTAGATTTTGAAAATCAAATTTAACAAATTCATATTCATAGCTTTTGAATAACACGAAAATTTTGTAAAACTAATTTATTAAATATCATAAAGTTTTTGAGATAGCACATATCACAGCTGATTCTTTCGACGACAGTTTTTCACAATAATTTTTTATTGCATGGTAATCCCAAACATGGGTATAGCTAGCTTGTGCTTGTTTTGCCAATGAAAATGATGGAAGAAGAGAAAGCGAAAGAAAGGGCCAGTTGGACGTTGTAGAAATGTGTATCTAATCAATGCAACCTCCAAATTTGCTTACCCGAACTTGTAGGGCAGGCAATCTAGCTATTTATACATATTAAAAAATAATTTATATATGACCTATGTAATATGATAAGAATAATTTATATTAGAAATTTTTATCTTAAATCATGTATCTAAATGGTAATCATATTAGTATAGAGCCACCACATTATTTAATATATGATCACACAACCTTTAACAAACATTAACGGATTTTATATCATTAAGATAGAAATTTGAAAAAAAAAATTGCATTATTTGACAGAAATGATTGATTTATTATTGATATTTTAATGTAGGACAGCCATGTTCTCAGAGCTGTCACTTAAAAACAATGGCTCACAACATTTTTGACTTTACCTACAAGTTGGAAAATCTGCCACTTGACATGACATGACGTCAATGTGAAATCATAGCTTTAAATAAAGAGAAAGCATACATATAGGAAAGTGAAAATAATTGCTATTGAAAATAATAAATTCTTCCCATATAAATTCGCTGAAAGTTCCTTCATTTACAAGATGTGAAACTTTGATATATTGATCCATAAAGTCGAGGAAAATTGGGAAAAACAAGAAGTAGCGTGATTTCCCGACTTTTTGGTCGTCAACGTAAAAACAGGAGAAAAAAAAAAAGGGAAAGCAAGGGTTGGCTGTAGATTTTTGTGTGTAATCAATAAAATATCCAATGTTGCTAACTCGGTCAACTTGTAGGGCAACAGTCTACTTGTTCATAGACTTTGGAACTGTCAGGCAATGGCATGTTTTTTAAAAGTAATCTGTACTATCTAATATTAATATAAATTTTCTGATTTATTGATATTGACATTCTGGGGTCTTAGACTCTTAGTGAAAGTGTGTTGACAGTGACAGTTGACGCTACGATACATAAACTATCACGCGCAACATTGTTAATATAGGCTAGAACTTGGAAAATCTGCCACTTCACACCATGGCCATACAAAAGTGATCATCAAAAGGACTTCAATAACAGAGATATACAAGGAGAGGTTGACTAATATTAACGATGGAAAATTTTGTTAGATTCCTTAAAGAATTAGGAATTCATTTGATGGCAATTGGAATAAATTAGGAAATGAGAGTTTTGATTCGAATAGGAATCCAAATGGGAACTAAGAAACTAGTTGTAAAATGGATAATTAGTTGTTGAATTAGTATTTGTGTATGATGCAGAGTATGGTTTATTTTTATATTAGAGATAATTAAGTCTTTTCAATAATTTAGTTATTTAATGTTTAATTGAATTAGGAATTTAGGGATGTAGGGATTTTAACTCAATTAGGGATCCTGACTTTTTCTAATTTGATTCAAACCCAAATTGTTAGTTTAGGGATTTTGACTCAGAGAGAGATTTTGATTTATCCTAATTTGATTTAAATTCCAATCTATCTTGATTATTATAAAAATAATGTTTCATTATTATTTTGTTAGACTTTGAATATTTGAAATATATTGAAGGATTATTCAAATAGATTGTTTAGTTGATTGTTTGTGAGTGTGAGTGTTTGATTAGAGATTTTTTGTTCTTAATTTTGGTTAGCTTTTGTTACGGGTTCCCCGTCAATTTGTTATAAGAGCCTAACATCGTTCTACAAAATTCATCATAAATTCCATAAACCCCAAACATAGTTACTGTTAATCACTATTCATCGCCAAAGTTATTGTTCATCACGCTACCGACGCATTACCCATCACTAAATACATCAAATCGTAGATCAGTCATCCCCATCAATCTTTCCTTCATTACCATCACCAAAATCTCACCGAAAATCCTTCAAAACACCCAAAAATCGTTCGTCATCGTCACTATTCATCATCACCGACCGGCGAGTGGTGTCTCACCTCCACTACCAAGTGATCAATCCGCCCCTCCCCGTCAACTTTCCCTTCTTGGCTGACTACTAATTCCCATCAGAAAGTTTTCAAAACTCAAAAAACTAGATTTTAGGCTTGCTTGAATAATATTAATCAGCCCTGAACCTTTGAGGAGTCAGGTAGAGTCCTCTAATGTCTTAGAATTTGTAGTTAACGCGTTTTTGTGCAACCTTCCATACCTTTGACTTTTGCAGTTTAATCCCAATGGCTTATTGGGGTTATCAAAGCAATTGTGAACATAAGAAACATAAGATTGCTTTCAATAAACACTTATATTTTTATCAAATTCATTGTCGTCTTTATATGAAAATTAATTTTCGTAACTTTCGTTGTCATTATGTTAAAGAGATTCTTCACTGGTTTTATAGCTTGGAACGATATTTTTATGATGTAAATCTTTCAAAAGACATGATGGTTGATTGTGGCGCGACCCAACTGAGAGATTTTGCTTTTGAACGGTGGATGGTTAAGCGCAAATATCCAGGAAGAACGGGAGAACTTCCAAAATGGGACGAGATGAAACCCTTAGTAATTGATACTTTTATAACTTCACATCTTAGGCCTAAATATATTCCCAAGCGTCAAAAAGCGGTAAGTTATTGATCTCAAAATCATGAGTATTGTGATAAGAAAGTTAATTTTGATCGACTAGATAGATTAATTGTCCAATACTGTGAGTTTTATAAGAACTTATCTATTGTCACTCAAACACCTCCCCAAGGTGGTCCCTCTTCTATCTTTACCTCATATCTTTGTGAGAAAGTCCAACCTACCAAGTGTGAACTTATAGAAAATAAAGTTTAATGTGCAAGAGAAGAAGTTAAGAAAGATGTTGAGAAAGTAGCTATGAATGATGAAGTTCTAAGTGAAGATGATTATGAGGTTGAGATTCAAGTTAATGATGTTGAAGTCAAGATTGAAGAGAGTCTTATTGAGGAAGAGCTTATAGGCCTATGCATGTTGAAGATTTGAAGGTTGAAGATCATCCTATTGAAGATGTGCCAGTAGTTGATGAGAAGCTGATGAACACTTAAATATGTATGCTTAATAAGAGCTTAATTTATAAGATTGCATTAATAGTGTCATTAAATTCCTCAACTTAAGCATATTTGTAGTCTTTGCATCTTTTGAATTAACTTTCTCTTAATTTTGGTTTTGTATAGGTTCGGTAAAATAGACATAACTTTCTATTTATAGATTAGAAAGGAGCAAATCTTAATGTTTTGGAAAGCTGATTAAATTATCTACAAGATTGTATTTCACAAGCATCATTAAATTCGGGCTCCTAATAGACCAAAAATGGGCTTGAAGTGAACCCATCTGTATATTCAGCCCAGCCTGACCATGCCTCAGTATTTTGATCATATCTCTCAAAATACGTATCCAAATCATATGAATCAAGATGTTCTAGAAATCTAAGAGAAATATCTACGACTTTCATGAAACATGTGATCAAAATTCTCAATAATTCAATGTCAAAATTGCTGGTCAAAGTCGGTTCACCTCATTACCCTAATTGTCAAAGTTGGTGCACCTAATATTTGACAATTATTCCTTTATAATTTGACAAGTTTGCCCCTAAATGTATCTATAAATAGAGGTGCCTTGTGACCCATTAGGGCATCTTGGCCTTGGCTGGGATCTTATATTGTGTTTTTCTCTCTTGTGTGTTTATGTTATTAATAAATCTTATTTTTCTTGCAACTTGTTTCCTTTGTTTTATAATGTCTTTCTAATTTCTCTTTTGCTAAGGTGAAAGGATGAAACCCTTGATATGAGAATAAGGATTCTCTAACCCTTGATATGTGCTTAATAATCATAATTTTATGTTGTTTATTTCATATGATTTATATTCTTAATCAATCTTGACACCACTCGTAAAGTGGAGAACTTAATCCATTGTAGACAATCCTTGGCACATCAAATGCTTGGATCCTTTCTAGATGTCATATGGTTCTTCCTTACCGACACAAATCTAGTTAGGAACCTTGATTTGTTGTCGACATATGGAGATTGACACATTGGATGCTTGAACCCATTTACAAGAAGTGGTATAAATATTGGTAACGAAGCAAATATAATTCATATAACTAAAATGGGTTGTTTATCCTTATTTGAAATATTAAGGGTGGATCTCCTAACCTTAGCTTTCATTATTATTGTGTTAATTCCTTTTACTTGCGTATTGTAATTATTCTCATCTATTGTTGATATTATCTTGTCATATCTTTGAATCATTCATATCATAGTTGCTTACTTTTAATTTGTAGCGCTAAAATCTCCTTCCTCGTGGATCGACCTCGGTCTCACTGGGTTTATTACTTTGACACTTCTATACTTGGGAGACAATCCTATTTTCGGATATGTCAGAAGGCAATCGAAATCATTCATCCATCTAAAAAAGAAGACTCCACACCAAAGATTGAAGTTGAAGTCTCCAAACCGAAGATTGAAGTTGAATTATCTTATGATAAAAAAATTTTTGAGTCTCCAAAACTACTTTAAGAAGTTTTCTCAAAGTCCAAAATTGAAGTTCATTTCTTAGGAGTCTCTAATGTGTTGGATCAAAGCTCAAACCAAGGCATGCTTATATCTATTTTGAAATCTCATATGATGTGGATTGTTTCTTCACCAACATTGACGTCTATCAAAGCAACACTGCCTAGTTTTCAACCACTACTATCTATGTTCTAGGTTATCATGAAATGCAGACTTGGATCGATGACATTCCTATATTTGTGCAAGACAAGACTTGGTGTTTTATCGTGTTTTGGCAACATCCACCTTGAACAACTCGCCAGGAGTCGAGTTTTTCATGCGGGGGAGAATTGATGCAGCATGGTTTATTTTTACATTAGGGATAATTAAGTCTTTTCAATAATTTAGTTATTTAAAGTTTAATTGGATTAGGAATTTTTTGATGTAGGGATTTTGACTCAATAAGGGATCTTGACTTTTCCTAATTTGAATCAAATTCCAATATGTCTTGATTAGTATAAAAATAGGGTTTCATTATTATTTTGTTAGACACTGAATATTTGAAATATATTAAAGGATTATTCAGACAGATTGTTGGTTGATTGTTTGTGTGTTTGATTAGAGATTGTTTGTTCTTAATTTTGGTTGGTTCTTGTTATGGGTTCCTTGTCAACATATTAATACAAAAAGACTTTATCCAAAGTTTGAGACCCTATAAGTAGGGGTGTGCATATGGTGTGGTATCACTATACCATTCTCATACCATACATAGGTCGGATTTTAGATTTTTATATCATACCATACCATTTTTTAAGACAATAATATATCACATCCCCCCATGGTAGGGTAAAGGCAGGTATGGTATGGTATTTTTGGGTAGTTGACCAAATTGACCAAAATTTGGATAATATTTTACCATGTATTTTTAATTATTTTAAAGTTTCTTTATTTTTTTTTAAAAGATTTTGACACTTTGAGTTCTTATTTTGACATTGTTTAATATTATGATTCATAAAGTTTGTACTAAATAAAAAAAAAAATCAAGCAATTACATATCCTTAACAATACAAATAATCAAGTAACTATATATTCAATAACAACACAAATAATCAAGTAAAATCGTATCTATAACAATACAAAAATATCATATAACTACATATTCTATAACAACACGAATATTCAAGCAATTACACTATTTACTACTTCAAAATTCAAGCAAAATGATAGAAAAATGATAGAGGGTTAGGGATTTATGGTTACTCTTTTTATTATATACTCTATTAGTATATATAACACTCACACATACAAATTATACATAACCAATTATAAATTGACACGTGGCATAATTTTTATTTTTTTTAAAAAAAGTATGGTATGGTATGGTATTTTCGGGTTTTTGCAAAAATACTCGCTACCATACCATACCATGGGGGGGTTTTCAAAATATTTACCATACTACACCCTATATTTTTTCATACTCTACCCTACCTCCACCATACCATGGCGGATATGTCGGGTTCGGACGGGTGGGTAGGTACCATACACACCCCTACCTATAAGTAGAATTGTAAGTCAAGAACAAAATTCCAAATTACAAGTGGTAGGGAGAGAAAAGAGTAAGAGAGAATATCTTATCATAGGTTTATCACTAGTTTAGTTGGAAGTACTCGAGTGGCAAATGGTATAGGTTCGTTTACCTCATGATTTTGTTAGGAGGTTTTCCTCTATATGCCTATTTTTTTAGTTGGTTCATGTGAAATGTGGTCTAAATTACTATGGAAAACTAAGAAAATGTCTTTTACTGAAGCACAATATCTCCTAAGTTTCATTGATAGAATTGGAAGATGTTATTTATATTAAAATTTTTTTTCTTATTTTCTAAAAATTATAATGAATAATGACACTCTTTTCAAATTATATCTTATATGATATGTATTTAATATAGGCTTGTCAAGTGGATGATGTGATAATGTAACGAGTGATGTGATAGATTTAAAATTTTATGTCATTTCATTTATGATGTATGATTTTGGGATAAATTTGAAATGTGTATTACTACTCAATTATAATAATAAGATAAGAAGATGACCTCATTATTCCAAGCAAACCTATAGAGAAGCATGGTATTGCTCTATAATTTTGGCCTAATAACTGTGTATCTTTTTTAATGGGTTTTGACAGGTATGATTAGAGTAGTAAATTTTCAGATTTTTCTTTTTTTAGAAATTGAATACCTAGAATTTTAAAATTCTTAATTATCAAAGAGAGATCTTAAATGCTTTTTCTTTAAAAAAAAAAAAAAAAGAACAAATTAGTGACTTCACAAGAAGCACTATCAAATGAAAGCACTACTTTCACATGGATTAATATAGATGTACACCATAATAAAGCTAAGAAAAGGCAAACCAGAATTTAACATATAAGTAATTAAACAAATAATATTATGAAGCCAAACATATACTGTAGAACAATAAAACTCATGTACGGGCTGATTCCTACTTTATTTATTTACTTAATTCATTCCATCTAGTCCGAGGAAGTGGGGAACTCGGACAAGTTGTTTGACGAAATAAAATCTTTATCATAAGAGTACACAATATTATTTCAACATTATGATACTCTAATTGGTGAAAATTATTAATAACCTAACAAAAGATTCTGCCCAGGAACAACACCAAAATTCTTACAATATTTAGTGCAATAACCCAATAGCCTCAACCTTGGCAAGGACGTCTTTGCCATTACATTCAAGATCACCATTGACTTCCTGGATTGTTTCCCCAACACCTTGGCTATGACTGAATAGACAATGATCATCCAGAACCAAATACTAACCTCGATCCACAGATAAAATTGAAAAAATTGATCTGGGGAATGAAGATCTTGCTTATCTTTATTGCTACATTCTACTAGTATTATAAACGGAATTTTAATGGTTAGCAGATATTAAGAAAGAATGCAAATGAAAGTTGGAGAATTGAGAATTTAGACTTCTCAATTAATCTTTAAGAATATTTCTAAATTTACCTCAAGATCCTTCTTTATAAAAATATCAAGAATAATGAGTAATTAAATAAATAAAGAATAAAACAATCATCGAACACAAGAACTAGCTAATTTTATGTGGAAACTTCAAAACCAGAAAAAAAAAATCACAGGTTATCGAAGACAGATATAACAAATTGTTACCATCATATAGAAATTCAACCTCTCACTGATGACAAAAATATTATTCTTCTGCTTTTGTTCAAATATCTGAGGAGAAAATACACAATTTTGTTTATTTTGTTTCTTTGCAAGTATTATTTTAATATTATTCTTTTATTTCGGTCTCAATCCTTTTAATTGTATCCTAGTCATAAACTGAAAAGTGCATTTGCTTGCCCTTCCACTGAGTTGATAGGAAATTAAAGGAATGGGGGAGAGATCTTGAGGATAGTTGACGTTGAATAGTTGGCAAGACGTTTGCTAAGGTAACGTTGCTATCTGTTAAGTTGCGCTCTATTTGACTTTTTCCAGTGTTGAATAGTAAAACCCTCAGTGCCGGGCCCTGCGGTAGAGACAGCCGGTTATTCATTTAATAATAGCAAATTCTGAAATCTGAATTTAATTGTTTTCGGTTATCGAAAATTTTGAAAACTATAAGGGTTTTTTCTTAATATAATAGCATTTCTGACCAATAAAAAAGACTTTAAACAACTTCGGATAGTATTCAAGTTAGTAAACAAAATACCTTTAATAGATATACTTCACGTAATGTATAGAAATGCCTCATTTTTTTTTTCAAATAAATTTTTTATTTGTCCATTAATTCAGGTATAAATCTGCCCTGCAGCCGCTGCATTGCAGCGTGCCCAAACAGCGGGTGGCGTGCTGGTTACAAGCGCTGATGTGGTGCCTATGTGGTGCTTGCTGGTTGGACACGCTGCAATGCGGCAGCTGTAGGGCAGATTTGCTCTTGATTCAGATTATGTAAATATACATGGACAACCACGAAATATTGCCAGCTTTTGGCGTTTGTTGGATGCTTTAAAAAAGAAAAAAAAAGGGTAGCTCTGTTCATATATTATTGATATTTTAATGTCGGAGTGAAAGCATGTTGACAGTTCTGTCATGACTAAAAAACAACAGCACAATATTCTTGACTTCAGCCACAACTTGGAAAATCTACCACTTGACACGGCGTCAATGGGAAAATGATAGCTTTAAATAAAGAGATGTGATCGTCTCCAGGAAGCATACATATAATAAAGTGAAAAGAATTACTATTGAAAATAAGAAATTCTTCCCACATAAATTCGCTGAAAGTTCCTTTCATTTATAGGGATGGGAAACTCATGATATATTGATCCATTAAATCAAGGAAAATCTGGACAAACAAGAAGCTCCTAAATCTGCTTAACTATAGTGAATAAAAAATAGTGTGATTGCTGGACTTTCGAGTCAAAGCAAATAGTTGAAGTCTTTTACATGGCTGCCACAAGAACACTAGGTGTCACAATAATGCAACAGAAGAAAAATAAATTAGAAAATTATATTTTTATACTGTCCACCTAGTCCCAATACTCAATATTGGCCAATGCATTCATTAGCATTCCCACTTAGCATCTTGAAAAGGATATTTAGCTATGTTCTTGTTATAAATTTCAGGTTTTTCGCGAAAGTGTTCAATCCGATATATTGACAAAATTATGATGAAATCACAAGCAAGAAAAAACTAGAAAATAAAGAAGAGAGGAACACCAGATTTATAGTAGTTCGGCCAATTAGGCCTATGTCCACTTCGGAGATCTCAGTAGTAGCTTTATTCTAATCAACAATAAAGAAGAATACAAGAATATTAGTAGTAATAACAAGGATTTTACCTTACAGCCTTCCTATGCATATCGACAAGATAGCAACTAATCTTCGATATATACTTCCAAGGAAAGACTAATAGCCTTCCTATGTGTGTGTGTGTGTGTGTGTGTGTGTATATATATATATATATCCGAAAATTATCAACAATCTATGATATATACTCCCAAGGAAAGACTAATAGAGAAGAACTTCCATAGGTACTCGTTCTATACTTATGGTTTACAATCCTAAACCATAAACTCCAAGATCACGATCCTGCTCACGATTAATGAATCCAATCGTAGCTTCTTGGATCACCCCAATGTTGACGTCCTTGCTGTCTCCCAAGGCTCCTAAAACGTTTATTACCGTCTTCTCTCCAATTGATTGATTTCTCTACATTTCTACACTTATACAAATAACGCTTTATATAGGGCTAAAAGTCTATTTCCTAGTCTAACCATGATTTTTAGATTAGAAATACAACCAAAACTCTTTCTATTTCAGTTTTCTTATCCAATTATGAGTAACCTAGATTATCCTAATTAAAATAAATTACAGTCAAACTCATCTTCCTAGTTTGATACAAATCCCAATTTGTTTTAATTCTAATCTAGAAATAGATCCTTTATTGTTTAATATTCTAACAAGACAAAAACACACATAACAATTTGATCTCTACCTTGTTTTTGTCTTCAAACATTGTTGATTCCACATTGAAGAAGGATTCCCAATCCTTGTCGTTGCGCAGGAGCACCAACCTTCTGCCTGAAGCATATTGTAATCCTTGGATGTTGTGCAGGAGCACAACCCACATTGCATAAGAGTTCCATTCTTCCAGCAAACTTGAGCGGGAGCGCAATGTATATTGCACAGGAGTGTAACTTTTTTACCAGACTTGCGTAGGAGCACAACTCACCTTGCGCAGGTGCGCAACTGCTTCAGATTAGATTATGAACTTTCCTTCTTCGTTCCAGCTGCTGCTTTCCACCAGCCCTTCGGGGCATTACATACATTTAATTTGGTCCAAGTCCAAGCCATGCTTGAACCAGCAAGCTATCATACCAAATCTTCCCAGCACCTGTTCCTCATAAATCTCTTTGTGTTCTTCATCTATTCCACTAGTCTTTGGATCACAATCTGAACAGTACTCCATCTTATTCTTAAATTGGTCTCTCCCACTACCAGCATCACCCTTGCTACTAAATCATTCCATCTCGAATTTTGTTGTAGCCATCTCAGATTCTGGAACTAAAAGCTTTGATACCAATTTGTTATGAATTTCAGGCTTTTCACAGAAGCATTCAATCCGAGATATTGATAAAATTATGATGAAACCACAAGCAAGAAAACAAACAAGAGAGTGAAAAAGATAAGGGCACTAAATTTATAGTGGTTTGGCCAATTAAGCCTACATCCACTTCGGAAATCTTATTAGCAACTTTATTTCAATCAACAATAAAAAAAATTACAAGATTATTAGCAGTAATAACAATGATTTTACCTTACAATCTTCCTATGCATATCAATAAGATAACCACTTATCTTCGATATATGCTTCCAAGAAAAGACTAACAACCTTCCTATGTATATATCCCAAGATTACCACCAATCTATAATATATACTCCCAAGAAAAGACGAACAGAGGAGAACTTCCACGGGTGCTCAATCTATACTATGATTTACAATCTCGAATCATATATTCCAAGATCACGATCCTGCTTACAATTAATGACTCCAATGGTAGCTTCTTGGATCACTTAAACGTTGACGTTCTTGCCGTCTCCCAAGGCTCCTAAAATGTTTATTACCGTCTTCTCTCCACTTGATCGATTTCTTGATATCTCGACACTCATACAAACAAGGCTTTATATAGGGCTAATAGTGTCTTTCCTAGTCTAACCATGATTCCTAGACTAGAAATACAACAAAAACTGTTTATCGAACCATGGGTAATCTAGATTATTCTAATTGAAAACAAATTGCAATTAAACTCATCTTACTATTTTGATACAAATCCCAATTTGTTTTAATTCTAATATAAAAACTGATCATTTTTTGCCTAACATTCTAGCAAGACAAAACCACACATAACAGTTTTGTCAAATTAGAAAAGCACTTAACTGCGTTAAATTTCATGATCAAAAAGTGTGTCAAATTTTCATTCTCAAAGAAGAAGGAAACCCTAGCTAATGAATGTTTTTGTAAGAAGCATGTATAATAACATAAAAACGACTTAATTAGTAATTTTAACATACCAAGTTAAATTCAATCCTTAAAAAAGTCAATGAAGAACATTTTGCATATATTAATAAACATAAAATGTCAAAATGCCTAACATTGGAAAATAGACAAACTAATAAGATGGGCTAATCCCGACTTCATTTTTCTTAAACCTGCTTCATCAATCCTAGGTGCATAATATGGCCCATGTATAGCAAGGAATTAAACTGTCACAAGGGTATAAGAGATTACATAATTTCAACATGGACGCTATGTGGTACCAACAAGGGGTGATTACGAAATCAATGAGCTTAGCAAGAGAGATTTGGCCCAGGATCTATTAAAATTTAGCTTACTCTGATACCACTTTGTAAGAGAATAATTACTCAACAAATCAAGCAACACAAGAATATAATGAAGAAGAAGATATTAACTCTTAAACTCTACTCAACTCTTTTATTGCTTCTTAATTCTTCTTATTAAAATTGACAAATTATAAAGACTTATATAGTAGACTCAATCCTAATCCTACTCAAACCATGAATAATAATATAAATCAAACAATTAATCTTAATCTAAAACTAACTAGGAATATTAATCTTCTATTACCATGACTTCTAAATTAATTGGGAACAATAAACTTTAATCTTATTTTAACATGGACTTTAATTCATAAACTAACTCTTAAACTTTCTTAAACCCAAACAACCCTAACTCCCACAACCCCCACCGCCCTCTCTCGCTCTCTCTCTAACTAAGCTTAACCATAAGAATTATTTTGAACTTCCTTTCGAACTTGATCTCTTGACGAACTTTTTTGTATCTTTAAATTCCACTCGAGTAACTTTATAATTACTATGATCTTTAATTAACCAAGTAAACACAAGATCTTCAATGAGATTATATAGTAACTTATCAATCAACCTTACTTCAAGTTTTCTCATATACCCTCACATGGCTTCCTCATAACATATCAACCATACCATAAATATTTATTTACTTTCTTTTCTTCATATATGTTTCCAAGAAAATACCTAAACTTCACTTTATCTTTATTCAAAAATTTGACTCCATAAGCGTTCATTAACAAAACCTTTACTTTGAATTTAACACGACATTTTCTAGTAATGTAACTTCATGCTCTACCCTTCTCTTTACCAATATATGCACAACTCTTCACTTTTGCTTCCCAATCTTTCTCTTTCTCTTTAAACTTCTTTATTTTCTTATCTAATCCAAGCAATTTTTCTTCTTTCTCTTTAAATTCATCCACAAAACATCATATTCCTTCTCTTTTTGAATATATTTTTTTGGTAGGGTCCATAACAAAATTTTGTAAACAAAAGAACCAACTTAAATTCTACAGGGACTTATTTCTCATAAACAGAACCTGGTGAGGGTCAAATAAAATTTTCTACAAAACTAGACTATAACGATATTTTTCACCTGAGGGATCTGACTGATATTTGCTGCTATGGGGGGCCGATCATGATTTTTCATAATGATCGTGAACAAACACTTTTTCGACATCTAAACTCCAAATTTCTTCTTGGGTTTCATAGATGCTATGATTCTGAGTTGTTTGGAGGTAGATGTGTATATTCACTTTCTGTTGTCCAATGAGTTTCATAGCAAAAACGATTTTCCAAAACTTTTTTTTACATTTTCAATGTGTTTTAGCTTGAATTTGACGTCGGTGAAAAAGGAAAGTTTTTTCAATGCATCCCAATCTATCTAATGGTGGTGGAGGTGAGAACTTACTTGTTGGTTGACGATTTTTCGATAATTTTATCACAACTTTCTGACGAATCTTGGTTGCTGATGATGAACCTTGGCTTGTGTGGGACTTTCTTCTTCCTCCGCTCTCTTGTGGCTCTAAATTTTCTGTTGATATTTCTAAATTTTCATAGTTTTCTTAAAATTTTCTCTATTATTTTCTTAAAAAATACTTTATTTTTCTTCTTTATCTATAAGAAACTCATCTTTTTCTTTCTCAATTTTTTTCTTCTTTAACAACATTGTAGGTGTCCATCAAATAATCCCAAAACTTTTTAGCTGGCCTTTTAGTATTTATTAAAACATCAAGTTTCTCATACATAGACTTCATAATAGAAAATCCTAAATACCTAATCAAAAAGGCTATTGCTATTCTATCTTTTTTTTTTATTGTGTTCAAGAATTTCCTTTTGTTCTTCTGTTAATGTTACTTCATTTGTTGGTACTGTAAAACCCAGATTTACAACTTCCCACATGTCTCTACACTCAAACTTGGCTTGCATTTAGGTTCTCCAATACCCAAAGTTGTACTTGTTTCTATAAAATCTGGGAAGTTATTATTCCATCTTAAATTGTTTTCTTGATCCTGCCTTCTTGGCAACTCAAATTTTGACAACCTTGCTTTCACAAATCCTCCTTGGATCTTTGTGTCAGCTTCTCTCACAAGTCTTCTTTAGATCTTTATGTTTGGCTTAGATAGGGCCTTCCTTCCTTAGCTCTACCAAACTTGCTCTGACAAGTCTTTCCTCGAGCTACCTAGCTTCAAAGGAGCTCTGATGGCTCCTCCTAGATTCTTTCCTACCTAAATCTAAGATGCTTCTCCCAAACCCTTCCATCCTAGCTTTGAGATTGCTCTTCCCACGACCTTCCAACCGAGCTCTGATACCACTTTATTGGAATTTGACTTATTCTGATACAATTTTCTAGAGAATAATTACTCAACAAATCAAGCAACATAAGAATATAAAAAAGAAGAAGATATTGACTCTTGAATTCTACTCAACTCTTTTATTGCTTCTTAATTCTTCTTAATGAAATTGACAAATTACAAATAATTATATAGTAGACTCAAGCCTAATCCTACTCAAACCATGAATATTAATATTTCTAAAATAAATCAAACAATTAATCTTAATGTAAAACTAACTCGAAATATTAATCCTCTCTTGCCATGACTTCCAAATTAATTAGGAACAATAAACTCTAATCCTATTTTAACATGTACTTTAATTCATAAAGTACTCTTAAGCTTTGTTTAAACTTCCAACAGGATTAACACCAAATTCACTATAATACTCTGTAGAGTGCGAAACGATGCTGAGCCTTAGCAAGTGCTTGGTTATTACATTTAGTAGCACCAATACTTGCACTAATTGTTGCACCAAGACCTTGGTTCATGACTGAGTTTACATTGCTCATCCAGAACCATAGTGAAGTCTTGAATGCTAGAACAGGATCTTAGGCCACAACTTTAGGAAAGTCTATTAAATTAACGTTAAGGGCGTCTCTAGCAAATTGAGTGGACTACGACCATAATAGAACTTGCCTTCACCACATGGATAAGTTAGGGAATTACAGCAGTTGGTTGACTAATTATCCTCTTCTACTTTGCACATACCTGTAAAAGCAAGAAACATAATTTCATTATTATGTTAAATTTTGTTAGAAAAACATCCATATTTGATCTGCTTTCTACTTATGAATCAATCTTGATTATGAACAATTGCATATATGTTGAGTAAAGATTTATTAATAGTATATGTTAATGTTAAGTTTGTTAGTTTACCTAAAACCTTAAGTTAGTAAGTGTGGCCAAAATCATAGTTTTAATCTTCAATACAGTCTCTCGCTTGCAAGAGCCTTATGGTTCATTGCATGTGGATCGGGGTATTCGAGCCTTAGATGTTGAGTCAAAAGGCTTTGATACCAAGTTAAGTTTGACGTTTTACCTAAAAGCTTAAATTAGTATGTATAGGTTCAAAAATATAGTTTTATCCTTCAATAATAAGAAAAGGAAAGTGCAATTAAGAGGGAGAACTTCTAGCCAGTTTCTTGAGTGACATGTGCCTAAAATGCTGCAATCTTGTGCTTAGAATCATTACTAGTAACAGTTTGGCCAAATTGAGAGAAAGTAATCGAGAGCATTAAGAAAGGCATCTCGTGTATAAATTTGGGGCAATCTCCCCCGGCTTGATTCAGAATCCCATCAAAGAACTCATGTGTCATAATGTCACTCACTGGAACGTCATTAATAGGTACAAAAGTCTTGCTTGACACCCATCGCCACAATATTGTGGATCTTCGTAGCCATAGTAACCATACTTACTATAGCATTCATGCTCAGCACCAAGGGCAGCTCAACCATTAGGCCAAATAGGCAACCGCCTAAGGCTACAAATTTTAGGGAGGCCCCATACAAAATTTTTTGAGTAATTTTTATTTTAGAAAGTTAATATAATTAAAAATTAATACAATAAAAATTATCTCATATAAATAGTTAGACCCATAATTTATTAATAAAAAATTATTTTATAAAATTCTTAATCATTAATATCATATCAATTAAATGTTTTCTCTTTTCTAACAATTTTCTCTATTCCTACACATTTTATCTTCTTATTACACAATTTATTGATATAAAAATTATTTTTTAAAAGTCAAAATTAATGATCAATATCATGTCAATCAAAAAGTTTTCTCTTCCTTCATAATTTTCTCTATTCCCAATTCTTCTTCTTCTACACAGTCTATTAATAAAAAAATTAATTTTGTAATTTATAATAATATTAATATGTCACGTCAATTAAAAGTCTTTCTTTCCTTACAAGTCACAACTCTCTTCATTTGTTATCACACAGCAGCTTCTTCTTTTTCGCCTCCAACGGTTACCGTGCTTATAATTTTCAAAAGTTTAAGCTCTTTGCCTTTCTCTAAGCTGTCTGCTCTCTAAGCTCTCCCCTCTCCATATCCACCATTCTTTGTGCAATCTAGTGCCCAAGTTCCATCTTTCATGTTTTAATAGTTTTATTAATTTTAGATTGTTATTTATACTATTTTTTAGTTTATTCATATTTGTGTATAGTTGTTCTCAATTTGTTATTTACTTATATTTTATTTGTTTGTAGTTATTGTTTATTTTGTATTTGCTTGTTCTTTTTTTTTTGTAACCGAGGTGTCCGGGCCAGTTTACGTGTACCACAACTAATCCTCGGGGGAGACTAGCGCGACCACAACCCACTGTCACGATCTCCCGCTTACCTTATGGGGAAAGGCTATTGTGAAGGGTCGAACCTAGGACTTCACCGTTGGCCTTACCAACTCCCTCCTGGGCCGCCCTTACCACTTGAGCCAACCCATTGTGGGTTTGTATTAACCCATTGTGGGTTTGTATTTACTTGTTGTTACTTGTTACGTAATAATTTAGCCTTAAAAATGGCTACGAGAAAATATGAATCGGGATATGAAAAACAAAAGAAAGAAAGAAAGATAGAAAAATGGCTTCAACAAAAAGAAGTTTTTGAAAATTAAAATTGATAAAATCATATCTAAGATCAACTATGTCACAATAAGATTAAATGGATTAGCTTTATTATTTATTGAAAAAGAAATATTAGAAATATACTTGAATATAAAGATTTGAATAATAATTTTACATCTAAAAAGACAAAAAAATTAATTTTGGATAAAATATATTTTTTAATAAAATTAAATTTATAATTATTTTAATTAAATATAAAAAGCCTCATTTACAAAAGCTGCCTTAGGCCTCAAAAAGGCTTGAGCCGGCCCTGCTCAGCATGTCACAATTTTGACTAAAAAATTTCTGGGAGAGGCAGCTAGGCCAAGAATTCCCACTAGAACAAAGGCTAGTACATCTTTGCTTAAATTAAGCTTAGCCATTTTGGTAGAAATTTAATTTTTCAGCTAAGAAGGAGAGAAAATAACGTTTGATGAGTAAATATAATTGAAAGAAACGGATGTTATTTTGATATAAGGGAAATTATGATCAGTGCAATTATTTTAACGAAAGAATCATGATATGAATTTACATGTGTAGTAGCAAAAAATTAAAAAATAAAAAAGGAGTCGCAGTAGATAATTGTTGCATACACCAATCAAAAGTTATTAGTGTTAATAATCATGTGTGCGCATGATTTGCTCACTTTAATTTCTCCACCGACTAAACCTTTACTTTTGGAAAGAGGAGAGTCAATCGTTCATCATTATATATAAAAACTAGTGTTATCTGAGTCCGAAGGATATATCTTCACTTACTTGATTTAGTTTTGAATTATTGAATTAATGCTTTTCAACTATTGAAATTAAATTTGAAATGCATAATTCTATATATATAGAGAGAGACAAATTGCAGAATGAGTGCAATTTTTCCATCCTTTGTCAAGTTTTTTAACCCAAATTTAGGGGTGGGCATAATCCTCCGACCCGACCCGATCGGATTTATCCGATCCAAATCGGGTGTGATCGGGTAAGAGAGAAAAAATAACCGAAATCGGTTATAAATTTGGAGTACCTGATATTACCCGACCCGAAATCAGGTAAAATTATATAAACCCGATTGATACCTGACCCGAATATTTTTTATTAACAACTCCATCTCTTCAATATTTAGACATTCTCTATTGTCTACAATTCACTTGCCCTTTGCTTCAACCTGCAAATACAAGGCCATTATAGTTACATATGATGCAAAAAGGCAAAAAAAAAGAGCTAAAATAGTAACCTGTCAAAACACTCGACAAAACTCGATGCACTCGATAGAGCTCAACACGACTCGACATGTAAGTGTCAAGTGTCAAATGCATCATCTAACACTTGATGTCTTCGAAAATAGACTGATATCGAGTGTCAGTTGTGAATCCGACACGACTCAACATGTAAGTGTCGAGTGTCGGATGATACATCCGACACTCGATGTCTTCCAAAATAGACTGATATCGACATGTAGAAAGTGTCAGATTCTATCCTATCGAGTGTTCGATTTCATGATGTCGGATGTCGGATTTCATGATGTTGAGTGTCAGATTCCGTCGAGTGTCGGATTTTAATGGTATAAGTCGGATTTTAATTAAAGATGACAAAAGCCCAGCCCAAAATAGCATAAAAAATAAAAGCCGATGAATATTCGGGTATGATCGGTTATCGCCAAACCCGACCCAACCCGAAATATGCCCACCCCTACCCAAATTTAATGCCACCGAAATTTTACCTTGAATTAGAATCCTTATTGTCCCTTTGAAAGTAAAAGAGTTTCCCATAAAACTTGTATATCAAGGGCATTGAAGTGTTCTCCTGCTCGTCTCTTTCCCATTGACCTCATCTTAAAAGTTCATTTAAGTTTTACTTTTTCCCATATTTACAAGCTTTTTTTTTTTAAAGTATGAGCAATGGCATTTTTATCAAATGAGATTCCAAATTTTCTAAATAATGTGACAAGTGATAATGTTATCACATCAATCACTAAACTGTACTATATCGATTCATTCAGAAAATGGGTTGGATTAGTAAATAATGTGATAGTACCATATTAATAGCCATATCATCTAGAGTCCGAAATTTGGAATCTTATTTGAGAAGAGCACCATTTATGTTCTTTATATTTCTTCACTTGTTATATATTTATGATTGATAAGTATTGACCATCAGTGGTGTAACCAAAACATTTTCTTTTGATGGGTTAAAATTTTTCGTTAATGTTGAGTTTCTAACGAAATTTTGTTTTAAAAAAAAGTCTACATATACAAGAAATGCATTAGGTAAAAAGATATATATTTTGTTTTCATTTATATATTAAATTAAGATTTTAGAGGAGAAGGAGAAGAATAATGAAAAGTTACAATTTGGTAAATTGAGATTTAGGTGTGATTATATTTTATAAAATAAAAATAAAAAGAGAACAAAGATCAAAGAAATGATAATTTCATTTTAAATGTATTATAAGGTTTAAAATCAAGTTTTTTCATATAAATCTTTTGAGTATTCATTTGCCACCCCCGTAGTTTGGGTGAAGCACGATTCTCCCCCCCACCTTTAGAGAAGTAACGTAAAGACCCCTAGTTTTAAAATTTAGTTACTCAATCCGTTAGCCAATAAGGATATATTTATTTCTGCACTCATTTGTCTTACTCAAGAAATTGAAAAAAGAGTACAAGCGGTATGTTACGACCCGCCCAATTTACTTGTTAGAGAGCCTAAATATGCCTAGAGGCTTGTCGCCTAGAGGCTTGTCCCAGCTTCTAAAAAGCCCAAGCCTAAGCCCATCTTCTAGAATTCTCTAGCAAGATAAGCTTCTATAATTATCTCTTGTATTTATCTAGATTATTTAGTAGATAATATTCTCTTGTACATATCTAGATAACTTAGTAGATAAGAATGAATTAGGACCATTAGATACATTAGATCTAGGCCATTCATTTGAGAGGTGGTTCACTATATAAACCCCTCTAAGTCTCATCTGTAAATCATTCATAAAGCATTCAAGCATTGTAAAGCTTTCTTGTGTAATATAAAGCTCTATTGTTTAGCAATACTTGTCTCCATCTCTTCTCTTCTTTGCCTACAGGCTCTTCGGCTCAACGATCCTCTCTTCTCCTTGAGTGAGAAGACTAGCATCAAGGCTTACTTAGCAACTTTCGGAGTCAAGTTGCCTAAGTGCCACACGAGCGTGCTGCGCAAACCTCTAAGCTCGTGATAGTTGGTATCAGAGCACAGTTCGAGCACAAGAGCATGGCATCCGACCTTGAAGTGACCATGGAGGAGCAAGTTCGTGGATGAGAGGAGCAACCTCTACCACGCCCACAAGGAAAACGAGGTAAGTCTAAAGCTCCACCCTCAGAGTCTTTAGAGCCTCGTGTTGCTAGCTTAGAGTAAGCTATCTCGAGGATGGACAATGCAATTGAGGGCCTCTCCGACCGTCTTGAAGGCCTAGAGATAGATTATGGAGAAAAAACCCAAGCAACAAAGTCCAACATCCTTGAGTTTAGCAATGCCTATGAAAAAGAGCTACACAACCTTACACGAGAGCTCATCGGCTTGCGAATCTTTGTGGAAAATGAGTTGTGAGCAATTCGTGCGGATGTGGAGGAATCTCGCACGAATGGGAGAAGTATCAATATGATCGTGCTAACTCGTCTTACACAAGTGGGCTAAGCACTATGCACGTGCCTACTCCTGCCACATACAATGGCACTCACAACGCCACGGAAGTTGAAAACTTCCTATTTGGCTTGAAGCAATACTTCAAAGCCAAATGTGTCCATGATGATGCTTCGAGGATCGGCATTGCACCCACATTCCTACGAGATGCATCCAAACTGTGGTGGCATCGTAAGCATGACGACGTGGGCAGAGGCATCGTCACCCTCTGCACATGGGAGGATTTCAAAATAGAACTTTGGAAGCACTTCTCTCCTAGCAATTCCGAGAAGGAGGCAAGGGGTCGCCTCCGCCGTTTGAAGCAAAGCGGCACGATTCGTGAGTACATCAAAGACTTCACCACCATCATCCTCGAGATCGAGGACATGTCCGAAAAGGATTCTCTCTTCTACTTCCTCGACGGACTCAAGGATTGGGCGAGGGTCGAGCTCGAGAGGCGTGGCGTGCAGAACCTTGATGACGCCATAGCCATGGCCGAGTCCTTCATAGACTACACATCCCAATCCAAGAAGAGGAAGACCAACCAAGAAAAAGGTGGGGGAGAGCGGAACACCGAGAAGGACCATGCCCGAAAGGAAGGTAGTGCATGTAAACCATCCGGGGGAGACAAGCGAGACATACCTAACAAAGGTAAGTCCGATGCCCTTAAGCCTAAAAGTCCTTGCTTTATTTGTGATGGTCCTCATTGGGTGCGGGATTGCCCAAAGAGGAAGGCTCTCAATGCCTTAGCCACTCAACAAAAGGGCGTACAAAATGAGGAGCCGCAAGCGGGGATGGGTTTTCTCTGCACAATTGGCACACTCAAGAGACCCACACATATGCAAAAGGGTCTCATGTATGTGAATGCCACCATCAATGGCAAGGATGTGCGTACGATGCTTGATACGGGAGCCACGCACAATTTCATTTTCGAAGAAGAGGCCAAACGGTTAGGCCTCAAGTATGTCAATGGAGGAGGTACCATCAAGGCGGTAAATTCACCTGCCACAGCAATATTGGGAGTGTCCAAGGCAACATCGGTTCAACTTGGCACATAAAACAGTAAGCTCGATTTCTCCATAGTTTCCATGGATGATTTTCAAGTAGTGCTTGGCATGGAATTCTTCGACCAAGTTCATGCCTTCCCCATACCACCTTCTAACTCCCTCAACATACTCGACGGGAGTCATTCATGCACAGTTATGGTGGAACGTGCAGCGAAGGTAGAGAGCAAAATGCTCACCGCACTATAATTCAAACGGGGGATGAAGATGGATCCAAGTTTTCTTGCCACTGTTTGAGAACTAAACAACGGTGAGGATATTGCCATTGCCAAGGACCCATTGCCAAGACGAGTCCAATCTGTCCTTGATGAGTACAAGGACATTATGCCTCAAGAACTTCCTAAGAAGTTGCCTCCACGACGGGAAGTGGATCACCAAATTGAGTTGAGACCGGTGCCAAGCCTCCAGCCATGGCGCCTTACCGCATGGCGCCACCCAAACTTACGGAGTTGAAGAAACAACTCCAAGACTTGCTCGATGCAGGCTACATCCAGCCCTCAAAAGCTCCATACGGTGCACCCGTCCTTTTTCGAAAGAAGAATGATGGATCCCTCCGCATGTGTATCGGCTATCTGGCACTCGACAAGGTAACCATCAAGAACAAGTATCCGATTCCACTCATTGCAGAGTTGTTCGACCAACTTGGAAAGGCTCGATACTTCACAAAGCTTGACTTGAGAATTGGGTACTACCAAGTATGCATTGCCAAGGGTGATGAGCTAAAGACTGCGTGTGTGACAAGGTATGGTGCTTATGAATTTCTTGTTATGCCATTTGGTCTCACCAATGCACCCACCACATTCTGTACCCTCATGAACAAGCTCTTTCATCCCTACCTTGATCGATTCGTGGTAGTTTACTTGGATGACATTGTCATCTATAGCACAACTCTTGAAGAGTATGTGCAACATCTCCAACAAGTCTTCCAAGTGCTTCGTGACAACGAAGTCTATGTCAAGAAGGAAAAATATTCCTTTGCTCAACAAGAGGTAGAGTTCCTTAGCCACCGAATACGGGATGGGAAGCTTATGATGGATCAAGCAAAGGTGAAGGCCATTCGAGAATAAGAGCCTCCTACCAAGGTACCAGAGCTAAGATCTTTCCTTGGATTGGTTAACTACTATCGGCGGTTTATCAAGGGCAACTCAGCCAAAGCCGCCCCACTCACGGATCTTCTCAAGAAGAACCGCATATGGCACTGGTCCAAAGAGTGCCAACATGCCTTCGAGGGGTTGATGAAGGCAATATGTGAAGAACCGGTATTGGTGTTATCCGACCACACCAAACCATTCGAGATGCACACGAACGCCTCCGACTTTTCCATTGGGGGAGTTCTCATGCAAGAAAGGCACCCCATTGCCTATGAGAGCCGCAAGCTCAATGACACGGAGCGGCGATACACGGTCCAAGAGAAGGAGATGACTGCCATCATCCATTGCCTACGGGTTTGGCGACATTACTTGCTTGGTTACTACTGTGTCATCAAAACCGACAATGTGGCCACAAGCTACTTCCAAATGCAAAAGAAGCTGAGCCCCAAGCAAGCACGATGGCAAGATTTCTTGGCCGAGTTCAACTATAGGCTCGAGTATAAAGCGGGCAAGGCAAATGTTGTGGCTGATGCCCTAAGTCGCAAGACGAAACTAGCCACCTTGAGTGCAAGTCGACCACAAAATGTGCTCATTGACCGCATCAAACCTAGAGCACGACCCTATAGCCAACAATCTATTGAAGTTGGCAAGTGAGGGGAAGACACGACGTTTTTGGCATGATGAAGGCCTACTCCTCACAACGGGTAACCACCTCTTCGTGTCAAGATATGGGAACTTGTGAAAGGAGATCATCAAGGAGTGCCATGATTCCAAGTGGGCTGGTCACCCAGGTATGGCACGAACCCTTGCACTCGTGCAAGATTCTTATTATTGGCCTCAAATGCGGGAAGACGTAGAGGGCTATGTAAGGACTTGTCTTGTGTGTCAACAAGACAAGGTTGAGCACCAACGTCCAGCGGGGTTGCTTGAACCCCTACCCATTGCAGAAAGGCCATGGCAAAGCGTCTCGATGGACTTCATCGTAGCCTTACCAAAATCCGAAGGGTATGGAAGCATAATGGTGGTAGTTGATCGGTTTAGCAAATATGCCACCTTCATACCCGTCTCTACGGATTGCACTGTGAACGAAGCCTCTCGAGCTTTCCTCAAGCACATAGTGAAGCTATGGGGTGTTCCACAAAACTTCGTGAGTGATCGTGACCCTCGCTTCATGAGAAGCTTTTGGGGAGAGCTCTTCAAAATGTTGGGGACCGACTTGAGCTTTTCAACAAGCTTCCATCCTCAAACCGATGGGCAAACCGAGCGCATCAATGCCTTGCTTGAGCTATATTTGAGGTATTATGTGAGCGCTCATCAGTATGATTGGGCAAAGTTGCTAGACGTTGCCCAATTCTCATATAATCTCCAAAGGAGTGAGGCAACGGGTAAAAGTCCATTTGAGATTGTGACAGGACAACAACCTATGACTCCACATGCCATAACCTCAACCTATGAAGGAAAGAGTCTAGCGGCCTACAAGCTTGCAAAGGAATGGCATGAACAAGCCGATATTACAAGAGCATGCTTGGACAAGGCCGCCAAACGGATGAAGAAGTGGGCGGATACGAAGAGACGGCACCTCACTTTTCAAGAAGGGGACTTGGTACTCATCAAACTCCTACCCCAACAATTCAAATCACTTCGCAAAGTGCATAAGGGGTTGGTGCGAAAATATGAAGGTCCTTTCCCAATTCTCAAACGAGTGGGTGAAGTCTCCTCCAAGGTTCGATTGCCCCCTAACCTCAAAATCCATCCGTCTTCCATGTGAGCTTCCTCAAACCTTATCATGAAGACAAGGAAGATCCAAGTAGAAGCGAGTCCAAGAGAGCACCCACAGCTGTTGTCACCGCATTCGATAAGGACGTGGAGTACATCCTTGCGGACCGAGTGATTCGAAGGAGGGGAGTTCCACCATACATTGAGTACTTGGTAAAGTGGAAAAACCTTCCGGATAGTGAGGCAAGTTGGGAACGCAAAGACACCTTGTGGCAATTCAGCGAGCACATCCAACGCTATAAGGACGAGAACGCACTGAGGACATCGCGGAATTAGGTGGGAGAGGATGTCACGACCCGCCCAATTTACTTGTTAGAATGGTCCATTTATGTGTAAGGCTTGGCCTGGCTTCTAGAAAGATTGCAAGCCCAAGCCCATCTTCTAGAATTCTCTAGCAAGATAGGATATTATAAGAATATTCCTTTGTACTTTTCTATTTATGTAAATTCTAGTAGATCATTCTAGATAGTGAATTAGGACCCTTAGATGCATTAGATCTAGGCCATTCATTTGAGAGGTGGTTCACTATATAAACCCCTCCAAGCTCATTTGTAAATCATCCATAAGGATCCACGTATATTCACAAAGCATTCAAACATGTAAAGCTCTCTAGTATAATACAAAGCTCTTTTGCTCAGTAATTCTTGTCTCCATCTCTTTTCTTCTTTGCCTACAGGCTCTTCGGTTCAACGATTCTTTTTTCTTCTTAAGCGAGAAGACTAGCATCAAGGCTTACTTAGCAACTTTTGAGTCAAGTTGTCTAAGTGTCGCACGAGCGTGCTGCACAAACCTCTAAGCTCGTGACAGTATGCTTTGAATACTGTAACGCATTAATGTTACATACATATCAACACAAGAAGTAATAGAGCGATAAAGAAAGTAAGAAGTTAGAGAGCGATAAAGTAAGTGTTGCGAGTATTCCCTTTTTTTGAGTAGCGTGTTTTATAGATCTAAGACTAAATTTTGAAGACATGTGTCAACTCAAAAAAGATAGAGAAGAATAAGCAAATGGCTTGCAGCCGCAGCAACTATTTATTTTGTATAAAAATCGTAAACAGATATATAAAAATTGTAAAATAGTTATATAAAATAAACAGCTGCGGTAGCTGTATGGTAGAAGGACTCAAAGAATAAAGAAGTTTTTGTTGCCAATTTCCCTTCCTTGGGTAGTCTGTACTGCCAGATCTAAGGTTGAATCTTGGCGACTTTGGCTAAGATATAATTAATGTTTTCTGGGCTTAACATTTGCAGTAAATTAAGCTGAGTGTTTCCAACTTTAAGTAAATTTATTGTGCCTCTTTGCACTTCCATTTGATAGCTTTCATT